>OX384034.1:37735002-38935002 GCA_947534325.1 Agonum fuliginosum | reverse complement strand
GTTCAATACAAGACATACTTTCCTTCTACTCCGATTACCCAGGCTAAGAAATTTTGTAGTGAACTGCACGTCGCTGCACATATTATGATATAGGTTTCGAATGCGGAAAAATTTGATGTTCCGCCTTAATAAACTGTTTAAGCATGGGGATCTCGAGAACCATAAAAGATACGTTGTTGGTTAAATTACACAAAAGTTGTCCCTTTAGGGGGCCAATTTAGAAATGTTTTTGTTTTCTCACAAAAATGCATAGGAGACTAGATATACCAAAAAATGTAAATTTTGCCAATTTCGATTTTCATATATAACTTTTTTGCTTGAATTAGTACAAGTTTCTAATTGCACGTTCTATAGACAGTTTTTAACGGGGAATTCACAGCTTTCCTAAAAATTTTTCTCTCATTATGGACAGGTACAGCAAAGAGCAGCAGCTTGTTTGAATTAGTACAAGTTTCTAATTTGCACGTTCTATAAACAGTTTTTAACGGGGAATTCACAGCTTTGCTCTCTCCGTATGGACAGGTACAGCAAAAAGCAGCAGCTTTCGCAGAGGCTGATGGCAGGCATCTAAAAGATATTATTAAAAAAAAAATCTCTTCATGATTAAATAGTATATTATATATTCAGGGACTAAAGTGCATGATTTAATCCTGAGGGTGAAGTTTATTTCACGAGCCGAAGGTGAGGGAAATAATCACCTGAGGGATTAAAGATACTTTAGTCCTGTGGTATATACGCTATTTTTTGCACTTCATCCTCAAACGAATGCAAAATAGTTTAAAAAAATACACAATTCTATTATTTTGACAGTAAATTTTATGACAAATGTTTATATTGTTACCATAGATACTCTGTAACAAATAGCACGTATTTACTTGACAACGGGATTAATTAATTCAATTCCTTGACAACGGGATTAAATATGAAAAATAATCCCTTGGGATCAAATTTAGAACCTTAGTCTCTAAAAATAAAGACTAAAGAAGAGTTTTAGTCCCGGAAGTGCAAAAACTATCTTTTGTAATCAAAATTACCTACTCATTTTCAATTAAAAAATGTTTTTTTTATTTATATTAAAAATACAATGGTCAGTGACTGGCCCACATTGTATAATATTCAATCAATCATTCAATCAATCAATCAATCAATCCAAGGTAGGTATATCAAATCACGCTGAAGTTACGATGCCCTCTTCGGTGTAATATTCTATACTGATGAGATAATAAAAGAAGCGTTGTAATGTATTTTGTAATAAAATCTCATTTTCTTTAAATCAGCCCTTCCCAAAATACCCCAGCAGCATGATAAATCACCGCTCGAATTACACAAACAAACAGGCCATTCGTAATTGAATTTCAGGATCAAATTAATTAATCACATGTTTTAAAGTTTCCGGTGCTGCTCGCTGCTTCGAGCGCATTTTCACCACGATTTATAATTGTACTCACGGCGCTCACTTCGCGCACAAAGCTGACGTTAAAAAATGCCCAAGATGCACACACAGCCGCCCGACTGCCCCATTTGTTATTTGCGCTGTGCGTAATCTTGAACAAATGTAAATACGTCCGGGTGACGGATAATAGCACGGTGAAGTGCTGTTTACAATATTTAATTAGTAGGCAACGAGATTAGGAAATATGTTTGTTTTTAGAGTTTTGTCCTTAAGGAGGTTCCCTAGACATTTTAAAAAATGTTCTAATGCAACCAAACTTTGAATTTATGTTGTCTGTGTCATAAAAATGATACCTGAATTTTTTGGAAATTTTTTACCACGTAGTTTGAACGAAATTAATTGTTAAATTTTAATATTTTACATGGGCTCTTATGGCTTTCCATTAATTGATTAAATAAAAAGATGTTAGAAATGTTCTATTTACTTAATTTTTGGTATATAAACGTATGCAAGCACGGACATTTCCCAAAATTTGAAGAAGGTTGACCACATAGTTAAAACAATATTGTCGATTGAAAAAAAAAATCTTCAAGCATTTTTTGATTAGTGAATTAGAAATTATTGTAAAAATATATCACCGCAACTGAACGAATTGCAATATCAACTAACACCCGTTGACCGAATTTTGTTTTACATTAATAAAAATATTTTTATTAATTAAAGGCTGATATCTGAGTACGCCACTGCATGTCTAGGGAACCTTCTTAAGAAGCCCCTACCATCTAAAATCCAGCATAAAATGTAGTAACGTAGCGAGTGTTTTGTGACCAGTACAAGAATATTGTAAAAACATATTTCAACAAGGATTTAATAGAGAAAGAATGGATCTACAGATGTGTCTTTAAAATTTTGATTAAAAAATTGTACATGATATAAAAATTCCGAAAAATATTTTATGCAAACTTTACACGGACTTCATGATACAAATTAATTTTTATAATTTTAAAAAGGCACATCTGTAGATCCATTTTTTCTCTATTAAATGTTTATAAAAACATTATCCTGATAATAATAATCTGACAGTTTACTCGCAACGAAAACACTTTTACAGTATTTTTCAACTTTAAAATGACATTGCATAGCTAGGATGCGGCAAAGTACGAGTTTCGGGTTAGTTTCAGACAGCAGCCCTAGTAGTGGGGAAAAGAGTAGGATGGAATGAAAAGTAAAATCGAGAGTATTTTAGGAAATCGGCAAAAACGTAGATGAGCCGCTTAAGGAGCTCGTCTACCATTTTTCCATTTTTTTATTATAAATGTTAATAAAGTTCAAGTAGGTAATTCAACGTTTAATTATGAGGATACCAATTCAAATGAAATGTGACATTTTAAAATATCGCAGCCAATATTATTTAATTATAAACATCTCTTGAGACTACTCGTATATTAAAGGTTTTTTTGGATGGTTTTCCATTATCAGACAAATGTCAGAGGCTTAAATTTATTTTATTTTGAGATCAAGGTAGCAACTTTGTGTTCTAAAATAATTGCTTTTTGTTTTTTGTATAATTTTATTCATTTGTAATCCAATGAAGGAAACACGGGAAACAAACCGTTTTCCAAAACGTCACGTTTTAAACAAAAACTATAACCGTACTAAATAATTTATTATTATTTCAGCTATGCAGTCCGTTTTACACTCGTTTTATTACTCTAAAATTTGGCGAGAACTTATTTTTTCTTAGCTGAAATGAGGGAAATTAAAATAAAACCAAAGATTAATAGGTACTGTACAAAAAGAGCACTAACTTTAAATCCAAACGCGATTGAAAATATCGATGACCCAGGAATCTGTAACAACAAACAAACAGAAATTAATTTTGTGTTAATTATTTCTTAAAAATACATTCACAAATTAATTATTTATATTTTTACTTCCTTGTACGGAGTAATAAGGAAGTATTGTAATCACGAAAAATTTCGGTTTTCAGATTTTGATGGAAATATCCGTTTTGACCTTTTCTGAATCCATTATGACTAGTTTCGTCGTGACGTCTGTACGTATATATGTACGTACGTACGGGCGTTTGTATGTACGTACGTACGGGCGTTTGTATGTATGTCGCATAACTCAAATTCGGTTAGACGTAGAAAGTTGAAATTTTATATTTAGGACTGTTATAGCATCTAGTTGTACACCTCCTATTTTTAGTGTCAATCTACAAACCGGAAGTAGTAAATTTTAAAAAAATTTCGATAAATATTTAATTTAAGACAAATTTTTTAATTTTAAATGAAAGATTATGTGATTATTACCTGCAATCGGTATTTTATAAATATTTTTGTATCTAGTATCATTTAAGAATAATTAAAGTATATATTTATAATTTAGTATTTCGGTATCTTGTAGTCCATGATCGATTAACATTTGTTACTATGTAAAATTTAAATGATTATGACATGACAGTGACAATAGTAAAATATGCTTTATATCTTCTTCTGCAGTTTAAATAAAATGACTACAATATATTTGTGAGTATAGTAGCAGTAGTAGTAGTACTAGTATAATAAGTTAAAATAATTTTTTATATTATTCTACATTTTAGTTATTAAGAAAAGTATGAACACACAAGGCGTACAAGGAAGTCATGTGGTGTCCACGTCAGATTTTTTTATTATTAGAAGTTACCGAAATAAAGTACACTAGCACTGTCCTTTAAATTTAATTAACGTCTTTATAGAATAAGATTGTTTTACTCACGATACATATTTTATTGAATTAATGCTCTCTCAAATCCAGTATATTAATTACATGCATGTAAGTATGCTTCGTTGAAATAATATAAAAATAAATTATGAAAGTAATAAATTCTAACTCACTAAGAATCGCCTAATCAAAATCTGATAGATATTGAAAAGATAAATAATGACTCCGGAGTAAAAGTAATTAATGTAATTTGATTATAAATAACGATACAAATATAATTATAATTAACTATTTAACTTATTTTTTTTGTGTTCACATAAAGCAAAGAAATATATAGTATCACCATGAATTTTATAATAAGAACATGGCAACATATATTAAGTGTATTAAAATATTACCCAACATTTGCTGCCCACTTTTTAAAAGTTTTTGAAGTGGTACTCATATTTACAGGGTATAAGTGTTACGTATTGGTAAAATATGAGAAGAGTTATAGATTGGAAAAATTGAAGAACAATTTCATGTATTACTTACAAGTCACTGGTAAGAGTGATTTAAGAATATTTTAGTTTGCAATTAAACTTGATTTTGCAGGTATAATTTCGGTGTTGTTCTACTCTTATTATTTGAAATACACTAGTTTGGATAAAAACGATTTGATTTCATTCTACGCAGTTAACTTTCTCTATGCTTTAATAATATCTGGATCCATTCTATCAATATTACTTTTCTTTAACGGAATATCAACTTTTATAAAAAGTTGCAACGATTTAGTGATTATAGAAATAAAGTTATCAAAACTAGGTGATATATCAAAAAACTATAGACCAGCATATTATCTGACATTGGCTTTAATAAGCCTTGTAATTTTTGTTGCACTTTACTTTTGGTATAACGATGACTTAATATTGCCTGACTTTATAGGAATATATTTTGGAACAGTAGTTAGCTATATAATGATTGCAAAGATGATATTATCGTACATGGGAGTCAGTTTTCATTTTCAGTCAATGTGTGAAATCCTGTACGAAATGGACAATGATGATAGCATATTCACAGAACATGAAACCGTTATAAAAACCTCGAAATCTTCGAGAGATGTTCTACGTAGAGTTGGTGAGCTTCACGCTGAATTGTCGATTGCTACGAATTATTTTCACAATACGTTCTCGCCAATTATTTTGATAAACATCTTTGGGAATATTATACAAATTATTGCTGGAGCGATGTATTTTTACGTTGGTGGTATACAACAATTGCCTATTAACATATGTTTGGCGAGTTTTATTGTTGCTAATATCCTTATGGGGTTGGTGTACTACTTTGGAAATCAAATTGAAGTTGCGGTATGTACAGTGGATCATCGGTGGTATATTCTTATAATACAATATCAGATTTTATTTTATTAAAAAGCCAGAATTGGCAAACTCACACATTTTCAACATGCATCTATTCAAATATTTGATTTAAAAAGCAATCAACCTTTCCCAAATATTACTAGTTTGGAATACTTTTTTTGTCTCATCGACATTTATCCAGTTCATTTTTATTTGGATGTTAACGATTCCCCATTGTAGAACGAATTTACGAGGGTTGTCCGTAAAGTAAGGTTCCCAGTGATTTTTCACAGTGTAAAACATGTTTAATTCCATGAACGCGTACATTTTTGGAAAGTTCAGACTTTTACCTATTTTTCTATATAGTCGCCACTGCGGTCAATGCATTATTGCATGCGGTGTACGAGCTTTTGAAAGCCCGGGTAAAAAAATTTGCCGCCAAGCCAGTAAGCCACGGAAGTCAGTAAGCCCGTTCTTGAACTCTCTGCACCATTTTCGCACGTGTTGTAGGCTCATACACTTGTCTCCATAGATTTCGCATAGCTGGGAATGGGTTTCTACCGGCGCAATGTTTTTTGCAGACAGGAAACGGATCACCGAGTGCAGCTCACATCTCCAAAAAATATTGCTCCGGTAGAAACCCATTCCCAGCTATGCGAAATCTATGGAGACAAGTGTATGAGCCTACCACACGTGCGCAAATGGTGCAGAGAGTTCAAGCAAGAGTTTAAGAACGGGCGTACTGCCGTCCAGGATGAGGAGGTCCGTGAAGTTAGCGTATACATTAAAAGATATTGGATAAACAAATAGTTATATTAAATTTGCTCATTTTTTGCTAAAAATTGCTAATAGTTTTACATTTTTTGCTCTGTCCGTTTTAAAGATATTTCCCATTTAACCTATATACGCTAACTTCACGTGGCGTATACATGGGGTAAAATTTCAAATTTGTTAACACTATCTTTTTTTGCTCATTTTTTGCTATTTATTGCCGTATTGATGACATTTTTTGCTGTTGTCCTTCATTAGTTATAAACAAAAAATCTGACGTGGACACCACATGACTTCCTTGTACGCCTTGTGTGTTCATACTTTTCTTAATAACTAAAATGTAAAATAATATTAAAAATTCTTTTAACTTATTATACTAGTATACTCACAAATATATTTTAGTCATTTTATTTAAACTGCAGAAGAAGATATAAAGCATATTTTACTATTGTCACTGTCATGTCATAATCATTTAAATTTTACGTAGTAACAAATGTTAAACGATCATGGAGTACAAGATACCGAAATACTAAATTATAATTATATACTTTAATTATTCTTAAATGATAGAAGATACAGAAAATTTTTATAAAATACCGATTGTAGATAATAATCACATAATCTTTCATTTAAAATAAAAAAAATTGTCTAAAATTAATTATTTATCAAAATATTTTTAAAAAGTACTACTTCCGGTTTGTAGACTGAAACCAAAAATAGGAGGTGCACAACTAGATGCTATAACAGTCCTAAATACAAAATTTCAGCTTTCTACGTCTAACCGTATTTGAGTTATGCGACACACATACGTCCGTACGCACGTACGTACGTACGTACGCACGTACGCACGTACGCACGTACGTACAGACGTCACGACGAAACTAGTCATAATGGATTCAGAAAAGGTCAAAACGGATATTTCCGTCAAAATCTGAGAACCGAAATTTTTCGCGATTACAATACTTCCTTACTTCGTACAAGGAAGTAAAAACCTTTGTATACGCTAACTTCACGTTGCGTATACATAGCGTAAAATTATTATTTTTTCTATACTATAATAATTTGCTCATTTTTTGCTATTTATTGCTGTATTGATGAAATTTTTTGCTGGTGTCCGTCGTTTGTTATAAACAAAAATTCATTGTATACGCTAACTTCACGTTGCGTATACATAGTGTAAAATTAAAACTTTTTTAACGCTATAATATTTTGCTCATTTTTTGCTATTTATTGCTATATTAATGACATTTTTTGCTGTTCTCATTTATTTGTTATAAATTAAATTAGCTGTTGTATATGCTTTTTCTCGGTTCTCATATGCATAAATTAAATACACAGATAGTATAAAATTAAAACTATATCTTAATGCTATATTTTGCTCATTTGATTTGCTATTGCTATATTCATGAAAAGTTTGGATGTTCTCATTTATTTGTTATAAATTAAAATAGGTAGTGCAAGTAACGGTTTTCTACCGCGTTCTCTAAAGATATGTATTCTCATTATTTATTAGTTAAGTACCTATGATTATAATTTTAAATATAATTCTTTATTATTTTATAACATTTTGCTCATTTTTGCTATTCTCATTAATTTTTTATAAAATAAAATATCCATTGTACGCGTTTTCTCCGTACTGTAAGTAGCTATGCAAAATGCACGCAGCCATAGTGTAAAATTAATACATTACTAATATTAAGGTCATTTTTACTTCCCCGATCTATGTAATAGAAGGAAGTATTGTAATCGTGATTTTTTGACAGTTCGAGATTTTGGGGAATCTTCACGATTTAGACCCTACTGAAGCCAAAAATAGTTATTTGTTTCATTAATACAAAAAATGCATGGTTTTGGGACGAGTAAGATGGTTGCCGAGCGACGCGCAGCGGAGTTCGGCGATCTTACGAGTCCCAAAATAGCATTTTTTGTATTGAATGAAACATAATATTTTTTCGCTAGTCGCTTAAATAGATGTAATTTTATAATTTCATTTAAATTGACATATACTCATATTACGCAACAATTAAAATTAAAATGTATAACCATGACAACAAGAATGTTTTTTTGTATTAGGAAGAATAGATTACTTTTTGGTACAATTGCTATGGTGATCATAATTCATAAACAATCCCCAAATGGCGTCCTTTTTTACAAAAAATCTGACGTGGACACCACATGACTTCCTTGTACGCCTTGTGTGTTCATACTTTTCTTAATAACTAAAATGTAAAATAATATTAAAAATTCTTTTAACTTATTATACTAATACTCACAAATATATTTTAGTCATTTGATTTAAACTGCAGAAGAAGATATAAAGCATATTTTACTATTGTCACTGTCATGTCATAATCATTTAAATTTTACGTAGTAACAAATGTTAATAGATCATGGACTACAAGATACCGAAATACTATAAATTATAAATATATACTTTAATTATTTTTAAATGATAGCAGATACAAAAATATTTATAAAATACCGATTGTAGGTAATAATCACATAATCTTTCATTTAAAATAAAAAAAATTGTCTAAAATTAAATATTTATCGAAATATTTGTAAAAAGTACTACTTTCGGTTTGTAGACTGAAACCAAAAATAGGAGGTGCACAACTAGATGCTATAACAGTCCTAAATACAAAATTTCAACTTTCTACGTCTAACCGTATTTGAGTTATGCGACACACATACGTCCGTACGTACGTACGTACGTACGTACAGACGTCACGTCGAAACTAGTCATAATGGATTCAGAAAAGGTCAAAACGGATATTTCCGTCAAAATCTGAGAACCGAAATTTTTCGCGATTACAATACTTCCTTACTTCGTACAAGGAAGTAAAAACAATGACACAATTGCATCAAATACGTCCGGTTGGCGAAAAACATAATTTTAAAAAAGTCGGTTTGTTAGTCTGTCGGTCTGTTTGGATGTTGCATAACATAAAAACGCGCTGGAATTTTGGACACACGCGCGCGCACGCGCACAGACATCATCGCGAAAAGGGAACACGCTACTGCGTCAAATTGCCGTAATGTCAAATACCCGCTGTGTCCAATTGCCGCAGTGTCAAATTGCCACTGTGCCAAAACGAATTCCCACCACTTACTAACACTAACGTACTAACTTGTAATAACGTATGTCGAGAGACTACTGCAAATTTATTTCGACACAGAGGCAATTTGACGAGTTTGTGGGGCTCTAGTACGGTTTTGTTAGCTTTGTTAATGTAGTAAATACCAAAACCGAGTTTGTGGGGCTCTAGTACGGTTTTGTTAGCTTTGTTAGTGTAGTAAATACCAAAACCTATGCCCGATTGCCAGTAGTCTCTCGACATACGTTATTACAAGTATGTAAGTGGTGGGGATGCGTTTTGGCACAGTGGCAATTTGACATTGCGACAATTGGACACAGCGGGTATTTGACATTACTGCAATTTGGCGCAGGAACATGCACTCCTCGAAAATACTTTATTCGTATTCTATGGATCGTAAATCGTGCTTATTCACTAAAAACTCACACTCGAAAATTTTAACTCGTCACAATACCTCCCCTTATAGAATATAATGCGGGAGGTAAAAACAACTGACCATCGTTTAAATGTTGTTATTGATTTTTCGACTAATTTTTTTCCCAGAGAACTTTAATTTTGACTATTTCCCACATATTAATTAAACCAATCATTTGCTTCAATTTTTTAAATTCTGACCAATGACGTACAAAATATATCGGCAAAAATTGAAAAAATTCCCTAGGGATTGTTCAAGTGACAATTTACCCGTTACATGGTCATGTATGACAATTTTGTTGATTTAGTATTGTTTTTAATTGAAATTAAAAGTGTCAAATGAACCTTTTTGCGACAACTTCTTACGATGAAATAAAAATATATCAAATATAACGCCAAAAAATACAGTTACGTCAAAAACCTTAGTTTGGAAGCAATTAATAATGAACTTGTGAAACGAAAGAAACTAAAATTTATAATTTTGACACTCAAAGGTTAGAAAAATATTAAATGTCAAAATAAACAACCGTTTCGGCACAAAAAATTAGTCTTTATTTAAAAACACGAAAAACCACGAACAATTATTCTAATCGGTCTGCGGCAGTGTCAAATTTTGCTTACTCCGGCATTAAAAAACATTTAATAATAAAAATATTAGGACAGTTCAACGTAAATTTATTAGTTCATATTTTATGTCTGTTTATTTGGGAAATAGTCTAACAAAATATATCTCGGATCTCATTATTAAAGGTAACATTCCTCGACAAATTGAATGATAAAATCCCTCGCCTTCAGCTCGGAATTTTGATCATGTCATTTGTCTCGAAATGTTACCAAGCAACAATCTTTCGAAATAAATTTTACCAGCAAAATAATGATCCCTTGATATATTATTATTGATAATACACTTGAAAAAATTTGAATAATTTTTTGAGAAAAAATTGAATATCGCATAAATGTCCTTTTTACATTTTTACTAAACTTATTTCCCCGAGACCTTTAAATTGACACCAAACTCGGTATAAATTGAATAATGTATAATAAAAAAATCTGCTGTGTCCACCACAGTACTTCCCCGACTATAAGTTTTAATAACTTACTTTCGTAACGCCGTTAATTTTAATTTAAATAAATTTATCTTTCTTTTCCCAAACTATTTAAGTTGATACCAACTTCGGCATAATTTAAATACCATGTAAAAAAATCTGATACTTTATTCACTTAAAACTCACACTCGAAAATGTTAACCCGTCACAATACCTTATACCCTTATAGCATATAATGGCGGGAAGTAAAAACAATTGACCATTGTTTAAAACTTGTTATTGATTCTTCGACTAATTTTTTTTCCCAAAGAACTTTAATTTGACAATACACTTGAACAAATTTTAATAATTTTTTGAGAAACAATAATTTATTATCGTATAAATGTCATTTTTTACATTTTTACTAAACTCTCCCCGAGAGCTTTAAATTGTCACCAAACTCGGTATAGGTAATTTTAATAATGTATAATAAAAAAATTGACGATGAGTTAAATTTTATTTTTGTTTTTCTACTAGAATTCTTTTCCCGAGAGCATTAATTTGATACCACACACGATAGTAGGTACTTTGAAAAAATAAAAAAAGTTATGTTTATAAAGTTGGTATCATTGATTGAGTAAAGCTCAGTAACGAACTTAAAGTCAGATTTTGGCTCAAGATCTGAAATATAAAATTTCAGTCCAAAATTCCAGCGCGTTTTTATGTTATGCAACATCCAGACAGACCGACAGACTAACAAACCGACTTTTTTTAAAATTATGTTTTTTGGCTTCAGTAGGGTCTAAAACGTGAAGATTCACCAAAATCTCGAACTGTCAAAAAATCGCGATTAAAATACTTCCCTCTATTACATAGGTCGGGGAAGTAAAAATGATAATATTAGCTTTATATAGAAGATATAACTTTTAACAATATCTCTAAAATTATGAAACTATGAACAAATTAAATATTTTTTTAAAACTTTTATTAATTACTTAAAAACCAAAGCAACGATTTTCTTTATATTTTCATATCTCATGTAGACGTATCTTGTCTGTTTGCATAAAAAATATGAATTCATAAGACCACTATACTTTCAAGTTAATATAGGTAAAATATAATTTTTCATCGTAATTTAGATTTAAAAAATTAAAGTATTTTACCTATAACTTGAAAATATAGTGGTCTTATGAATTCATATTTTTGTGCAAACAGGCAAGATACATCTATATAAGATATGAAAATATAAAGAAAATCGTTGCTTTGGTTTTTAAGTAGGTAATTAATAAAAATTGTAAAAAAATACTTAATTTGTTCATAGTTTCATAATTTTAGAGATATTGTCAAAAGTTATATCTTTTATATAAAGCTAATACTATCATTTTTATAATAGTAACACAAAAATCCAATTTCGTACATAATTTACAGGTTTAAAATAGGTAAAGTATAACTGCTCCAATGTATGCTTGAACTCACGCCAATAGGAGTGATGTTTAACGTTAATATTAGTAATGTATTAATTTTACACTATGGCTGCGTGCTTTTTGCATAGCTACTTACAGTACGGAGAAAACGCGTACAATGGATATTTTATTTTATAAAAAATTAATGAGAATAGCAAAAATGAGCAAAATGTTATAAAATAATAAAGAATTATATTTAAAATTATAATTATAGGTACTTAACTAACAAATAATGAGAATACATATCTTTAGAGAACGCGGTAGAAAACCGTTACTTGCACTACCTATTTTAATTTATAACAAATAAATGAGAACATCCAAACTTTTCATGAATATAGCAATAGCAAATCAAATGAGCAAAATATAGCATTAAGATAGTTTTAATTTTATACTATCTGTGTATTTAATTTATGCATATGAGAACCGAGAAAAAGCATATACAATAGCTAATTTAATTTATAACAAATAAATGAGAACAGCAAAAAATGTCATTAATATAGCAATAAATAGCAAAAAATGAGCAAAATATTATAGCGTTAAAAAAGTTTTAATTTTACACTATGTATACGCAACGTGAAGTTAGCGTATACAATGGATTTTTGTTTATAACAAACGAAGGACACCAGCAAAAAATTTCATCAATACAGCAATAAATAGCAAAAAATGAGCAAATTATTATAGTATAGAAAAAATAATAATTTTACGCTATGTATACGCAACGTGAAGTTAGCGTATACAAAGGTTTTTTGTTTATAACTAATGAAGGACAACAGCAAAAAATGTCATCAATACGGCAATAAATAGCAAAAAATGAGCAAAAAAAGATAGTGTTAACAAATTTGAAATTTTTCCTCATGTATACGCCACGTGAAGTTAGCGTATATAGGTTAAATGGGAAATAACTTTAAAACGGGCAGAGCAAAAAATGTAAAACTATTAGCAATTTTTAGCAAAAAATGAGCAAATTTAATATAACTATTTGTTTATCCAATATCTTTTAATGTATACGCCAACTTCACGGACCTAGGATGAGGAGCGTTCCGGACGTATCTGCGTGGCTTGGCGGCAGATTTTTTGACTTGGGCATTCAAAAGCTCGTACACCGCATGCAAAAATGCATTGACCGCAGTGGCGACTATGTAGATAAATAGGTAAAAGTCTGAACTTTCCAAAAATGTACGCATTCATGGAATTAAACATGTTTTACACTGTGAAAAATCACTGGGAACCCTACTTTACGGACAACCCTCGTATTAATGGAATCTAACCACTCAAAGTCATTCGTCTTGGTGCAGTTAGAATCTCAATCCATGCGACGACCTTTGAAATTCAAAGCAGCAACGGAGAGATTCGTTTTTAAAACGATCAAGTAGTCAGTTTGAAGCATCAGACTGTGATTTAATTGCAAGTTGTTTAACAATTTAACGACAATCACACACTGCCTGCTGAGAAACTTGAACTGTATATTTATATTCTTTATATTTTAATCGATATTTGTTTCACCTTCCACATTTTTACAACCATATTCTTTTCTGTTCATATAACAATTTATTTTGCAATACATGTTTTAATTTATAAGTTGAATTAATATATTTTTTATTTCAGTCAAAAGAAGTTCTTATAACATTGGCTCATCTAAATATAATATATTTCGATGTAGAAATGGCCAAACTGGTAATTGTATAAAAACGTACCTATTATAATACTAAATATAATATAATCATTTTTCAGAAAAACAGTATTTTATTGCAAGGTGCTTTTGTACAACCAAATTTGAAAGTTGCAGTTTTTAAACTCAAACCGGCAATATTTTTACAAGTATGATTATTAAAATGAAATAATTGTATCTTATATTTATTTATTTTGTTTTGTAGCAAATAGAGATATGTAAAACAATGATACTGCTGCTCATGCAATATATTAGAAAAAATTAAGAGAAATTTATGTTCATTGAGAATTTCTATAATACTACACTATATATTTATAGATGTCTATGTATCACAGAGTCAATTGTATGTATACAAAACTGCAAAATATATTATTTATAGTTGTTTATGTATCACAGTTACAATTATATGTATAATAATAGTATAGGTATTACTAAATGAGCGAGAAAGGTGATTGATAATGTTAACGCACGAGAATGGCCGATTTCAGAAACCTCACGAACATTCAATAGACACTTTCCTGCAAGTTGTGTACACTATTTTCCCCACGACCATAAATATTAAATATTTTATTCATGAATGTATTTTGATGTCAACTATCACTATCATAATTTTACGGAAAAGAATATAAATTATAATAATATAAACATAAAATACTTGTAAGTTGGTGGCTGGTAACATCGCATACGATATATTTTTACTAATGATACACAATATGTGAAGCTGCCACACTTAAATTGTAAAAAATCTGACGTGGCCGTTACAATACCTCTCGCCTTGACATTGAAGTATTATTATTTAACCTCGTATTTAACCAAATATTAAGCTTTAATTAGGTAATAAATTATATATTTCACAAATCTAATCAGCTTTTAGTTTAATATATAATTTTATTTTATAAATACCTATTCTACACTTTAGCCTATGTTCCAGTTAATATCTATATTATATCCAACATATCAAAATTCTACACCACAGAGAAACCTCCTTGCCACAGACATCTGTTTATCTGTCACATTGACAATTTTATTTTTGTTTTAAATTTTATTTCTATTTCGGGATTCACAAATCGTGGTAGGTAAAATTATATATTTAAAAAAATTATATTTCTTTATTGGTTAAAGATATAGAAACAAGTAAGATTAAATATTGTACAATGTAATTTCTTCTTTCATGTGTGGTTTGTCAAATTGTAACAATCGCATTATTTTATACAATTTTTGCAAAAAATGTTATAGTGCTACAAGAAAAGTACCATTTCCGGTTGGTGGATTTTTACCAAAATCTTTTCAGCTCTTCATTAACATATATAATTGTATAATGCAAAATATTAGAATTTTATGTTCAGTAGAATTTGAGATAATGAACCGGGACGAAAGGCTATAGTAGGCGTACATACAGACTTTCATACACACACACACACACACACAGACATCATCGTGAAAATAGTCAAAATAGGTTCTAAAGGTGCTAAAACGTGCTAATTGACAAAAATCTCGACATCGAATTTTTTCACGATCCCTATACCTCTCTAGGCGAGAGGTAAAAAGCATAATACGAGGGCAGTTCAATAAGTAATGCAACACATTTTTTTCAAAAACAGGGGTTGTTTTACTCAACATTCAAATACACCATGTTATTCCCCAATCTTTTAGCTACACAACACTATTTTTCAACATAATCTCCATTCAATGCTACGGCTTTACGGCACATTGCAATGAGGGCCTGTATGCCTGCACAGTACCATTCCACTGGTTGATGTCGGAGCCAATGTCGTACTGCATCAATAACTTCTTCATCATCCGCGTAGTGCGTCCCACGGATTGCGTCCTTCATTGGGCCAAATATATGGAAATCCGACGGTGCGAGATCGGGGCTGTAGGGTAGATGAGGAAGAACAGTCCACTGAAGTTTTGTGAGCTCCTCTCGGGTGCGAAGACTTGTGTGAGGTCTTCTGGGGCGCTGAAGGGGATATTCTGTTCGATGTCCTTCCTCATGGTCAAACGATCAACTCTGAAGTGTATTGTGCTACTCTTCGAAAATTGAAGAAACGACTTCAGCGTGTTCGTCGGCACAAAAATCAGAACGAACTTCCCCTTCTTCAGTGGACTGTTCTTCCTCATCCACCCTACAGCCCCGAGCTCGCACCGTCGGATTTCCATATGTTTGGCCCAATGAAGGACGCAATCCGTGGGACGCACTACGCGGATGATGAAGAAGTTATTGATGCAGTACGACATTGGCTCCGACATCAACCAGTGGAATGGTACTGTGCAGGCATACAGGCCTTCATTGCAATGTGCCGTAAAGCCGTAGCATTGAATGGAGATTATGTTGAAAAATAGTGTTGTGTAGCTAAAAGATTGGGGAATAACATGGTGTATTCGAATGCTAAGTAAAACAACCCCTGTTTTTGAAAAAAAATGTGTTGCATTACTTATTGAACTCCCCTCGTAGATTAAATGTAAGTAATGATATGTTTTACTGAAATATAAAAATAAATTGTAAATGAAATACATACTAATTCACTTATAATATCCTAATCTTAAAATATCTTAGATATTGAAGAGATAAATAATGATTCCGGAGTAAACGTAATTAATGTAATTTGATATAAATAACGATACAAATATCATTATAATTAACTACTAAACTTTTTTTATGCGAATCAAGCAAAAATATGTTATAGTATCACGATGAATTTTATAATAAGAACATGGGAACTTATATTAAGTGTATTAAAATATTACCCAACATTTGCTGCCCACTTTTTTAAAGTTTTCGGAGTGGTACTCATATTAACAGGATATAGGTGTTACGTATTTGTAAAATATGAGAATAGTTATAGAATGGAAAAATTGAAGAACAATTTCATATATTACATACAAGTCACTGGTAAGAGTGCTTCAAGAACATTTTAGTTTGCAATTAAACTTGATTTTGCAGGTGTAATATCAGCGTTGTTCTACTCTTATTATTTAAAATACACCAGTTTGGATAAAAACGATTTGATTTCATTCTACGCAGTGAATTTTCTCTATGCTTTAGTAATATCTATATCCATTCTATCAATATTACTTTTCTTTAATGGAATATCAACTTTTATAAAAAGTTGCAATGATTTAATGGTTATAGAAATAGAGTTATCAAAACTAGGTGATATATCAAAAAACTATAGACCAGCATATTATCTGACATTGGCTTTAATAAGCCTTGTAATTTTTGTTGCACTTTACTTTTGGTATAACGACGATTTAAAATTGCCTGACTTAATAGGAATATATTTTGGAACGGTAGTTAGCTATATAATGATTGCAAAGATGCTCCTGGCGTACATGGGTATCAGTTTTCATTTTCAGTCAATGTGTGAAATTCTGTACGAAATGGACAATGATGAGGAAATATTCACAGAACATGAAACCGTTATAAAAACATCGAAATCTTCGATAGATGTTTTACGTAGAGTTGGTGAGCTCCACGCTGAATTGGCGATTGTTCTGAATTATTTTCACAGCACATTTTCGCCCATTGTTTTGATAAACATCTTTGGGAATATTATACAAATTATTGCTGGAGCGATGTATTTTTACGTTGGTGGTATACATCAATTGCCTATTAACATGTGTTTGGAGAGTTTTATTGTTGCTAATTTCCTTATGGGGTTGGTGTACTACTTTGGAAATCAAATTGAAGTTGGGGTATGTACAGTGGTATACCTATTCTTAAAATAAAATATCAGTTTTTTATTTTATTAAAAAGCGGAACTATGTAAACTGCATATTTCTATATCTATATTTGTATCACCTTCCACATTCTTACAACAACATTCTTTTTTGTTCATATAACAATTTATTTTGCAATACATGTTTTAATTTATAAATCGAATTAACATTTTTTTAAATTTTAGTCAAAAGAAGTTCTTGTAACATTGGCCCATCTTAATATAATGTATTTCGATATAGAAATGGCCAAATTGGTAATTTCATAAAAACATACCTAATTAAAGACTTGTTTTAAAAAAAATGTTCGTTTTTTAGAAAAACAGTATTCTATTGCAAGGAGCTTTTATACAACCAAATTTGAAAGTTGCTGTTTTTAAACTCAAACCGGCAATATTTCTACAAGTAAGATTATTAAAATGAAATTATTGTATCTTATATTTATTTATTTTGTTTTGTAGCAAATAGAGATATGTAAAACAGTGATACTGCTGCTCATGCAATATATTAAGAAAAATTAAGAGAAATTTATGTTCATTGAGAATTTCTATAAAACTACACAATATATTTTTAGATGTCTATGTATCATAGTTACAATTATATGTATAATAATAGTATAGTTATTACTTAATAAGACACTTTTCTGCAAGTTGTGTACACTATTTTTCCACGACCGTTTTTATTAAACATTTTAGTCATTAATGTATTTTGATGTCAACTATTACTGTCATCATATTAATTTTATGAAAAAACAATAAATATACTACGATCATGGAATACATAATACAAGATTTTCAATAAGAAGAATATTAATTTTAATATAATAATGTGGTAACCTCAAACTCGGTATATTTTTTATAAGTGAATAATAAAGTATATAAAAAAATTATTTATAGGTAGGTTCGTTTATTCTTTGTGTGCTTGAGCTGTGCATGAGCTGTGTTACGGTCACGTGATAACTATGTACTTCGTGTATAAAGGAAATAAACGAACTTGTGTGCAGTATTTTGACATATCTACTGTTCCATTTTGATTTTCATCATTCATTGACTCACAATTTGGATAATACTCATGTCACACCTTATGATTCTGTGCGATGCTGATAATATGAGTTATTTATTAAGAACTTCGATATTTTCAGACATTGACAAGAGATTTAATTAAGCAAAAAGCATATTCGAAATTAATTATTATACATTATCTGACGAATATGCAGCATACAATCTTCGTTCTGTCCATTCTCCATAATTATGATTGTTTTAACCTCCAAAAGTGACATGCACGCTCCGTGCCCAACAGTCCGAGCTTGGGCTTGTTGTGCATGCACAGTGCGCACAGCCGAGTATTTTCCGAACGCATCCTGTGCAGTACAAAGTGCACAGAAGTGAATAAACGAACGGTTACTGTGCAACATGTTAAAAATGTGTGCACCTGAATAAACGAACCCACCTTATATTATTTTAAGTTAACGGTGCCCATAGTTATATGTGAAGCTGTCACACTAAAATTGTATAAAAAGCGTAATAGAATAAATGTATGTAATTTAACTAAAATATAAAAATAAATTGTAAAAGTAATACAATCTAATTTATTAAGAATCATCAAATCTGTTGACATTGAAGAGATAAATAATGATTTCGGGGTAAAACCAATTCATGTAATTTGATTATAAAAATGATACAAATATCATTATAATTACCTATTTAACTTGTTTTTTATCCGCATCAGGCAACAAACTGTTATAGTATCACCATGAATTTTATAATAAAAACATGGAAACTTATTTTAAATGTATTAAAATATTATCCAAAAACTGCTGGCCACTTTTTTAAACTTTTTGAAGTGATACTAATATTAACGGGATATAAGTGTTACGTATTGGTAAAATTTGAGAATAGTTATAGAGCCGAAAAGTTGAGAAATAATTTCATGTATTACATACAAGTCACTGGTAAGAGTGTTTAAGAAGATTTTAGTTTGCAATTAAACTTGATTTTGCAGGTGTAATTTCACCGTTGTTCTACTCTTATTATTTAAAATACACCAGTTTGGATAAAAACGATTTGATTTCATTCTACGCAGTTAACTTTCTCTATGCTTTAGTAATATCTGTATCTATTCTATCAATATTACTTTTCTTTAACGGAATATCAACTTTTATAAAAAGTTACAATGATTTAATGATTATAGAAAGAGAGTTATCAAAATTATGTGATGCATCAAAAAACTATAGACTGGGATATTATATGACATGGGCTTTAGTAAGCTATGTTATTTTTGTCGCGCTGTTCTTTTGGTATAACGAAGACTTCAAATTGATTGATTTCATAGGAATATATTTTGGAACAGTAGTTAGCAATATAATGGTTACAGTCATGCAGCAAGCGTACATGGGAATCAGTTTTCATTTTCAAACAATGTGTGAAATCATGTACGAAATGGACAATGATGATAGCATATTCACAGAATGTGAAACCGTTATAAAAACATCGAAATCTTCGAGACATGTTTTACGAAGAGTTGGTGAGCTCCACGCTGATTTGACGATTGCTCTAAATTATTTTCACAATACGTTCTCACCTATTATTTTGATAAACATCTTTGGGAATATTATACAAATCATTGCTGGAGCGATGTATTTTTACGTTGGTGATATACAACAATTGCCTATTAGTTTGTGTGTGGTGATTTTTCTTGCTGCTAATGTTCTTATGGGGTTGGTGTACTATTTTGGAAACCAAACTAAAATTGCGGTATGTAGTGGATCTTGTAGACTTGTAGTACCTATAGAGCGAAAAAAATCCTTTACGGTCCATATTAGAATTTTTTTGCAATAGATGTTTTAATTTATAATTTGAGTTAACATTTTTTTATTTTAGTCGAAAGAAGTTCTTATAACATTGGCTCATCTAAATATAATATATTTCGATGTAGAAATGGCTAAACTGGTAATGTCATAAAAACGTACGTAATTAAGTTTTGATTTAAAATGTTACTTTTTTAGAAAAATAGTATTCTATTGCAAGGTGCTTTTATACAACCAAATTTGAAAGTTGCTGTTTTTAAACTCAAACCGTCAATATTTTTACAGGTAAGATTGGTAAACTGATATTATTGTATCTTATATTTATTTAATTTGTTTTGTAGCAAATAGAGATATGTAAAACAGTGATACTGCTGCTCATGCAATATATTAAAAAAAATTAAAAGAAATTTGTGTTCATTGAGAATTTGTATAATAATACACTATATATTTATAGATGTCTATATATCACAGAGTTATTTTATTACGTATAGTAAAATTAATAAATATTTCTTTAAACAATAAAAATCTGATGTGGCCTGCACAAGACTTCTCGCTCCCGCCTAGTTACTCTTTCCACTTATCAATAATCTAATATTTAGTTTTTAATTTTGAACAAGATTTACATTCGCAACTTTTTCTCAAATCCATAGATGAGTAATTAACAATAATTAAAAAATATCTTTGTTCTTCTATGTAACAGATATCAAATAGAAAATTTTTTGTCAAGTCTGTCTCTATATTATGTAGTTTATCTTTTTCCCTGCACAGTACAGGATTGTGCTTATTGTATGGTCTATTTTATTTCTGATAACGCACACGTCATTATCTATCGAACTAACAAAAGATAAGTACTATTATATTCTGTCTCTGTCCTACATTGTGTTTGCATCGCTTACAAACACGAACACGTTTGTCTAATAAATACATTTATTCGAAGACTGAATATAGGTACCAGTAATAAATTATCTAAGGAAAAAACTGGGAATAAAATCTGTCAGACAAGTAATAGAGGAGAAACAGCTACTATGGTTTGGACACCTAAATAGACTACCAGGAAAAAGACTAGTTAAATGTATATGGAAAGCACGAACAACCGGGAAAAGAAGCAGAGGCATACCGCGGAAAACGTGGGACGACAACATAGAAGAAATATTAAAGAAGAGAAACATATCAAACAGACAAGCATACGAACTATCAAAGGATAAGAAGAAATGGAAGAACATTAATTTAATTAATTTCGAAATTAATGTTTTTAGGCATAGGACACCCTTTATAACATAAGAAAATGCAAAAATACACACAACAGAATAATAAAATATAGGGTGTTCCATTTGAAAATGACGAGTTATAGCCATTTTAAATTGAGTAAATTTGATTCTCTGTACTGAACACCCTGTATAATAACATTTAAAAAAAGTTATGTCAAAACAAAGAGTATAGTTACAGTTGTACAGAAAAAAAATTTCATAATTTTTACTACTAAAATAACTTCAGTACGCCTCTATAAAACAATACGTGTATTCGGCTTTTTTTAGAGAAAAAATTGAATAACTTGGCAACGCCGCGGAAAACTAAAATGAAATTTATATGTTCGTATAGGTAAATAAAATACAATTCAAAATATATAAAAATATATAGGGTGTTTCATTTAAAAAAAGACGAACAATTATTGCCAAGTCGTTATGCAACACCCTGTATATGTGAAAATAATTTTAAGTTATGCTCCTTGAGTAGACGAAAAATTCTGTTAATAAATTTATGCTGTATTTTCAACGACAAGGGAGATATCGACGACGGGCATTTCGATGACTCACCCTGTATAATAAATTATCTATTTATACAAGGTGATTCATCATAACTTGCATTTTTAAAATGCGTGCCATTCAGGCTGTAGGGATCGTAGTGGGGAGAGAGTGATCTCATTCGACAGGTGCACTTTTAAATTTTTGTTCTCCACCTGGCCAGTCGCTATCATGCGTTGGCGCACGGAGCAACATCGATGGCTGTTTTGAGGGAACTCTTCCCGGGGCATCTCAATATTGGCGATTTGGAGTGGCCAGCCCGCTCGCACGATTTGACTCCTTGTGATTTTTTGTGGTTTTTTTTTGAAATCCCGCGTTTACGTCAACCGTCCAAGGATCCTAGAAGACCTGAAGGCCAACATCCGGGCCGCAATTGCCAACATACCCGCTGCCATGCTGCAAAGGGTTATGACAAACGCCAGAAATCGGCTTATTTAGTGTATAGACAATGGGGGGCGTCACCTACCTGATATGATTTTGAAAACTGGGTGAAACAAAACTTTAGATATGTACCTATACATTATAAAATTAAAATAAAAGTTTCTGATTCATAAAATGGACATTATTATTATTTGAAATAAGTAAGTTACGATGAATCATTCTGTATAATATCAGTAATAAATTTAACCATATATCCATTTATGTCAATTTTGTTTTAAATATGTGCTGTTCTTCTTGAAGTATTGTTTAATGTACCAGCAATACATAATTAATTCAGCCAAGTATGTAAATAAAAAAAATATCGACCTTGTTTGCCAAATCAGCTCATGTAGCTCCGTAGTTAATTAAATTATTAAGGTAATGTATAGCGTAGAAGTTAACGAACCTACCTGCCTCCCCTCTAGCGCCGTACTTTAGAAGCATTTCATTATATATTCAATTATTAACCAACGAGTTGCCTTTAAATAAACAGCATAAAATTTACTAACGGTTCTGTCTAACCCAGGCGCATAAATAAATGTTTCATACTCGCGTGGGTTACTTATTAACATAGAAGCTGTTAGAGAAACTTATTAATATGAAGAGAAGAAAAATTGCATCAGCGATGAAGTTTTATTTTAAATATAAAATAGAGTGAGAAGTAAATTATATTATGGTAATTTTAACGAGCGAATATTGCTGAATAATTTGCGCGTCTGGGGTGCAAAATAAACGCATTAAAATAATACTTTAAGTGAATATATTAAATATACTCTATTTTATAATATAATAGTGTTGTTTGTGCCCGGTTATATCATAATTTGAAAGTTATACACGAATTTCTTTGACGTAAACGTCACTTTATAGCTCACGAACCACTTTATAGCGCAGTGCGCTATAAAAAAAACATCAAATCAATGCGAACAAATTAGATTTTCGATTTTCCTCAGATAAACTACTAATAATCCTACAAATAACCATTTTCTATAATTAGTTGTACCATTTTTTATTTAAATAACATCAATTTTACTTACATTTAACATAAATTATCTTGTAAATGTTTAATTCAATAATGACAACTTTGACATTTAGATTTTTGTTTATTGTCAGATTTTTTTGGTATCTTAGCAACAGTCAAAGAATTTCGAAAGTTTTGGTAATTTGAACAAGTAAATTGAATTAATTAATTTATTAGAAAATATTGAACCGTGTATAAAGTTGGGTATGTACCACGGGCGTAACTTGCTTTTATGGCTCTTGAAGTGTTTTTAGCCCTCGGCTGACGCTCGGGCTCAAAATTACGTCTCAAGCCATAAAAGCTTTCTTTCACATTTAATACATAAATAACTATTATGTATTATTATTTGATGAAGTATTCAGCAATTCAAGTACTGTTATATTTAATTTTATATCTAAACAAAAATAACATTTATTTAAGTGTTCATCAATGTAGAAATAAAGTGTACTTGAACAGTAATTAATTACATATCTATATCACTATATCTAATGGCTCTTAATCTTCTTCGAAAGTTTCGACATTTCTCGTGTGTTCTTAAGTTTGTTAAGAAATGATTGAACGTTTATAAACAGCCATTAACGAAATGAAACCACATCAGTACATCGAAAGCTTTGACATGTAAAGTTAGTTTGTAGTGAATAACGTTATATTAATATAAATTATATAAACGTTTATTAATTAACTTGTAGATGAATATGTAAAAACATGCTTTTTCGATTTATACAGGATGTTTCATAACTTCAGGTACATACGTTCAGGGTATATGTAGTTTGATATGCTGATTACGAATCAAACAGATTTTTTTTAAATCGCAAAATTAATTTTCATGTTTTCCAGTAAAAAATTTTCATTGCCACTGCCACTAGGTGAAGTAGTTATTGTTTCATTAAAAATAATTAAATTTTGTAAGTTTATTTTACTAGTATTATGTAATTTAAGATTTGATTACCTATTTCCTTGTTTGTGTTAATAGGAAAACGAATCCAGTGCAGTATTACAAAAAATGCTGCAGGTAAACTACCCTTAATTTTCAAATTTTAAGATTTTTGATTCGTAATCAGAATATCAAACAACATATACCTTTCACGTATGTACTCGAAGTTATGATACACCCTGTATATTAGCTGCAATCATTTTCTTATAATTACAATTATTGACAAATTGTAATTTTGAAATATAATTAATTGTTTAATTTTACCAGAATATTAATTGTACCCTGGAGGGCGTCTAATAAATAAATTTAACGGTTCCCTAAGGCCTTTTATTATTCTGCTTAAAAATTAAACTAACGCTATAAATTAAATTACAAATAGCATCTAATTTTCGAAACAATAAAACAAATAAATAGGATTATATTCAACCCACTTTTTAATTTTAAATATAAACATTCCAAATATTTGTCTTTCTAACATCTTGGCATTACAATAACATATTTATCGTGACAACAATATTATTGTAATCAAATTTAGGTGGTCCTATGTAAACTACCCTAATTTGGCTGTTTTCATAGGCTCCCTTATTAAGGGGTGCAGTGTATATCTTCTCAATGCAAATATTTAATTTTGTTCACAACAGTAACATAACATAGGTAACACATAAAAATAGGTGGCATAGTTTTTTCAGTAATTGAGTATTCAATTGTTACAATTTTATTAATATAATTGCAGCATTTCAAATTCAAATGAAACAATAATATTTTCAATTTTCATTATAGTGTATAGTGAACAAATGTCGTTTTATTAACGCAACATCATCAAATATGAAACCGTTTCCAATACTACAAAATCAATTAAAAATTAAACTGTGTTAGTAATAGTAAAAAGGATTCATTAAAATTTTATGGTAAAAACTCATTCTACAATTTAAAATACATACATTTCGATGTTATGATTCTCAATCAAAAAGAATTCTTTTAATTCGCAAAAGGTTTTTCAAAAAGTATGGTGTGCAACATTTGTCGAAATGCTCTTACATGCTCATGATTCTTGCGGAATTCTCCTTCGAGTCGTGCCGCAATTAAAACACTATAATAATAATAATAATTTATTTGCCATAAGATTACAAAATAAAATAAAATTAAATACAATTGGCTTGTCATAATACATGAAAAAAAAATAAGTACTGGCAGAAAACATAATAAATTACAGAGACACATTAAAAGCACAAATTATAAATAAAAGAAATTAAAAACAGTTGAAAAGTTAAGTATTAAAAAATTCCTCTAAGGAGTAAAAACTATTTTTTATTAAAAACTCTTTCAATTTATTTTTAAAAGAAAATATGCTGGTAGTAACTGATTAAACAGTTTAATCGGCATATACGACACATTGTCGTGAAACTGTTTGGATTTAAATTTTGGAATGCTTATGTCATTAATGTTGCGTGTATGATAAAATCCAGTGACTTGCCGGGTAGTAAATAAAGGTGGATTTTTTTAAACGAAAAGTGAACATTGATAAATATAAATGCACGGAAGGGTAAGCAGTGCAAGATTTGGAAAGAGATCTCTGCACTATGTTTGAGGAGAACAACCAACCATTGCTCTCGCAAGTAAGATGCTTATTTCGACACTTGATACACAATATACAATTACATTTGAACCTGTGTTATCAGAACTACTCCACCCTCTGAAAGATTATTCGTACTAAATTCAGAATAGTGATTTGTTTTTTCTAAACAATTATTACTGAATCTGAGAAAATATGATAAAAAATCTGTTGTGGCCAGCACATAACCTCCCGCCTTGACACTGTAATATGTGAATTTGGTTTTTGTTAGGCTACTTTTTGTAATTTATTTTATAGTTCTTCAAGCAACGTACCGATTTCGATTGACATTGAAATCAAATTAGCTCTTTGTGGATACAATTTTTATTTTATTATTACCATATTACATTATATCCATTTAATAATGAATCGATGATGCTTCTTGACTGGATACGTTTAATGGAAGGATAAAAACTTACTGGAATTGAGTCAGTTTTCTATTTATTAAATTTCGGCTACTATAGTTACTAAATTTCAAACCCAGTTATTAATATTTATACATTTCTTTACAAATGGTGCCACTAAAATTTCAGAAACTGTGTATACGTCTGTTCATCTGTCACATTGACATTTTCATTTTTGTTTTAATTTTTTTTCCTATATTATAATTTACAAATCGTGGTAGGTAAAATTACACATTTTTGAAAAATAATTTTCATTTATTGGTAAGAGATATAGAAAAGATGTTAAATAAATATTGTAAGAGGTAATTTGTTCTTTCAAATGTCGCATGACAAATTGTAACTATCGCAGTATTTCCTATATTTTTTGCAAAAAATGTTAAAATGCTTCAAGAAAATACCATTTCCGGTTGGCAGATTTTTACCAAAATCTAATCAGCTCTTCATTAACATGTATAAATGTATAATGCAAAATGTTAGAATTTTATGTTCAATAGAATTTGAGATAATGAATCAGAACGAAAGACTATAGTAGGCGCACATACAGACAAACGGACACACACACACACACACACACACACACACACACACACACACACACACACACACACACACACACACACACACACACACACACACACACACACACACACACACACATTAAAAAGGGCATCATTTGACTGTCGAAAAGGTATTAAATAGACGTCATTAGCATGGAAGAAAATAACATCTTTTAAACATCCAGAATGGAGGACGTATGTGACGTCTTTGTGATTACATTTGGATCAGACGTTTTAAAGACATGGACATTATAAAGACGTCTTAACGACGTATTTGTGTTGTATGGGAAGTAATAAGGAGCCACAATTATCATTGAATAAATCCTTTTAAGTGTTCCCGTGCCTCTCATCCTGATAATTGTTCGCCTTTCCATATTTCGTTAAATATTATGAAGGGGTAGTTGGAAGAATGAAACAATAACGATTATTTTCGCGCGTATGTTGTGTCGGGAGCAAAGGCAGCAAAAGCGGGCGATGTGGCGGAGAAGCAGTAAAACGCCAGAGGAAAGAGACAATGTACGCAATTTACGGGACACCAAACGAGCTCCCGTATGTTCCTACAGGAACTCGTGCGTGGATGGCGCGGGACTCGTTTCCGAACAGAAGGTTTCTGCCAGGAGGGGACTGGGATAATTGTTAGAAAAAAATCTGCTGTGGCCAGCACACGACCTCTCGACTAATTCTGGTTATTCTACTAATCTAATAAATAGTTTTTACTTACATTTTAATAGTTTCATGTTCATGTAATATGTAAATGATAATGTAAACCAAGATGCAAGCAAAAGATGTCAACTGTACTGTCACTGTCATAATCATTCAAATTTTGAGTAGAAACAAATTTCATATCATGGACAACAAAATACTGGTACTTCAAAAAAGTAGAATATTAGGTGCACTTTATTTTATTCTTCAATACTATCATATTCAGAAAATTGTATTTAAAATTACTGTACCTATAGACAATTGTATTTTCTTTTATTTTTAATTGCAAAAATTGTCATAAATAAATAATTTACCAATTTATTTAAGAAAAACTATATCAAATTTCAAAAAGTACTACTTCCGGTTTGCGGATTTCTACCAAAATCTTATACGGTGTTATTAAAAACTTAAATATGAAATTTGGTTATTAAAGGCTTGATACTTTTTAAGTTATCGTGGACGAAAAATCGTCACATAATTCAAACATACATACGTCCATACGCGCACACACACACACACACACACACACACACACACACACACACACACACACACACACACACACACAGACATCATCGGGAAAATATTAAATTCGTATTCTAGAGACTCTGAAACGTGCTTATCTACTAAAAACTCATACTCGAAAATTTTGACCCATTACAATTATTTTACCTCTCTTATAGAATATGAGGCGAGAGGTAATAGTTCCAGTTTTCCGTTATAGAGGAATTTTTCTGTTACGGCCCTGTCGCTGCGTGCAAGGACCCTCACACAATGAAAACTGACACAAGACTTAATGAAAGACTCTACAGTTATGACACCCATTACCGGCTTCATTGGTTCAAATTTACTGAACTTTGGTTATTATTATGGTTTTTATGAACACGCCCAGCGCGCCGGTTATTTAGCCATCGTTGTACTTTTCCACTTTTTTATTCGCTTATAAAAAATAATGAAACATTGCAGGTACACGAGTGAGTATGAGTACCTACATGTGATATGTGATATGAGACTCATAGATGGAATGATATCGGGTAATGTGTTTATAAAGTTGCCAAAAAAGAAAACAGTTTATAGCATAAATTCGCGTTCAATCTGATAACTTAATGGACGTATTACACCTATAAAATTACGTATGTGTTTATTTGTATTTGATTTTGCACTCTTATTATTATTATTATTATTATTATCACAATAATTTCCTGATGAATTCTTTCCTAAATAATATTTTGTAATTTATGCAAAAATAAATCGCAAAACAGCCAAAAATATTACCTAAACATTAAGTAAACATACCGATAATAGTTTTTTGTATATTCAGAGCGTAAAGTAAATAAATACACTTTACGCTCTTAATGCACACAAAATTTTATCTATGACGAAAATTATTTGTTATAATAATAATAGTATTCAGTTAGTTCAATCTGCGTTCAATCTTTCTATGTTTTATTCGTAACCATGACGATACCAATAATATCGAAATAAATAAATCATAAAATTTGTTTGATTCTGTTATTTTCTTTTATTTTATGTAAACAAAAAGTACTCTTATGACAACGCGCAATAAAATGTTTTTTGCTTGGTCCTTGGTAACAATCAACTTTACGTTGACAATATATAGTGGCTTAACACTTAACACTCCCGTGGGAGTAGCGCCGCTCTCACGAAGCTTTCTAGATCCTTTTATGGGAGGGGATCAGAATCTCAATCCGTGCGGCGATCTGTGGTTTCAACCACAGCGGCAGCGGAGATATTCTTTGTGCAACCAGGACTACATTTAAGGTGAACAAGTGGATAGCTTGTAACACCCGAGTGTGTTTGAATGCCAGACCTTGGGCATTTTTAGTTTTACGACAAATCACACATTGTCGCCCGACGGAGACTCGAACCATCGATCTCACGTTGACTGACGTCACAGCACGTTAGCCGGCGAGCTAGACCACGCTGTCGGGTACGTTGACAATTGAAAGCATAAAGTTATAAACTTTTCAGTAGTCGTAGATAAACTATATTTTCTTTAGTATGCACCTACTCAAAATAATAATGTCTGCTACATACTTCCCTAACAAAATTTCGCAATATCGTAAAACACAGCGTCAAACAAAAACAAAACAAACGTGCTAAGATAAACAACCAACCCCAAAACACAATTTACTCCCTTCGGAATCAATTACAACTCTGAGAAACAAAAACTGTTGGTTTTTCCCTTTTCTTACTTCCGCTACCTGTCTCGCTTTCCCTTTTAATCTCTCCCGAAAAACAAATGCTACAAGTGTCTCCCACGTGCGATTTTCATTTATTCTGTTGTCAGAACAAAACACACTTGGGAGGTGTGTCTAACCCTTCTAGGGATTGTGACGTCAGAGATATTCTTTGTGGTCAACGTTGTTATTATGTTTGTTCTCTTTTAACTGACAGTTAAACGCACAAGAGATTGAGGTTAGGTTTATTCCTTCAGGGAAAATGGAGGTGGTTAAATCTAGAATCAAGAGAGATATGTGGTAAGGGTAGTTTTAATGAGAAATAAATTTGGGGGTTAGATTGCTTATTACACGATTTTGGAAAACGTATTGGAAAATTGTAATTTTGTATTTAATTGATTTTTAATCAGTTTATTACGTCGCAGTTGCTCCAAATTGAAATTAACTGATTATTACAAAATTTTAATTATGACAGGTTTAATTTAATTAAAGTTTTTAGCCAATGGTGATTTTAGTGGCTTTAATCAAAATTATACCCACTTGTGGGTAAATTGTTACTTTGCTTGTTGGAATTACCTAACGCTGTTTTAGGTAGAACTTAATATTTTTTAAATATTTAAGCAGTTATTAAGAGGTTTTGGATAGAACGTTATATATCACACGTGAGCAAAAATGAATGACCCACTTGAAAAAATTATCTCATTCAGCCTTCGACCTCGTGAGTTAAGATTTCCTTCGTGAGTAATTTCTTACTTTACCCACTTTTAAAGTAAATAACTATTAATTAATCGGCGCCGTGGCCGAGCGCGCTTAGTACATCTTCTAGCTCGCTATGACGTCACGCGAACCACGCATCAGTGGTTCGAGTCCCAGCGCTGCCGATCGACAATATGTGATTTGTCGTTAAATAAAAAGAATACGGCTACATGTATTCATCACACTCGGATGCCACAAGCCAGCCACTTGTGCATCTTAAATATGTAGCAAATGGCTACGAAACCCCGTACCGGCAGTACGGCAGTGTTAAAGCTGCGGCTCGGTGATACCGGTGCATTAAGGGGAGGCGAGGGCCCGATTTGGGCTGTAGAGCCATTGGAAGAAGAAGAACTATTAATTTCCAAAGATCAGTGTCATAATTGTCATATTACATTCCGAGCAGAAATCTACAGTTTTGAAGTGACAGATTATAAAGACAAAAAATTGTGAGAAGGCAATATTTAAATTTAAAAATTAATAAATGTGATTTGAGAATTCAAAAATATAAAAGGATATATTAAATAAATTGCAATATGCGAAAAGTTTATGCTGTTTTCACTTTATTTTTTTATGAAACGTAAAAATCTGTAAAAAAGTAGTAATATGGTCAAATATGCACGACTCTTAGTTATAAATAAACCATGGCAGTACTAATTTTATGAATAAAAAAAGATGAGAAATTTATGAAAAGTCACTATCAAGTAAATACCTGATAATAATACATAACATGTCTCATGAAAACAAATAGTACTTATAATGAATGTATTATAAAATACTCGTAATACTATTTCAGAATAGGTACTTTTCAAAACTGTTTGATGGCAGATCAGTTATAGATTTTAAAGGTTGAAACAGATATCTAGTATATCCATCCACTACTACTTATCCTAATTCAATATGGCGCATTAGTATGATGTATCTCTCTGAAACCAAATACTTGTTTACTTCGCAAAGTCTGCGTCGTTTCAATAAAGCTCCAAATATTTGAAATATGCAGAGAAAATTTACTTAGTAATCACTTTGAGATTGTATTGACTCGTTTCGGATCGGAGATAAAACCAATATTGTCTTGAATTTCTTAATGTAATGAAATGAGATCAGAATCAGAAACCATGAAGGGAAAAGCTTTATATTTACTGAAAAAACAAAATTTAGTGAAAGTTACTTCTTTCGTTCCCGATGAGGATTGAATCGTAATCTTTTAAATGCGACAGAATAAAACAACATTACGAGGATAAATATTTCTCGAATTATTACAGAAAATAAACAGTAAGAACCTCAAGAAACTTCTGCACGGAAAATTTCTAAAAAAAATGTTTATTTTTTGAAAAGTTGTCACAAAATAAATAACATTTAGATCCTTATTTAAATTACCAAATTTGTTAATAATAATTATTATTTATTTATTTCCGTAGACAATAATACGTTTTGCGGCTTAAAAATGGCATATTTTGTAAATACTTACTTTATGATTAATTTTTAAAAATGGCATGAGAGCAAAAAGAAGGCAACTTCAAGCTATTCGGAAACGTGTTATTAGTGTTAAAAATATTGTTTAAATCAATTTTATTGAAAAAACTGCAAATTGTTTTTCTTCACTTTGACGATTAATGTAGAACCATTTTAAATTTAATTTTCTGGGTTACAAAATACAAAAAGTTTATTTTTTCAGATATATAATTTAATTATTTATTTATTAAGGTAGTTAAGAAAATCCATAATTATGGGTTCCGATAACGGTCTGTATTGCTTTAATAAACAAAGAATGAAATAATATATCAGAATAAATAAATAAAACTCTTTTTGTATTATGTTAGCGAAACCCATAATTTACAAGTTAAATTGTAAATTGAAACGCAAACAGTTAAGTTAAATACAACGAAATGTATCCCTTGTCTGCATGGTTGAAGTAAACATATCATATTAATATTCATCCCTCATTTGAGTGTCAAGTAGGAAGAAGGCGTAAAACTCGACAAAACTGTTTTGAAATGCATAAAAACGTCTCGTCTCGCTATGCAAACACTACATTTGCATGACTAAAATAAACAGACAATTCGAAAACCAATTTAAGACATCAAATACTGACTTTGCAATTTTGCAGTCGTCGGTCCGGCGCATTTCTAATAATTGCACTTGAAATTTGAATACCAAATATTGCAGAAGCCTGCGGCACTCAAAAGTGAAAATCTAAAAATTTTTGCGCGCTAATGGCCCAGAGATATGCAGATGAACGCAGCGCGATTTCGCGAATTTGGTTTAATATTTTCATTGCTGGTCGTCGAGCACTTTATGTGTGCTGCGCGGTATCGTTGGTTTTATTGGCAGAGGTATTTTTTATTCGATTACGATTGCCAGGTTTTGTCGTTCAATACGAGCGAGGCATTATTTTATTCACTGGAATTATGTTTTGCTTAATATTTTATCTACGACTACTATAAAAAGTTTATATTTATGCTTTCAATTGTCAACGTAAAGTTGATTGTTATACTGAGGACCAAGCAAAAAACATTTTATTGCGTGTCTCCTATGATAATAGTTATTTATGTTACAAGGACGAAAAATGCAAGTTCTCGTACGACTATGGAAAATTGGCGAACGAAGCAAAGCCGAGTTCGGCAACCTTAGGAGTACGAGAGCTTTTTCGTCCGTGTATCATACACTATTTTTTATTCGATTGTAAGTGAGAACTTAAAATAACTAGAATATTAATATTTTATTATAAATTATTCTAAATTTTTGTTTAGTTTGCTAATTGTAGTTATCTGCGAAACAGACAAATGAAACAAAAAAGAACAAAAAATTATTCGACTGTGTCAGTTTGCTTAAAAAACGCGTTTGCGTACGAAAAGTACTTCTCGGCCTAAGACGAAAAGTGGGTCACCTAGCAACGGCACAAATATTAATACTCTACCTAAAAGGTTAGCTTTTCGTCCGAATATCTTAACATAAAAACGTCACTTTTTGACATAATATTTATTTCGATATTATTGGTATCGTAATGGTTGAAAACAGATTGAACGAAACGAATACTATTTATTATTATTATAACAAATAATTTTAGTCGTAGATAAAATTATGTGTGTATTACGAGCGTAAAGTGTATTTGTTCCTCTTGCACTATTGCAGCTCTCGCCTTCGGCTCGCGCTGCAATTACCGTGCGCGAGTAACAAAGACTCACTTTACGCTCTTAATACACAAATAACTATTATATAGTTTATATGAAATTCTTAAGCCACAAGGAAGATATTTGATGAGTTATATTTAAAAATGTACATAACAAACTTGACACCATTTATTGAAAATTAAAATATTAATTAAATACAGAGACAGAACACAATATTTCTAGGTTAAACAGAGACTGTATGATTAAATACGTATCTAATTTATTTATATAGACTCAGTAATAATGTGTTATAATTTGATAGTAATTATACGATAAACTAATGAGTATATATTAGGTAAACTAATTAGCCCCTTTATTCACGGCATTTGATTAATTGCTAAGTGATGTATAATTCAGAATTACATTATTCTGTTCATACACTATATGTATTTTAGTAGCAATAATTATTTGAATTATAACTTAATTAGTAAGCATGAATTATTTCAAGAAGGGAAAATTAAACATCACAATCGTTTTGTTCAAGTGGGTTTTACTCCAACCATTGCAAACTGCCGGCGAATTTTCACTTGTAATATCACATGTGCATTCATTCTTTCCGGAATTTTTTTTGAGTGCTTTCCAACAACGTCTCGTGTACCACTCGAGCTAATTACGTTGTTGGAATGCACGATAAAAAATTTCCTGGACATGAATGAATGCACGAGTGCATATTCGGTAAGAAAATCGCAATGACACCGCCGCTCTATTTTTTAATTCTTTTTATAATAGAAACTTGAAATATTTACTAAATTTGTATTTAACATTAATAAATATGTATTATTTATCTTATTTTTTTACACTCAAAATGACAATTTAACCAATTTTTAATTTAATGTCAAAGTGATAGATTTCTGTTAAGTTACTCAAGCTACTAGTAAAAAATTTCCGAGAAAATTTTTATTTAACCATGGTTACAATTATTGTAATCCATTCATCCATTGGTTGTTATTTGTGTCGTGCGATTTTCTTCAAAATAATTTACTAATAAATATCCATTAAAAATAAAACATGGCAGACATTGAAAATCAATGTTTACCTACTTGAAAACAAACTTAATGGTTGTGATAGTAAAACTTGATTTTCATAGTTTGCCATGTTTTATTTGTAATTGATTTTTATTATTAAAACTTTCAGGAACTGCGTTCCTTAATCTAACCAAATCCTGAAAGTTGTTTCTTGGTTAGGATACGGAACGGGTAACCGCAACCATGGTTGTCGTAGTTTAGTTACGCAAAATACTTTAAAAGAAATTGTTTCCAAGCAGAAATAATCTTACCACAATAGTTTTCCTCCAGCTCTAAACGCACAAAAATAACTGCATACGTTTATAATATTGCTCTTTGAGTTCACAGTTGATTTACAAAATAAAACATTTCTGCTTCACTTCTGAAGTTAGGTAGAAAAGTAAAGTACATTATTAGAGCAAGCTTACACCAGAACACTTCTAATTATTTGTACTAGCACTACAGACTACATACGAACACGTGTAGCGGTAACAAGAAAAACATCTCTTTGACAAAGTATTATCATATTCATAACTGCGATAGTTTTTGGTGAACTCATGTACCTAGCGTCTCTTCAATGATTTCTCTAATAAGTCTACGTTTGCTTCACAGCGGCAGTGAATATGATTTGCATATGGCCGTTAGTTAATTTACTAAGTATGAATAGTGTTTGTTTGTTTATGCATGAGGATTCGCATTCGCGGTGGAACCCGGACCGTATGTATTATGTATACGAAATGTTTGCACAAATTGTCCACAGCCAATAATCCTGTTATTTTGCGTGCTGGATCTTTTGTTGTCCACCACTGAATTCATATTGTAATTGGTCAACGGAGTGAATAGAAATAAAAAATATTATGACAATAAATAATGCAAAAGATATCAGCGAATCAGAGTAAAGCTTTGTTCGCACATGGATCATTTGAAAATTATTTCATGCTTCTGAATAAAAATAGTATATTACATACCGAGCGGGGAAATGGTTCATTACAGCCGAGCGTTTCATTAGATGACTGAGGTGCTTGCACCGAAGTCATCTATGAACGCGAGGCTGGAATGAGCCTTCCCGCGAGGTATGTATACTATTTTATTCATAATCCAATTGGTTATTGATATGCCCGTTTTAAATATTCGTTTTATTCATATTTTATGACAGTTTTATTATAATTTGTTTTTAAACTTCAACATAGAGATCTATGATAAAGTTGCTAGGGTTGCCAGGTAACTTGAAAAAATGTTTACTGATTCTGTCAATAATTAGTTTCTTGCTGCTTTTTATCGAGATCGAGCATATTAATTATCATGTTGTCTGATAGTGAAGATGGTGAAGACGAAAATATTCCTTTAGAACTGCGAGAAGTTGCAAAAAAAGTTACTGAAAGTGACGTTTACCTAGCTGGAAAACGCTCACTTCCCCGCTAGCCGGGAGGTTTTTTCCGGCTAGCTGGGAAGAAAAAGTAAACAATGACTCGCTTCCCAACTGTTTAGAAGATTGGAAACGCACATATTACCAACCGATTGTGAATAAAATTACTTGTTTAATTGAAACTTCAACGAATTTTGGAAAAGAAAATTTTCTAATTCACTGATATCTTCAAAACATTGAATTGGTTTTTTCCAGGATTCAGAAGCATGATAGAATCCTCAAAGAAACCTTGTATGACCACTGCTTAAGGACTACACTTGTTTTGAAATTTTTAAAAAGTAAAGGATGTAAGTCTAGTTACCTACTTTGTTTTTCAAATCTATCAACTTATATTTTAAGTAGAAATGTTTAAGATGCTGTAAGACAATATTTAATATAGGTATACCGTAATCCTTCAAGTAATTATTACTTTTTTAAATTGTTTATTAAACCGAAATTGGAATTCTGAGGTTGTGAGGTTGGAAATATGAATAAATCTTATTTATTTGGATGACTGGCTTTATTTTACAACATATAGTTATGATTTTTGCGACGTTTCGACCAGGATTTTGGTCATTTTCAAGCAGAAGTTAACATGTTGATAAATTGAAAAGTTAGTAGAGTTACATTATATGAAATTTTACTTAAAACTAAAATTTATTTGGAGTGTATACACACCCCAAGAGTCCAACAGTGACGAGTAAGACTAAACTGAAAACAAACATAATTATTCAATAAAAATATAGAAAAATATTATTGAATACTTGTAAAGAAAACCACAAAATTACAATAATAAATAGCAAAATAATTTGACACTGTAAATTAAAAATAACTTTTAAAAAGCAGCTATATAAAATATGAAATAACAACCCTACATATGTTTTTGTATAAAATCTTTGGTTTTTTCGTAGTAAAAGAGCAGTGAAAACGAAAATACAAACCAGACTATATAGCTATGAGCATCAGCATCAGCATCCCAGTTCGCAGACTTGAAAAGGTTTCATTTAAACCTCCACGGCACTCAGTGTTTTAATTAATGACCTGGGCTGACCCTGGTTTTATCCAATTTTACCCGCCAGACACCTTTATGTTTTTCCCTTTTATGACATGATATTACAGCCTCTACCGAAGGTTCAATATTGCCACACGGACCAAATTAAATAAATGTTTCTCTAGTTTTTTTTTACTTTTAATTACTACTCAATTTTTAATCGATTGCCGTCTGTGAACTCAATGAAATAATTAAATAATTCATTTCAATTAAATTGCCATTAAAAGCTCTACGAGTACTACCTACAATCTGTAATGTATATATTAATTGATAATTTAAATGCTCGCAAAAAGTCCAACCAATTCAATCAATCATTAAAATTGTCAACAGCTTTTAATGTCACCTAATTCCACCTACGTTCATTAAATTTCAAAACTAACATCGATTTTTGCACATTCAATAGTTTTCCGATACCTGCTGAATAGGTGAAAAATTGCAACGATGTGGAGAATAATTATACTCACTTGACATGAATCGTCCATGGGATGTTTAAAAATATCTTATTCTTGTACTTTAAGTAAAACTACGTAATCATCTATTACATTCCTGAGTACGATCGAAAATTACATACTAAGTACAAACATCTCGGAGAATATAACATGGGATACATAATTGGGATATTATTACCAAATTATTAACATTGGGGTGTTTTACTAAAGGCGGACATTAGCAATCGCTATGATATTAAGGTGATCCTCTACCCATAGCAGAAAATAGTTTAAAACATTGATTCCACACGCTAATCTGTAGCGTTTATTATTTAGTTAAACATAAAAATAACAAATAATTTATGTTTGAGTGCAAGAATAATTTTGGCACCCATATTTGTAAAAAAAACTGCAATATTTGTAAAAAAGAGGGTTTTCGCGCGCCACTGTACAGGTTTTATTTATAAGTGAATTGACTTCAAGTTTTAATATGTTGTCAACAAAGCTGGGATCTGCAAAATAACCGATCAAATTTTTTAAATTCCTGTTAAAATAGAAGATATTTGTGTTCAAAAAATAACAAAAATTGTCAAAATTCAAATTAACATATTCCGATTTTAAAGCAAAATTTTAAAATTCTGCGTCGACCATTTTGTAGATTGTACTTTTATCTTCAACAATATCTTTAGATTATTATATATAACGAAACAATAATCGTTCTGGCGCGGTAGAGGATCGTCTTAATAGGATGTAAATGGGCAAAAATATCAAGTAACAAGCCGGGATGTTCACATTAAAATGTTCTGGGGATTTTTTTATGGCCAAAAACCATGTGTTATATGGTTATTGATTCAAAAATATGCAAAAAAATAAAATAGTCAATCGTAACCTAATTTTTCAATAGCTGACATTTTAAAATTATTATTATTATTATTTTAATTATTCAATAATTGTAGATAGTAGTATGTCGTATTTAACGAACACATAATATAGGCTATAATTCAACAGTATGAAAGTTTATGCACGAGCTGACGGCGATCAATGTATTATCTAGGACTAAAACATTTCTTTACAAATATTTATTCATTAAAATATGAACCTAACCTTTTGGTGAGTGACAGTTCATCTTTATACAATAGTGTTCAGTAATGCACTCATAATATAATAGTGGTGAATTATGAATTCATAATACAATAGTGTGTATTATGGAGGGGTTTATCTTACTACAGTTACCTATATATAATGACTGTATTATTCAATAATTCAATGGCCATAGATAATATTATATTAAGTATCAAGGGTGGTATGTACAGTTTCCAATATTATTCGAAACCGGTACAAAATGAACATAACGTCCACAGGATAAATAAACAATATCTAATGTACTATTTAGTAAGACATAAAGAAATTACTGCTTTAAAAATAAAACAATCCACTTGAACAATTGTGTTCACCAATAGAATACATGATGAAATTAAGTACAAAACATTGTATGACTAAATAATATTTTACCGTGATGTAAAGTCGATTGTCCGTGCTCCAGAATGCAGGAAATAGGTCACAAAATACACAAAAGTACACATAATATCCCTGGAAATCACAGCACTGCACTCACTTCGAACATAAACTCAATACTAAATATTCAACAAATTCGCTGCCTGAACTACAGCTGGACGCCGTTTGAACTTGTCGAAGAAAGAAATTATTAGAAGTGATGACGCAATATTTCAAGTAATAAATTGTGTATGGCCAATTTAAAATTATTGAAAACTTGATTCAAAATTTTATTAACAATTACAGGTATTTATACTTTTAGAAATGTATTTTATTACCAGCAGAGCACTTTTAAAAATTTCAATACTCGCCAGCACGTTTTAAGCACTTCTATAAATAACAAATTTTTGAGTTTATAATTATTATTGTTACGAGAAGTTATTTTAATATGAGTACTACAAAAAAATTTAAATGTTTATTTATAAATTATTACATAAGAAGTGACTATTTGTAGATAGTCTGATACTATTTATAATTTTATTTTATAGATAACATAATAAACAAGCAGTTAAATGGACGTTCAAACCAATGAATCTTATATTTTCACTACCCTTATTTTTGCGAATTTTTCTATTATCAGTATATCAAATTATATAATCTATTTAAGTTACGTGCAGAGGTATAGAAACATTCTGTATAAATATTATCTACCATGTATCATTGCCACATACAAGTTTTTATACAAAAACAAAAAAATCTGACGTGGACACCACATGACTTCCTTGTACACCTATTAAACTGTTCATACTTTTCTTAATAACTAAAATGTAGAATAATATAAACAAATCTAACGTGGCCACCACAAGACCTCCAGCCATACCTACTTTATTCTTTTAACTTATTATATAAATATATTAATATATAAGTACTACTACTACTGCTACTATACTCGCAAATATATTTTAGTCATTTTATTTAAACTGCAGAAAAAGATATAAAGCATATTTTACTATTGTCACTGTCATGTCATAATCATTTAAATTTTACGTAGTAACAAATGTTAATCGATCATGGACTACAAGATACCGAAATACTAAATTATAAATATATACTTTAATTATTCTTAAATGATACCAGATACAAAAATATTTATTAAATACCGATTGTAGGTAATAATCACATAATCTTTCGTTTAAAATAAAAAAATTTGTCTTAAATTAAATATTTATCGAAATATTTGAAAAAAGTACTACTTCCGGTTTGTAGATTGAAACCAAAAATAGGAGGTGCACAACTAGATGCTATAACAGTCCTAAATACAAAATTTCAACTTTCTACGTCTAACCGTATTTGAGTTATGCGACATACATACGTACGTACGTCCGTACGTCTGTCCGTACGTACAGACGTCACGACGAAACTAGTCATAATGTATTCAGAAAAGGTCAAAACGGATATTTCCATCAAAATCTGAAAACAGAAATTTTTCGCGATTACAATACTTCCTTTTTACACTGTACAAGGAAGTAAAAACATCCCTATATCTTTTTACCAAGGGTCGCTTCCTCTCCCTCTCATAACAACAGACCACTATTCAATTAGGTAAAGACAAACAGGTCCCCGGCTGCTGGCTAAGTATCATTTGTGTACTATGGTAAAGTGATTTGGCTGTTTGCACAATGAGGACTGTGTTCGCGGTTACTCAGGGATGCTGGGGGTGCATCACTGCATCTGGAGATGTATGTCATTGTGGGATAAGCGTAGACTCAATGCGATGAATTTCAATTGTGGCGAGGCATGCAGCATGAAGTAATTAATAGCGATTTTTGAGTCTGTAAAACGCAGTTTGAATTTTAGAAATTGCAGATTCTTTGAGTAGTTGTTATTGTATGAAATCAGGTACTTAATTTTAATTAGTATGTTATGTTTATTTCCATTTCAAACTCATTGCTGAAATTTCTCATATTTTTTAGAGCCTTGATGCACGAGAAATAAAAGTAATTTTTTTAAAAATGTGGTTCACAATTTGCGTCGATGTGCAGCTACATCATTTACAATTTTGTAAGATTTGTGAACCAGTGTGTCACAACCTCAGAGTAAAGAACATACTAGAGATAGATACGAGGAAAGTCAAATTTTAGTGATCTACATAGGATCGAGAGAGATAGCTATAATCTCCAGGACAACCTTTTGATTTGTTGGTTACAGCAAGGCTATGCGCATAGATGTTTTTTCCTTGATGTTCAGATAATAGTATATTAAGTATCAAGAACGGTAAGGACAGTTTACCGATGGAAAACAATGTTTGAAAATTGAGCGAAGCGAAAGCTCCGAAACTCGTACTTTGCCACATCCTAGCTTTGCAATGTCATTTTGAAGTTGAAAATTACTGTAAAAGTGTTTTCGTTGCGAGTAAACTGTCACATTGACTTCAGGATAATGTTTTTATAAACATTAAATAGAGAAAGAATGGATCTACAGATGTGCCTTTTAAAATTTTAAAAACTAATTTCTATCATGAGATATAACCGTGTAAAGTTTGCATAAAATAGGAAATTCTTTTGAATTTTTCAGAATTTTTATTTTCATATACAATTTTTTAATCAAAATTTTCTCTATTAAATCCTTGTTGAAATAAAATTTTAGCATGTAATGGCCACAAAACACCCGCTACGTTAGTACATTTTATGGTAGTAGACGGCCCTCTTAACCACACACATAGTTAAATATCTATACTGATGTCAGTGATGACTCATAATACCTACCCATACCTGTCCAAAGCGAGACGTATTGAATATGCATATATGTGTGGAAAACAAGAAATCATTTGTGTTTTGAACCATTTCGACAGAACCCAAGAACCAACTAATTTACGGAAACTTGAACGTATAAAATTTTAGAATAGAATTAGAAATAACGTTTTTCTTCTAAAGATTGGTGTAGGTTACTGAATAACTAAGAACGTAAAAAGTTGCTTGCTTAAAAATAAAACTAGTGAACGATTGGAAAATATACTGTTCTAGATAAAGAATAAATATCGCCAACAACCTCTTCATTGTCTCGCTTGTTTATATTGCTTACAATTCCGATTGTTAGTTCGCAATAGATCCTGTTTTAATTTATTTACACACTACTCATGTGCTCTAATTCGTCTGCGTCGTATTTGCGGTATATCAATGCTAGTTATTTCATTTCACAAAACACAAACATAGCAAACAGCAACTCTATTTTGAACGTTGTCTCGTTACGGTGCTTCTGCTGTCGTACTTGCTATTCGCTGCTCCAATTGTTTCAGCTACTACTAACTTCATCAGACACTGAAATTGTACTATAATTTATATGTGTATGCTGCAGCTTGAGACCTGATCATTGTCTTGTGAAGAATAATTTACTTACCTGTATACAGACTGATTCACAACTTCGTACTTACATTTTAAGGAGGTTCGATACCGTTTTTGAAAATATTACCATTCATCTGAAAATTTTACAAGTTGAAGATGGATGTATTTATCGTTCACTGTGAAAATTTCAAATCAATCGTCCACACCGTTTTTTAAAAATAAATTTTTAAAAATTTCTGTTTTACATGGGAGTAAATGAGAATACATTTTTAAAGGGCTGTATAATCTATAAAAATAATACCACCAGAAAGAGATTTACAGTAATTATAAATCAGACATTAATAAATCATGAAACTAAAATTCAGTGGATTCTTCCACACCGTTATTGAGTTATTCAAATAAATAAAATTTAAAACGTGACACATAACTAAAAGAGCGATAACTACGGCAACGTCGCAAATCATAGATTGGCGCGAAATTTAAAATACTGTTGGAAAGTAAGAGTGCGTTTATGTTGAAGCATATTATTTTATAAAGTTTGTAACAAATGATATTATATTTATATTTTCACAACAAATAAAATACACATACACAAGTCATTTTTAGGAAATTGGACACACTTTCGCAATGCGCATACAAACACCGTTACGAAACTATCGAAAATAAGTAGGAAGAACTATTTGAGTAAGAATTATTCGTGTTCATCTACTAAAAACTCTACAAGGGACATGACGGGTCCATGATCACTAAATTTGTTTGCAATTATTTCGTAACTAATTCCAAATGTCACTAATCTTTTAATCATTCCAGAAGATCTGACTCTTTTTAAAGGCTGTACAGTAGAAATAATAATATCTGTATCTTTTGTGTACGTTTGTCATATACTTGATCAAAGCTTTCCCCATTACTAATTATTTCTGAAACAGAAAGATGAATTTCTACCAATTGTCAGGAAATGTTTTTAAATAATTTTAAAGTGTCTTGGAAATAATGAATGACTGGACGAAAACTATCAATTAAGTTCTCATTTCTTATAGCTTGCATTAATCTTGGAGCGTCAAAAGAACAATTATTATGAGCTATTGCATTTACTACCTGACAACACTTGACAGTTAGGTTAGAATCACTGCAGCCAACAGTCAACGTAAAGCAGCTAAAATACTAGCGCTGTTGCCGTGTTTTCCATTGATTTTTAAAATTATGAATTTTAAAATATAAAATCTTTAGGACTTAAAAATACAATTTAATTGAAAGATAGTAATAAAATATGTATAAACAAATATATTTCGCTATAAGATTTTTTATATTTTCGGTGTTTTTTACAACAAAATTTAGTGGGTAGAAGTTGTCACTCTGCAGAAATACAATAGATTTTTGTTTAGATCCCCTAGATAGATAATCGGTATCGAAACTCCTTAATGGTAAATCTAATACCCAAATTATTGATCATGGAACAAAAATATTTTTAACTTTTTAATTTTAAGGACAGTTTTTGCAAGAAACACATTTTCGAAACTATTGGATTGAAGATTGAATATCTGACTCACCTACTATGAATAGAATAAAATTTAATTTTTATTGATTATGCAACGAAAAATAGTATATTCTGCAACAAGTGTGGAATGAAGCATATTCAGCTCGAGTTGAAAGTTTGTGAGACGAGCCGTAGGCGAGTTTCACGGTTCCACAAGAGCGGAATAGCCATTCCAAACGTGTTGCAGACTATACTTTCTCTACGGCTATAAATTTAATTGCATTAAAATCATAATCTAAAACTATTAAAATAAAAATATACGAGTATGTATTTATAAAATAATATTCTACATAAAATTAATAAATTAATAAATCTAAACGTATTTTAAAACTACCCACCAACCAAAAATATTGAATAAAGTTACATTATTATAACTCGCCACACTTCATTCCATCACTAGTGACGGAATAAATCCATTCCGTAACTAGTGACAGAATGTAACATTCCATAATTGAAAATGATGTAAGAATGATAACATTCTATAACAGTCGTATAGAAAATAACTTATACAGCTAAAAATCTAGTAAATTTATAAAGTAAACCTGGAAATTAAACTCAAGAATAATGAAAAAATTCTTCCAGTTCCATGTTTGTTCCGTAAGTTGAGTACTACTATATGCCATTAAAATATTATCCACAAAATTGTGAATCTCCAGGTAGTATAAGCTTAAATTAAATTTTGAAAAATAGCTACTTGTGAAAAACCATTAAAATTTTGACGTATCTTAAATGATAGAATGAAAGAAAATGTGTCCTACGATATATGCTGTACTCTTTAAAAGATTTTTGTTTTGTGACGTCTACGTAAATATTTGATTCACAATTTATACAATTTTTACCTTAATTAGGTATGTTGAGTAGGTATTTAAAACCAAAATTATTTATAGTGAAAAAAATAACTAATTTATTATAAAATGTTCTGACAGCGTTTTAAATTATTTTCTTAATGATTGACACAAAAAAATGAATTACCTGTACCTACATAATTGCTAATTAAATATATAAATTATAATTTATTTAAAAATGATGAAATGTCAGCTATTTCAAACAAAACATCTTTGTACAGTAAAATGTAATTTAAAATGTGAAATTATGTTTTGTAAATATTTATTGACTCCATTTTTAGATCCCAAAAGCTTTAAAAATTAATTCCAAGTTGTTTGTTTCTCTAATGAAAAACGCGAGTAAATAACGCGAGCAATCAAATTTAAAATCATTAATATTAAACTGGAAAACATCCATATTTAATTTTTAATTATTCTTTCAGTAAATTCAGCAAAACATAAGCAAAAACCCCGAAGGAAAGTTAGAGTTTTTCTGTTTGAAAATTAATAGCTTCGTTAAAAAACTAAAAATGAATGACTCCACCGAAGAACATAAAAGTCTGAAACTTATTCACCCAGTTTCTCTTGGATACATTAATCTTTGGTGTTTTCAAGATGGCACCACTGGAGAGCCCTAGTTCTAGTCCTTGTGCAATGCAGGTCATGCACAAAGGACGACACCGTGTTTTGTTTTACAGACGCTGCGAGAGCACACGACTACAATTACACAAACGATAAATTCTCATTTCTTATTTAGGAGAGTTTTTTGGAACTGTTGCACTGGCAATCATTCCAAGAATTTTTAGTATTTACTGTGTTAAGAAATATACATTTTCAAATTTGCAAGAATTTTTATAAAACTTAAATCTTTGACGCCTATTACCCAACTTGGGTGTGGCTGCCTTACATAAAAAAAATTTAAAATCACTTTACAATTAAATAGCTGACCACTTGATCGTCTTAAATATAGTCCTGGTTGTATAAGAATTGCCCCGATGCTGTTTTGGCTTTCAAAGATCTTCTTACGGATTGAGATTCTGACTGCACCAAGATTAATAATTGGACTAGAAGTGGTTTGATTCCACTATAATAACATCTACACCATTCTGAAATTGGGAGTAAATCGTGTTGAATGATTACCATAAAATATAAAATAACTAAAGTTGCAACGAATATTACGCAACTATTCAGTATTCTGCCTATTCGTTTTTCATTATTCGGCCAAAGACTAAATATTAGTTTACTGTTCAACCGAATACCGAATAGTTGACATCACATGTAACATACAATACTTGAACTGCGATTGTCTATAACAGTTTTTATTACTTATTATTATAATAATAATGTCACAAACTTTATTTTGTTATTTTGATAAAAATAAACTATATTCGTTATTAAAATTTAAAGACAGCAAATTATGGAGCAAAAAATAATTTTCTCTGCATTTAAAGCAGCTTGGTCAGTCCTTGTTACATATTTGGAACAAAAATGGATGGAGAATATTCAGTTATTCGGTTGACAGTCCTGCATAATATTCGTTATTCGGTATCCGGCACATTTACTATTCGTTGCATAGCTACAAATTACTCATATGTCAATGGAGAGTAGGTACACCACAGGAAATGTTTGTGCAGTTAAACTAAAATGAGTACCTGGCAGGATTCATATCTGAGATACCAGAACCATAATCAGTCAGCTGAAAACAAGGATTGTATGCTTAAAGGATCAATTATTACAAGTTGTGCTTTTTAAAATTTTAATTAAAAAATCGTACATTACAATAAATACACTAAAAATTTATTTGTAAAATTTTAAAAAGGCACATCTGTAGACCCATTCGTTCTTTTTTAAATGTTTATAAAAACATTTTCTTGAAGGCAATAGTTTACTCGCAACTAAAACACTTTTACAGTATTTTTCAATTTCAAAATAACATTGCAATTTGTTTTTATATAATAACTTCAATGACAACAAAGTCAATGGCCTCCATGCATAATTTAATTTAAGTGCAACTTTTCCAGCAAAGAGTTGACGACAGTTTGAGACAGTTATAATGAAACCAGCCGCTAACTGGGATTTAAATCCGCAAAAGTTAATTTAAATGTTCTGCAGCACGTCCAGTGCTGCCAAATTTGTAATATTAAAAATTCTTCAGGCGTGCGTTTACAAATCCACAAATGATTTAGCTGTGACCACACAGCAAATGTGCTTGTGATAAACAACGTGTAGCCAGCGGCGCACGAGGGGCGGAAAAAGGGGTCAGCCCCACACATGGATGTTTGTTTAAATTAAATGTAAATTTACAATTAGTGAGAGCGGAAAATTAGGCATTGTTCGCTTTTGGAGCACAATTAATTATTGAAAATGGGATAAAACACTTTGGAAAGAATTTTGTATTTTGAACAAAAGTTTGACAGCGGGAATAACTCACAAAAATACGAACATCGAAATTATTTGAATACAAAATTACCATAACGACATTCGACCGTACATACAACAACCTTATTAAATAATTAGCACAGTTTAAGGAGCATTTGAAATGAGTAATTATAATTACATCAACCTTTCTAATAATTGGGATAAAAATCTTATTAAATAATTATCAGGGGTAATATCATAAGAAATGATAATTTTTACCTTCCGCTTACCTGTAAAGGAAGGTATTGGAATCATGCAAAAAATCGGGTGGTGAAATTTTAGTGGATGAGCACGAATTAGGGTCCTTACAACTCATTTTTGATAGTTTCACGATGATGTCTGTGTGTATGTGTGTGTGTATGTGTGTGTGTGTGTGTGTGTGTGTGTGTGTGTGTGTGTGTGGTCAAGGGTTGTTAGTCGCATAACTCAAATACGAATTACCCGAAAATTTTGATATTTGGTATTTAACATTTGTATATAAATTGGAAGAGCTCCCTAGATTTTGGTACAAATATCTTCATCGGAAGTGATATTTTTTGAAGATTGAAAAGGTTAATTGTCAAAATTGTATATAAATTTGGAAAAATATAGTATTTATTTGTAATGAGAATAAGAGGAAAAGTTATTTGCAACTTACTTTATAAAAAAAATTGTCTTTATCTGGTAGCATTAAAGAACTGCAGTAAAATTTAAAAAATAAATTTATCAAATAAAACGTTGATATCTTGTAATCCATGATCGGTTGATTTTTGTTTCTGCGTAAAAAATATTGACAGGTGAGACGGGTGACAAGTTGGCATACTACCGCTATATAAGTCCTAAGTAAGATATTAAATGTAGTAATTGAACGGAGAATGGCTTCAACACAGCAGAGTTTTCCTGTGAATGAATCTTTTTATTCAGGTGATGCAAATTTCTGTGTTTGAATATTTGAGATTTTTATTTGTATATTTTAAATAGGCACCGGATTGCACGCATACATTTCTATTTAAAGTCTAGATATGGCGGAAGGTTGTGTGATGGCCACGTCAGATTTTTTAAGAATTGTTTTGTCGTTTCCACGGCAACTTATTTCTAACAATTTCACGGCACAAAACATCATCTGACAATTTCCCGAAACGTAGTTTTGTAGAATGAAATTGCAATAAGTTGTCGTGGAATAGACAAAAATACTCTCAAAAAATTATTATCTCGAATGGTATTTAGGAAGAATATTTTTCTTGTTAAAAAACACTACCAAAACGACTCATTTTGCTAAACATTTTTGACGTTTCATTTTTGATAAATTTATTTATTTATTGTAATTAACGTAACTAAATAAAATGTAATCTACATAATATGTAGTCAGATACATCATTTTGCATTTTCAATTCTATTGGTTGCATTACGTCATCATTACGCAATATGATTGGTTAAACCAATCTGTCAAAAAATATTCTCTGGAAGTATATATTTTGCTGCTTGTCTTCAAAAAAAAAACATTCCCTGGGAATGATTCTTCTTCCTGTCAGCATTAAGGGGTGTGACACTATTTCCTAGGTAGTTAACACATCAGCAGGAGTACCACACACCACACAAAAATCAACTTCCCTAGTCAGCGGTTTCGGAAATCATCAATTTCTGTCTAAAGCTTATGCTTCAACAGTTGCAACCCCTAAAAGAGGGTGAAGGCGTGTCGCATACTTGAACATCCCTTGGAGGCATAAAGCTGCGTTCACACTAGAAGAGAAACATTCAAAGAAATCGAGAAGTTATTCTTTAGACACCTTCAGACATTTTCCACTCTTTTCACCACTACTTAGGGTTGCCTGAAACAGCCCGAAACTTGTACTTTGTTGTACCTTGCTATGCAATGTCATATGAAGTTGAAAAATACTGTAAACGTGTTTTCGTTGCGAGTAAACTGTCAGATTATTGTTGAATTCAGGATAATGTTTTTGTAAACATTTAATAGAGAAATAATGGATCTACAGATGTGCCTTTTTAAAATTTAATAAATTTATTTCTATCATGAGATATAACCGTGTAAAGTTTGCATAAAATAGGAAATTTTTTTTATTTTCGGAATTTATATATTCATATACAATTTCTTAATCAAAATTTTAAAAAGGCACATCTGTAGATCCATTCTTCCTCTATTAAATCCTGGTTTGTTGTTAGAATAAAGTTGTGAATCACATTGTATACTGGGTAATTCACAACTTCGTGTATATATTTAAATGATATTAATCAAAAGGATCATTCCCAGTGCTTATCATAGTCATAGTTTTTGACATAAGTTTTTGTCTTAATCATAAACATGCGCTGGCCATTCCCATCACAATATAAATTATGTTTATGACAATGTCATGACAGTTAAATTAATGTGCCTGTAAATATATTTTATTTATAATTTATAGATTAAACTTTTTCTGTAGCATTATTAATATAATTTTTACCTTCCGCTTACCTGTAAAGGAAGGTATTGGAATCATGCGAAAAATCGGGTAGTGAGTTTTAAGTGGATGAGCACGAATTAGGGTCCTTACAACTCATTTTTGATAGTTTCTCGATGATGTCTGTGTGTATGTGTGTGTGTATGTGTGTGTGTGTGTGTGTGTGTGTGTGTGGTCCGGGCCGATGCCGGATGTCGTATAACTCAAATACGAATTACCCAAAAATTTTGATATTTGGTATTTTACAATTGTATACGAATAGGAAGAGCTTATTAGATTTTGGTACAAATATCTTCATCGGAAGTGATATTTTTTGAAGATTGATAAAGATAATTGTAAAAAATTTATATAAATTTGGATAAATATAGTATTTATTTGTAATAAGAATAAGAGGCAAAGTTATTTGCAACTTACGTTATAAAAAAATTGTCTTTATCTGGTAGCATTAAAGAACTGCAGTAAAATTTAAAAAATAAATTTATCAGATAAAACGTTGAAATCTTGTAATCCATGTTCGGTTGATTTTTGTTTCTGCGTAAAAAATATTGACAGGTGAGACGGGTGACAAGTTGACATACTAGCGCTATATAAGTCCTAAGTAAGACATTAAATGTAGTAATTGAACGGAGGATGGCTTCAACACAGAAGAGTTTTCCTGTAAACTAATCTTTTGATTAGGTGATGCAAATTTCTGTGCTTGAATATTTTAGATTTTTATTTGTATATTTTAAAGGGACACCGGATTGTATACGTATACATTTATATTTTAAGTCTAGATATGGCGGAAGGTTGTGTGCAGGCCACTTCAGATTTTTTGACATAAAAAGATCATAATCTGTTTGACAACAGCATTAAAAAGTGACAGGTATATAAATATATCGCTATCTCATAAAATAATTACTATGGTTATAACAAAAATTTTAAGTTTGCATAGTTTTGTGATTGTGTTTATGATAAAGCCTAAAAACTAAGACTAAAACAATCACTATGAATGTTTACACGTAATTCGGTATACCAAACTGTGTAAGAGTATGACAACTAACAAAAACTATGACTATGATAAGTAGTGGGAATGAGCCTTTACTGGTTGTGGAACAAAAGAATATTTTAATTCGTAAATTTAAGGGCAGTTTTGCAAGAAGCACATTTTTGAAACCACTGGATTGTTGATTGTATAATAGATATCTGATTAACTATGAATGGAATGAAATAAAATTTTATTTAATTGTGCAATGGCAAGAATAGTAAAACAATGACCCAAAACTGTTTGATTAAAAAATCTGGAGAATAAAATTGCGAATTTTGAACAAATTCTTTCAAATCCGTGATTAATGAATTGAGCACTATATGCCATTAAAATATATGCACGAAGTTGTGAATCACCCTGTATTTATAGCAAAACATTCAACAGGAATACCTTGTTTATTTCGATAGATTATATTTTCAGTTTGGTTGTTATTTTTGTCAAAAATAAATATATATTTTATATTTCACGTGATAGAATCGAAAAACCCAACCCTTGAAAATAATTTCGTCTTATAAAAATAAACCATTTGAAAATTTAAAATTTATAAAATTACTTCGTAGTAAATCTCAACATCTGTCAACATTTCCAATAAATTGCAGCCTCAAAAAATAAAACTCGAGATATTTTTTTGCGTAACGACTTCTCAGTGAAACTGCAAACCGCCGCGTTTGGAAATTCCGTCCGCGAGGGACGTACTAAGGGGGGAAGGGAAAGGGAGGATTCGCGTCGCTAAAACACAACCGTTACACCTTCGTGATCATTATTTATGTGTCTGAGAGGCGCGAGAATACGAATTTCAACCTTATGGAAGGCGGAGTAAGGGCTATGTAATTTGCTTTATAAAAGAGCGCAGCACAACCTCCGATTCTGTAGCTACTTTAATTTGTAAAACGTATATATTTGAGTTTACATCAGGGTTACTGCTTTGATATCAGTTTTTTGTATGCTTTTCGGGCAATTTTTACGACGGAATTTTAAATCTCAAAGAAGGAAGTCTCACATTTTGTTTTTATGCGTAATATAAAATATTATGGATGTTTTGTCGCCTTGAAAATATTTGTATCGTATTTTGCAACTTTTAGAGAAGAAATATAAATTAATCTACTTCTGAAGGTAACCATTTAAGCGGCTCGTCTACGTTTTTACCGAATTCCTAGAATACTCCTGATTTTACTTTTTTTTTCATTCCACTCTTTACCCCACTACTAGGGTTGCCTGAAACAAGCCCGAAACTCGTACTTTGCCGCATCCTAACTATGCAATGTCATTTTGAAGTTGAAAAATACTGTCAAAGTGTTTTCGTAGCGAGTAAACTGTCAGATTATTATTGACTTCAGGAAAATGTTTTCACTACCAAACGACAGAATGGCCGAAGGTATATTTTATTATAATGCAATCCAGTCATTCGGAAGCAGTGGAATTTTAGTTTGTTACTGTTGCTGGGATCAAACTCGAAACTGCAAGCATGTTAGTTGAACTCTACCGTTGAGCCACTGAACGTAGGTACCTTTTTTAATCATGCTTCATGTTTTACAGATAAGTAGACAGCAGATGTAATACTGTCTTGAAACTGTACTTGAATGGCTATGTTTAATTTTGATTTTTATTAATTTCTTCCTTTTCCTTATAAATTTGGTTCAACGTTCAAGTCTTCAGACTGTCAGTGTGTGATTGTCGTTAAAATTGTAAAAACATCTTGCAATTAAATCTCACTTGATACTTATTATTGTTACTTTCGTTTCAAGCTGACCACTTGGGAGTGTTAAATTTAGTCCTAGTTGCATAAAGAATCTCTCCGCCTTTCAAAGGTTGTCGCACGGATTGAGAATCTGACTGCACCAAGATGAACCGGTCGAAGTGGTTGGATTCCACTATAATAATTATTATAGGAGCAAATTCTGTTAAATGGTTACAAAAAAAAGCAATATTGGTCTTAAATCGTCGATAGGTTAGATATTTTTTCATATATAATATCATAACTAATAAGTGGTTAAATTTTGCTGGAAAAATTCAGATTGTTGCGAGAGTGACACACAAAATCACGAGCTGTTAAGCGATCTGAAATCTGAAAATTTTACCAAGACAAAATTTAACCAAGAATGATATTTGGATGACTATTTCACGAATGAAAAAGTCAATTAAATAATATGTTGCTAAGGAAGTTATTAAAACATCAAAATTGTTTCACTTATCAAAACTTACATAGTTACGAAAATACAGCAGTCTATTGGCTAGAGAGGTGCGAAAAAATTTGTGAGGGTCAAAATAAAACAAGGCAAACTATAGACAGAGTCGTACCTACATTGTTCTGCACCTGTGGCAAAATTTCATTTGCGCCCCTTACCATAGGCACGTAAACAGTTCGGAGTTAAGAATTTTTTTTGTCAAAGTCAAAGACAAATGTCTAATAATAAAAGATACATTTTTATAGGTGCACGTTTTTCACCCATTTCATGTGCAAAAATTAATTGTGAAGCACAGATAGAATAGTTGATTTTTTTAAAAATTTATGTTTGTTCATAGCACTGTAACTCGCAGCGCCTTTAAAAGGTGGAGCTGATTTTTTTTATGCCATTTGCCAATTTTGACTTATAAATGTAATAATTTATTGGGCTAGCTTATAACTTAGAGGCACCAATGATACAAGGGCGCTAAAGAACTTAGTTTAATTTAAACTTAAATCAATTTTTTAGAAATTTTCTTTGAAATTAAACAGTAACGCGTAACACTTTATATTATATTTGCACTTTAAGCGCATTATTTTATTATTTTTACTTATGTTGTACTGTATTTTTTTGAAATTTTAAAATATTGCGCCCCAATAAACTATTTTGCGCCCGTGGCGAATGCTACCTTTGAATTTTGGTTGGTTTAGAAATGTGTGAGTACAATACTCCATAATAATCAAACACAGACTACCTCCTTTAGCTGAGGGCCATCGTAAAATTGTGAAAGGCAGAGTCTCATTTCGCTGGCGATGGTGTTTGTGTTTACCTGCCGCCCGCGGGTTCAAACGTTCAAAGCTAGAGCGACGCTTTCCGGGTCGGAGGCATTTTTAGATTAACTTTTTAGTTTTATGGGTGCGGTGGTACTACGTAGCTACGGCTTCTGTGCTATGAATTTGTTTGCTACTTGCATCCCAAGTTTCTATCTAATATTTAGTTCATGTTTATGTTGCCTAGTAACCCGCCAGAAAATTGCAAATAGTATTTTATGTAATTGGGAACGTTTATCTGAAGTCGATTTTAAAATAAATTCACTTTACATCAGAACTGATTAGATTATTCTCTTCTTTTAGGATTCAGTTATTAACTATGGAGAGATATTTCATCATAAATGCAATACTAGAAATTGAACATTAAATACAAGATATATATTATATATTAAGGTAATTTCTCTTGATAAACACGAATAGAATACTACACATTATTTACGATTGTATTAAATAAAACACCACACGACTTCCTTGTACGCCTATTAAACTGTTCATACTTTTCTTAATAACTAAAATGTAGAATAATATAAAAAAATCTGACTTTATTCTTTTAACTTATTATACAAATATATTAATATTATACTACTACTACTGCTACTATACTCACAAATATATTTTAATCATTTTATTTAAACTGCAGAAGAAGATATAAAGCATATTTTACTATTGTCACTGTCATGTCATAATCATTTAAATTTTACGTAGTAACAAATGTTAATCGATCATGGACTACAAGATACCGAAATTCTAAATTATAAATATATACTTTAATTATTCTTAAATTATACCAGATACAAAAATATTTGTAAAATACCGATTGTAGGTAATAATCACATAATCTTTCATTTAAAATTAAAAAAATTGGCTCAAATTAAATATTTATCGAAATATTTGAAAAAAGTACTACTTCCGGTTTATAGATTGAAACCAAAAATAGGAGGTGCACAACTAGATGCTATAACAGTCCTAAATACAAAATTTCAACTTTCTACGTCTAACCGTATTTGAGTTATGCGACATACATACGTCCGTACGTACAGACGTCACGACGAAACTAGTCATAATGGATTCAGAAAAGGTCAAAACGGATATTTCCATCAAAATCTGAAAACCGAAATTTTTTGCGATTACAATACTTCCTTATTACTCCGTACAAGGAAGTAAAAATACTGTGTAAATTTGAAATGATAACCGTCAGAATTTTATAATTTTTGTAATAAATATTAACATTACCTGACCCTGATATTTTTCGGACGTGAGTAAAAATCACGAGTCACGGCATAATACTTAATTTGCAAAATGTCAACACGAAACAAATGGCTTATTTGTCAAAACTCGTAATCGATTGAGTACATAGGTGTGTTCTAATTGGTCAAACCAAAGTTGTACTTTTCACTACGATTTTGCGGAACTAAAGTAACTTAACTATTATTCGATTTCATAAAAATATTGTTACGTGACCGGCACGTGACCGGTCCTGCGTGATCGGACGTGAATATAAAAATTAATTCGTGAGCGTGAGTTATCGTGAGTCGAAGGTAAAATGTCGTGCGTGACTTCGTTTTTACCTTCGTGATCGTGAACAAAAATTTCCTCACGCGCCTAGCTCTATTTCGAAGTGGAAATTGTCTTTACCAACTTTGGTCACTAGTCCCAGCCTTCACTGACTCCTTTTGCCTCTAGCGAGGGCAGGACTAGGACTAGCAGGACAGACGGCAGGATTTGTATGCACCGAGCAGCCGTAGCAGGGCAGTAAATCACGCCACTGCTGCGGCTGCTCCTGCTAGCTTCTCGCTTCTCTGGGGCTGTACACTGTGAAGTCAAGACACAAGCTGCAGGAAGCGCGATGAACGATGTACTGGACAATTTATACCAAGATGGGGGATGGTTTAGTGGTGCAGATAATGGTCATTAAACTGTTTAAAAATAAGAATATTATGTATTTATATGTTCATAGCAGATTAGATTTAAAATGTAGAAATATACTGCAATAATCGTGATAAATGTAAAATGTAGTAGACTGGATAGAAGATTTGCATCAAAATCTTTTATTTTTTGCAAGTTCCGCAGCCTCTTAAAATCTTAAGCCACACGGTCGTGGCAGTTAACACATGTTTAAGTGGTTAAACCAACATAATATACTACCTACAATAAAGAAAAGTGCTGCAATAACCCATGAAAATTTGACGCCAGCTCCCGGACTATATGGATAGTTTGTTAAAAATATTTATTTGTATTTACATTAATTGACTCCTGTGCCAAGGATGTTCTTCCATCTAATCCTTTCGCACAAGTCGTTGGTTTATAGCTTTGTAGTTGCCAAGTTAATTGTATCCCAATTAGTAATGGCGACGAAAGTAAATGCCGGTTCAAGTCAACACATGAATACTTTACACTTGACCTGACCTGGAGTCAAGCATAACTACGTATCTTGGAATTTATGCAAGTGTTTCTCAATCAAGCAGATTATATTACAAGACTGTTCAAAGTGATTTATTACTTGAAATAATAATCACAGAAAGTACTGTCCGTGCAGCCAACGTTGGCCGGAGCGGTAAAGGAGAGAAATTATGTGTCTATATTCTACATAAAGCTGAGTCAAAGTTCGACAACTTATTATTTGACTGAACGCAACTGAATCAAGAGAAAAACCGAGCTGGACGACTTATTTATACACTTTATGCACTGGAAAGTGGTTTCTGTCAAAAAATTTGCTGATAATCTATGTCCGCTCGATTAATATAGTTTACCAATATAAAATTCCTAAGCTCGGCCATCTCTTATTTCGCGTACTGTATTGGTTTATTATTAAGCGTTTTTCATGATAAGTCGATCTGAGTTGGGCAGTGGAAAATGAAAATATTAGAATTAAGATAATATATAAAAAATCAAAACGCGGTTTGCGATTTTAGATTCTGCAGGATTTAGAAAAATGTTGCAGATTTTAACCTAGAAATTAGATATAAATCATTATAAAGCCCTGTTCACACGAGGAATCTTTGAAGATTCTTTCATGCTTCTAAATTTTGAGAAAATGATCTCGGTGAGAATTACTTTTCAAATAGCGGCGCCGCTAAATTAAATATTTAATGAGTTTTGGAAAAGAATAATTTCTAATGCATTGCTGGCTTCAAACACAAAATTATTTTTCCAGGATTTAGAAGCATGACATAATCTTCAAAGAATCCATGTGTGAACATAGTACTGGAACTGGAACACAATCCTTAGCTTCAAGCTTACAAAATATTCTAAATAAGCTCAAAAGGATCTAATGAAGAGTACCAAATAAATTTCCTAAACTCCTACATGAAGGATCAGGATGATCTGGTTAATCCTCACAAATTTTTGCTCTCCCCCTTCCTCTGTTTATTTAAATTTATTACCTTTAATTAAAACCAGCAGACAAAACAGCATCACAAGCTCTGAAAACAGTTGTGCGCAGTAGGGGATTCTGTTGTGCATGTTGGTATAGGTTTCAGTGATATTAAACAGTTCCGACGCTGGTAATTATGAGCCGGTGGTGTACACCACAGAGTATAAAATTGCAATCAGTGCGCAATGCTAATCTGGTTTTCATTTGCTTTAAATATACGTATTTTCATTTCCGGCACATATTAAAGAGGGCTTTGGTTCCGGAAGACGTTCATGGATCATTGTTATTATCATAATTAAATTTTATTTAATTTTTAATTTTTTATGTCTGGTTATATTGTTTATTCAATGCACAATCGACAATCGACAACTGTCTGTTTCAAAACACCTAGACCAACTGAATTCGAAATTTCTATTCAAAAACTAATTAATACATAGTAGTTTAATTAAATGTCTAGTTATCTAATCTGTTTGTTATTTTGTTCAATTAAGTGACAAATCACTATACATTTTCGTCATAAGAAGAAACAAATTTGGATTTTTCGATTTTTCAGCTATTCTTTTGGAGTTTCTCAATTTTTACCTCTCGCCTCATATTCTATAAGAGAGGTATTGTAATGGGTCAAAATTTTCGAGTACGAGTTTTCGGTGGATACCTAAGCACGTTTCAGGGTCTCTACAATACGAATTTACTATTTTCATGATGACGTCTGTGTGTGTGTGTGTGTGTGTGTGTGTGTGTGTGTGTGTGTGTGTGTGTGTGTGTGTGTGTGTGTGTGTGTGTGTGTGTGTGTGTGTGTGTGTGTGTGTGTGTGTGTGTGTGTGTGTGTGTGTGTGTGTGTGTGTGTGTGTGTGTGTGTGTGTGTGTGTGTGTGTGTGTGTGTGTGTGTGTGTGTGTGTGTGTGTGTGTGTGTGTGTGTGTGTGTGTGTGTGTGTGTGTGTGTGTGTGTGTGTGTGTGTGTGTGTGTGTGTGTGTGTGTGTGTGTGTGTGTGTGTGTGTGTGTGTGTGTGTGTGTGTGTGTGTGTGTGTGTGTGTGTGTGTGTGTGTGTGTGTGTGTGTGTGTGTGTGTGTGTGTGTGTGTGTGTGTGTGTGTGTGTGTGTGTGTGTGTGTGTGTGTGTGTGTGTGTGTGTGTGTGTGTGTGTGTGTGTGTGTGTGTGTGTGTGTGTGTGTGTGTGTGTGTGTGTGTGTGTGTGTGTGTGTGTGTGTGTGTGTGTGTGTGTGTGTGTGTGTGTGTGTGTGTGTGTGTGTGTGTGTGTGTGTGTGTGTGTGTGTGTGTGTGTGTGTGTGTGTGTGTGTGTGTGTGTGTGTGTGTGTGTGTGTGTGTGTGTGTGTGTGTGTGTGTGTGTGTGTGTGTGTGTGTGTGTGTGTGTGTGTGTGTGTGTGTGTGTGTGTGTGTGTGTGTGTGTGTGTGTGTGTGTGTGTGTGTGTGTGTGTGTGTGTGTGTGTGTGTGTGTGTGTGTGTGTGTGTGTGTGTGTGTGTGTGTGTGTGTGTGTGTGTGTGTGTGTGTGTGTGTGTGTGTGTGTGTGTGTGTGTGTGTGTGTGTGTGTGTGTGTGTGTGTGTGTGTGTGTGTGTGTGTGTGTGTGTGTGTGTGTGTGTGTGTGTGTGTGTGTGTGTGTGTGTGTGTGTGTGTGTGTGTGTGTGTGTGTGTGTGTGTGTGTGCGTATGTATATATGAACGTATGAATTATGTGACGATTTTTCGTCCACGATAACTTAAAAAGTATCAAATCTTTATTAACCTAATTTCATATTTAAGGTTTTAATAAGGATCTTAACACCGGATAAGATTTTGGTAGATAACCGCAAACCGGAAGTAGTACTTTTTGAAGCTTGATATAGTTTTTCTTAAATATATTGGTACTTTATTTATTTATGAAAATTTTTGCTATTAAAAATAAAAGATAATATAATTATCTATGGGTACAGTTAACTTTAAATACAATTTGCTGAATCTGGTAGTATATTTAACAATAAAATAAAGTGCAACTAATATTCTACTTTTTTGAATTACCAGTACCACAAAATTTTAATGATTATGACAGTGACAATACAGTTGACATCTTTTGCTTGCATCTTGGTTTACATATTACATGAACATGAAACTGTTAAAATGTAAGTAGAACTATTTATTAGATTAGTACCTAGAATAAGCAGAATTAGGCGAGAGGTCGTGTGCCGGCCACAGCAAATTTTTTAAATTGAAAATCAGCCATAAATTATTACACTTATAAATAAAATACAATAGTTTATTAAATTTGTACTTAATGAACCCCGCTATAATTTTTAAAGACTTCAACCCAACTTCATCACGCGATGTCCGGCGACGTACCGCTGTTTTCCACTGATTACACCCCTGATAGCGGTAATGAATTAAATTAATTTATCAACCGCTATCTAAATCAAACTAAGCAGAGCGAACCGCCGTATATTAATTTTATATTTACGCTGCACATAATTTGATAAAAACTTGACATGCAAAAAACCGTTTAGCCGGGCTGTTGTTGAATAAAATAATGATACATTTAACCTCTAATTAGAACATGTTCGTGTTAAAGAAAATTTGTTAAAGGATTGTTTTTGCAGTATGACTGGTATAATTGTTTGATTAATTGATTTGAGTGTAAATTATAATTTATAGTTGCGGTAGGTAGGTAAAGTGTCAAAAACCAACCTGCATTTCAGCCGAGCGCTTCTTTGAAGATTCTACCAAGTTTCTGAATCCTGGAAAAGAAGAATTTTCTTTTTCCTAGTGAGAATTACCTGTTAAATTGCGGTGCAGCTAAATTGAATCTTCAAAGAGTCTTGGAAAAATAATTTATAATTTATTGATTGCTGCAAAACCATGTATTTTTTTTCAAGATTCAGAATTTTGAAACTTCTTGTTTTCCAGGATTCAGAATCTTGGTAGAATCTTCAAAGAATCCTCGTGCGAACAGGGCTTTGGATGAGTAAGGTGCGCAGCACCGAGGTATAAGCAAGAAACTAGAATAACCTTCCCTGCTAGGTTTGAGTTCTATTTTACTCATCCAATCGATTCATAATATGCGCGTTTCTAACATTAAATTTATTAATATTTTTGACAGTTTTAGTACCTATACATAATTTGTTTAGTCCGCTTAAAAAGAGAGATGCTAAGTAACGTGAGCAATGTTTTATTGGTTTTGTCAATTTTATTGAAAAGTGAAGTTAACAATGACCCGCTTCCCAACTGTCTAAAAGGTTGGAAACGTACATATTACTTACCGATTGTGAGTAAAATAAATAATATTTCTATTCGTTTTCGTGCAGGCAGAATCTCAACACGTGCGGCGACGTTTAAAATTCAAAGAGGCAACGAAGACTTTCTTTTTGCAACCAGGACTACATTTAAGACGATGAAGTGGTCAGCTTGAAGCATCCGAGTGCGATTTAATAATTTTTATTTTTATTTTTTTAAATTTTCATTTAAATTAATAATAAAATAATAAATAAAATAAATAATTGTAAGATGTTTTACAATTTAACGACAATCACACACTCTCGGACGGGAGACTCGAACCTCGACTCGAACCACGGAACTCCGGGTTCGTACGTCATGACATGCCGAGAGCTGTGCTTAAACCCGCGCAGCTACTGCCTCGATGAAAATTAATTTTTATAATTCACATGTTTAGTAATATTTTATATTTAGTGTAAATAAATTTGAATATTTTAATTTTCAAGGTGATATTAATTGTATATTATACAACTACGCTATTATTCCCGAAAAAGATGTTTACATCACAAACGAGCAAAGCGAGCAAGGATTTTAATCATCAGAGGGAATAATAGTCATTATAGCGAGTTGTATACTGTACTTTATCTACGAATAATTTATTACGTACAAGATTTTAATAAAATAAATACCTTTTATCTACGACCACTAGTGTAAATGAGCAAAAGTGCACAGCCCACCTACTGTGTAAGCTTCACATTACGCACAGCTGTGCGTTATATCGTGCGATCGCACAGTTAGGGAATTTTTGATTTATAGAAATTATGTTGGCAAGATATAGTAATTAGTATTCAATTAAATCAGTGCCATGAAGAAGAAAGCATGAAATATTCTGTAAAATAAGTTTTAGTTGTTCTTATTTTACTTTAATTAGACCCAATTTAATCATTTATTGGTTAGTTGCTAGTTATTTTTGTTTTACACTATTGGCAACGCTGCAGTTTAAAACAATATGGCATCCATTTTCATTCAAGTGACAGTTAAAAGCTTTGCAAGCAAAAAGGTAGAGTTAAATCTTTTGTTCACGGTGTTTATGTATATAAATACTATAATTATGTGTTTTTTAAATAGTTTTTAAAATATTCTTTATTATATCACAACAATCAAGTGTCTACACTGTATCAGCTTCTGAGGATGACCTAAATAAGGTCAAAACGTCAAGCAAATATACAAAATAAGTAAATAACTCTTATTTACAGACTGCCTGCCAAATAGTTGTTTTCCCATTATTCCTACAGTCGATAACCAAATTAATCGTTGTACTACGTAAGTTAATAAATGTCCTAAAATAATACAATTTAATTTTTCCGTCCAATTCTAGTCGTTCTAAGAAAATACATACCTATACTATAATGATTTAAAAAATTGATTGCACAATAATGGTCGTAGATAAAGTATAGTACATAACTCGAGCTGTAAAGCAATTACGACCTCGTGAAATTACGAACTCGCCGCTGCGCGGCTCTTGCGTAATTTTTTCACTCGTTCGTAATATGCTTCTTACTGCTCTCGTTACGTAATATACTATTCTTACACCAAAATAAATATAAATATGATTACCAATATGCAAACATTTGACATTTCCAAATGTCTATTCTCTATCAGCATAATATAGTTGTTACATCATTACTCATTGCAATGTTTTCTAAAGTTATTTTGCACAAAAAAATTGATTTTAGCAAAGTAATTTTTGTTTTGTGTAAAGGTAGGGAATCATTACTATTAAATTAAATATTACATTATATAACAAAAATATTCATGTTATACATTACTCGTAGATGAAAGATATTTAGATGGAAAGTTAATTTAGCCGTAATATTCATGATTATTAAACTCGTGTATAATGTACCAAAAAGGAATTTCAAATATGAGTAATATTGCATTAATAAACGACAAAGTGATAACATCATCCTCACATGCGGTTAATTTTCATATTAAATGACGCGTAGACATTTTATATTTCATTGTATAAATCTTCATATCCGCGTCCTCACTTCATAAGCAACTAGGTGTCAGAATATATATAGAAATATTACCTGAATACAGGCGCTTAAATAAGCTGCAGCCCTTATATTCTCCTTTATATGAGCTTACGACCCTAAATTGTGTTCCAGCGAATATAGGGCACGGGTAGCGAGCGCTGCACGAAGTATAACATACAATTTCCAAAAAATATTGCCAGTTTCGACTAAAAAATGGCGTGCATAGCTTACGGATATGTATTTCTGCGAAATAGAAGCTGGGGTATTTTTCTTTTTTATTTTATCAGGTTTGAGGCATCATTCATGTCATTCTTAGAAGGTTTACCGCAAGGTACTCTCAAATTTTTATGAAGAACATTTAGAGAATCTACCTTTATCACTGCTTCACTCTACTTGGTTGAACTATAAATATGTAATTGTCATAATTTTATAAAAAGCACTATGCAACTTAACTTGTTCAAGAAAATAATTTCAGGAATCAAGCAATATGCAATATGAACGTCCTTACATATACCGGGTGTTTACCTATTGATTCGAGATGAAGTGGTAAATACGAAACTTGTTCAAAATTAAAAATTTATTGTATTGCTTTGTTAGTTCTTGAGAAAAATAAAAAACTAGCCATTTATAGCATTGTTAATAAGGATATTTATTTGTTTGTTTATACCTTCCTTTCTGTGTTCAGTTACACTTTTAATAATCAAGCAAAATTATTAAGAGGCCCGTCTACTACCTAAAATACAGTATAAATGTACTAACGTAGCGAGTGTTTTGTGGCCAGTAGGTACAAGGATGATAAAAATTTATTTCAACCAGGATTTAATAGAGAAAGAATGGATTTACAGATGTGCCTTTTTAAAATTTTGATTAAAAAATAATCTGACAGTTTACTCGCAATAAAATACCTGCATCAAAATAATAATTCACAGAAAAATCAAAATCTATAATTTTAGATGTGGTATAAATGTAAACACAGGAAGATGCAAATCTAGAAAAGTTATAGGTACTTAGTCAAAACCGTGTATGTGGGACACAGACACAAGAATGGTATTGAGTTGTTCATTTAGTTCAGTTCAACCTAATATAACTTATCTCCCTTGTGTTGAAGAAACAGATTTTTGCATCTTTCTATATTTGCAGTTATGCTGAATTTAAAATTCTAGATTGACATTTTCCTGTAAATGTATCTTTTAATGCTGGTATTTCATTACGTATAAATTTTCTAGATTTGAATCTTCTTGTGCATACATTTATCTGTTTATTAATATTCTAAAATGATATTTTCTGAAGTTGAACGGCCACCCGACACAAGTATGCGGCTGATTCGTATCCTAACCTACCACAATTCCCCACTTTCCCCTATATTTTCTCTATCCCCGCTAATTTCAGACAATTCGCCCATCATCTTGTACCCCACGTCCAGTGAAGTCATGAACTTCACTCGGTGAAGTTTACATGTTCAGTGGACGATGTGCGATGCATTTCCGCGAGCTTCGTGAGCTTCAGTTCCGGCTGGAAGCTCCAAAGCTGGAAACTTTAGCACAAATTGAGCGATGCAGTGGCGTAGCAAGGAAAACTTTGGGATTGTTGTACTGGAAGACATGTCTCATTGTTTTATCTGATTTGCGTGTAAGGAGCTGTTGGAATTGAAATTGCGTTGTATGTATTGCCTGATATTGGGAGTAAACCGTAGGTTATTTGTCTGGTAGATAATTTATACAACACTTGAATCAAGTAATGGCGTAAAATGTAGGTAGAAAGGAAAACTAAAATTAACATGTTTTTAGATCCTTAAAGCCTGTTTTATAAATTATAGTTTTTCAGCTAGCAACTGGAACTAGATTTTAGAAACTTTTCTTGACTTGTTTTGTCTAGAATTACATTTAAGTTTTGTACTAGTTTCTTGATCACCCGGTAATCAATGTTACGAACCCCAAAATTTTAAACCGTAATTTTGACGTTTCATTATTAATTAGAAATATGAATGGCATGTAAGTAACAATACAAATTAAAAATAATTAAACTTGAAAGAACCCCAAGTCGCTTCTGGTTGTTAATGGTATTTTTGATGTCGATGTAGAAGGTTGGCAATGCAAAATGCGTGTGCTACATTATCATATTTTGCATTCTACTATGAAACTTATCAAAGTTTTTAGCAGAAAAAAGTATAAATACTACATTCAGACCAAACTACTAACTCAAAAAAATTTGTCGGTTTCTGCAACTCAAAACTAAAGGAGTATAGAAGGACATTAAAATTATATCTAATATTTCAGTTCAAATTAAAATTGACGCTTGCTAAGGCTGTTCTTCCCATTCGCACAGATCCTTGTTACAACCACTAGCCGGTTCCCGGTAGCTTTATGGTTGCCTACTACCGATCCTAATCAAGCCATGAAAATTTTACACCTGACCCGGATTCGAATCCACGACCTTTGTGACCAGAACCAAGCACTGTACCACTGGGCTATCTCGCCGTATTATTGACACCCTAACCCCTAAAAGATTGTATTCTAACTTGGAAGGGTGAAGAGAGTATATACCGATCATATCATGAAAATTTTACACCTGATCCGGATTCGAACTCACGACCTTTGTGACGAGCGTCAAGCACTCTACCACTGTGCTATTTCGCCGTATTATTGTCACCCTAACCTCTTAAAAATTGTATCTTAAATTGGAATTATTAATTATCTGTCAAAATTCTATCGTTATTTCAAACAGGATATAATGAACCGCAAACCAAACCTAAACCGATATTTTGTGCGCCAGCTTTAATGATAAAAGTTTCCAAAAACAGAAATGAAATCAATTATCTTTTGATAGATAAGAATGAAGAAATTTGCACTATTTGCAGGCATGCAAATTTGGTTCCTCAGCAAGTTTCGATTTATTTTAATGAAAATTTCACACCTGCTTTCCCGGATTCGAACTCACGACCTTTGTGCCCAGAGACAAGCGCTCTACCACTGTGCTATCTATCCTATCATCACCCCTGCCCCTAAAAATCATCTCTCCTTCTCTGTATCCGGTACCTAGCCCCCTGCGATGATTCCGCGCTGAATTCGGATGCGATCACCGCGTCACGGCACCCGCGGGCCTCATCCGGCTACAAAGCGTGGCGATCAACCCCCACACCCCCTGGTACACCCCCACGATCCGCGCTTATTGCAGCCCGGTGTCCCAGACACATTACAACTTGTAATATATTCAAATGCGATACGATGCTACATCGATAACTGAGCTGCGAACGTAGAAGAAGAAGATGATGAGTACAGAGACGTTAGTGATAATTCCACTCCTGTATAAAGTAAGACATAAACAAAACATAATTTTATCGCTTTGGCAACAGCTAAAAAGTGTTAAATACTTATTTACCTTTTTCTAAGCAACCAAACAATAACCAAAACACTAAAATGTTATTTGCTTCATATATTATCTAATATTTGTCAGTGAAATGATTCGATTTTGGGAATATTTGTGAAGAAGAACCAAAGGAGCCGTTAAATTATTTCGTTGAATTACACTCGAGCATTTTATTTCCTCCGAATAATTTTCTGTTTGGCATCCCAACCTTGTCACCTAACAGCAATTTGATTCGAAAAATATTGTTTTAAAATAATATCACTTCACCTAGAGTGTCGTGATTTTATTAAACTTTTTTCATGACAATCGCTCATTTTTGAAGTCTCCTTTCAATATAATTGACTGGCTTGCTAATTTGCTACTATGCTAAAGTACCCTATTGCAGAAATATATTTTATTCGTACATAGGTAGTAGGTATATCAGTTTCGATTTATTTTAATTTAATTCTAAATTCTATACCTAAAAGTTAGTAGTGTGCCCATCTTCTTTATCTAGAGGCTGTCGTTCCGTCGTTCGTGACCCTTAAAGATTTGACCGTCTCCCGTTTTAGATTTAGCAATAAAAAGCGATTACCGAACAGTAATGGGAAATCACACGGACCGTCGGACGCGCTACGTAAATTCGCTAAATTTCATCCCTGCTTCTCTCTCTGCCTTTCTATTCACCCCGTAGTCCTCACGCTGTCCTGAATCCTGCGATTCTGTCCAAACGAAACTTTAATTTCTGTGCAGATATTCTAGAAGTTTCTTTCCCATTTTATTGATAGAAATAAACTTGGATAGTTTAAGATCCTTTTTAATTTAATTTGTTTCGAAATTAGATTATGTAAAAATTATCTGTTGGAAGAAATACTGGCACTCAAACTTTTGACATTGTAACATACACTAGTTTTTCTAAGATTGCGTTATATTTATACAAGAACTAATAGTACATTATGTAACGTTTCAAAAATAACTTCTAACATCTAAGTTTTAAACTTAGACACGATCCGAAAAAATATGAACATTTAAGATTATTATGTACGTATTATTGTAGGGCCATATACGAAACTACCAGATTCCATACAGTTACCTAGTTACGAAAATAAACAAAATCATACACCCGTTCAACCCATGCATTAACATAACGCACGTTCTAAATTATTGTTTCACATTTTCAGTAGGCGTGTGTTTTTTAAATTGCACCTACTTTACCTGTATGGTACCATTTAAAAATTTAAATACAATTTATATTCTAGTACTTAAAATTTTTGTATTTTGTAGTCCATGATTGTGGTATATTTGTACCTACGTAAAATTTAAATTATAACAATGACAGTTAGTTGGCATCAACATAAATTGATGAATAAAATGTTTAATATTTTCATAGTAGTAGGAAATTAGTGTACATAACTCTCTGGAAAGTGTCCATCGAATGTTCGTGAGATTTTCAAGCATTGATGCAAGTACGTGCATCAATATACTCACATGATATCATTCACTTTTTTCGCTCATAATGTAATATAATACTATTAAATTTTATAAACTAGGAATTAATACTGGGAGTTGATTCTATAACTTTACAAGACCATAACTGTCATATTTACAAGACCGGCGATGCTGGAGCGCCTAGCGGATTTTTGTAAAACCTATATAATGACGTCATGACTTGCGATATCTTGTAAATAAGTTACAACAGCTCGGTAGGTGTTGTACGTATAAAAAAAAGATATCTGTCTCTCTCTCTTTGAAAGTTTGGCTGTCATTGTTTGTTGAGAGTAACCTCTTCGTGTATTTGTATTATTATTTAAATATCAAAACGTTTTCTTGTGTTAAGTGTAATGAATTTTTATCTTCATACAATAATATTTTTTTGTATATACATCATTTAAAATTTAAATTTAAATTGGCTGTCAGATGTGCATGCTAGTAGTATAGCCAACATAAATCTAGTAAGTAACGGGGTCTTGCCAACACGATGGTTAAAAATTACTAGACAGTATGATGTCATTATTTACAATAGCTGCGTTCGTACAACAGTCTTGTGAAGTTATAGAATCAACCTCCTGGTACCTATAGAAATGTAAAAAATCCATTATCGTTTTATCTTACTATATTTAACGTCTTGCAATTTCTTTTCACATTTTAACCAAATGTTACAAGAAACATTTTGTGTTTGATAAGTTACTGTTCTTGTTAAAATTTTGTGCACCTTAATTGGAGTATATAACATTGATTCCTGTAGGTGATGTTAGTGAACCGGAAGTGAGTATATCCGTGAGCGGAAGTACCTAACGACGAGTAGCAGAGTTGAGTGGAACGTGTATCTATTTCTATTAAAGAGCGTTCACGTAATTTATCCCGAATGCAATATAGCGATATTCGTTTCATTAAAATCCAGCAGGGCATGAAAATCTGACTTCCGCTAGAGTGATATTTACCAGATATATAAGGTAACTTAATTTGGGCTTCATGCCTCGAGCTCCCATAGATAACTTTGAGAATTCAAGCAGAACAATATTACACCCCAGGCGGCGGGTTAAATTGTCTACCAATCCCCTATTGACAGGCTTACTATGGGCGAGATTTGCTTCCCCTCGTAGGGAAAGTACAGAAGATAAACTTATTGAAAACGGAAATACGATGATGAAAACTGCCAGAAAGCAGGAAGGCCCTGGCTGGCATTTTTGCCCGTTACACACGATTGGAGCTCACAGAATTTTTAAATGATTTTATCACGCGCGTTTTTTGAGAAAGGAAAGAAATTTACTGCCTGATGTATTTTCACGGCGAAATTGATGTGGCAAATAAATTTTAGTGGAAATTTGAAACATGGAATAATAATTGTGAAATCATGTGTTAAAATGCCTCCGTAAATTAAAATCCCAACACTCACATAATGCACGCGGAAACATTTGTTGTTACATATTGAGCCAATTTTATAAATTGAACAAATACAATTCGTTATTATTTTCCATTATCTTTTTTTGCTACAGTGCCCTGATATTTGATATGTACAATACTTGACAGATGTGTATCCTATACTCTGTTTTAAAATAACGAAAGAATTTTGACAGATAGATTCTTATGATTGTATTTGTTGCTACATGCTGTTGTCAAGAATGCTTAACACAAACTAATTCAAATGTTATGCCAATAATTGTCAATTAAATTAATTTTTATCTAGATACTAGATAAAAGATAAATAATTATTATCTAGATATTTATTAGATAATTTATAGATAATAAAAAATATATAAATGGCATGTTACCACTGCTCTTGTATGTGATTTAAGTAGATTTGTTGTCGTTAACGGCTGATAACCGCACATACGGTATTTGTCAGGAATAGTGAAGTTCACCACTACAATACTCGCGGTAACGACTCATTAAAAAAGACCAATCATAGACTCAATATGTCATCTAAGAATTCTGTCAATCTGGATCTTTATAACCACATACCGGCATCAATTTCTAGCCTTGATCCAAAACAGTTCAAGTCTAAAATCAAAAACATACTGCTAGAACACTGCTTCTACTCTCTGGAAGAATTTTTAGACACTCCACTTTGACAATGCTTGATGAATCAGGTGCTATATTATATTTTTATATATTTTATATTTGTTGTAACTTTGTATTGTACTCCCAAGACTTGTCATTAATTGTATATTTCAATACGTGACCAAATAAATTATTATTAATATGCATCTATACCGATGACACACAATATGTGAAAGACGTGATAGCACAGTGGTAGAGTGCTTGACTTTTGGCTCTAATATCAAAAGTCGTGAGTTCGAATCCGGGTCAGGTGTGAAATTTTCACGGCCTGATTCGGATCGATATCTACTCTCTTCACTATTCCATGGAATACAATTAACTTAACAACCACAAAGCTGCCGGGAGAAGTTGGCACCCCCATGTTGGAATTTCAAAACGAAAACTATTGCATAATTTTGCCCAAGTTATGCCCAGTTTTGCCCAATAGTCATTTCGTTTTGCCCAGCCACCGTTAACCCATGACTCAATAATCGAATTTCTATGGTGTGGCACCCCCATCTGTTTGTTAGCATAGATTAGTTTATGTCAGAAAAACGGAGTTCTGTTGGGCTCAAGAAGGGTTTTGTTAGCATAGATTCGTTTATGTCAAAAAAACGGAGTTCTGTTGGACTCAAGAAGGGTTTTGTTAGCATATATTAGTTTATGTCAAAAAAACGGAGTTCTATTGGACTCAAGAAGGGTTTTGTTAGCATAGATTAGTTTATGTCAAAACTACTGGGCAAAACTGGGTATAACTTGGGCAAAACTTTGGCATGTCATTTTTTCGAAGTCGCATATGGGGGTGCCACACCATAGAAATTCGATTATTGACTCATGGGTTAACGGTGGCTGGGCAAAACGAAATGACTATTGGGCATAACTTGGGCAAAATTATGCAATAGTTTTCGTTTTGAAATTCCAACATGGGGGTGCCAACTTCACACGGGTCCACAAAGCTATTGGACACCGGTTTGTGGTTGTAACAAGGACTTTCGTGAGAGGGTTAGATGGAAGAACATCCTTGATTGAATATCGCTCATTGACAGGGGTCAAATCAAGTAAATAAAATAAAAATTTAAGCATTGTAATTTATTCTAGTAGTTTAGAGCAATTTTGAATAAAAAGTAGCACTTCTGTCATACTTTTCCGAAACAAACAACGGAAACAATAAAATTTTATGAATCCCTCCTAAGACCTCATTTCAGTGGATTACGTTAAGGGGGCAATCTCCCCCTTTGGCTCGGTTTTCAGGTACCTACTGCGTTTCGATTTTAAAGGCTATTGAGACAATCATTAAAATTTAATTAGTTTGTATCTGAATTACTAAAGCCAGGTAGTGAAACGTAGTGCTGTAGTAGGAAGTCTGATGTTCAAATGTTATGAGCAAGTTACGCCAATGGCGTATGTGAGAAGTTGAATTAGTTAGAAGCAGTGGCGTACGTGAATTATATACATGACACGTCGTTAAAAATCTGGTATCAATAATGCTACTTTTCTAATCGAATGTCAAAAAATGAAGAATCTTTGCATCTTGGTTTCAGTTAATATGCCTTAAGAAATTCAATGCCCGTTCCGAAATTGATATTTTAATATTTTTGAGTAAGCTACACATACAAAATAACAAAAATAACGTTTTCAGCACCGATGTAGAAGATCTAAATAGCATCTACTGCCTAACTGCAAACTATTTAAATAATAATTGGTAGAACTAGTAATAATTACCTACTTTTTCCTTACTTTTCACTCTAGTAATTTGTTTTCTCTGATGGTAGTACTAGATGTTTTCGTTGATTTTTAAGCTTGACAAAATCATTTTGATGGTTTACTATTTCTATATAATTTAAGTCAGCAAGTTACATATATTTAAAATTTGTCTATGTGATTTCATGTTATCCCACTTGACAAAATAAAATCCCCAGAACATTTCAAGAATATGAACATCCCGCTTTGTTACTTGCTTTGCCCATTAACATCCTATTAATTTCCTAGCGATTGCTAATGTCCGCCCTTAGTAACATTGTCTCAGTAACATCCCAATGTTAATAATTTGGTAATAATATATCCCAATTTTGATTTAGATCCTGAGACGCTTGTATCGGAGTATGTACATTTTGATCTTACTCAGGATGTGGCTAGAATATTTACGTAATACAAGAATTAGATATTTTTAAATATCTCATGGAAGATTCATGTCAAGTGGGATTATTCTAGTTGTCCTGATATTGAATATTATGGTAGATAGTAGTACAAAATAATACACATTCACAAGTTCTATTTTTACTTCCTTGATGGAAATATCCGTTTTGACCTTTTCTGAATCCATTATGACTAGTTTCGTCGTGACGTCTGTACGTACGTACGGACGTACGTATGTGTGCATCTAGTTGTGCACCTCCTATTTTTGGTTTCAATCTACAAACCGGAAGAAGTACTTCTTAAAAATATTTCGATAAATATTTAATTTAAAACAATTTTTTTTATTTTAAATGAAAGATTATGTGATTATTACCCACAATCAGTATTTTATAAATATGTTTGTATGTGGTATCATTTAATAATAATTAAAGTATATATTTATAATTTAGTATTTCGGTATCTTGTAGTCCATGATCGATTAACATATGTTACTACGTAAAATTTAAATGATTATGACATGACAGTGACAATAGTAAAATATGCTTTATATCTTCTTCTGCAGTTTAAATAAAATGACTAAAATATATTTGTGAGTATAGTAGCAGTAGTAGTAGTACTTATATATTAATATATTTGTATAATAAGTTAAAAGATTAAAATATAGCGGGAGGTCTTGTGGTGACCACGTCAGATTTTTTATATTATTCTACATTTTAGTTATTAAGAAAAGTATGAACATTTTAATAGGCGTACAAGGAAGTCATGTGGTCTCCACGTCAGATTTTTATTTTTATTTAACTACAATGTTTCTTTATTACTGTCAATATATCTCATTCAACTATTATGTTTATTACGTCTATGCTTACTTATATAAACATTTATATAATTCTATTGTTTCTCAACACCTGATGATGTCACAATAGATGGCGAAACATTGCCATTGGACTAAATGAATAATGAAATAAACTGACTGCATTAATATTAATAATGTGAATATTTAAATTTTGTTTCAATACTTCAGGTACAGATCCCAATTTCACGAACGCTGCTGAGGATTTGGAAGCAATTTGTCAGGTCCCTCGTACACGTGCGAATTTACACGTGCATCTTAATTAGCATCTAACATGTAATACATCCCGAGACTTGTATATGTACATCAGCTCTGATACTGATTCAATTAGCTACAATCGTTAAATAAAATCTCACACACACACATAGTAGGATTTCATTAAAGTGAACGTTGCCTTTCAAAAATCACAGCATGTACAGTCGCTGTAAAAATTATTAAGAAACCTGCATTTAACTCAAAAAATGAAAAATCAATGAGTAATACAAAGTTCCAGTCTTGATGCACTAGTATTATAAATTATAGTTATTTTACAATTATCTTCATCCATTTTTATTATTAACAAAGAAATATTTGGAAACAGTGTCTTTACTGAACGCGTACCCTATTCAAGTTTATACATTTGTTAGTTTTGAATTATGAAAAGATTAGAAAACTATCGATAATAATAGTGTACTTTCCTAATAATAAAATTTCGATTGGATTATTGAGATTTTTTCAATATCAAAAGTTTCATTTATAAATAAATTACATTTCAGCAAAAACGTGGTGCAATTTGCCTGTAGTTCTAAATATGTTTTTTTCAAAAAAAATTATTAATTTGATTTCATTAAAAAAATCTATGTATCATAAAATGTAACTGTTTTATAGAATCTGAGACGATAATTTAACTAATTGACCACATCTTAAAATACACATAATTTAAAAATTGAATAACGCTAGATTTATTAGAAAAATGGTCTAGCACAGCTGCAATTTAATAGAAATATTGAAAATAGTTTAAGTACCTAGTTATGTATTTGATTTATGTTCATTATTTTATCATTTTCAACTAATATAATTGGATCATTGTTGTCATTAATCATTACAGAGATACCTCCTTTCATTTTCATGAATATTTCATTTCTAAATTGCTATGTTGTGCTCATTGACATATTGAAATTACCTCAAAATGGATTTGGAAATTATTAATTTCGCGTGATACATTAGCAAAAAGAAGCAAACGGCATACATACTACATACAAATCTATCTATTTTTTTACCCAACTTACATACTGTAAAATCATAGAATATATAACTTTTTAAAAATTATTTTGATTCGTTATGAGTATGTCATGTAGTATCTGCCATTTAAGATTTATCCCGAAGTTGTAAGAGTTCGTTGAGAGTTCATAAGCTTTGAATTCAATAAATCTTCCTTAATACCGTGTGTGCGGTTACCAGCCGTCAACTGACGGTTGCGAGGAGAGTAGCTTAGAATTCAATGAATTCTTCACTCAACTTTCCTTAATTAGTATTGCGTTGTTGTAGAACTAATTACTTTTCCGTCTCATCTAAACTTACCTACCAGTATTTCTTGCATATAGATTTGCTCCACTAATACTCGGTATTATAGATTCACCCCCCTTCGGGTTTCTCGGCGAAAACTTCAACTTTGTTTCAAGTTTGTTTCCAACCTGGAGAGAGTAATATAACTTGGAAATAGAAAATGTGATCTGCATAATAATGAGTATTTTGAATAATTATTAATAGTATACGTCTAGAAAATTACAGACGGAATTTATGCCCCGATTCGCGAAGGTGTAAGAAGAATGAAAAGAAGAATTATGACCAGGAAGTGTTGTAGTGTCTTTTCGTTTTATTTGACAGCTGGGAAATAACTGTTTTTGTATTATTATTTATTTTCTTTTGCTGTTTGCTGCTTGCATACGTAATATTTTCTGATACATGCAGAAAATGTACAACGGTATAGTTAGTAACCTTTAGACTTGTTGAAAATTTAAAACTTAAATTTAATCAGAATGATGGTTAGTCGATGAGCTTGGACGAGAAAGAAAAGTGAAATTAAAAGGTTTTTGACCTTTACATAAATACAGATTTCTGGAATATATTAATTAAACTCCGAAATACTTTAATGACATTCATAAATATTTATTTTTTAATATTGATTCATATCTGAATACATTTATTATTCATTTTTTAATGAATTGTTTCGCAATTTAAATGAATTGTAAAACTAGAATAAAACCAATACCTAATGTAAGTCAAATATTTTGCAAAACAAGTAAAATATCCTTACAAGTACCATTCTTAGAGGTTACAATTTAATGTTTTTAGTTTGAAAAATTTCTCAGAATCCTCAATAAATAGGTAAATTCTTGCTACCATTTATTGTAGAATTTTCAGTAAATGTTTCTTTTGTCATTTCTTTTAACAAAATACTTAGTATCTTACATAAGTTTTTAAAACTTTTCAAACTGAACATGATAAACTCGTAAAAATAGTCATATTATAAATTATAAATATTGGAAAATAGTCATAATAATGAATACCTCCTGTTCATATTAATTTGATTACATACCTACATAAATTGGATTATTAAATGATACAAATACAAGTTTTGCTAGCTGAAATTGCAAACCTGAATTATGTATTTGCTATTTTACAGAAGGAAAAGTTGCATATAGGTTAATAACAAAAATCTGACGTGGCCATCACACAACCTTCCGCCATATCTAGACTTTAAACAGAAATGTATACGTACAATCCGGTGCCCATTTAAAATATACAAATACAAATCTAAAATATTCAAACACAGAAATTAGTATCACCGGAATCAAAAGATTCATTCACACGAAAATTCTTCTGTGTTGAAGCAATCCTCCGTTCAGTTACTACATTTAATAGCTTACTTATGACTTATATAGCGCTAGTATGCCAAATTGTCACCCATCTCATCTGTCAATATTTTTTATGTAGAAACAAAAATCAACCGAACATGGATTACAAGATTTCAACGTTTTATTTGATAAATTTATTTTTTAAATTTTACTGCAGTTCTTTAATGCTACCAGATAAAGACAATTTTTTATAACGTAGGTAAATTGCAAATTACTTTTCCTCTTATTCTTATTACAAATAAATACTATATTTATCCAAATTTATATAAATTTTTCACACTTAATCTTTTCAATCTTCAAAAAATATCATTTCCGGTGAAGATATTTGTACCAAAATCTAATAAGCTCTTCCTATTCGTATACAATTGTAAATTACCAAATATCAAATTTTTTTGATAATTCGTATTTGAGTTATGCGACATCCGGCATCGGCCCGGACCACACACATACACACACGCACACACACACACACACACACACACACACACACACACACACACACACACAGACACACACACACACATACATACAGACATCATCGAGAAACTATCAAAAATGAGTTGTAAGGACCCTAATTCGTGCTCATCCACTAAAAACTCACTACCCGATTTTTTGCATGATTCCAATACCTTCCTTTACAGGTAAGCGGAAGGTAAAAAACGCAGTATATTTTTCTAAAATGTGGTTATATAATGATTCGATTTATCTTTGAAGAATCTGATTATTCATAGCTGCAAATCATAATGATATTTGTCGCCGTATTAAAAAAGGTTCTCGGTTGTCATTTTGGTTTCACGTTTTTCAAATACATTTTTGTGTTCACAGGTTTGTTTATTATATTTCAAATTTTCTATTTGTTGTCAACTTTAAAATTGACAAGGGGACTATTCTGCAATTTTCCCAATTTGTGAAGCCTCTAGTTTGTATTGTATTTTATTGTCTTTGGTAATAGCAATCGTCCAGAAAAAAACAAATTAAAATATTTACATTGATCTGAAATAAAAAAATTCTTCAAGATGATAGAACGCGTATCTAATCAATAATGATTTTATATTACTTTTAAAGTTTTTTTTTTTCATTATTTTTAAGTGAGTTCGGAAGGTGATTGAATATTCTTAAACCTAAAACATTAGGAGAGTTTTTATATTTTTATATCTGACATTTGCAAATCCCTTGCACATCAAAACGCATAATAAAATAACTCCGGTTTCCCATTTCCGTCTCAATTTCGCGTCATGCTGCAGAGCCAGCTAATCAAGTTTCATTGGATAATACACAACAAATTTAATATTCGATAGGAGCTAACCCGCTAACACAATAAGCGGAAATCCCGGCGCGTTCCGCTCCCAACCGCTACACCTTCACTTTCCTGGCGGTTGCGTGAACCGGTTAACCGGTACCGGTACCGGTTGGTGTGTGTGGTCCACCGCAGAACATTACCGGAGAGCTATTTAATATATCGCAATTAAACTTCGAGCAAAGGGATGGGAAACTGAGTTGTTTACTTGGGTACTACTTTCATTATGAGATAGGAGTACTTGGCTCTGATTGCATAGGTTGTGGGTTCGAATCCGGACAGGTGCGAAATTTACATAGCTTGATTTGAATCGGTTCTACTTTCGAAATACTTACCTACTTACTTGGTAGGAAAAAATATCAAATGTCAGAAAGACAACACAACCTTGTTAAAAGGTGAAACAAAAATTAAAACTGTTCGATAATATTTCGAACGGGTTGAACGGATGAGATATTGTTTACTTTCGTAGCTAGGTAACTGTGGAAACTGTTAGTTTCGTATATCATCGTGAGATAATATATTTTTACCAAAAATTTCCGATAGATACATTTTTATGAAGCTATCAAAACGCGGTTTGCGACCCTCAAATACATACTTGAAACCATATTAGAAATTTTAATATTATGTTGGTTATAGCTTGCTACATTATTAAAAAATCTGACGTGGACACCACATGACTTCCTTGTACGCCTTGTTTGTTCATACTTTTCTTAATAACTAAAATGTAGAATAATATAAAAAATTCTTTTAATTTATTATACTAGTATACTCACAAATATATTTTAGTCATTTTATTTAAACTGCAGAAGAAGATATAAAGCATATTTTACTATTGTCACTGTCATGTCATAAACATTTAAATTTTACGTAGTAACAAATGTTAATCGATCATGGACTACAAGATACCGAAATACTAAATTATAAATATATACTTAAATTATTCTTAAATGATAGCAGATACAAAAATATTTATAAAATACCGATTGTAGGTAATAATCACATAATCTTTCATTTAAAATAATTTGTCTTAAATTAAATATTTATCGAATTTTTTTTTAAATTTACTACTTTCGGTTTGTAGATTGAAACCAAAAATAGGAGGTGCACAACTAGATGCTATAACAGTCCTAAATACAAAATTTCAACTTTCTACGTCTAACCGAATTTGAGTTATGCGACACACATACGTACGCCCGTACGTACATACGTACATACGTACAGACGTCACGACGAAACGAAAAAATCTGAAAACCGAAATTTTTCGCGATTACAATACTTCCTTATTACTCCGTACAAGGAAGTAAAGATGTAAATAAGTAATTTGCAATCTTTCGGACGAGAAACCTTCCGACTTTACTTACAATAGGCCATGCTATTAATTCTACAAAAATATTAGCATTAATTCTTTCCAAAGTTGAACAAAAAAACCTACCTAGAAAATTTCCATTGCCTCGATTCCGGCAAATCCTCTGCTATTTCCCGCGCCATTTATGTTTTGTTTTTGTTTCACGCGGCATTTGTTTCTTGCGTTTCGCGAATAAATTCGATAGCAGTTGATGTTGGAAGTCGTAACATTTACACGTGTCCGCTGAATGCAAAAGGATACTATGTCACTGAATCCTGCATCTGATTCGCTCGATCGGAAGTCGGATTTGTGACTTTGTTTTTATGTTTTCAAGCGATATTGCCTCGTGAATTTGTTAGCAGGGTATTGTTTTAATCAGGAATTTGGTCCTTGCAAATAATGTAGAGTAAAATTAAGCTGGGAATATTTAGCCACAAAAAATCTAAAAACGATGGTAAAAATCTGACGTGGCCATCACACAACCTTCCGCCATATCTAGACTTTAAATAGAAATGTATACGTACAATCCGGTGTCCATTTAAAATATACAAATAAAAATCTAAAATATTCAAACACAGAAATTAGTATCACCTGAATCAAAAGATTCATTCACACGAAAACTCTTCTGTGTTGAAGCAATCCTCCGTTCAGTTACTACATTTAATAGCTTACTTATGACTTATATAGCGCTAGTATGTCAACTTGTCACCCGTCTCATCTGTCAATATTTTTTATGCAGAAACAAAAATCAACCGAACATGGATTACAAGATTTCAACGTTTTATTTGATAAATTTATTTTTTAAATTTTACTGTAGTTCTTTAATGCTACCAGATAAAGACAATTTTTTTATAACGTAAATTGCAAATAACTTTTCCTCTTATTTTATTACAAATAAATACTATATTTGTCCAAATTTATAGAAATTTTTGACACTTAATCTTTTCAATCTTCAAAAAGTACCACTTCCGGTGAAGATATTTGTACCAAAATCTAATGAGCTCTTCCTATTCGTATACAATTGTAAAATACCAAATATCAAAATTTTTGGATAATTCGTATTTGAGTTATGCAACATCCGGCATCGGCCCGGACCACACACATACACACACACGCACACACACACACACACACACACACACACACACACACACACACACACACACACACACACACACACATACATACAGACATCATCGGGAAACTATCAAAAATGAGTTGTAAGGAACCTAATTCGTGCTCATCTACTAAAAACTCACTACCCGATTTTTTACATGATTCCAATACCTTCCTTTACAGGTAAGCGGAAGGTAAAAAGGAAAAAAATATTTAAAATTGACCACAAGTTTAAAACAATAAGCCATAAAAAAATACTCAAATCGATATTGTACTATTATTAATAAAGAAAATATTTTTTCGATGTATCTATTTCATAATGGATATATTCTTTGGCATTTCAATATTCAAAATCCAGTTTAATAATTTATTACACTACACTGAGAAAAACGTTTATTTAGATTAAATGATGTTCTATAACAGTTAACGTATAATTACTTTGAATATGGCGAACCAAATGAATATTGAGTGTTAACTTAGAGTAAGTTTAAGCATTTTTCATGAATTTGTTTATATTTAATAAACATATTGTATCCATGCCATAACATTAATTGAATAATAACATTACATTTGTTAACATTAAATAAAGAAATATTATATGTTCATAGAGGAAATTTAAATGATAACATATATTTTTTTTATAAATAGTAACTATTTTCTGAATTATAATAAACAATCATTTATAGAAAGCATTATTATAGTATCAGTTACATTGGTATTGTTGCATCCAATATAGCAATTTTATTAAAAGGAAGAAATAAATGGGTAATAATAAATAATGCGATATTATAATAAATAATACTTACATAGTTTATTAATAAATCATTCATTTATGTATTTGTATATTTTTAATACACTTTGACATGTTTTGATTATGGATATAAATTATTTAATTTAATAAATATTATGAATATATTCTTACAAGCTTTCCTTCGAAAAATGTTGCTTTAATAGTTTTTTAATTGATTCCGTCGCCCAATTTTTGGAATTAGTTCCTTTAATTTAAATCGTCGTCCGTTAATCCATGCAGATCACTTATATTTATTTCGTTATCTAAAATGTGTTTATTATACTAGAAAACAGTGCAGACGTAGATACCAGTAACATTTCTTACTCTCAAATTTTTCTATCAGAGAACTAAAACCCCATCTGGTAAATAAATAATTAAGTTCATGAGTAGCCAGTATAAATAATTGATTTTATATTAATAGTAACACTAACACTGCACTAAGAAACTATTAACTATACTGACAACAACTTGCTATGTTTGCTGCATTCGATCACAATATAAAGTTCGCCCATTCACCCCGTAAAAACATCTTTGTTAAATAATTATTTAATATTCAACAAAGTGAAATACATTTAAAATATAATTTGGTTACTGTTAAACATAATTTATTCATAGTTAATATACTATTTTACCTATCAATATGATTTGTTAACAGTTAACATTATAGTGTATTTATATGTTAGTAAAATTATGTTAAGAATAAAAAACTAATATTTCAATATAAATAATTAAATTGTTGCAATTCAAATAAAAATAATTTGGACTAAATAATTTTACGATAAAATTCAATGAAACAAATTATATTAACTGTGAACTAATTTAGTTTGAACTAATCGTTTGCTAAAAGACAAGAATTGAAATATAAAGATTTATTAGTATTAAGCATACTTCATTATCTTTCACCATGTAATATTAATTCTTAAAAAATATTACTTGAACTAAGGGTATTTTAACTATTACTACTTTATTTTTCTCAGTGTACGAACTATGACAACTGAAAATTCACAAGAATCTTTAAATAAGTCAGAGTAGGCCAAAAATATAGAAAATTTGTCAAATTGTAGAGAATAGCCTAAATAGGCAAAATTAAATTTGTCTTAATATACATACATATAAACGATAGTAACAAAAATAAGTGCTATCCATTTTATTCTACCTATATATGACACAAGATCCTCAGAATAAAGAACTTACAAGAGAGAGAAAAATCAAATTTTAGTGCCTTACGTAGGATAGAGAGAGATAGCTAAGTATAATCTCGATGACAAAATCAAGGATAACAAATTTTTGATTTTGGTGACAGTAAGCAAATTTATGCATATGTTTTTCCTTGAAGTTAAAATATCACTAAATTAAAGACATTTCAGCTTGAGGATTACTTTATTATTGTCTGTTAATTAACCACAAATATTATTTCAATAATACAAATTTATTTATTATATAAAAACAAAGATGTTTCATTGCTAAACATTCGTTTGTTTACCTTACAATGTTTGTGTGGTGTAACATCAGCCAATCAGTTTTAGAATTCCAACTTCAGATCGCTTCTCCTAGTTTTTAAATCAAGTATAGAAAGTTCTTTAGTTTGAGCGAAAACCTAAAATTTATTAGCCTAGGAATGCCTAGTGCACACGGATAAACATTTTGACATGTTTCCTGAAAAAAGTTTCCGGAAACTTCAAAGTTATAAAAATGAGGCGTTTTCAGGAATCGTTGACATGTTTCCTGAAAAAAGTTTCCGGAAACTTCAAAGTTATAAAAATGAGGCGTTTTCAGGAATCGTTGTGAAGTGCAACTAACTTCTTATTTGTCAAATCGTCAAATGTGATATGCGATCATAAACATATTTATTGTTTTTCAAAAAAAATCTCTATTTTCTGGAAACCGTTTTTCAGGAAACTTATCAAAATGTTTCTCCGTGTGCACTGGGCATAATATTAATTTCCAGTTCTTCTATAATATAACATACCCTCCGCGTAACGTAGAAAATTAGCCGTGAACAAATAACAATCCAAATTACGCGGTTAGTACACGGGTTTCAGTCAACAAAGATGAACATCGTTACCCAAACTAGACAAAGTAGACATAACACCAAAGTGCGGTCTAGTTATTAATTATCGTGCCTCGGTGCTTCACTACACTCGCTACGCGCTACCCTGGCGCCCGCGTCGTCAAATTCTCCACAACTTTAACGACATTAAGAATATTCCCTTCAACATCATTTAGTTACGCCAAGACGGGAGGATGTAATAGTAAGTTAGATGTGATTTGCGAAAAAGAGTTTTCACCTTTTCATGAAATATTGAAACATTGAACTGACTTTTTAATATAAAAGTATCAGGGATGTAACTAGGATTTTTTTAGGTGGGTCGAGGGTGGGCCAGTAAAAAATTAAACTGAGTCACACTTTTTACAGTAAAATTTATGTTTTGAAAAATATAGGAGTATTTTTACCTTCCGCTTACCTGTAAAGGAAGGTATTGGAATCATGCAAAAAATCGAGTTGTGTTTTTTAAGTGGATGAGCACGAATTAGGTTCCTTACAACTCATTTTTGATAGTTTCTCGATGATGTCTGTATGTATGTGTGTGCGTGTGTGTGTGTGTATGTGTGTGGTCCGGGCCGATGCCGGATGTCGCATAACTCAAATACGAATTACCCAAAAAAATTGATATTTGGTATTTTACAATTGTATACGAATAGGAAGAGCACATTAGATTTTGGTACAAATATCTTCACCGGAAGTGATATTTTTTGAAAATTGCACAAGATAATTGTCAAAAATTTATATAAATTTTGATAAATATAATATTTATTTGTAATAAGAATAAGAGGCAAAGTTATTTACAACTTACGTTATAAAAAAATTGTCTTTATCTGGTAGCATTAAAGAACTGCAGTAAAATTTAAAACATAAATTTATCAGATAAAACGTTGAAATCTTGTGATTCATGTTCGGTTGATTTTTGTTTCTGCGTAAAAAATATTGACAGGTGAGACGGGTGACAAGTTGACATACTAGCGCCATATAAATCATAAGTAAGATATTAAATGTAGTAATTCAACGGGGGATGGCTTCAACACAGAAGAGTTTGCCTGTGAACGAATCTTTTGATTCAGGTGATGCAAATTTCTATGTTTGAATATTTTAGATTTTTATTTGTATATTTTAGGAACACCGAATTGTATACGTATACATTTATGTTTATAAGTCTAGATTTGGCGGAAGGTTGTGTGCAGGCCACTTCAGATTTTTTTCATTGCTGAAGGAATTTGACTTATTTGCTCCTGAAATTTATTTCATAAGAAAAACAGTAGATACTCAGTTAGAATATGATGTTAATAGATAAAGAGCACGAGCACTCAAACTGACAAGTTAATACATTCTATTCAAAAATACAACATTAACCAGAAATAAATCTATCCGCTCTTCATATTCATAAAGATTATTTTGCCTTAATTAAGTAGGTACCTATAAATCTATATATCTTCCCTAGTATATGTAAAACATTATTATATATTTTAAATTTAGGTATCTCTTCTGTAAACTAATGTAAAAATATTGTAAATTTTTTTGTGAAGGCCCACCCCTAGTTACGTCCTTGAAAAGTATTGTCCAACGTTTTAATATAAACGTTGGACAATAGTATTATACACGATTAGAGTTTAATGATGGCCATTACTAACGAGAATATAAGTTTACTATACGATTCGAAGGCGAGTATTTGAGTAAGTCATTGCCGTGTTAAAGTCGAGTAGAATACCTAATATTTTTCATTCACGATTAGAAATATATAGGTACTACGTAAATAGGTACTAGGTATACTAAATAATATTAATAATAATAATTATTATTATTAAAGGTAAATGTTGTTTGAATCAAAAATATTTTTTTTAAATTAGAAAAATTTAGGGTAGTTTACCTGCAGCATTTAGTCACATAACTCAAATACGAATTACCCAAAAATTTTGATATTTGGTATTTTACAATTGTATACGAATAGGAAGAGCTCATTAGATTTTGATCACCGGAAGTGATAGTTTTTGAAGATTGAAAAGATTAAGTGTAAAAAATTTCTATAAATTTGGATAAATATAGTATTTATTTGTAATATGAATAAGAGGAAAAGTTATTTGCAATTTACGTTATAAAAAAATTGTATTTATCAGGTAGCATTAAAGAACTGCAGTAAAATTTAAAAAATAAATTTATCAAATAAAACGTTGAAATCTTGTAATCCATGTTCGGTTGATTTTTGTTTCTGCATAAAAAATATTGACAGATGAGACGGGTGACAAGTTGGCATACTAGTGCTATATAAGTTATAAGTAAGCTATTAAATGTAGTAACTGAACGGAGGATTGCTTCAACACAGAAAAGTTTTCGTGTGATTGAATCTTTTGATTCAGGTGATACTAATTTCTGTGTTTGAATATTTTAGATTTTTATTTGTATATTTTATATGGGCACCGGATTGTACGTATACCTACATTTCTGTTTAAAGTCTAGATAAGGCGGAAGGTTGTGTGATGGCCACGTCAGATTTTTTAGTATTGCACTGGGTTCGCTTTCCTATTAAACACAAACAATAGAAGTAAATAATCACCAACTTAAATATTTCTAAGTTCTGTATGTTCTGCTATTATTTAGCCTTCATAACAACAATTATTTGAAAGGAAGTTTCTAAATGTTATTTCATTTTAAAATAAACGTTCTAAATTGGCCTCCTCCATTAAATGAAACGCGCCATGGTCTTTGTACAAAGAAGAAACAAACTCCGTACATATATTTTTCAAAGGTCCGTAATTTTAAACCAATTTGTTTGAATTCAAGTAAAAATGTATAAATTTTCACAGGAGAGGAAACAATTAGGCAAATTCAACTGCTATGTATCATTTAATTAAAAAAAGCTTTTAACAAATGAACAGAAAAGAACTTTATTAAAAGCACAACGTAGGAAGTTGCATTATTAAATCCACTTTATTAGCAAAAAACCTACCGCTTGCCCGACTCATAACATTTTCATTTGTACTCAAAAAGAAAGAAATTAATTCGTCGCGCGACCTTACGCCCGTTTTTCAAACTCAATTTGTGCGGAGAGAAGAAATCCGCCAGAGATAAATCCGATCTGCTTCTGTGTTTTTTTGCCGTGGATTTCGATATTCAGATACACAAACGAGTATAAATTATACTGCTTAATTACTTTTCTATTATTTTATAATCTTTTAATGAGATTACTCTGTGACTGAACGGAAAGCTAATGAAATACAGAATTAATTTTTCACGAAAATCAGGTTTAATCGCTTACTTTGACGGTGATGCCGGAGATTATTTTTATCACGTTAATTAGGATTTTCCACTATTTATTTTACCTTCTTATTATAAAACAAAGCCGTGATGGATATTTGAATGATATCTTGTTCCGAACATAACTGCATTGTCTAAGCTTCCAAATAAAGCAAAAACTAAATTGATATGTCAAACCGTTGACGTTTTATTAAAAATTAAAATCCTATCACTCTTAATGAAAGACCCTATATATTTTTATAATCGCTATTCACTAATTTTAAAATTTCTGATTTATTTATAAATATGTATATTTTTACTTATGAGTAGGTAACCACCACAAGAAATCAACAGACCAGGAGTCAACATAGAGCGCATAGCTCGTAAGTTAAAGAATAGACCATAGACCTCTTGCTTTCATTTTCTTACATCTTCTATCCATGGTAGAAAACAGTCAAAAACATTGATTCCGCACGTTATTCTATAGCGTTTATTGTTTTGTTAAACATAAAAATAACAAATAACTTATGTTTGGGGGGAAAAATAATTTGTAAAAAACTTTAATAGGTATTTGTAAAAAAGAAAGATTTCGTGCGCCAGTGTACAGCTTTTATTTATAAGTGAATTAACTTCAAATATTAATATGTTATCAACAAAGCTTGTATCTGCGAAATAACCGATCGAATTTTATAAATTTGTTTTAAAATAGAAGATATTTGTGTTCAAAAAATAACAAAAATTGTCAAAATTTAAATTAACATTATTTCGATTTTAAAGCATCTTGCATTTTGTATTGTACTTTGATCTTCAAAAACATCTTTAGATTGTTATATTTAAAAAAAAAAAAACGCTGTGGACTGGCGAGCGAAATCCATATTTTCTGGTATGGTTCTTATACTGTAAATCAATTCCTGTAATATCAAACACGATTTAAAAACTGGAATCAAATGTATTCGATCCTTGTTTCACTGGTACAAATTCGCATATCTCACATCTTTTTCCATTCCCCTCACGTTTGACAAATTCTTCCTGCAGATCCTGGCACTGCTGGCATTCCTGCAGCATCTCTGGCCAGCAGGTTAAGTGATAAAGCGTCGCGTTCTTGTTCTTCTCAGCGCCGTGACGTCGCTCCACGACGCCGGTCCACCGACGCGTGCGGTAAAAAGACGCCATCGACGCCATATTGCTCCGCTGGATACTGTACGTCATTGGAAGCGACGCCGTGCCAAGAAGAGAGATCCGGTCAAGAAAAACAAAACGCAGAGTCGTGAGGATGTATCACAGGGTGGAATCGTTTTTAGAAGGAGAAAAAAATTATTTTGGTTTGAAAATAAACTGAATATTTTGTGGAAAATACTTTTTTGGTGGTATTATAGGAATTTTTTATTTATTTTATTTATTATTTACAGCTACCGTTTGCATTTTTAAATAATGTCCTGTCAAAATATCCTCTGCTGTAGTTCACCCTTTCTAAAAATCTGACGTGGCCATCACACAACCTTCCGCCATATCTAGACTTTAAACAGAAATGTATACGTACAATCCGGTGCCCATTTAAAATATACAAATAAAAATCTAAAATATTCAAACACAGAAATTTGCATCACCTGAATAAAAAGATTAATTCACAGGAAAACTCTGCTGTGTTGAAGCCATCCTCCGTTCAATTACTACATTTAATATCTTACTTAGGACTTATATAGCGCTAGTATGCCAACTTGTCACCCGTCTCACCTGTCAATATTTTTTACGCAAAAACAAAAATCAACCGATCATGGATTACAAGATATCAACGTTTTATTTGATAAATTAATTTTTTAAATTTTACTGCAGTTCTTTAATGCTACCAGATAAAGACAATTTTTTTATAACGTAAGTTGCAAATAACTTTTCCTCTTATTCTTATTACAAATAAATACTATATTTTTCCAAATTTATATACAATTTTGACAATTTACCTTTTCAATCTTCAAAAAATATCACTTCCGATGAAGATATTTGTACCAAAATCTAAGGAGCTCTTCCAATTTATATACAAATGTTAAATACCAAATATCAAAATTTTCGGGTAATTCGTATTTGAGTTATGCGACTAACACCCCTTGACCACACACACATACACACACACATACACACAGACATCATCGTGAAACTATCAAAAATGAGTTGTAAGGATAGGATCCTTACAACTCATTTTTGATAGTGCTCATCCACTAAAAATTCACCACCCGATTTTTTGCATGATTCCAATACCTTCCTTTACAGGTAAGCGGAAGGTAAAAATAATAAGGAAAGTGGAGATTCTTCATATAATCAAACAAAATGAGGATTTCAATATTATTATATTTACAAAATTTTATCTCTGTTGTAGAGCAATGTGAGTAGTTCCTGTATTATTGATTATTTTCTTTCATACTACTTTCAAACCTGTTCGAACGGATAGACACTTGATCTTGCAAATGACGAATTTATCAATTCCCTTCCAGTAGTGGCTATGTGTTCGAAGTGTGTGCAGTATTAAGGATTCTTAGTGTAAATTATGTGTGTTTTTTTGTATATTTTGGAATCTGGAATCAAGGCAACAGGCAATGTTCAGCTACATCGCGGTAAAGTCATAATTTAAATTACTATTACCATTCTTTGTTTGATTAACCCTTACGTCCCGGATGGGGGTAAATCAGTGATCCCACTAATATATTTCTAGTTCTAGAACTTTTATTGTTGACACTTGGCAGCTCTTCGTCAAGCTATGTGTCGCTAAAGGTTTTGAGGTTATGTTAACCAGTTTGAAATGTGAATAACTATCGTTAAATACAAATTATTAATGAAAAATCTGACGTGGACACCACATGACTTCCTTGTACGCCTTGTGTGTTCATACTTTTCTTAATAACTAAAATGTAGAATAATATAAAAAATTCTTTTAACTTATTATACTAGTATACTCACAAATATATTTTAGTCATTTTATTTAAACTGCAGAAGAAGATATTTTACTATTGTCACTGTCATGTCATAATCATTTAAATTTTACATAGTAACAAATGTTAATCGATCATGGACTACAAGATACCGAAATACTCAATTATAAAATACCGATTGTAGGTAATAATCACATAATCTTTCATTTAAAATAAAAAATTGTCTTAAATTAAATATTTATCGAATTTTTTTTTAAATTTACTACTTCCGGTTTGTAGATTGAAACCAAAAATAGGAGGTGCACAACTAGATTCTATAACAGTCCTAAATACAAAATTTCAACTTTCTACGTCTAACCGTATTTGAGTTATGCGACACACATACGTCCGTACGTACACACATACGTACATACATACGTACAGACGTCACGACGAAACTAGTCATAATGGATTCAGAAAAGGTCAAAACGGATATTTCCATCAAAATCTGAAAACCGAAATTTTTCGGGATTACAATACTTCCTTATTACTCCGTACAAGGAAGTAAAAAGGTATAAGGCGGCAGTAAGTTAACCCGCTTCGGGTGGTAAATTTCTCTGGGGGTAACCAAGTGATCCCCATCCGGCGTTTACGTTGGTGAGAGACCATCCGGGACGTAAGGGTTAAATTACAAAATTGAGTCTAAAAGTATGATAAATATTATAACAATATGTCAAATAAAAATTGTATGTTGTAGAATCAATTCGATATTCGCGTGTTTTGATATAAAACATACAAAACAAATTATGACAGTCTTCTTCGCTTTTGGTCTAACAAATTTTATTTTCATAAACTTGTCTAACGTTAATATGATGATCGAATAGAAGAAAAATTGTGTGTACACAATAATGTAAACATATAAATTATTTTTTCTACAGCAAACTACCAAAAATTTTTGGCGTACTTAATACAAAAATAAGTAGGTATTGTAAAACCCAGAGGATTACTTCATTTCAGTTTCAGTTTATTTATATTACTATGCATAGAAATATAAATAATAATTATTTATTTATTTCATGGTACATTGAAAATACAATGTGTAGAAACAAGTCGAGTAAGAGAAAGTCATTTACAATAATCTAAATATTCTCTAATACGTAGAGATGATTTTTTCTTTTGGATTAAATCTTCCCGGACAACTCTCCAGCAGTCCTCGCAAACTGTCCTCTTCTGTGAAGATGTGTCTGAAGTGTCTTCACCGACATAAACAAGCGTGAAGCATGTGTGTTTGTGTGACGTCACATATAAATTGACGTTGCCACATCTAGAGTACATAGTTTCGATTCTGAATGATTAATAAGCAGCAAGGCACGTTCGTGAGCCGAATGCATTAGCGGATCAGGCGAGGATATTTGGATGAGTTTGCCTAGGAATATTCTATGAGAGATCTCATGGATTTACCATGATTTAGTTTTACTTGAGAATTTAGAATTGCATTAGGAGCTGTAGTTCAGAGTTAGTGGTGGATCTAACGAAAATGTTTTATCTGCGATCATTGAATAATATATTAATTATGTACGTAACTTTAGTACCATAAATCCCTTCTTAAGAGCATTATTTACACCCGTTCTATGACTTCAAAAAGTGTTACAGAAATAAAATCATATCTCAGAATGTACATATCATATAAACTTCATTCAAAAACTATTACAAAGTTAAAGAATGTATCCATGTTCGCCTAGTGATAGTGTTTTGTTTATTTTGTCTTAAATCGAAAAAAAATATTGAGAAATCTTTCAGCAGCAATTTTTAATATAATACAATTCAAAATTTCAACACTACACGAACCTAGTTTAAACCTTAAACTAACTGTAAATATGTTTTTAAATATAAAAGTATGTAAATTACACGAAAATCTGTACTTGAGGTAGAAAATCCGTCGGTCATAAGCGTGCGTGATTTCGGTGTGAGGTGAGGCCGAAGCAGTTAAATAATCAGAAATAAATCATTAAAAATCGTAGATTTGGATGTAAATTACAAATCATAGATATCCAATTAAATAAAAAATATAATTGAAATTTAAGTTTACACTGAAATGCAGTAGTAGTACGTCAAAAACATAATTTTTCTTGAGACTGAAACCTTTTGCATGCGATTTCTCAACCATTATTGCGGTGACTCATATTTTTTATTTTTCTACTAAATACCTCAAATATCAAAGAATAACATATTTGTTTTCCAAATATGTATTGGGTTGTTATGATATAAAATTTTCTAATCGTTTAGTAAATCTACTGGTAACCTCCATATACGCAATGTATTTTAGCGCATTTTTGTGTCAACTTTAAATTCAATTATCTTCGTTATGTCAACGGTTACCTATAAATTTTAATTTTTATTCAAATTCTACGACTTGTAATGAATGCTGTATAGTATTTTAAGTCATATTTTGGGTTGTCACTGCCCATGGATTTACTACCTTAAAACGAAACCTCTGTAACAGTGTATTTCAAACAAAAATGCATGTAAACAGATAGGACTCTTCTTCGCGAGCACAAAGAGTAAAAACAACTCTTAACTCAGCAACAACGAAATTTTATATTTTATTAAATCTACTTACTCGAAAAATTGCGACGATTTGTATAGCAAGTAAGCTATTTTCTGAACAATTTCCATTATTAAATTATTTCTTCCTAGCTGGACATTTTGCTGCAACAGTTTATTTTTTGTGCAACAAACTATATATTAAACTTTAAACCATGTATGTTCTACTTGGACATTAATTGGTCTCCTGACTTTATTACCTACAGCATAATTATTATCCTTCTGCATCATAAATTCCTTTTAAAAATATTATTCAAGCCATAACCGTAAGTTATTTGAAGTTTAAAATTTTTAATACCTACCTCGTGTAAGTTCTAGTGAACATATCTTTTACTGCACATAAAATAAAATAAAATAATTCGACAAGATTACGTCTTTCCTTACTTGAATTCAAATTTTATAGCCGAGTACACAGAAGTTAAAGTTACCTTCAAGAATAACTGGCGGCCAAATAATGCAAGTTTTGACGAATGCAGGAATAGGAATATTATTTTAGTTTTAGTTTCAGTAGTTCTTGAAAATTTAAAGTGCCATAGAATTTTTATTTATACACTGAGAGCGGAAAATGGTTGTTTCAAGTCAGGAAACCTTAATTAATTTCTAATACACACGGGATTAAAAAAAATTAAATTATCAGCTATAATAACCCAAGGACATTGATAATTACGAAATAATTTTGTGACATCCGAAAGCACGTTGCTTGGTAACCGCCCGACGCCGCAGGCGGAGGGCTGTTAACCTAAAAGCAACGTGCTTGAGGTAGCTGTCACAAAATTATAAGTATTTATCAATGGTCGAGGGTTATTCGGACAGAAAATTTTATTAATTGAAGTATCATTTTCATTACCAAAACGTGCAAATGACATTTTTAATCAATTATTATTATAAACATAAAAATGAACATTAATAATTGTAACATATTTGACATAAGTGATAATGTCCCATGGGTTGCTTTCAGTTAAATGTTGTATTCATTGGTCAATTTCGTACACGTGATCAGAAATGAAAGAATTTCATTGGCTATTTTGTTAACCTAAAAATTTTCAAATTAATAATTTTTTTGTGAAAAAAATAATCTGGAACCACAGTCAAATCGTACCACGTTATTTCTGAAATGTATATTTTTTATAAATGAAACTTTTGATGTTTTGATATTTTAAAAATCTCACTAATTCAATCGAAATTTGATTATTTAGAAACTATACTATTATTATCGATGGTTTTCTAATATTTTCATAATTCAAAACTAACAAATGTATAAAGTTGAATAGGGTGCGCATTCAGTAAAGACACTCTGTTTTCAAATATTTCTTTGTTAATAATAAAAATGGATGAGGATAATCGTAAAATAACTATAATTTATAATACTAGTGCATCAAGACTGGTACTTTGAATTACCTACTGATTATGATGTTTTGTGTGTAATCATAGCTTCTTCATCATTTTTACAGCGACTGCGCATACTGTGGTTTTTGAAACGCAACATTCACTTTAAAAATAATTGTTAATAATTTATAAGTGCAACTTGAAGTGAGCTAATTAAAATAATGTTTCATGTTTGAATTATCTCCGTGTGCAGTGTCCTCATTTTTAATTATCCTTTTCGCTTTGGAAAAACCTCTATCTGGTCCCAATTGGCCATTAGCAGGCTTTGGTGAAGTTTCCGCGTATTTAACCTATAGACACGGGTCCTGTAACCCTTGCTGGAGGATTACACGGACAAGGACATCGCAGGACGCGATAGGCATTCTATTTTTCCTCGCAGGATTGTAATCGGACCGATCTGCAGGCCAGGACCTACCGTAAAAGCGGCCCGTCTAGGTTTTTTCCGAATTCCTAGAATACTCGTGATTTTACTTTTTTTCTATTTCGCTCTTCTCCCCACTACTACAGCTGCCTGAAACCAGCCCGAAACTCGTACTTTGCAATGTCATTTTGAAGTTGAACAACTGTAAAAGTGTTTTCGTTGCGAGTAAACTGTCAGATTATTATTGACTTCAGGATGTTTTTATAAAAATTTAATAGAGAAAGACTGTATCTACAGATGTACCTTTTTAAAAGTTTAAAAACTAATTTCTATCATGAGATATAACCGTGTAAAGTTTGCGTAAATTAAAACGTTTTTTTAAATTTTTTCCCCCCTCTAGCACCCATGTGAATTTTTTTTTAAAATTTTTAAAATGTCCAACTTTGACGATGTGTACGAAGTTGAAAATTTTTTTTGACTTGATCCACCAAAAGGGCACTAAAATTTATTCAATTTCCTGTGCAGTACTCAAAGGACGAAGTTCCTACGATGATTTGGCACAAAGTTATAGGTGTTTTAAAAAAAGTGATTTTTAGGATTTTCGCACATAACTCAGCGACTTTTCAACCAAATTAGACGATTCTTTCGGGAAAAACCTCATTGTGGCTCTACTTTAAGGGGGTATAAACTCAAGTTAGGATGATTTCTTCTCGTAGACTTCAAAACCCGAACAAAAAACACGTATTATTTAAATAGATATGTTTGTATGTTTCAGAATTCGGTGAATCCGGTCCTGCCGGTCAACCGAAGCCCCCGGATATTGACTCGACAATAAAGGTATCGGCTATCGGGGCGGCTGAAAAGGATTCCAGGATTCCAGGCTGCCAGGATTGCAGGGATGCGAGTCGTGTAGCGTAACAACGGAAATGATGTCCTTTTATATTCTTTGATTGTGTTTATTATGTTTTTATTGATTACACGGCTCCGATAAATATACAAAAGGAAGGATTATTTGAAAAGGATTTAAACTCGATTCGATTTGCTCTTTTTGTGACTGAGCTTTGACGTAGCAGGGAAATTATTAGATAAACCCGTACAAAAATATCCTTTTATTTCGTGTTTACGATGGAATGTATTCGTGAAAATAGAAGCCATTCGAATGGATAATAATAATTTTTCTACAACTGTTATCATTTTTACATAATTTTCATTTATGAACGAAATGGTTGCATTTTGTTATGGAATGGTTTTATTCTATCACTTGTGATGGAATTAAGTTAAGCATACATTTTTGTTATTAGGAAATCTAAAATTTTTTCTGTAATACAAGTCGTTACATTTATCAAATGCATGCAAATGGCTAAATGGTCTCTAATGGGATTTTTAAAAATAAAAACTGGACAAGAATCACTCCGAAATAATAACGAAAAGCTGCGAAAATAGTTATTTGTTTAACTAGGATAAAAAATATTAGATTTGCTGCCGCGGCTAGAGTTTCGTAGACCAGGAGCAGCCGAAACTATGAATCTATAGCTTAGGCAGCAAATCTGTATTTTTGCCATGTTAAACACATTATTTTTTAGGCGATTGTTATTAATTAATATTAATTTAGTGATTATTTTAAATATATTTATAGCTATCGCAATCAAATTATGTTGCTATGCGTATGTTGACAGTTGCTATGAAAAAACAAAATAAGTTAGGTATATTGATGAATTTTATAAATGTCAAATTTGTTGATTCTCCGTAGTAACAATTACTAATTTTAAAAAACATTACTTCACATATTTTCAAAAATATATTGAGTAGGTAATTTATTTTTTCCCAGTAAATCAATGCAAAACAACATTAAAAATAAACATAAACTGTAGGATTTTATATTTTTAAATAATAACTATGTTCTTATTTCTTTATGTAATATTTATCAAAATTATTTAAATAAAAAATATCAGAAGGTACACAAGTCACTTAATTATGAACATTAAAATTTGTCTGTTCTTTAATATATGTTTAGCTACTACAAATTAATATTCATATGTACCTACCTCTGCTGTTTTTTTTCTGAACTGACATCAAATTAAAATGAGATTTAAATACAGAAACTTTTTATATTAAAATACCTACCCACGTATAGAATTAATTTAAAATTTCATTAAATTCTGGAATATAATTCGCATATTCCAAAATTTTAATAAAACAATGTAAACATTCTCGAGTTAATGAAATAATACACCGTGCGTCCTTTAATATTGTATATTAAACAGATTTTGTTCGTTATACATGAGCCTACTAGGTATTATACTTCACGGTGAATTTTCCGAGGGCTTTGAATTAAATTAACACATTTATTACGAAAACATTTGACACTCTAACCCTAGCTGACTTTGCCATTGAAGAAAACAACTCTTGTTTGTGTTGAAAAGGAAGAAAGTTATACTTTATACACGGGTGTCCCAACTTAAGTAAAAATAAGTTTTTGTCACTTATAATATCACATATTATGCATTAATTCTTTCCGGAAATTTTTTATGCACTTTTCAACAAGTTTCTTCAAAAAAATTTCGAAAAAAAGAAATTTACAAAAGTTAACGGCGCCTATAAAAATGAGGCGTTTTCAGGAAACTTTGAGAAGTGCAACTAACTTCTTATTTGTCAATTCGTCAAATGTGACATGTGATCATAAACATATTTAAAGTTTATGTACAATATGTAATAAGTTAGAAGAAGATGATCTATTCCATTTCTACACCGCCTGTCCAATACTGTCGCCACTCCGTCACCACTACCTGGACTTTCTAATAAACATGAATATTAACAAAGACAATTTTTACAAAGTTTTCTTTTCAGGAAAGGACAAAGATATAACAAAAAAATCTACCATTACACAATAAATGCAATAAAACTCAGAGCTTTTGCACAGGAAGGAAGAAACACTTTGTAACACAATGTAACACAATAAAGAAAAAAAAATGTAACAAAATCAATGTCAAATGAAAATCGTAGAAAGTATGCCTAACGGTTGATTTATAACTGCGCACAGCGCACAGAACATAATTTAGCACAACACAGCACAGCACAGCGCACAGCATTTTCTTCACGGGGGTTTTATAAATCACACAGAAACACAGATTTATTGACGGGTTATCACAGCTGTGCTGACATTTAATTTGGAGGCTTTGTGTATTTTTATTGTGTTTTACAAATATTTCTTTAAAATAATGAACAACAAAATAATATAAAACCGTGTTTGACCAAAAAATAAGCTTGACAGGAGACTTAAATATAAATAATAAATGAATAAATGGTAAATAAATAATTCGTGTGCTGTGATAAATTATTTTCTATGCGCTGTGCGTCTTATAAATGGATGCACTAATTTCCATATGACCAATTCATATGCTATGCTGTGCTAAATTATTTTCTATGCGCTGTGCGTGTTATAAATCCACCTTAACACTCTTTGTATATGCGCTTATGCATGAAACAAATAAATTTCTATTCTATTCTATTTAAAGTTTCTCAAAAAAATTCTTCCTTAGGAAATTTTTTCAGGAAACTTGGTGAAAAGTTTCTCCGTGTGCACTGGACATAAAGACACTTATTTGTAGTTTACTTATGTCATAGGATTTCTCGAGATTTAGTTGACCAAGAACAAAATTATTCAAATTGCATAATCATTTTAAACCATTTTAACAAAGCTCCAGTATATAATGCCTCATGTCTCTTTTATTTTAATAAACTTATAAAACAGAATCAAAATGAGAATATTTAGTTCCTTAATTATATTGTTTGAATTGAAAGACTTATAAATTAACGTGTTAAAATATCAGACACAGCAATAAATTATTCTGAACAATGTATACTTAACAATTAACTAACATAATACATGAATGTCCTCATGCTTTTAACTCCAGCATACGATAACGAAAACTGCGAGCAAGTTCGTGACTGACATTATATATGCTTAATTTTCTCCTTGTACTCGCACAGTGTTATAACGTGAAGCAACTTAGACGTCAGGCGACAGCGATTAAGTTGTTCATGTCTTTAATTGTTCCAAACTAATTAAAACTAATAATCCAAATTCATGTTTATATATTAGTACATGCGAGTCTGACAACTATGCTCAGAATCAGAATTTAATATGCGAACATATGTTACAACACACGAGACAGCTTTTTAAATCCTTTATATTAATTTCATCGTCTTGTCTGTCTATCTGTCTACGTACGGCAAAAAAATAAAAGTCAAAAATGACCCACTTCCCGGGATCCTATCGAGCTGATATTTTGCAAATAGACTTTTGTCACCTAAAAATGCACTTTGGCAAAATTTCAGATTATCCGCCATCTTGAAACCAAATGGCGGCTAGCTATCTCAAAAAGTACTGCACCGATTGCGGTCAAATTTGGTACAGTAATAGCCAAGGATCTAATTTATGATATAGATATATTAAAATGTCAGTCCGCCATCTTGAAACAAAATGGCGAACAGATATCTCAAAATGTACTGTAACTATTGCGTTCAAATTTGGTACAGTAATAGCTAAGAATCTGTCTTGAAACATAGGTATATTTAAATGTTAGTCCGCCATCTTGAAACAAAATGGCAGCTAGCTATCTCAAAATGTACTGCACCGATCTGGTTCAAAAACAAAAATTTAAATAAATATCGATCGAGTCTCATATATAATGGAATTATAGTGAAAAACTTTGTTTTTACGGGTTCGGTTTTTACGTTATTCATTTGTTCCATCGAGCACCGTTCTTCATGCCACGCCGGTGTGACATAAAATTCATGAAATGAATAATAGTATATTATTTAACGAGCAAATAATGTAGGCTATAATTCAAGAGGATGAAAGTTTATTCACGAGCCGAAGGCGAGTTAATAAATCATCCGAGTGAATTATAGCCATTATTTGCGAGTCAAATACGACGTTTTATCTACGACTTTTTAAATAAAGCAACATTTCTTATTTACAAATTTGTATTCATATTAATCTAACCTCAAAAAATTGACAATTCATCCGAGTAATTTTGACAGTTCGGAAGAATAAAGTACTCATTAATTAACAGTGTGAAATAATGAATTCATTATTTCATAATGTGTCCTTATGGAGGGGTTTATTATACTACTTTCACGTATATAATGAATACATTATTATATTGTTGTAGATAAACATACATAATATTTTTTACTGAAACAATATGAATTCGCTAAATTACAAAATTTCGACTGCATTCCAACTCTCACTCCTGAAATTGTTAAAATGAAAGAATCCATGCATCTAACACACACATCGACTTCCGCTCCGCCAATGATCCGCTCATCGCACTTCCGGAAGCCGCTGTGACATCTGACGAGCGCTTGTATCTGACTTCCGGTGGCGCGTGCATACCGCAGAGATAAGGTAACCGCGTTAGTAAGGCCGCGGTTCGGAACCGGAAGCTGCGTACGCCACAGGATATTGATAGTTTCCTTCAGAGTCGCGATGTTTGATAGAGGGAGGGGGTAAGAATAAAACGCTCATCAGCGCTGACCGCTCAAACGCCGCTGATCTGCGAACAAATGCACATATGCCCTTTTTACCTTCCGCTTACCTGTAAAGGAAGGTATTGGAATCATGCTAAAAATCGGGTAGTAAGTTTTTAGTGGATGACCACTAAAATGAGTTATGCATATGCATGCGTATACAAAACAATTTCGTAGAAATGACACAATGACAGTATTCGAACCTGAAAGTAATTCTATGAGCTAAGCGTGGTTAAGGAGTTTTGTAGATGTAAAAATGAATAGTGATAGAAGAAGGCGTTTATTACTTGCAATAGCTGCTGCTGCAGTAACAAATATTCAAAAAATTGCCATTAAAAAGAAAAATTCAAAGAAGAGTAAAATATTATCATGAAAATGATTGCTTAGAAGAACTGAAGGACGGGGAATACTAAATATATTGAACAAAGAACTAAGAATCGAAGATTCTTTAGCATATCGAAATTTTCTAAGGCTTACTAGTGAACAGTTTGACATTTCGTACAAGAAATTAGAACCTGTCCTAAATATTTCGTACAAAAACTTAATATAAAGAGATTTTGTACAAAATTTCATACAAAGTTTCATATTTCGTATCTAATTCTAATCGAATAATTGAATATTAAATATTGTACAAAACTTTGTATCGTGTCAGACGGACTTAACTATTATCTAACAAAATATAATTCATATGCAAGAAAATAAGAAATCGTTCAATTAGGCTCGGAGAATACGACATGTTGTTTTATTTATAATTATTATTACACTGACTTGCGCATTATTAAACAAAATTGTTCGTCATCAAGTACTATCAAATAGCTTGGAATTACTTGATATCAAATCAAGTAGTAGTAACGATAGAAAATAAAATGAAGTCAAGTAATTAATTTTTTAAAAGCTTGATTTTCAAGTCAAGTCAAGTAATTCACAAAAACGTCAAGACTTGATGAATCTCTACTTATATAATCAAAGTTACAAAACTTTAAAATTACAGTTATGTTTATTAATCGTATATCAAGGAAAAATTTTCAAATAATTAAAGAAACTATTATATTTAAAAATAAAAATTGACTGATGTAGTCCCTAAATATTTTGCGGCAGAAGTATACGCCACTGGCTAATATGTATGAGCCTTGCGAGAAATAATTCAAAATATTTCTGTGGCAAATACGCTCCATAAAAATAAATTTAAAATTTTATGAAATTGTGAAATTCCCGGAAAGGGCAAAACATGCTTCACTCATCTCTTCATCTGCGGCAATAAACCGATAACCAATCGAAATTTATTGCAACTGGAAACGGCGGTGGCTTCGCCCGCCATTGTATGAAATAATTGAACGAAGCCTCACACAGCCTCACAGATCCGCGGATCTCATATACATGCACACACGCACACATACGTCATGCTCAGGGATCAATGTAAGCTATGAGCCAAAACAAAAAAGGAAAAATAATGTGTGGAGCATATGCCGAGCTAATCAACGGATACATGGGCGGCGTTCAAGGGGAGGGGGGATTAACACGTCTTTAATGCCCTAGAGAAATGAATTTTACGAGTTTTGGATATTGTGCTGGAAAATTATATCTGAATTATTTTCTGAAAACTTAAGCCAGTATAATGAAATATTGTAAATTGGAATCATAAAATAATACCATTCTAATTCAATACAATGTAAACCAAGTCTATATAGTCAGTAGTAATTCAAAATCCACAAATAATAAATTGTTAATAATAAAATAAAACTATACGAGTACAACTTCAATTTCTTATATTATTCCTGCAAATGTGAAATGCGTTTATTCATCATTAGTTTATGCTAATGAGTAATAGTCATTATACATACACTTTACAACTAGCTATATTAAAAACAAAACAAACTTAGTTTTGGTTAGATGTTATTCAACTTTACTATCAACAGGATTAAAATTAGAAATTTTGAAAGAAAATTTCATTCGTGAAAAAACACAATTTCGTCGAAAATCCACAAAAAGCACTTTTTCAAACGCCCATAACTTTGTGCCAAATCGGCGTAGGAACTTCGTTTTTTGAGTCCTGCACAGGTAATTGAACAAATTTCAACGCCCTTTTTGTGGATCGAGTCGACAAATTTTTTCCAACTAGGTACACATCGCCAAAGTTGGACGTTTTTTTGCCCAAAAACAAGGTTTTTTTGTTCGAGTTTTGAAAAGTACGAAAAGAGATCATCCTAATCTGAGTTTACCCCCTTAAAGTAGAACCACAATGGTTTTTTTTTTTCGAAAGAATCGTCTAATTTGGTTGAAAAGTTATGTGCGAAAAACGTAAAAATGCACTTTTTTTAAACACCCATAACTTTGTGCCAAATAATTGTAGGAACTTCGTTCTTTGAGTCCTGCACAGGGAATTGAACAAATTTTAGTGCCCTCCTGGTGGTTCAGATCAAAAAAAATTTAACTCCGTACACATCGTCAAAGTTTTTTCACATGGGTGCTAGAAGGGGGCGGAAGGGGTTGCGCTTAAGTTTGCATGCATGACTTTAAAGTAGACACTTTAAAGTTTTTCGCCCGCAAAGATTCATCGAAATCGATTGAAAATACGCCAAGTTATGGCGGTTTGAAAATGGTCGAAATTTTTACGAATTTCAAGTGTTTCATTTTTACCTTCCGCTTACCTGTAAAGGAAGGTATTGGAATCATGCAAAAAATCGGGTGGTGAATTTTTAGTGGATGAGCACGAATTAGGGTCCTTACAACTCATTTTTGATAGTTTCACGATGATGTCTGTGTGTATGTGTGTGTGTGTGTGTGTGTGTGTGTGTGTGTGTGTGGTCAAGGGTTGTTAGTCGCATAACTCAAATACGAATTACCCGAAAATTTTGATATTTGGTATTTAACATTTGTATATAAATTGGAAGAGCTCTCTAGATTTTGGTACAAATATCTTCATCGGAAGTAATATTTTTTGAAGATTGAAAAGGTTAATTGTCAAAATTGTATATAAATTTGGAAAAATATAGTATTTATTTGTAATGAGAATAAGAGGAAAAGTTATTTGCAACTTACGTTATAAAAAAATTGTCTTTATCTGGTAGCATTAAAGAACTGCAGTAAAATTTAAAAAATAAATTTATCAAATAAAACGTTGATATCTTGTAATCCATGATCGGTTGATTTTTGTTTCTGCGTAAAAAATATTGACAGGTGAGACGGGTGACAAGTTGGCATACTAGCGCTATATAAGTCCTAAGTAAGATATTAAATGTAGTAATTGAACGGAGGATGGCTTCAATACAGCAGAGTTTTCCTGTGAATGAATCTTTTTATTCAGGTGATGCAAATTTCTGTGTTTGAATATTTGAGATTTTTATTTGTATATTTTAAATGGGCACCGGATTGCACGTATACATTTCTGTTTAAAATCTAGATATGGCGGAAGGTTGTGTGATGGCCACGTCAGATTTTTTTCCTACCAGTATAGTAAAAATGTGGCCGGATACCGGATAGTAACCGAATATCCGTTGCATCACTAACAGTAATAAACAATATTAATGTGTCACCTTTTTATAAACCATGGACATATATTCGCTAATGTGAAATATTTGAGGTTACAATCCCCCTCCTTGCCCGGCCCTGTGGTATTTCCCATTTCCGGTCATTCGTTCCGCGTCACGAGGAAGGCCGAGCGGAGCCGAGTGCCCACGGGATTCATATTTAGCGGCATGTCATGAAATAACACTGTTTTATTTGTCTACTAATGTAATTTCCCAGGAGGCTGGGGCGGATGTGGTACAGGACTCCAGGACTGTATTAACTGTGAATTGTGAGAGGTGCATGGCGTGAAGGTCTGTCTGTATGTGTGTGCTCTGTTGAATGTTAATTAAGATTTTGTAATCTTTGTCGACGGGTTGTGAAGTTGTTTTCTTTTTTGACGGGTGTTTATCTTGGAGTTAGGAGTGTTAATTTTACCGGCAACTAGCTGAAATGTTGTTTATGGTAATTAAAATTGCACTACGCTTTGCACAGTTTTAGATAATTTTCTTAACATAATACTTTTAAGGATAAAAATACATCGGTATGAAAAATTGACTTTTTTGACTGAACTGGGCTAACTTAAAAATGTACAAAGACCAACGTTTCTTTTCACTCCGTTGGTAATAAAACTGACGATCTGAAAATATTTTCAGACCGCTACTTCAAACTTTCTTATACGTAAACATAAACATAAATGTAAACCAAATTCTGTTTCAGTACCTAATCATAAATTATTTTTAAAGATTTTTTAAAAATTTATATTACAATTTTAAATCAAAATTCTTTTTATGCACTGTCGGATCATAATTTGATAATTGTACTCGAATTTTTTTGACATATATGTCACTCTATAGCCCACGAACCACCATAATGAAACGTCAAACAAATGCGCAAAACTACCAATAATCCTATAAAAAATCATTTTCTGTAAATAGTGAAAAAATTATTTAAATAACATGATTTTTACTTACATTTAACATAAATAATCAAGTAAATGTTTAATTCAATAAATGACAAATTTTGACAACTAATTTTTTGCTATTTTCAGAATTTTATTGTATCTTAAGCCTAATTTCCACCGACTGTTTTAATGCTTAATAGATAATGATTTGTGCGTAAGGCGTAATGCATAATGATTATTTATTAGATGGCCATTTCCACCTATTTTGTTTAAGGACTAATTCGACAGAGATGACATTTGTTGTCGAATTTTGTAATTTAATCATTACCGGCATTTTTGCGATATTAAGAAATGGAAGAACTGTAAATTTCGTAAGTAAGGTATTCATTTTCATATTTAGAAACAGACAGAAATTGACAACTCGAAATAAATAATAAATGACACATGTCAATCATTATGCTTGTGCATTACGCCTTATGTTTGGAGTTTGCAAAGTTTTGTTCTTATGCGTTGCTCTTAGTACTTGTGCATTAAACATAGTTCTTAAGCATAAAACAGTCGATAAAAATGAGGCTTTAGGCTTAAAGTGTTATCACATATCATAATGAGTCAGTTTATGCTGGAGAAATAATCCTTAATCCTTATTCTTACTTCTGGAACATAAACCAACTCATATGTTATAATTGTTTTTACTTTAAGACTATTCTTATTCTTAGTTCTTAATCTTAAATTTTGTGAACATAAACCAACCTTTTAGTTACAAACAAAAAATTACAAAATATGAATTCTAAAAATGTTTCAAAATACAATGATGTATACGATAATGTCTGCAAACTTGCTATCCCTAAATCAAATTTTCAAACACCCAGATGTAGAATAAATATGAGTTGTCGAAATAAAACATTCGGACCATGGCTCACAATTCCAAACCTCTGATAAATCACCGATAATAAATCTAATCGCATGCATAGTAAATCAGAGAAACACTGCAATGTATAACATGAGAGTGCGGAACTACCCAACTTTCATACCATCAATAACGGCTAAATTACCTTCACTTATACCAATTAACAATTTACTAAATTAGCCGCAATTAGGAAGAGACCCGGAAACCGGAAACTGCCTTCCAGAATTCCAGGCGACGGATATCGAGGGATTTTTATTGGGGATTTCATCTTTTTAATTAAAGCAAACAAACAAAATTTATAAACTTCATTGTTTTAATAATAATTATGTTAATAATCGATATTTTTTAATACACCTAATAGTTCTTTGGTTTCTATTTTATTTGAAAAATGGTTCATTTGGTCAATGTCATTGAAATAGAATATTATAAAACGTGAATTTAATGATAAAAATAAGCGTCGCAGGCGAGTTTTTAGTCATTTAAATGATCAATTGCCATATTAAATTCGAATAAAAATATATGAAGTTAATTATGTAATTTAAAATGGCAGCTCTCAGATTATGAGTTTTACTTTTGAAAATTATTAACAAAGTTACGATTTCAGAAAAGCGGTTTTGCTTTCAATTCAACGATAGATAAAATAACGATAAATAATAATTAATAGTTATTTAATTAACTAGTGTGCTAATGAGGGCGATTAATAATTGATACATTTTAACGGATGAGAGAAGCGAACGCGTTAATTGTCGAGATTTTTAATCGCCTGAGTTAGTTACAATATTTTTCAGTTGATGATATCTTTTAAATTTGGAGAAAATCTAATTTTATCCCATGACAAATATGTTAGGTTAGTAAACTTTTTTTAAAGCAATTTTTTTTGAATAAGCCAGACGTACAATTTGATTGGACAAATTTATAATGAGTGAAATAATCATTGATAAAATTTATTTATCAATAAATTAGTAGATTTAATATATTCCTTGGTCAACAGACAACAAAAATGTAAATATAATTGCAAGATATAGAGCAGGAAACGAAGAAAAAAGAAATACATACTGGATGAGAGACGACGACAGTCAATGCAGAATATGTGGGAGAGACTTTGAGACAATAGACCATTTAAGAAGAGACTGCAACGAAAAACTATACAACGGCAAATCAACACAACAAATTCTACATGACGGAAACCCAGACACGGAATGGATGAAAAACGTATACAGTATAAGAACAAAATAAAAATGTTGAACACAAAAACATACCTACCACTTTAAATGTAAATGCAAATGTAATATTGTAAAGATTTTGTACACCGAAAGGTAACAATAAACAACTATTTACTACTATATATTCCTTGGTCAAATTATTTTAAAACCGAATAGGGCAATTTTTCCTACATCATCACTGTTTCCGGTTTGTAATTCCCCGTCCCCGTCGGTCAGTTCCGTCTCAGGTGTCGCTAGTGTTCCCCGCATCAGAATTCCGTTGGCGGGCCATCGGCCGTATATCAAGAATTCACCAGGGACGTAGAACGTTGTGGGTGAAAAGGGGCACCGCGGACGTATTGAGAAATGCCTTTTAATAAAACCCCGCGCACTGCAGTCTACGATTGCTTTCACGCCATATTTTATACGAAGTCTGCGGTAAGAACTGAGGTTTGCGGGAGGCTTGGAACTTGGGACTAGGGTTAGAAGGGTGAATGATGAACATGTAAGAAGAATATTTAGGGTAGAATTTAGACAGGACAGGGCTATTTATTTATGCAATAGAAATTCACATCAATGGTCCAAATAAATCACAAATTTTTTCCCATTTGTACTGATTTGAAGCATACCATTTACTAGGAGATTATAGTTATCTGGTATACGAAGGCAATTTTATTTTTTTTCTTATTTCCACTATTCTATAATAAGTTGGTATGTAAATTCTAGCTTTATCAGAAAATTAAAATAAATGCTAGCAGAGGCGAGACAATGGTGAGGCAAGCTTGCCGCAGGTGAACAGGTAAAGACAAACTGAGAAATTAATGAAAAATGAAAATTAATTTCAATGTTCGTCAAATATTTTAGCGAACTTACGATAAGCGACGAACGCTCTCGTTCAATACTCTCGTTTTCTAATTAACGTTATAAAAAAATTGCTTCGATTCGTTCGGCATTTTTGCCTTTGCCATAATTTTTATTGACCCATCTTGACACTTTTGATCTACCTTTAGAAAAATCAAAGTTGCATGAGGGCGCAAATTTATCCTAACTGGCAGTGTTGTAACTTATCTAAATAATTTTATCTGGATAATATATGTTCATCTATTATCTTATCCAGATATATTGTTCTTATTTATTTATTATCTTATCTAAATAAAATTACAAATAATCTTTATCTATTTTTTAAATATCATCAGATAAATTTTTTAGTAAAATTATAACCAATTTTTATCATTTGTAATTTTAATCGAATCAAATGTAATCAAACTGTGCAAGCTTATAAAACGCATAAACGGGCAACGCTGCCGGTTCGCCACCTAGTACCGCTTATACTTTATAACATGTAATTTTTATTTTTTGTATTATCTATAAATTATCCAATAATTATCATCGAAGGACTATTGCCCGATTAAAATTTAGCCGAACGCTGTTTCTCTCATGAAAAATAAAGCAAAATTTAAAAACTTCTTTTGACAGCCAGTCAGAATCACTTTGCAACGCCGTATCTAAATACGATAATTTTGCACTAGTGCAAATTATCGATAATTTGCACTAGTGATTGGTCGACATTCAGAAATGTCAGACTTCTGATTGGCTTAAATTTTATGAGGGAAATAGTCTAGATAATAATTATTATTTATCTGTTATATATTATCTAGATAATTTATTCAAGGATTATCTATCAGCTTACCTAGATTAATAAAAAGTAAGTCATCTTTATCCTTATCTAGATAAAATTAAATTAAAATCTATTGCAACACTGCTAACGACATGCGACAAACGCTCTCGTTCAATACGCTCGTTTCCTAACTATTATACCTAACGCCATAAATATAAAATAAGTTCGCCTCGATTTGTTCCATATTTTTGCCTTTGTCTTAATTTCTATTGACCAATCTTGACCTTTAAAAAGTCAAAGTTACATGGGGTGCACAAATTTATTCTACTGGCTTTAGTGAAAATACCTCTAGTTCCAGTTCTGTATACTAGATTTAGGTAAACGTACAAGAAATCATATTATAGTAAATAAATATCAGTGTTATAAGTTTCCAAACAACAAAAATATCCCAGCAAGAAGACAGAAATAGAGTACTATATTAGCATTTATGTATCTGCAAAATTAAAGCCATCTCGTGGCAAAATTTTCTATTTACGAATTACGACAGCACATGTACGGTATTCACCTCCACTCTCCACAAATTAATATTTATGAAAGTTTTGCTTATGTACGAAGTCACAGCGACAAAAAATACAAAACACAAGAATATATGAACCCGTAAAAGCGAAATACAAGCCTCAATTCCACGCCGCACGCTCTTTGTGAGCAGCAATATTTTAAGTTTGTGTATGTGTCGCCAACTCTGCTGGGTGTGGGTTTGTATGTCGAAAGTTGAAATGAAATTTTCTTGGAATATATATTGATCTGATTTCTACTTTCGGGGTGTTTTACATTTGTGAGTTGAAGGTTGGACCGCAGTCGGGGAAATATGGTACTTGGATTTTTTGTTTCTGTGATAAATTATTTGAATCGCTGCCTCGAGAGAAGTTCTGCTTTCTTGCTCTTGTTTCTCAATCGAGAATTGAGTTGTTCGAGTTTCAAGAGGAAAATAAAAGGTTTTTTGTTTCTTACAATTTTGAGGTGAATAACAATTAGGTCATGTTATATCCGTTATTTGTATCTACATTTTTAAGTATAAGTACTTACAAATTTGTGTAGATAGAGAAAGAAACAGTAATGAATTACCTGTAATTTCATTACGTCAGTAATTACAAACATGTTTGTTAATTTATATTTTTAATTACATTGATCATGTAATTTAATGTTAGTAATTATTGAAAAAAATTATGAGCGATAAATAGTAATTAACGTCTTTTTCTCGGGTGCATGTCACTGCGCCAAATTGCCGTAATGTCAAATACCCGCTGTATCCAATTGCCGCAATGTCAAATTGCCACTGTGCCAAAACGCATCCCCACCACTTACATACTTGTAATAACGTATGACGAGAGATTACTGGCAATCGGGCATAGGTTTTGGTATTTACTACACTAACAAAGCTAAAAAAAACCGTACTAGAGCCCCACAAACTCGTCAAATTGCCTCTGTGTCGAAATAAATTTGAAGTAGTCTCTCGACATACGTTATTACAAGTATGTAAGTGGTGGGGATGCGTTTTGGCACAGTGGCAATTTGACATTGCGGCAATTGGACACAGCGGGTATTTGACATTACGGCAATTTGACGCAGTGGCGTGTTCCCTTTTTCTCACGAAAATACAATTATATTTTTGTGACTGTTTTTAGATTATTGTCGTTTGTTTCTCCTCTTTGTTTAACATAACTATTGTTATGTACATGATTCGCTGGACGGGCTATAATACCTTTTCATTTATAGAACAAAACTTTAAAAGTGCACCTGTCGAATGAGATCACTCTCTCCCTACTACTATCCCTACAGCCTGAATGGCACGCATTTTAAAAAATCAAGTTATTATGAATCAGCCTGAATTACAAATAGAATGTTATTTTAATTGGTATTTATTTCTTTTCATGTAGATAATTGAATTAATTAATTGTTTATATTTTGACCAAAAATAATTTAATTATCATTGAAACTGTAATTACAAAAAATAAATAATTATTTTTGTAGTGATTTATGCATTTCTGGTCATTCTAAAATGTAGTAGTGGAGACTTTTTAATTAAAAAAATTAGATACAAACAAATAAAATAGTACTCTAAATCATTTCTTTAAAAGCAAATACGCATTCGCTAAAACGTCAATAAAATAAACGATGCCACCCTTTCAAACTTCCCAACAAATTAAACTTCTCACCTTCAACAATCAATGGCTGTGAACCCACAGCAAAACTGCTTACAGAAAACAAAACACGCAGACAATAAAGCGACTCTCGCTTTCCGATTCTGAATCCGGCGAAAGGCGAAGCCATTTTAATAAAACCATTCGTGAAGTACTGAAGGGTTTGTGTCGCGAGAGAAACTTTATATTGAGAAGTTACGTGGAAAACGTAATTTAGCCACGTGATAATGCAGGTGAGGCTGCGAAGTTGGAGAGATGATACTGTGAAACTTCTAAAAGTTACGTGATTGCGGGAAGGGTGGAAATAATAAATAGCGAAACTATTATCGTATATACTATTATAAAGCCTCATTTCCACCGACTGTTTTAGTGCTTAATGCATAATGATTATTTATAAGTTGGCCATTTCCACCTATTTTGTTTAAGGACTAAAGCCTCATTTCCACCGACTATTTTAGTGCTTAATGCATAATTATTATTTATTAGATGGCCATTTCCACCTATTTTGTTTAAGGACTAATTCGACAGATGACATTTGTTGTCGAAGTTTTGTAATTTAATCATCACCGGCATTTTTGTGATATTAAGGAATGGAAGAATTGTTAATTTCCATATTTAGAAACAGACTGAAATTGACAACTCGAAACAAATAATAAATATGACACATGTCAATCATTATGCTTGTGCATTACGCCTTATGTTTGGAGTTTGCATAGTTTTGTTCTTATGCGTTGCTCTTAGTACTTGTGTATTAAACATAGTTCTTAAGCATTAAAACAGTCGGTGGAAATGAGGCTTAATTCGACAGAGATGACATTTGTCGTCGAAGTTTAGTAATTTAATCATTGCCGGCATTTTTGCGATATTAAAGAACGGAAGAACTGTTAATTTTGTAAGTTAGGTATTCAGTTCCATATTATGAAAGACAGAAATTGACTACTGGAAACAAATAATAAATATGACACATGTCAATCATTATGCTTGTGCATTACGCCTTATGTTTGGAGTTTGCATAGTTTTGTTCTTATGCGTTGCTCTTAGTACTTGTGTATTAAACATAGTTCTTAAGCATTAAAACAGTCGGTGGAAATGAGGCTTAATTCGACAGAGATGACATTTGTCGTCGAAGTTTAGTAATTTAATCATTGCCGGCATTTTTGCGATATTAAAGAACGAAAGAATTGTTAATTTTGTAAGTAAGGTATTCATTTCCATATTAAGAAAAACAGAAATTGACAACTCGAAACAAATAATAAATATGACACATGTCAATCATTATGCTTGTGCATTACGCCTTATGTTTGGAGTTTGCATAGTTTTGTTCTTATGCGTTGCTCTTAGTACTTGTGTATTAAACATAGTTCTTAAGCATTAAAACAGTCGGTGGAAATGAGGCTTAAATGTTAACACTTTTTAACTATTTGCACTTGTATGTCACCACATATAAATTGTTAGCACTTTTAACTGTTTGCACTTGTGTTTCACAACATATGCACATAGACAATAGTTTTGGTAAGAAAAGTAGGAACAGTTTAATAGGCGTACAAGGAAGTCATGTTGTGTCCACATCAGATTTTTGTTGAGAATAAATTATCTGTGAATTAAATAAACGTATATGAGGTAATAGTTATTTGTAGTAAGGTTGGACAAATAGGTCCATGGGAATCTCTGCAGCAGTTTTTTAAATAAATCTCTATTTGAGATTTATATACCCTCAACATAAATTTGAACTTCCCGCAAAGACTTGGCAACAGACCCTAGTTACTTTCGACATAGGTTGGTACTTTTATGGCACAAAACATTTTACCCATGGTTTCTCGCCAGCGTAACTTTGTGCAAGGCTACAAATAAGTGAATGCTGAATGTGCAATTCTTTGAATTTAATATTGTTACGTCTACGATAAGTTTTTAGTGTACATACTTATGCTTAGGCGTATTTTATTTACAAATAATTTTCAGGTTATAATTCAAATTGGAAAATTGGAAAATGGGGTAAATGGAACATAGCACTTTGGGTAATTGAGACACAAATGAGTACCTTCTTAACAATTTTTTTTTAAATTTCCGAATTTGAAAGATTTATTGCTTCCTAATTAATAATAGAGCATAATAATGCTGTTTGAATTATTAATACAAAACTAAGTGATAAATAAGTATATAATACCCTTTCAATACAACTCGTCATAATCACGTCATACCTTCTAACTTTTACACAGTTACAAGTATTTGAACAAATCAAGTTGCAAAAAAAGGCAAAACTATCCAGCATGAGAAAATAAACACTATGGTTCCATTTACCCCACATTGTTGGGTGAATGGAAAATGGAATAATTTAAAAAAGTTTCCTGATAACTTAAATACTTTAAGAATAAGACTATAGGCAGAGTATTGATAAAGTAAAAATGTCGCTAACTTACATTAATATAATGTGAACTGATACAATTATTTTGATCAGGTAACAAAAATAAAAGTTGTAAAAAGCGGTCCCATTTGCCCAACTTGACCTTACAATTTTTATTTAATTGCTATTGAAAAATCAAAAGCTCTCAAGTCCCCATATTTAGCCTATAATACTGTAATTCAAAGTTAGATAAAAGATGTGGATATTTATGTATAAATTATTATTTTAAATTATTTTTCTACACATTTCTAATACTCTACTATACTCTGACACACTGGAATAGGTTCAAGACCAGAAAATAAAAATCTAGAATATTTATACATAGGAAAATGTAACACCAGAAGATGTAAATCTAGAAAAATCGTAATAAAATTTCTGCATCAAAAGATTTATTCACAGGAAATTAATAATCAAGACCCAGTATTTGTGACTCAAGAATGGTGCTGGCTGCAGATTGTTCAATTAAGTTTATTTCAATTTAATTTGTGAATTCCACTTGTGTTGAAGAAGCTTTCAAGCTTGCGGAATCTTCCTATGTTTGCATCTTCCTGTGTTTGCATTTATGCCGAATCTAAAATTCTAGATTTGAATTTTAATGTGACTCAATAGCAAATGTCTATGGCTAAAATGTCAAATTTCAAAACTGCTGAACTGTTTACTGTTAGGGGGATAGTATCTTTTCATCTTGACTTTCGACTTGTATCAATGGTATCTAGTTACTATATCATTAATGGTTATTTGTAGTGCGTACTAAACAACCATAAGAGTCTTAAAAAGATAAAGCGTAAATATTTGTCCAATCTTTCTTTTTCTAATCCCACATAGGGGTAGTTCCTTTTTCCTTTCCTCCCTTCTTTCCCGGTGGCCGGTCCTGCAATCTCAGCTCGCATTTGTCACCGCGGACCCCGGACTTAAATCCTGGCAATCCCGCCCTGCAAACCTGGCAGGAACTACGGGAGATAAGCGCTGGCTGCAGAAATGCATTCCAGGATTCCAGAATGTGTAGATGGAGACCTAAGGAATTACGCGACGTATTGAAGTGATAAGAAAATGCTTAGGGTGTGATTCAGATCTGATAACACGGATTACATTGTTGAGTTTTCTAGGGAGGGTACAGTTGGACAATAAGAATTTTAGTTTTAGCGTTTTCTTTTGCCAAGGAAATTAATTTCATTTTTTGTGTCTTCAATATTTGGTTTATGCAGGATTATAACTGTGTGCATATATTTTAACGGCATTATAGTAGGGGAGAGTGTTGTACCTTGGGACGCATGTACATTTGGACAACATCAATTGCAGCCGCATCTAGCGTTAAATATACTATTTCAAGTAGAACTTGACAACACTGTTGAAACTAAAGTGATACACGTTGTTTAAGGCGGAACTTCAAGGGTCTAGAAATAGTGGTATCATTTATTCGGAATTCTGGGCATATTTTTAAAGATATTTTTAAAAATTTTGAAGTACTCTAAAGATAAAGGATGGTTCTAAACCCGTCTTAAAATTTTAATAAAAATATCAATTGTTTATATATATGTACAGTTTGTTGAAAATGACCTATTGTCACGCAGGCTAAGAAATTTTGTAGTGAACGGCACGTCGCTGCGTAGAACATATGGTATAGGTTTCGAATGCGGAAAAATTTGATGTTCCGCCTTAAAGACTCATGCATTTATTGTTCAGGTACTGAAGAAGATTTTTTTTCAGAGGGAAATGTATTTTTGTTCGTATTTTGCATTTTGTATTACTAAGTACCTATTTGGTACTTTTCATTGTCTGATAGTCCAGTTATTATATACATTATTACTTCTTCGAAAACTTCTTGCATTGATATTTAAAAGTTAAGTAAACAAATACTGCGTTATATTTAATAAAAATATTTGCTTAGTTGTACCTTGGGATAATAATTTGCTTGTACCTTGGGACATGGTTCCAAGGTATAGGTACATGTCTTCGAGGATATGTAAACTTTAAATTTAATTTTCAAGAATAATGGAAATTATAATTGCGTACATTTATCGCTAAACTAAAATTTTTAGTATCGCGCTACGGTATCGTATAAAATGGAATCATTTTATTTCTCTTCTCAAACTCAATTATATTTCTTTGAATAAATATGTGTAACATAAAAAAATTATAAATTCATTCGTTTAAAATTATTATATAGTTAAAAAATTGTTTCTGTTCGTTTGATTCTGTAGCAAGATGACTCTCATCTGCTATGCTCTGAATTTTTGTTATCTCAAGTTATTTTTAGATACAACGGTTCAGAGGTCATTTTCATCCCTTCGTACCCCTAAGCCAGATGTCCCCTTGACTTTTGGGCGTCTGAGCTCACTTCTTGTAGAGAGTCGGGGTAAAGTGGTTCTACGATAATGTAGCCCTTGTGTGCGTTTACGCAATGTTGCGTAATTTTAAGTATTTTTAAATAAGTTTTTAGTATTTGCATTAGTGTTTATTCGGTATATGTGTTTTATTAAAGTTAAATATATTTTTAAAGTGTGTTTTAGAGATGTCATGATTAATTCCGCTCCCTAATTCATCACTTCCCAACTACGCCACGACTGGTTCATCCTTTTTCCTTTAAATAAAATTCCTTTCCTTTTTCATCCTACCCCCTATTTTCACCCTATATTGTTACAATTCTTTCTTTTCTCCTCATATTTTATGTGTCCCGAAGTACAACAAGCTCTGTTCCAAGGTACAATACCGCATTGTACCTCGGGACAGATTGAAATTTTTATTTCTTATATAAGATTTTACTTTTATTATTTCAAATATGATCACAATACTAATAATAGTTATTAACAAAAGTTAGTTATCTTTAATGTAATCATTTTCCGAAAAACTCATCACAAAAAAATATAGAACTAAAAATGTAATCTTTGTCCCAAGGTAGAACACCTTCCCCTACCTACTAAACTTACTGATCATGAAACAATTTTTGTATTCGTAAATTTAAGGGCAGCATTCGCAAGAAGCTAATTTTTGAAACCACTTTATAATTTATGGTTGAAAATAGACGTTTGAAATACGAGCTCCATTGATAATAGTTTAATTAACAAACACAAATTAAGGTATCAAGTAAAACAGTAGCAAATATATTTGTCCCTTTGGTGCAGACTGCATTACGAATGTCGTACTTTGTCGCTATAATGTAGTTTAGTTAGATCTTAGTTTAAATTATGGTTGAACAAAGTAGTCCATAAATTAAGATAATGAATGTAAGGATGCAAATTTCAGACAATTATTTTCCCATTTTCCAAATACCAGAAATAATTTATTGAAAACTGAATTTGATTCGCGCATTGAGGAATTATGAAAATGAGTTATTCAAATTCAGAATTCAGAGCTTAGAGTAAAATTCAAATAGCTAGGACCCTGGACTGCGCGAGAAGGCAGAGCTTGTCATGTACTGTCCGTTTTACAAAAGCGGAGCTAGCGAGTATATGCTGCGCTGCACTTCACTTAATTTTCAAACAAAACTAAAATATAACTCAATCACTATCAATTACAAAATTCACAGGGTTACACGAAGCAAAACACTACGAATGTCAACATGAGAATAACAGATATTGGAGCTGATGTTCAGTAGAACAGACAGTAGCGTAGTTTCCTCTTGTTTATCATCTAAGACGAGAATTCGTACTTCGCGCAGGGTTCTAGCTATTTGAATTTTACTCTAGTATTAGTTTTGGTATTTTTGAGTCTATAATCAACGAGGGAAATTTACCTTTAGGAGAATTCAAAAACTCGATTTCCATAAATTTAAATACCTCCCTTTTAAGGTACCTTCAAAATATGTTTAAAAATGTGTGAATATTAAAGGGAAAATTAGTATCTTCACACCATCAGTGTAACAATGCATTATTCATGAAGCTAATTTGGCAAGTCGTTCGCTTGTTAATACACAGTGCATAGCAACGCATCATAATTGTTTCAGTGTTGAGGGTGAGATTCCGAGTTGATTCGGTTCTACGCAGCAATAAACTATTCACCCTCCATTCTAGACCTTAATGTAGTTCATAATAACTCCAACATTTACTGTATTATTTTGTGTCTGACAGGAGCATTCGCGAAACACACGATATTTCATAATTAGAGTGCGGATTATATGCATTTGCATTATATTGTATCATTGTGCATATACAAATTTTAGCATTTCATACAAAAATATATCAAAATATGGTATACAATGTTTGCGTATTTCAATATTTTTTATGTATTTTCAATTTTTTTTACATATATTTATTATAAATGCACATAACTGCATATTTTGTACATTTTAACCTAAAATTTTAATTTTGAACAAAATTTGAAATGTAAGTATAAAATTTATATTCACTCAAATATAATACTACCTACAGTAATTTTTACATTTATTCTAAAGTTAGGTAGGTACACAAGTCGTATTCTCGAAGTTATATGTTGTTTTGTTTATTTTATATGACATTCTTGTGCATTGTTGTTATTTTCTTATATAATATCCCAAGTGCATGTCAAATTATCGACAATTACATGCACGAGGGATATTCGAAGGACTATTTCCCGATTAAAATTTGGCCAAATGCTATTTCTCTCATGAAAATAAAGCAACATTTAAAAACTTCCTTAGACAACAAGTCAGAATCACATTAAACCTATCCTTTAAATTATTGGTAATTTGCACTAGTGCGAATTATCGATAATTTGCAATAGTGCAAAATTACGTTGATTGGACGACATTCAAAAATGTCAGACTTCTGATTCGCCTAAATTTTATGACGGAAATAGTCTGATTTATATAAATAAATTATTAGAAAAATGAATAAAATTATGTTACAGATCTTCATATATTTGTAAAATATTGCATATTTGTTTAATTTTGTGCATATATTGCGCATATTTGGCCTTATTTCAATGCATATTGTATGCATATTTTAATCACATTTTCCTGCACATAATCCGCACTCTAATCATAATAGACGAATCACAAAATATCGGAATAATTTCATAATTGCATAAAGTTCTAAATTATTTACTTGCCAGAAAGCTATCGGACACCGGCTAGTGGTTGTAACAAGGGCTTGCACGAGAAAGTTAGACAGTCTCAGTCTCAGGTTGAATTAAAATATATATATATATATATTATTTAAAAAAAAAATATTACGTACCTAACTTAAATATCGTTACTCAATTCAAATTCAATTTCAAATAAGCAAAGTAACTTATCCACTAGTGGATATAATTTTGAGCAGTCACTGGTGGATAAACTTTCACTTTCCTTGTTTAAAATCGCCATATAGTAATAATGTTTTTATTAAGAAGTGTTGAATAAATATTTAAATATCTGTTCCTTATTTAAACCTCCTCAATGAATCAATACCAAATCAGTGTCCTCTTCTTCCTTTGTCCAGCGCACAATGGCTGATCCTTGGGCCTCCCTCGCCAATCCTGAGGATAAACCAAGGAGGATTTGCCAGGATCCTAGCCGCACTGCAAGGACAAGGAATGCGGAATGTATTTTAAATCCCTGATTAATTAACGGTAACCACAGACAAATTATCCTTGGAGCTAAAGGATAGTGAAGAGACAATGAAAAAATACTAGAGAGGAGGATTAAAAGATTTGATAGAGATGAGGCAAAATTAATATCCGTTTAATAAGTATATTGGACAGTCAGTAGAATTTTTTTTTTATAAAGGTTTATAAATTAAGAGTCCTGATTTTAAACTGCAATTATCAAAAACAAAATAATTTGGACACTAAATTTTTTGTTGAACATTGTAGAGTAAAATCTAATGTTTAATAATAAGTTAAATGCTTAATCCTAAATTAACAATTACTAGTTAAGAGGCCCCTCTACCAACTAAAATACAGTATAAAATGTACTAATGTAGCGAGTGTTTTGTGGCCAGAACAAGAATGCTAAAATTTTATTTCAACAAGGATTTAATAGATTATAAAAATTCCGAAAGATTGAAAAAAAATTCCAATTTATGCAAACTTTACACGGTTATATCTCATGATAGAAATTAATTTTTAAAATTTTAAAAAGATACATCTGTAGATCCTTGTTTTCTCTATTAAATGTTTATGAAAACATTATCCTGAAGTCAATAATAATCTGACAGTTTACTCGCAACGAAAACACTTTTACAGTATTTTTCAATTTAAAATGACATTATTTAGCTAGGATGCGGCAAAGTACGAGTTTCGGGCAGATTTCAGGTAGCCTTAGTAGTGGGGAAAAGAGTGGAATAGAAAAAAAAGTAAAATCTAAAGTATTCTAGGAATTCGGCAAGCAATCTTTTGTTCAATCAACCACCCCTTCATTTTTTTAAAAACTTGAGGGTTGTCTAAAGATTTGACAGTTTATAGCAAATAAGTCAAAACTTTTTTAAATTAAGTAAAAACAGGACTAAAAAAAAAATACCCTTTTTCTTGTTGATTTTTTAACGAAATCATTACCATTACGATCTAGCATTGAAGTAAAAATCAGCAAATTTCTCACCCAGCTTTTCTGAACATGAGCTTTATTTGCTGCTCACGACGCGAGCTTAACTTCGTAATGACATCAGCTACAAGAACTCGAGTTAGAACTCAACTCAAATAAAATATTGTTGTGTCACACTAGCACGTCAGATGTCGCAAATTGAAACTCTCTGGACACTTGGATCCGCTTCAATCAAATATTTATACGCTACGTACGTGAAACACGAGACAGGACAATGAACTAAGACCTAGGAGAAAGAGGAAGAACATCTGAAGGAGACTGGTTTACGACGAGTTATAAAATATTATATAGAAGTTGAACAGCGCTTATATTTTCCAGGTAGTTCTTCTCCTTCGTAAATTAGATATAAAATACATAAATTTAACAAGAGTTTAATAAAATAGATATTCTAGTCAGCAAACGTAGCAATTATTCTAATTCGCAACTAACAGATAAAAAAACTTACTGATTACAGAACTAGAAGTTAAGGCTCTACGCTTGCCACGGTAGTAGCATCAGAATTTCATCAATTCTGGCTTTATTGTCAAAACAAAAATCTGAAATTTAACATGAGTAATGACGAAACATTATTTAATCGAAAAAATCATACAATACATTGATGCGACAACAATTAAGCTATGTTCACATAGCTTATGTCATGTCATGTCTGTGTCATGTCATTATATTATGTTATTTCTATTGACATAGACATTTTGTGTAAAGTATCACAACGTAGAAAATTAATTCGCAGGCATTTACTAATGGAAAATAAGATAAGTTTGTATTAGTAAATTTACAAGAAACATTTTTATAAAATGGGAATGGTATATTTTAAATTGTACTTAGTTTTTATTGGTTTTATTACTTTATTATTTTCATAATTTGCTTTTATTTTATCATACAAGCTTTTTTCTTAACTTATTGGTAAGTTTTAATATGTAATTTTGACAGATATAGACATAGACATAGCAGTGAAAGTTGAGTTCAAATCAACTGTTATATTATGTCAAAAGAAATAACATACGAGACATAACCAATTTGAACTACTTCATTAGTTTACCGTATGCTCAACATATTGACATGACACAGACATGACATGACACAAGCTATGTGAACCTAGCATTAGAGAAAATAAGAGTTGTTTGCATTTTAATATTCAAGATTCTTACTTTATTAATGCATACAATTGAATTTTGTTTGATATAACCGATGTTCTGAAGAGTGCCACAAGAAGTTTTTCTTAAAAAAACTTCAAACAATAAATTTAAAAATATTTTAAAATTGACGATATTGATTGATGAAGGTTTTTACTAATTAATTACCAGCAGACTATTAGGTATTTCAAGAAAATCGTCATGTGGCACCCTAGGGACAGTCTTTATTAAGGGGCTTTTATCACAGTAAAAAAGTATTTAACAAATTACTCCGAATCTATTAATCCTATAAATCTAAAAAAAATATCGTATAAAGACAAAGGCAGTAAAAATCTAGCTACGTTGTCGAATTTTTTAAATTTTTATTATTATTATCATTTATAAACAATTAAATAATAATAATTCTGAGAAAAACTCTTCGTAACTATGATTGCATTGTAAATTTAAATGTTTGTATCACATTATTATATACATTTTTCAAAAAATAGTAGTCGAGTAATTTGTTAAATAAATTTAAAAATTGCATGCGCGCTAAACAATCAAATTGAGTATTTTTTAAACAATAATGGAGCGAAACATAGCAATTAGATAAATAGAGACAACATGTGCTCATAAAACATAGGCTGTCTGCGCGGGTACCTGAAATAACGGGAATTTGTGATCTAGCAGCGCTGAGCGATAAAACCCCTTCAAATATGAGTTCATAGATTTCAAAACCGAAGTCACAGTCTTGAATATTGTAGCACCCTATATTGCTCTGAATTTCATAGCAAGTGAGCTTTAATCCTGTTGAATGGTTACCGTCAAACTAAACAAATCATCTTCAATTTATTACCTCTAAGCGATCCTATCCAAACACACAATGATTCAGTTATGAAATAGTAACAATTAAGAGGCAATTCGTCGTCTTGAGCCTACTTCATAATTAAAGACTTGTTAGCTAGTGGTACCGGAGGCATTATCGGCAGTGTGGCCGCTCTAATGAAGTGTCCTGCGACTTGGACAGGACGACTAATTGTACAGGACGCGGTGTTGGTGACCACAGGGTTAATGGATAACGGGCTGGACATGAACCCCTGGATAACGGGATAACGGATAAGATAGTTAGGGGAACAGCATTAATTTGGATTCGTATTACCCTAACTGATCCTAACAACATATTAAAAAATTTGAACTACATCACGCTTTGCAATTTTAGCCATTTTTACCTCTCGCCTCATATTCTATAAGAGAGGTATTGTAATGGGTCAAAATTTTCGAGTGTGAGTGCAGATAAGCACGTTTTAGGATCTCTAGAATACGAATTACACATTTTTGAGATTATGTCTGTGTGTGCGAGTGTGTGTGCGTGTGTGTGCGGTCGTTCGTGCGTTCGTTTGTATGTTACAATTTTTTCGGAAACCAAATTTTATTTCTACGGTTTAAATACGATTTGCAATAGACCAATTGTATTTTGGTACCATTTCATAAACCGGAAGTAAGACTTTTCATATAGACCAGTATGATTTTTCTTAAATTATCTCGATAAATAAAGCATTTATGATAATATTTGTTTCATTAAACATAACAGAACATTTTTTAAAACAATTTTCTGTACCATTTATAAACTATAAGACAATTTAAATCTACTTTTTTGAAATTCCAGTATCTTGTTGTCTATGATATAAAATTTGTTTCTACCTAAAATTTGAATTATTATGACAATGACAGTACAGTTGACATCTTTTGCTTGTATCTTAGTTTTCATTATCGTAAAACTATTTATTAGATTAGTAGAATAAACAGAATTAGGCGAGAGGCCGTGTCCTGGCCACAGCACATTTTTACTTCCTTGTACGGAGTAATAAGGAAGTATTGTAATCGCGAAAAATTTCGGTTTTCAGATTTTGATGGAAATATCCGTTTTGACCTTTTCTGAATCCATTATGACTAGTTTCGTCGTGACGTCTGTACGTACGTACGGACATATGTGTGTCGCATAACTCAAATACGGTTAGACGTAGAAAGTTGAAATTTTGTATTTAGGACTGTTATAGCATCTAGTTGTGCACCTCCTATTTTTGGTTTCAATCTATAAACAGGAAGTAGTACTTTTTAAAAATATTTCGATAAATATTTAATTTAACACAATTTTTTTTTATTTTAAATGAAAGATTATGTGATTATTATCTACAATCGGTATTTTATAAATTTTTCTGTATCTTCTATCATTTAAGAATAATTAAAGTATATACTTATAATTTATTATTTCGGTATCTTGTACTCCATGATCGTTTAACATTTGTTACTACGTAAAATTTTAATGATTATGACATGACAGTGACAATAGTAAAATATGCTTTATATCTTCTTCTGCAGTTTAAATAAAATGACTAAAATATATTTGTGAGTATACTAGTATAATAGTTTAAAAGAATTTTTTATATTATTCTACATTTTAGTTATTAAGAAAAGTATGAACACACAAGGCGTACAAGGAAGTCATGTGGTGCCCACATCAGATTTTTTATGTACGATTTGACTGGCCTATATATAATATAATAATACACAATTCTGTCTTGCTCATAATCATAATCCCTTTCCCAATCTAAGTACTTCATTCTTCCTCGCATGTCAATATCCTTCTCAGCAATCGTTCATTGAATACTTCTGAAAATCTCTACATCCTCGCAAGGATAAAATCAGTGAGCATTTGTCGCTCGCTTAAAAACCATATCTCTTCGTTCGTGTGTGTGTTGGAGTGAGATAGAGTTATTCTTCTTGCTCTTGGCGACTTGGGTGACTTGATCTATACATCTGTAGCAGGACCAGTGGTCGCCAAACCGTGACACACGAAGTATATTATTTGGCAAAATGACAATTTCAAAGGTTAGATATTATAAATTGAAACGCAACTAAATATTCGTAAAGCAAATGACTACGTTTCCATCTGATATAGGTCTCAATTATTTTAGAATTGGTTATTGTCGAGCCGAAATGGATGTTAAGGAAAGAATTAAAGAATTTTTAATTCACGTTTTTTGATAACTTGGCTCTAGTTTTATTAATTGATATTAAGTTATGACAACGTTTCGGTCATGATTATGACCATCTTCAGGTCTGGTCAACAAAATCAGCCTAGAATAGATGTTGATATTTAAAATACATACATATTTGTAGAACTGATCACTTCTACGAATCAATATTTATCCAAAAACGTGAATTAAAGATGATTCAATCAGTATTGATTAGTAGAAGTGATCACTTCTACAAAATATGTATGTATTTTAAATATCAACATCTATTCTAGGCTCATTTAGTTGACCTGAAGATTTTAACTGTTCATAGTTAAAATGCTGAATACTGAAAAAGAAATTGTGCATTTTTTCTGATATTATTTTTGAGCATCTGATGATGATCGCTGTGCGGCCGAAACGTTATGCAAATAAAAAATAGAAATGAAATGTGAGTAAAATCTTTTACTCAGGGTTGAAAAAAAACATGTTTTTTTCAATTTTAAACAAAACATTTGTTTTTTACTGTTTAAAACTGTTTTTTTGGTTTAAAACATGTTTTTAACTCTGCACAAAAAAACATGTTTTAAACAACAAAAAAGCATGTTTAAAACATGTTTTAAACAGGATATTTGTTTTAAATAAATATTATTTCCATCGAAATATGTCGCCAATGCTACTTTTTGTGCGAGGATGGGGATTTACATCGCTCTAGCTGCGTAGCTAGGAGTCACCGATGGTCGGTAGTTGAATTTGTTTTGTTTGTGTTATGCGTCGTGAATGGATTTCGATATCATTTTTAAACACCTGATTTAAAACACAGTTTAAAACATGCATTAAAACATTAGGCCGTGTTTAAAACAAATTGTTTTAAACATAACAACCCTGCTTTTACTTCATTCCTTTTCATCCTGACTGATTGCCGATTATTTGTTTTATATCATATAATTTTTCCAGTCGAATAATAATATTCTACACTCTATAGAGTAATATGCTAACTGTCTGTTCTAGTTTAATGTCACTAGGGCCCAGTAATTTGACATTTACTATGTAACCAGTACCATTAGAAATTATGTAGGTTGTAGGTATACATATTTTACTTTTTTACAAAACATGGTCGTAACATAAGCTAGATAGTCCGAACGTAACCCTGTTTTAGAAAGGTAGACGTAATATTTGTTTCGAAAAGCAGATTAGAATTTAAACTATCCAGTTCACACATTCATACTGCAGTAAGTATTAAATAGATAGAGAGATAATGTAACTATTAAATATTTGAGAAAACAGATTCTAAATATTATTTCTCCTGGTTTCCAATCGCTGATTCCACGCCCCATTGTGGCTTGTGAAACTCTGTAACGTACGATCGTCGGACCGCCGCTAAACGACTAAACTTCAGCCGCTTGAAATATCTTAAAAGTTTCCTTAGTGAAACCATGCCTGCTGTACTACTGCAGTTTACCTCTAATGTTTTGTTTTCTCTACTGCCCTTTTCGCAACGAAATGTGACTAACTTTGCTCCGATCATTTCAAGAATTGATTTATTAACGGCGCTGAAAACTGAACTGAAAACTACCATTCGCATTATTTGAGAGAGAATTTTTCAAAAAATTGTCTTAAGGTGGAGTTGACATTTGCAGTTTTGCAATTATTTCGGTTGGAAAGCTAAATCAACTACTGCAACTCATTCATTACATTTTCTCACTTTCAAAACATCTTTGAACCTGGGCAGGTTAAAATTTGTATTGTGGGCACTGGTAGGGAACGCGTTTGCGAGGTGGTGGAAATGCGAGTTCCCTCGCTACGGCCACAATTGGTTATAAAAAATAATTTTGTTTCTCCCATGACTAAAGAATCTAATGAATCAATCTGGAATGATTATATAATCTTATGTTGACAATAATTGAAAACACCCTAACTCCGTTGACCGTTGACATCACCTTAATGAAAGTAAAAACTTTTTGTTATTATAGTATGTTTAAACTAAGAGATCCAAAAAGATCCAAGAAATCACTAGAATTTCTTTATTGTAAATCTAATTTTTTTATGTCTCAAATTTCCCAAACCTCAACTGTTGTAATAACGAATTTTACTGGTACCGTCAAACTACCGTAGCGCCACAGTATTAATGGTTACTACTCGGACAAACAAACATTAATTTATACTTTATATCATAATAATGTGGAGGGAAATAATGAAACACGATGTTCACGGAAGTTCCACCTATTGCTACACTTCATTACATTTTCATTTTGACAATTTATATCTTGAATCAATTTTGTATAGACCGTTTTAACTATAATGATTAACAATAGTAATAAAAATTTGTATGTTGCACTCAGTAATAATCAGATAATTAAAATTTTGATTAGCTTGTCCGCGTAGTTACACTTTCAGTCGTTGGCGACATTATCGAATTTTTGATGAATTGGTAAACTATATTAATCGACGGAAAATATTAGTCGACGGACATAGATTATCAGCAATTTTTTGGCAGAAACCGCGTCACTACCTTAAAATAGTGTATAAAAATGTCGTCCAACTAATCAGTTGTCAAACTTTGACTCAGCTCTGTGTAGTCAATAGCTGGCCATACACGTACAGTTTTATCCGCAGACTTTTACCGCGGCGGTATAAGACCGCAGATATATCCGTACGTTAATGGGAAGCACCGCGTCAGTTTTAAACCGGCACAGATTTGTCCAACGACTTGAACCGCGATCCTGAAATGTATGGAGCCCACACACAGGCACTCCAGGACCGCGCATCAAATCTTTTGCATTTTTAATTCAATATACGTTTATGAAGACCATATTGCTCTAAGAAAAATGAACCAAAACAGTAGAGCTATCAAATGGATCGTTTTCTTTAAAAAATTTTTACTATGTAACGTCATATGACTAAATATAAATTTTTTGTAAGAAGTAATTTTCCACCCAATTACTGCGTATTTAGTTCAATATCTGATGTCTATCAAAATTATCCTGCATTTATTTCGTTAATACAACCTACTAGTGAAAACTGCCGGACTAGCTCTAAAACTTTTCGCTGATCTAAAAGTCCACAGTTCTGGCTGTGTCTGCAGGTAAGTCAACAGTTTTTGCCCACTAACGCACGGTTTTACCCGTGGCGGATCTGGACTGTGAGGTTTGCCTGCAGTTTTCTTCACACGTTAGTGGAGAGCAACAGTTTTGGTCCGTGGCGGTCCAGACCCGCAGACTTGTCTGTGGCGGTTAAAGTCTGTGGGTAAAAACCGTACGTGTATGTCCAGCTATGGACACATTATTTCTCTCTCTTACCGCTCCGGCCAACTCTGGTTGCACTGCCAGTACAATCTGACATTTTGATGTATCGGTGCTTCAGCCAATCACAATTTTTGTGATTTTGTTTTACTCCTTCTTGTTTAAAAAATACTGTGTTACAAATTTAACACAAATCTTAAACTTGAACAGAGCTTTATTCTTATAAAAAGAATCCAAGTTCAACCCCTAAGCTCTAAATATTGATAGTCACTAGTCACCCTCCTACTAACCAGTACTAAGCCCTGTAGATATGAACCGGATATCCACAGTTATAAATCGGCTAGGCTATTCACCCCATAACAAATTTATCATCCCCCTTTACCCTTACAATGTCGGTTAATCTGTTACCAACAAATTTCTCCTGAAGTGATATATTTCACACATCTCTAAATACCATACTGTATTACACTGATAAGAGCCACTAATATGTACAAATGTATGTACATTAAACCAAATTTTCAAGGGAGAGAGACATAAATACAATAGTCCAGTCATTTTAGCAAAAAAATGGGCTCAACCTCGGAATGAGAGATAATAAGCTGGAAACTCGTATACACCTTCATTTTTGCGTTCTAAAAGTTGTCTCAAAAGTCTCATAAAATCTCGTGTCTGCGTCGTAAGTTATTCGAGGTCAAAGGTCACAAAACTCGTTTTTTCGAGATTATCTAGGTTTCTATGGCTCCAATGATGTTAATCTATTATAAAAATTGTAGAGAATAAAACTTCCTACAACTTTGGTATTAAAAAAAAATTTCTCCGATCAATAGTTCAAAAGTTACGGCCGAAAGAAAAAGGAACGCTTTTAAAAAATTTAATTATGGCATTACTTTATGTCATAATGTACAAAAACGACTGTAACTTTTCAACACATTAAAATATTGACTTCCGGTCTGAAGCATTCAATTCTTAAGACTATTTTCAATCTACAATGCAATTTTTAAAATTTTGGAGGCCCTAGTTTAGCCAAAATTTAAACAAAAAAATAATAATAATAAAACCGTCACCCGTGAAACTTACCCGTGAAACCTTGACCCGTGAAACCGTCACCCGTGAAACTTACCCGTGAAACCTTGACCCGTGAAACCGTCACCCGTGAAACTTACCCGTGAAACCGTCACCCGTGAAACTTACCCGTGAAACCTTGACCCGTGAAACCGTCACCCGTGAAACTTACCCGTGAAACCTTGACCCGTGAAACCGTCACCCGTGAAACTTACCCGTGAAACCTTGACCCGTGAAACCGTCACCCGTGAAACTTACCCGTGAAACCTTGACCCGTGAAACTGTTACCCGTGAATATTAAATATAATAATAAATATTACATATTTATGTAGGTGCGATTTGGAAATACGTATAAAAATAATGGTGTTATTTAATAACCTAATTGACGATTTGGTTACAGTATATTAAAAAGGAAGTGTCTATTGGCACAAAAAAAACGCGAAAAACGCGAGAAAACGCGATACGCGAAATACAGTGTTGCCGATTATTTTTTGACATAAACTAATTAATACTAACAAAACTCTAATTGAGTCCAACAGAACTTCGTTTTTTTCACATAAACTAATTAATACTAACAAAACCCTTCTTGAGTTCAACAGAACTCCGTTTTTTAACATAAACTCGGCAACACTGTATTTCGCGTATCGCGTTTTTCCGCGTTTTCCGCGTTTCGCGTTTTTTTTGTGCCAATAGACACTTTCTATAAAAAATGTATTTCAACAAGGATTTAATAGAGAAAGAATGAATCTACAGATGTGCCTTTTTAAAATTTTGATTAAAAAATTGTACATGTATATAAAAATATTTTATGCAAACTTTACACGGTTGTATCTCATGATATAAATTAATTTTAAAAATTTTAAAAGGCACATCTGTAGATCCATTATTTCTCTATTAAATGTTTATAAAAATATTATCCTGAATTAAATAATAATCTGACAGTATACTCGCAACGAAAACACTTTTACAGTATTTTTCTACTTCAAAATGACATTGCATTGTTAGGATGCGGCAAAGTACGAGTTTCGGGCTGGTTTCAGGAAGCCCTAGTAGTGGGGAAAAAGTGGATTGTAAAAAATTAGAATCGAGAGCAATCTAGGAATTCGGTAAATACGTAGACGAGCCGCTTAAATATTAGGGGTTGTATTTATGAATAGAACTACCCAACAAAGTATTTTCCGCTAATTAATTACCCGCGCAATTTTCCACAATCCCGTAAATTTTTATCCACTTAAACTCGGAGTTCAAGAATTTAGGAGTTCAGCAAAAACTGCTAGAAACAATGACACAACAAAAAACAAAGCGACAAACAAACGAAACACAAAACGTACACAGAGACAAAAGAGCGTTTCCAGTGGGTGCACGTATTAATTCCCGTTAAATATTTGCACTGAGTTCCACCCGAGATGTCGCTAGTGTCGCAGTGTCTTAATACAAAGATGCTTCCAAGAAGAGGTAACACTAGGAGACTCAAGAGGGCTGGTGTCAGATGTATAATAAGGATACGTGAATACAAGGAAAAGAGAATCTGTGTTACAATGTTACGTGTTGTTGTTTTGAATTTTACTTTTGATATCAAAGAACAAGATGATAATGTGATACCTTTCTGTTATATTTTTATTTTATTTTGTACTAAAATAATAATATTCCCTTAAAATAAGGGCTTGTTTCATATATTTCAAGGGTTCTTGGTATTGAAATCGGTTAATTAATGTCCGCTGATTCCAAATATGGCATCAGAATTATATAATTACTTACCGTTCACGAGAAATTACGAAAATTAAAAACTACCCTGTGTAAAAATTTAATTGATTAAAAATAAGGGTTAATTTATGTAGAAAAGGGTAAATAAACATAGATACACTGTTAAATAGCAATATTTATTCATTTGACAGGCTCATAATACATGATTTATTGATTTAAAAAATTTTTTAAATGATACCTCGATTGGAAATTTTAAAATGAATTTTCGATCGCTCAAAAAATTGAAACCCTTATTTTTGCCCTTAGCCCTTTGAGACTTTTCATATATTTCAAGGGTTCTTGGTATTGAAATCGGTTAATTAAGGTCCGCTGATTCCAAATATGGCATCAGAATTATATAATTACTTACCGTTCACGAGAAATTACGAAAATTAAAAACTACACTGTGTACAAATTTAATTGATTAAAAATAAGGGTTAATTTATGTAGAAAAGGGTAAATAAACATAGATACACTGTTAAATAGCAATATTTATTCATTTGACTTTTTCTCTCCTCGGGTCAAATTATGTAGGAATCCATAGTTTCAATAAAAAATATCAACGGGTACAGCTTTCACAAAGGGATTTCTAAAATGTATAAAAATATATATTTTAATCTAGACTGAATTTAGACCGAATTTAGACTGAATTTAGACCGAATTTAGACTGAATTTAGACCGAATTTAGACTGAATTTCCGACTTAACCCTTATTTTTGCCCTTAGCCCTTTGAGACTTTGGCCATGTATAGAGGGCATTAAAATACACGTGGGAGTAACTCACAAGGGGGCCGAAAACTTTCTCAGAATTGCGAAAAAATCAATTCCAAGCGAGTTATGAGGGTTTGAAAATTCTAACAATTTTCCCTTAAAATAAGGGCTTGTTTCACATATTTCAAGGGTTCTTGGTATTGAAATCGGTTAATTAAGGTCCGCTGATTCCAAATATGACATCAGAATTATAATATTACTTACCGTTCACGAGAAATTACGAAAATTAAAAACTACCCTGTGTAAAAATTTAATTGATTAAAAATAAGGGTTCATTTATGTAGAAAAGGGTAAATAAACATAGATACACTGTTAAATAGCAATATTTATTCATTTGACAGGCTCATAATACATGATTTATTGATTTAAAATTTTTTTAAAATGATACCTCGATTGGAAATTTTAAAATGAATTTTCGATCGCTCAAAAAATTTAAACCCTTATTTTTGCCCTTAGCCCTTTGATACTTTGGCCATGTATAGAGGGCATAGGAATGCCAGGGGGGTTGAATTAGCGGGGGCGGAAAATTTTCTCAGAATTGCGAAAAAATCAATTCCAAGCGAGTTATGAGGGTTTGAAAATTCTAACAATTTTCCCTCAAAATAAGGGCTTGTTTCATATATTTCAAGGGTTCTTGGTATTGAAATCGGTTAATTAAGGTCCGCTGATTCCAAATATGACATCAGAATTATATAATTACTTACCGTTCACGAGAAATTACGAAAATTAAAAACTACCCTGTGTACAAATTTAATTGATTAAAAATAAGGGTTCATTTATGTAGAAAAGGGTAAATAAACATAGATACACTGTTAAATAGCAATATTTATTCATTTGACAGGCTCATAATACATGATTTATTGATTTAAAATTTTTTTTAAATGATACCTCGATTGGAAATTTTAAAATGAATTTTCGATCGCTCAAAAAATTGGAACCCTTATTTTTGCCCTTAGCCCTTTGATACTTTGGCCATATATAGAGGGCATAGAAATGCCAGGGGGGTTGAATTAGGGGGGGCGGAAAATTTTCTCAGAATTGCGAAAAAATCAATTCCAAGCGAGTTATGAGGGTTTGAAAATTCTAACAATTTTCCCTTAAAATAAGGGCTTGTTTCATATATTTCAAGGGTTCTTCGTATTGAAATCGGTTAATTAAAGTCCGCTGATTCCAAATATGACATCAGAATTATATAATTACTTACCGTTCACGAGAAATTACGAAAATTAAAAACTACCCTGTGTAAAAATTTAATTGATTAAAAATAAGGGTTCATTTATGTAGAAAAGGGTAAATAAACATAGATACACTGTTAAATAGAAATATTTATTCATTTGACAGGCTCATAATACATGATTTATTGATTTAAAATTTTTTTAAAATGATACCTCGATTGGAAATTTTAAAATGAATTTTCGATCGCTCAAAAAATTGAAACCCTTATTTTTGCCCTTAGCCCTTTGATACTTTGGCCATGTGTAGAGGGCATAGAAATGCCAGGGGGGTTGAATTAGGGGGGGCGGAAAATTTTCTCAGAATTGCGAAAAAATCAATTCCAAGCGAGTTATGAGGGTTTGAAAATTCTAACAATTTTCCCTTAAAATAAGGGCTTGTTTCATATATTTCAAGGGTTCTTGGTATTGAAATCGGTTAATTAAGGTCCGCTGATTCCAAATATGACATCAGAATTATATAATTACTTACCGTTCACGAGAAATTACGAAAATTAAAAACTACCCTGTGTAAAAATTTAATTGATTAAAAATAAGGGTTCATTTATGTAGAAAAGGGTAAATAAACATAGATACACTGTTAAATAGCAATATTTATTCATTTGACAGGCTCATAATACATGATTTATTGATTTAAAATTTTTTTTAAATGATACCTCGATTGGAAATTTTAAAATGAATTTTCGATCGCTCAAAAAATTGAAACCCTTATTTTTGCCCTTAGCCCTTTGATACTTTGGCCATGTATAGAGGGCATAGAAATGTCAGGGAGGTTGAATTAGGGGGGGCGGAAAATTTTCTCAGAATTGCGAAAAAATCAATTCCAAGCGAGTTATGAGGGTTTGAAAATTCTAACAATTTTCCCTTAAAATAAGGGCTTGTTTAATATATTTCAAGGGATCTTGGTATTGAAATCGGTTAATTAAGGTCCGCTGATTCCAAATATGACATCAGAATTATATAATTACTTACCGTTCACGAGAAATTACTAAAATTAAAAACTACCCTGTGTACAAATTTAATTGATTAAAAATAAGGGTTCATTTATGTAGAAAAGGGTAAATAAACATAGATACACTGTTAAATAGCAATATTTATTCATTTGACAGGCTCATAATACATGATTTATTGATTTAAAATTTTTTTTAAATGATACCTCGATTGGAAATTTTAAAATGAATTTTCGATCGCTCAAAAAATTGGAACCCTTATTTTTGCCCTTAGCCCTTTGATACTTTGGCCATATATAGAGGGCATAGAAATGCCAGGGGGGTTGAATTAGGGGGGGCGGAAAATTTTCTCAGAATTGCGAAAAAATCAATTCCAAGCGAGTTATGAGGGTTTGAAAATTCTAACAATTTTCCCTTAAAATAAGGGCTTGTTTCATATATTTCAAGGGTTCTTGGTATTGAAATCGGTTAATTAAGGTCCGCTGATTCCAAATATGACATCAGAATTATATAATTACTTACCGTTCACGAGAAATACATGATTTATTGATTTAAAATTTTTTAAAAATGATACCTCGATTGGAAATTTTAAAATGAATTTTCGATCGCTCAAAAAATTGAAACCCTTATTTTTGCCCTTAGCCCTTTGATACTTTGGCCATGTATAGAGGGCATAGAAATGCCAGGGGGGTTGAATTAGGGGGGGCGGAAAATTTTCTCAGAATTGCGAAAAAATCAATTCCAAGCGAGTTATGAGGGTTTGAAAATTCTAACAATTTTCCCTTAAAATAAGGGCTTGTTTAATATATTTCAAGGGATCTTGGTATTGAAATCGGTTAATTAAGGTCCGCTGATTCCAAATATGGCATCAGAATTATATAATTACTTACCGTTCACGAGAAATTACGAAAATTAAAAACTACCCTGTGTAAAAATTTAATTGATTAAAAATAAGGGTTCATTTATGTAGAAAAGGGTAAATAAACATAGATACACTGTTAAATAGCAATATTTATTCATTTGACAGGCTCATAATACATGATTTATTGATTTAAATTTTTTTTAAAATGATACCTCGATTGGAAATTTTAAAATGAATTTTCGATCGCTCAAAAAATTGAAACCCTTATTTTTGCCCTTAGCCCTTTGATACTTTGGCCATGTATAGAGGGCATAGAAATGCCAGGGGGGTTGAATTAGGGGGGGCGGAAAATTTTCTCAGAATTGCGAAAAAATCAATTCCAAGCGAGTTATGAGGGTTTGAAAATTCTAACAATTTTCCCTTAAAATAAGGGCTTGTCTAATATATTTCAAGGGATCTTGGTATTGAAATCGGTTAATTAAGGTCCGCTGATTCCAAATATGGCATCAGAATTATATAATTACTTACCGTTCACGAGAAATTACGAAAATTAAAAACTACCCTGTGTAAAAATTTAATTGATTAAAAATAAGGGTTCATTTATGTAGAAAAGGGTAAATAAACATAGATACACTGTTAAATAGCAATATTTATTCATTTGACAGGCTCATAATACATGATTTATTGATTTAAAATTTTTTTTAAATGATACCTCGATTGGAGGTTTTAAAATGAATTTTCGATCGCTCAAAAAATTGAAACCCTTATTTTTGCCCTTAGCCCTTTGATACTTTGGCCATGTATAGAGGGCATAGAAATGCCAGGGGGGTTGAATTAGGGGGGGCGGAAAATTTTCTCAGAATTGCGAAAAAATCAATTCCAAGCGAGTTATGAGGGTTTGAAAATTCTAACAATTTTCCCTTAAAATAAGGGCTTGTTTCATATATTTCAAGGGTTCTTGGTATTGAAATCGGTTAATTAAGGTCCGCTGATTCCAAATATGACATCAGAATTATATAATTACTTACCGTTCACGAGAAATTACGAAAATTAAAAACTACCCTGTGTAAAAATTTAATTGATTAAAAATAAGGGTTCATTTATGTAGAAAAGGGTAAATAAACATAGATACACTGTTAAATAGCAATATTTATTCATTTGACAGGCTCATAATACATGATTTATTGATTTAAATTTTTTTTAAAATGATACCTCGATTGGAAATTTTAAAATGAATTTTCGATCGCTCAAAAAATTGAAACCCTTATTTTTGCCCTTAGCCCTTTGATACTTTGGCCATGTATAGAGGGCATAGAAATGCCAGGGGGGTTGAATTAGGGGGGGCGGAAAATTTTCTCAGAATTGCGAAAAAATCAATTCCAAGCGAGTTATGAGGGTTTGAAAATTCTAACAATTTTCCCTTAAAATAAGGGCTTGTTTCATATATTTCAAGGGTTCTTGGTATTGAAATCGGTTAATTAAGGTCCGCTGATTCCAAATATGGCATCAGAATTATATAATTACTTACCGTTCACGAGAAATTACGAAAATTAAAAACTACCCTGTGTAAAAATTTAATTGATTAAAAATAAGGGTTAATTTCTGTAGAAAAGGGTAAATAAACATAGATACACTGTTAAATAGCAATATTTATTCATTTGACAGGCTCATAATACATGATTTATTGATTTAAAATTTTTTTAAAATGATACCTCGATTGGAGGTTTTAAAATGAATTTTCGATCGCTCAAAAAATTGAAACCCTTATTTTTGCCCTTAGCCCTTTGATACTTTGGCCATGTATAGAGGGCATAGAAATGCCAGGGGGGTTGAATTAGGGGGGGCGGAAAATTTTCTCAGAATTGCGAAAAAATCAATTCCAAGCGAGTTATGAGGGTTTGAAAATTCTAACAATTTTCCCTTAAAATAAGGGCTTGTTTCATATATTTCAAGGGTTCTTGGTATTGAAATCGGTTAATTAAGGTCCGCTGATTCCAAATATGACATCAGAATTATATAATTACTTACCGTTCACGAGAAATTACGAAAATTATAAACTACCCTGTGTAAAAATTTAATTGATTAAAAATAAGGGTTCATTTATGTAGAAAAGGGTAAATAAACATAGATACACTGTTAAATTGGGTACATATTTGGATTCAGCGGGTCCTAATTGAGGGGTTAGACTACCCTTCTTTAGCCTACTACCCTTACTTTACGAGTTATAAGCATTATTAAATTTTCCTAGCGTTGTAATTTTGCTAGCAAAATCGTTAAAAAAATTGACACTACGCTAGGAAAATTTTAAATTGCTTATAACTCGGAAACTAAGGGTTGCAGGACAAAATAGAGTGCATATTTGAATTCAGCAGGTCCTAATTGAGGGGTTATACTACCCCTCTTTATCCTACTACCCTTAGTTTACGAGATATAAGCATTTTAAAATTTTCCTAGCGTAGTTGTAATTTTGCTTCAAAAATCGATGTATATCGTCAAAAAAATTGACACTACGCTAGGAAAATTTTAAATTAGTTATAACTCGGAAATTAAGGGTTGCACGGTCAAATGGGGTGCATATTTGAATCCAGCAGGTCCTAATTAGGTGTATATGATACAAACCACCCTTGAAATAAACGTAATTATGGTAGTTTTTGGTGAAATTTTACTGACTTTAAATAATTATTATCTCGTAAACTAAAGGGCTAAGGGTCAAAAGTTAAATACAAAGGTTGCGTAACTTTTCATTCTCTATCTGCCTGTCTATAGATAAGGCCGTTTTGGCCGATTTTTAATTATTTTTTTGATCGCCCGCCATTCATGTTCTCCTGATACAAACTTGGTGATTTTTGTTCGATTCAAAATTCAAGTAGAGTGAGGGTGAAAATTTAAAAACGCGGTTACGTAGAAACTAAGGGTTGGCGAGTGATTTAGGGGTTATATTCGTACTCTACGCGTTGAAATACACCAGTATGCATATTGCCACCCCTAAAAGTTAATTAGCACCGGAGATATTCAACCCTTATTTGTATCTTCGGTACTAAGGGTCGTATCGAAAAAATCTATATTACATTCGCTAGGGGATGAAAAACTGAGCATCTGTTACATTTAACTTTTTCTTCTACGACCCTTAGTTTAAGGGTTATGAGCAATCAAAGTGGTGAAAAAGTCGTCTAAACATAGTCATTAACCCTTAAACTAAGGGCCGTAGAGGAAAAAGTTAAATGCAAAAGATGCTCAGTTTTTCATCCCCTATCGAATGCAATGTTGATTTTTTCAATACGACCCTTAGTACCAGAGATACAAATAAGGGTTGAATATCTCCGGTGCTAATTAACTTTTTGGGGTGGCAATATGCATACTGGTGTATTTCAACGCGTAGAGTACGAATATGACCCGTAAATTACTTTCCATCCCTTAGTTTTTACGTAACCGCGTTTTTAAATTTTCACCCTCACTCGAGTTGAATTTTGAATCGAACAAAAATCACCAAGTTTGTATCAGGATAACATGAATGGTGGGAGATCAAAAAAATATTTAAAAATCGGCCAAAACGGCCTTATCTATAGACAGGCAGATAGAGAATGAAAAGTTACGCAACCTTTGTATTTAACTTTTTGCCTTTAGCCCTTTAGTTTACGAGATAATAATTATTTAAAGTCAGCAAAATTTCACCAAAAACTACCAAAATTACGTTGATTTCATGGATTGTTTATATCGAATACCTAATTAGGACTCGCTGATTCTAAATCTACCCTCAGAATTACATAATTACTTACCCTTTTGATATATTTATATATAAATACAAAATTGCAACTACGCTAGGAAAATTTTAAAACGCATATAACTTGAAAAATAAGGGTTGAACGACAAAACTGAGGGCATATTTGGATCAGCCGGTCCTAATTGAGGGGGTAAACTACCCCTCTTTATCATACTACCCTTAGTTTACGAGAAATAAGCACTTTAAATTTTTCCTAGCAAATAATTAGAAGAATATTGTGATAGTAAATTATTAATTAACAGCTCATTTTCTAGGCCACTGCTCAAAAATATTCTGTGACGTCACATTAAGAGATGGCAGCACTAGTCTCATTTTGGGCAATTTCACCCCTAAAAAATTAAATTAAACGCTATATAACGGGACGTAGGACAACGATATGTTGTTTAATAAGTATAATAAAGCAAATTTTCTATTCTGACTAAATTATTTATTTATTTTAAAAAATTTACATTTCATTTCAATAATTCATGCAACAATACTGCATATTTACTCATTTTGAAAGGAAACGAGGAAAATAAATAAAAACTGCTAATTTTTCTTTCTTTTTATATACAACACAAATACATAAGAGAAATATATACTTTCATACATAATACATGCAATAATACCACGCCATTTACCAAGTTTGGGTGGCACGAACCTTGTCACACATTTAAACTCAACAAGCAGTCAAACATTCCCATCCTGACACACTTCTTTCGCGTCATCCACATTTATTATCCTTTTCATTCAAGCTCTTTTATTCTTTCCACTCAAATCATTTACATTTCTAATACATGATCAGTCATTCCAATCAACATATTCACCGGACGTCCAAACAAAAGCTCATCTCAACCGCACACATTCTCTTTAAAACACACATAAATGTGTCATTTCCCAAGTTGGGTAGGCACACTTCATTTGCTTCGTTCACTTGAAATCACTCGCAATTAACCATCAATCATTTTAATCCACTAATTCGCAGAACGTTCACGAAAACGCACACTAACTATTTCACAAACTCAATCGCTCACAGAATCATTTATCTCAAACATCAACATTTACAAATAAAATATTCAAATACAATACAAGTTTTTGTAATTTAATGCAATATAAAATAATAAAATGACTTGCCCTGAAAGAAATACAATAAATGATTAGTTTTGTTACATTGCAATTGAATTTTATTGCCAAATGTAATTACAAGTCAATATAGTAATAACTGCATTTATATTGATAACTCACAGTATGTGAGGCTGCCACACCCAAGCTGAATGATAGGCACGTATGTTTTGTATACAATTGTATCAAAGATTTAGTTACATATCTCGGCAATGTCTAAAAAAATAAAGGAGTGGAGAAGAGAACCCAACACGCAACCAACCAACATGGTTCTTTTCTCCACGTAAATGGCCCTGTACACAATTCATAAAAGGACCATTAAACAAACAATAAACCGTACACTTATTTTATTAGTGACATTTCCTATCTGAGCGCAATATTGACCGCGGGTGATTTAAACCAATAGAACATGGAAAACAAACAACTAAAAACAAAGCTATCACCCCAATTATAAAATACTTTAATACGAGTATGGGAGGGTATACAAAACTAGAACTGCATGCTGCCGCACACATGTCTAGCAAAGCCAAAAAAGTTCTAACGTCGTCAAGTTAAAAACAAGCCCCTAACTATACTAATCCCAATTTTAATTCTAATTCAATTCATTTCAATGCCACACCTAATTACAAAAGAATAATTCGCGAACCGAAATGTCACTGTAAGTTATTTCACCTACCAAAATTTCCTAAGTCTAAATGGTCCTGTACATAATTCATTAAAGAAAGAGATGCATACTGTCTGCTGTTTCGAAGCTGCCAGTTACTTCAAATTAATTCATTTGTTATTATTCCAAAGTCTACAACATTCAACTTATAAAAAATGTATTCTGTTCAAATTGTCATCATTTTGTTCGCTGTTCGCAACTTAATGTTAAGTATCTGGCAACAACGAATTTATTCATCACTTCTTGTTCTTTATTTATTGTATTGTCACATTAACATCTTCAATTTTATTTGCAGTTTCAAATGCATCTCTTTATGTATTTTGTTCGTTGAAAAAGGACCATTGAACAAGGAGTAAACAACATTTATTTTCACTAGTGACATTTCCTATTTAAGTTTAATATTGACCGCAATTGATTTTAACTTGAAACCCAAGAACATGACAAACAAAACAACCAAAGGCAAAGCTATCACCCCAATTAAAATTATTTTAAAATACATAATAATGTCACTAGTTTCATCAAAATTTCCTTGAACCCTTAATCTGTACTACCAAAGTACTAGTAAAGTAACGACGACGTGGTTTACTCCTTGCAAACTGTTACCTAAGTTAAAATTAATTGTTGAGATCATATTCACATGATCATTGGGAATTGAACCCAAGACTGTGCCACCTGTATTCATTTAACTACAATCTCAACATTATTATCAAAGTTAGAAGATTCAGTCTTTATTATTAATTTTGTAAAATATTATTTCGAGTTAAAGAATGATTCACGCAAAAGGAAAAGACTGGCAAAACTATCTTTGATAATTCACTTATCACTAAGTCTCTGGAAGGCTGCTGGAGTTGATGTCGCCTGCAGAAAGTCCCACGATGGATGTTGAAGTTGTCCAGTGTAATCCCTCGACGACTCTCCTTCGAAGACTTCTTGGCTTGTTCACATCGAATACCTAGGAACCACAAATCATTTATTTACATTTGATAAACACTGTTTGCTTATTCTGAAAATATTAAATATTTATAATAAATGAATTATTTTATACAGGAAGTATCCAACAGTTGACGGCTGGTAACCGCACACACGATAAAAATATATATCTATACCGATTGTCACAATATGTGAGGCTGCCGTACCCTAATTGGGTGAAAAGCGTGATAGATTATGTATGTAATTTATTAATATTATTATATTTGTTTGACTTTGTTTCCTTGATTTTATCTCGATTTATTTAGATCTGTATTTGTATTCAATTTTTGTTTTTATTATGTTCACTATATTTAGTCAATGTACATTTGCAATGTTGTAATATTATTCTGTAATTGGGTTCTAAACCTGTTGATATAATAATAATAAATATAATGGTTTAAGATTCAATACTGAAATTGAAATAAAATAGTTTAAATTGGATGCATAGCTGAATATGCTAATGACCGACAATGGTTCTGACTGTTCAGTTTCAGATCCAATTTCAATTTACTGCACAAAAATTTGGCCTGTAGTGTACTCTCCACAAACAGTCATGAGTGCGTTAACTGCTGGTAACTGCACACACGAAAAAACATAATATCCATACCAATGACTCGCATATGTGAGGCTGCCGTACCCAACTTGGGTAAAAGGCATGACAGATATGTACGTATTGTAAAAAAGAGTTATGCTGTCACACCCATATTAAATAAGAAATAAGAACAAAAAGAAAAGTATGTTTAAGACTTGTAGATACTGTGCCACAACGAATTAAAACAGTTTTAAAAATGATGGTGAAGTTACAAGTCGTTTATGGTAATTACAGCAAACGATTAAAAAATTGCCAGCTGTATACTTTATTCTCTAAGTTTATATTTAAAGTTACATGCACTTAAAATATACCTTTAATATATTTTAAGTAAATTAAACTTTAAATATAAACTTAGAGAACAAAGTATACAGCTGGCAATTTTTTTATCGTTTGCTGTAATTACTATAAATGACTTTACCCCTGTGTAACTCCACCTTAATTATATTTTATTGTTTTAAGATTTTAGTTTTAACAAATAATCAAATATAATAATTATAATTTTTTAAATTTTTTAATTATATTGAACATACTTCAATATGTGTTTTATTTCATGTACTTATGCATGGCCGAATTATTTATAGTGGATTTATTTGTTAAACAAGGAAAATTAATTTATAGTATCTAATTATTAATAAAAATGTAAATGATATGATTTATGCAAAACAATAAATTGTGTTAAATGTAACACATTGACAATTACTCACTTATATTAATTTTCATTCCATTTACAAAACTCCAATCCAATACTTTTATGTTTTGTAGATACTCGTAATAATAATCAAGGTTTGTACTTCATTCACAACTCATATGTGTTTTTATGGTTTACAAATATTAATTTGCTCGGTAAGTACAAAAATTTAAGTATCAATTTAATATCAGCTTTATTGAGTTAAATAATTGAATGTTATATTGTAACTGCAACAAATTTTTGTAATTACAAATCTATTACAATTTAAATTAAACAATAATGTTTTGAAATTTTTCTGTTATTATATTACACGAAACAGTATCACACAAATTTATATTTGAAACAAGAAGCTGGAGGTTTCAACTTTATACCTGAGCCCTATCCTACCCCCTACCGAGTTTATTGCTTTGAGGTTCTCGAACCTGGGAGCAGAAAACAAGGATGTGAAATAAGTTGTCTAAATATTGGCGCAACGCGCAAAAACACGAACGAATATTATTTGAAAAATTCGCATTTGCGAATTTTTCAAATAATATTTTTCAAGAACGGGTTATTGGATTTTTTATTTTTTGAGCATCCTCAGCATAATTTTACTAATGCTATTAAATAGCATAGAGCAATTTTAAATAAAAAATTTATTACAGAAAATATGAGCATCTTTACACCTTCACTAATAGTACCGATATCTTATTAACAATAACATTATTTAAAATTCTGAGTCTGCCATTTAGTTTATAAAGTATTCAATAATATGCACATTTTTTTTGAAAAGAAACAAAACGTACAGTAACAAGAAAAATCATCTTAAAGTTGTGCAAAATAACAGTTTTCTGAGGCCAGGGTCGAACAGCCTTAAACATACTTTTCTGGAGAAAAAAATCTCAAATATTCTACAGTCTGTCATAATTCTTTGATTGTACTGCATAGGACGATTTTTCAAAAAAAAAAAATTAATCGGTTCCATAAATTTTCGACTATTGATTTGATTTGAGATTGTGTAAAATGTATTGCAGTTTTCAATAAATATGAGATACAGTACATTATACTTGTATTTTGATTTTGATTTAAACTTTTGTACAACAAAAAACGATTTCATTTTACATCTAGGCCATGTGTTATACGTTTCAGTTTCAAATCCAGGTAGGTACAAATTTCAGTTAACTACACAAAAATCTTCCCTGTAGTGTACTCCCAACAGTCATGAGTAAGTGACATAAGTAACATATGCCTAAACCGATGACTCACATATATGAGGCTGCCACATTTGAGTGAAAGCATTGAGTCACTTTTTGATCTGTAGTATTTATACTGATGTTCACAGTGACCTGTGAGGCTGTCACACTCAAGCTGAGTAAAAGCATAGAGTTTCAAATGGAATACGCAAAGTAAAAATAATAAACTTACGTGTTACGTGGTAGCACCAGATGATGTTCCCTCTCCTAGAAACTCCAACTGCAGAATTTCAAACCAAAGAATCTTCAAACTTTGTACATGAAGTCCAAATTAATCTGTAACAATAACAAACATTTAGATTCATATAAACTGCATTAAATAACGAATAATGTTCACTGTGGTGTGCTCTCCAGTAACAATTATGAGTGAGATTGGCTGATAACCGCACACACACAATATAATGTATACGGAGTGATTCATCCGTCGTCATTCTTTTATTTTATTTTTTTATAGTGCTATTGAAGTCATAGGATAAAACTCTTCGGTTAAAATGTTTTTGATATACGAACCATATTTATTTGTATATATCCATTTGAGCGCAATAATATGCAACTTTATATTTCTTAATGGAACAGCCCATAAATATTTATTGATTTTGATAGCAAAGTAGATATTCCCTTAAAAAAGTAATATAATGAAGTGTATAACTTTATAAATGAAGAGGTTATTAACGTTTTTCGTTCAATGATGAATAATTGAGTATGTATCATGTTACTAATATCAAAGTAATTGATGAATTATTTTATTAATTGTTTCGAATTCAAATAAAGCTGACAAGCTGTAAAATTATTTATACTTTACCTTTGTTTAAGTGCCAAATTTATATTTCTATGACATACCTCAAGTATGAATATCATATTAACCATTTCATCTTTACTACAATTTGTATTCATTTTCACTTCAACAAAGATAAAGTGTCAATAATTTGACAGCTTGATTAATTGTAATGTGATATAAACTTATCATTGATTGAATAAACGTTAGTAACTTCTTCATTTATAATTTTAGACAGTTTACTACATTACTTTTTTGAAGGAAATCTATTTTGCTATCAGAATCAATTAATATTTATAGGAAATATAGTTGCATATTATTGCACTCAAATGTTACACCCTGTATACAAATGAATATGGATGACCGATGAATCACTCTGTATATCTATACCGATGTCTCACATTATGTGAGACTGCCACACCCAAGCTGAGTGAAAAGCTTTCAGTTTCAAATCCAGGCAGATACACATTCCAGTTAACTACACAAACATGTTTCCTGTAGTGTACTCAGAGTGAGTTGACAGACAGTAAGAGCATTGAGTGACTTTTTGGTCTGTAGTATCTATACTGACGTTCACAGTGACCTGTGAGGCTGCCACACTCAAGCTGAGTAAAAGCATCGTGTTCCAAATGGAATACACAAAGTTAAAATAAAAAACTTACGTGCTGAACTGGTGAACGAGATGTTCCTTGTCCTAGAGACAGTAGACTCCAACAGTAGAATTTCAAACCAAAGAATCTTCAAAGTTTGTACCACGACTCAGGAACTGGATGGGGGCACCACAGGCTGTGCGGATCTTACAGCCAGAGATAAAGATGCTACAACCGGAACAAGTCTGAAAAATACAACAAAAAATAAATTAGATGTGTATTTCATATTTCTATAAATTAATTAATGTAACAATTAAATAACGAGCAAACAATAAATAAAACTGATTAATTACCTTATATACATGTTCCTCCTGAAGAAATACATCTTCTTATTGTGTTCAAATATGCACTAGGTGTATAAACAGCTGCAGATGACAACCAAACGCTCCAGAAATGTGTTGATGACGCCTGAGGATCAATCTGACTTGTGTAGAAGCTGCCAGGTTCACCATGAGTTGTAGAAAGACTTCAAATCTGTGTAAAACGTCCAATACTGCAGATTCATCAATTGTGATCTAAACAAATAGAAATAAAATATTAAAGCTACATTCACATACGCATTTTAATATTTATATTTATGTTTGCGAATAAGAAAGTTCGAATGCATCTAACTAAATAGAAGCAATGAAAGTGGAAAGTGTGAATGCTCGTATTTAATTAGATGTATTTCAGCCTCATTCATATACGCATTTCGTCTTAAGATTTACATTTATATTTACGTTTAAAAAAGTATAGGTTCATAATATAACTAAATAGGAACATTCGCATGTCCTACTGTCAAGCACTATGAATGCTCGTATTTAGTTAAATGTATTCAAACTTTCTTAAACGTAAACATAAATGTAAACCTTCAAACTAAATGCGTATGTGAATGCAGCTTTATTTTTATGTAAATATTACAAATAAAACAATAAGCCACATCCAAATGTAATAATAAAACGCTTACCATCAATATTAAGATGCACTAGGTTCCTAAACAGCTGCAGATGACGACCAAAGTAGTAATTACAACTCGAGAACTCTTGAAGAAGCTTTAATTTCTTGCTGATGATGTGGTCAGCCTTCAAGAATGTAATAACGACAGCAGGACGAGCAATTCGCTTCTAAAGACATCCGCTAACCCAGTTCTACAGTTTTGGATCCTTCATCAGAAGATTCTCAGAGTCTGCAGGTGGCTGAAGAACGTAGAAGATGCTTTAATTCCTTGTTGAAGATGTCGTCAGCAGGAGGATCAATTCTTCTGAAGACGTCCGCTAACTGAGCCTTCATCGAACCTGAAACAATGTATCAATTAAATAACGAGTAATTAATAAATAAAACTGATTAATTACCATCAATACATGATCCTCCTGAAGAAATACATCTTCTTATTGTGTTTTTGTACCATAGTGTCATCAATATACGATGTCGGTTTCGAGTATTCACTTCCATACTGTCTTCATTCTTACACACAACAGTAGGTATTGACCTGTAAATAAATTTAATAATTTAGCCACAGAAACGATTTAATATTTGTTTATAACTTAAAACTGAACAACTGATTATTAAAATTCACTTTAACTTCTTGTTAACAAAACTAAACTTCAAACATTGCAAATGGCGAAGTCGTTACATCAGGTTTCATTAGGTCCGTGACGTCACGCAATCCTTAAAATGCGTTGCAAATAAATATGTACTTTTTCCAGAACTTTTTACCGAACGAATTTTAATTAGCAGTTAATATCAAAAATAAATTATTTAAAAAAGACTGATTAATTATCTTAGTTGCAGAAATGAATTTCTGCATTATGTAATTTCATGTTTGAGATCCTCATTTTCTTCAAAGACGATGTCAGGTCCCCCAAATTTGTAGGCAGTCTCGAGTATTCTCTTTGATTGACGGGTTGTCTAAAAACACGTACCTATACGATATGAAATAAATTAAAATTTAAAAAATACAAATTCTCCTAAGTATCCCAATATTATAGAAAATGACATGAAAAATAAGTAATAGAATATTATACAACTTCGCTAAAATGGAGGTTATTATTCTTGAAAATGAAGCGAGCGAGGGTTTTTATAATCGGATGAAATAATAGCAATTAGAGTGAAGAGTACAGCACACGGGATATTTGGTTGCAAATTAATTGTAATGTACTTTTGACTGGATTCGAACCTAAGTATGCAAGTAAGCAGAACTAGAAGTGCTCAGTTTATATAAAAATAGTCAAACTTACCAATTTTGTATATGTTAGACCCTTTTTGAAGAACTTGTAGTGATGAAATAGTAATGGACTGCAAATCTGCAACAAAAAAATATAATTATGTTATTACACAACACTTAAAAATTGTAAGAATTTTTAAAACAACTCAACATACTTTTTACATGTGTATATACATAATGCAATAGTAGATCATGTAGATTGAATATAAAACTGCTTAAAATAGCACATATTCGCTATGCATCTTCTTTAAAACGTATTTTTCACGAATAAACGAAATATAACTTACTAATTAAATTACAAATGGAATTTTGTTTACTCCAATCGAAGGTTATCATTGTATAGTCAAATCATGCCTGTGCGCACCGCACACTGCTTCAACGTATAGTTTGACCAAGTTAATATGGTTTTTTATACCACAAATTTTGCAAACAGGGATGTTACTAAGATTTTGTTGTTTGTGAAAATGAAGGTCTTCATCATTTTCTTACAAGAGGATTATTTTATTTTAATTTGGAATCGCATGGTATGAACTACACTCGAGGAAAATAAAAACGCACCACTTGAAAATGCACAAAAAATGACACAATTTCAAAGTGCGATATCTCGGCTGCACTTCGACGAAATTGGATGAATCTTCGAGTTCTGAAAACGTTGAAATCTTTAATGTGATGATAGTCAATGTTACAAAAAATCCACTCCACCCTCTCCCACCCCCCTAAGAAAAACGAATGTATCTGATGTCCAAAAAGGTCCAACTTTGGCAACTCATACGGAGTGACAAAAAAATCGTGGACCGCAAAATTTCAAGGACCTACGATGATTTGGCGCGAAGTTATGAATTTTTGAAAAAAAAGTGCCTTCTTGAGGTTTCTGAATTTCATTAACAATTATCTAAAAGTGACTTTAAAATTTTTATTTCTTTAAACACCTTTATTTGTTAGATGTTTTAAGAAATAAACGAATTTGGTGCGAAATCGGACAAATTATGGGCAAAAAGCACAAAAATACAATTTTTTTTCAAAAATTCATAACTTTCTGCCAAATTATCGCACGTACTTGAAATTTTGAGAAAATTGAAGGAAAAGGATTGAACTTTATTGTCCTGTTGGGCAATAAGGTCCACGATTTTTTTACTCACGCTACAAGTTGCTACAGTTGAACATTTTTCAGTAAAAAACATGTTTTTTTATCCGGGGGTGGCAGGGGGTGGATCGGGTTTGGCGGCAAATTAATTTACAGGGCCGAATAGAGAAACCTTCAACGTTCTCGGAAATCCAAAATTTATTGATTTTCTTGCAAAATTTGCCAAGTAATAGCCAAAAACCTGAAAAAGGCGCTTTTTTTCAAAAATTCATAACTTCGCGCCAAATTGTCGTAATAACTTGAAATTTTGCGGACCTTGCAGGAAAAGTCTGAACTTTATTACCCTGTTGGCCAATAAGGTCCACGATTTTTTTGTCAGTCCGTATGAGTTGCCAAAGTTGGACTTTTTTGGACATCAGATACATTCGTTTTTCTTAGAGGGGCGGGAGAGGGTGGAGTGGATTTTTTTAACATTGGATATCATTACATTAAAGATAAGACTACAACGTTTTCAGAACTCGAAGATTCATTCAATTTCGTCGAAATGCAGCCGAGATATCGCACTTTGAAATTTTGTCATTTTTGGTGCATTTTCAAGTGGTGCGTTTTTATTTTCCTCGAGTGTGTATATATATATATAAAGAGGTAGTACCTAGTACTAGCCTCACGCACGCTATGTAAAACAGATCAAATCTGCTTGTTGGCTCTGTAGGCCAGTTGTAGATAAAATAAAATAATAATAATAAAAAAAATTTCAACACTAAGCGGATGTGGAGTTCATCTTTATCTTTAAATAAAAAAAAATTTAATCGATCCGATCAAAATTAGTCTCAATTTCATTCCCCATTCAAAAGCATGTTTTTGCTGCGCGCAACTTCACTACATTAGGCTCTTAAAAATCTGACAACTAAGAAGGTTTGTATTCCACTTTTCAAACTACAAAGTTTCAGGTTTCAGAAAAGAAGGAAGCAATCTACGGGCACTAGGCCCGTATTTGCTCCAACATAGGGCACGCGACCGTGAATTCCGTAAATTCCACACCCTTCCTTCTCGAGAGAATAGCAAACAGACCTAGTTATACTTCTACCAGAGCTCTCACATCATATTTCATAACATTACAGAGATTTACTCGAGTCATAACACACTAAGAAGATATTATGTTACATAACAAACATATGTATATCACCATTTTATCCGATTTGGGTGTGGTAGTAACACATACTGTGAGTCATATATAGCAAGGTGTGCGGTTACCAGCCGTCAATTAACAGCTACTTATAGTTTAGTGGAGAGCACACCACGAGAGAGATTTTTGTGCAAGTTGTCAGAACCTCATTCCGTCAAAGAATGCTATTGATCTTGACTATTTGTAACCAAGATCATAAGGCTCATAAATTATATACAGGTTGGTGGAGGTGAAATGCGAACATAGAGAAATATTTGACAATGGAGTTATCGTGCTAGGCATCTTGATATAGGTACGTGGAATAAGTACTGTCAATGTCAAAGTAGCTGTCATATTATTGAAATTTTTATTTTCTTTAAAATATTGTCTTTGCATAATAATGTATGTGTACGAGCAGAACGAGAAAGTTTACATGCACTTTTAGATTTTATTATTATTTCTGTTATTGATTACTCTTTTTGCCACACAAATTCACATTACTTCGTTTTGTGACACTACTACAAAATATATCAAGATACCTGGCATGAAAGTTCGATTGTGATGTACGAGTATGTTTCCCTATGTTCGCATTTCACCTCCACCAACCTGTATATTACATGTACAGGGTGCATATATTTTAATGGCTTATAGTGCTCAACTTACGTATAACGGAAATTAAATATTTTTTTCAATATTTGCAATTTTACTTTAAAAAAAAAAATTGTTCCGTGATTACCTATACAACACATTGATCGTATTAACGTCTGTAAGACGTACATCTTGCTACTGTCTTATAGACGTCATAAGGAGACTAGAATTGGTTGAATTTTAGACGTTTTATGCGATAGTCTTTATGTCGTCATTATGTTGTCCAGTTTTAAATCTTCCGCTCAAAATAGGAGTCCTATATTTGTCTCAAAATTCATCTTGGTTATGACATACAGAAATCCTATTGATCAAAATTAAGTCGTATATTGGTCATAATTTTATTAAAAAGGACATAATTTAATTGTCGAAAAGGTATTAAATAGACGTCATTTGCATGGAAGAAAATGACATCTTTTAAACATCCAGAATGGAGGACATAAGACACGTATGTGGCGTCTTTGTGATTACATTTGGATCAGACTTTTTAAAGACATTATAAAGACGTCTTAACGACGTTTTTGTATTGTATGGGTAGTACAAGTTCTATATGTCATTCGAATATGTACCTCAAGTTATGGTACACCCTGTATAACAGACATAGTGAAGTAGTTCATTTTTCTTTATATTTACCGCAATTCATTAAATTATAAATCAGAAATGCATAATTTATCATCCTTAAAAACTGCGACAGATCCGTACTAAAATATTTCTTTGCTATCCTAACCTGCAAAATTTCCTTGATTCCAATCATTCCAGCATTTATTCTCCATCATAAACTCAATTCTATTTCTTTCCGCCGTCAAAATTTAACAGTAAAATTAGCAAAAACCGATTTAAACCCCCCATAATCGTAAAATCCGGAGTTCCGGTCCTGATAAGACACCTAAACTCCCGGTTCAATTAAGGGCGCGTTTCCATCTTCCAATTGTAGGAAACTGTCAGGGGAAAGTTACGCCACCATCATTTATATAAGAGTTTAAATTTAAAGTTGCTCAAATGAATTTTGAAATGGGAATATTTTACTGGGGGGTTGTTTAGGGTGCAGGTTTATTAAAAGTTTCATTAATTTTTTGCTATTTTGATCAAAAGAAAAATGAATGTTCGTTTTTTAATATTAGGGAGATTTTTCATTATTTACTTTATTAAAATTTCTATTAATCTAATTTAAGACGAAGATTTTCGAAGAGATTAATTGACGCTTAATTTTGTGCGTTTATCACATTTTTCAGGTCTACATAAAAAACTACTACACTTTAGAAGATATAGTACCTACTCGAAATAAGAGATAGCCAATAGGAATTTTAAATTGGTATATACAATATTAATCGAGCGGGCATAGATTATCAGCAAATTTTTGGCAGAAACCGCTTCGCTACCTTGAAATAGTGTATAAAGATGTCGTCCAACTCGGTTTTCTCTTGACTCAGTTGCGTTGAGCCAAGTAATAAGTAAATAAGCGAACTTTGACTCAGCTCTGTGTAGAACAGGCTCACGAACAGTACATACATGGTTTATATTTTTATATACGTTAGTAGTATTTTTTGTTTTAAAAAGTTCTTCTTCCTAATTAAAAATTTTTTAACAATATACATGTTTGAGTTGAGATGGGATTTTATTCACTGTCTAAATAACAATAATTATTTTATTTTATAATGTACTATTCAACAAGATTTAGGTAGGTACATACCAAACCAAAAAAATCACTAGAATTTATTTTTCCGTTAATTTCATGGACTCTAATCGTCTAAACTGTAATTCATAAATTAATTTATCTAATGCAGTGTTTATAAGCCTCAATTTGAAAACCATAATAGCATTCATTATAAGCCAAGGACAACGACGAATCCAGTACCTATGGAACTCAGTACCATAATGAAATAATAAACAACTCGTTACTAAAGGAAGTTTTAAAAATAGGATACCTGATTTTTTTAGATTAAATCCTTTTTGGTCAATACTAAATAGTTTATTTAACTTTTTGACTAATTTACGCCAGCAGATAAAATTTTGTATGTAATTAAACTAGGCTTCGCCTCGTCTGATAATCTTCACGACTAGTACCATAATGATTGACGTTACGATCCTTAATATAAATAACTGATACCAAATTAGAACTAATTTCAAATTATTATATTCACCGTAAACAAAAAACAAAAATATGACAATTACATGTGTTATAAATAGATTTTTGTTTCTACTCCTTCTAGTTTAGAAACAGACTATAGAATCGAACACAGGACTGATAGTACGTTAGCTACTTAACTATTGTGACACTATTATCTTTTTATAAATAGAACCTCTATAGATTATTCCAGCAAGTAAATAATAATAGTTGTTTATGCACGGTCCTATCATAATTTGACACATATACACGAATTTCTTTGACGTAAACGTCACTTTATAGCCCACGAACCACTTTATAGCGCAGTGCGCTATAAAAAAAACGTCAAATCAATGCAAACAATTTAGATTTTTAATTTTCCTCATATAAACTACTAATAATTCTATAAATAACCATTTTCTATAATTATTAGTTGTACAATTTTTTATTTAAATAACATCATTTTTACTTACATTTAAAATAAATTATGTTGTAAATATTTAATTCAATAATGACAACTTTGACATTTAGATTTTTGTTTATTTTCGGATTTTTTTTGTATCTTAGCAACAGTCAAAAAATTTAGAAATTTTAGGTCATTTGAACAAGTAAATTATATTAATTACGAGGGTTTAAGGTTCCCAGTGATTTTTCACAGTCTAAAACATGTTTAATTCCATGAATGCGTACATTTTTGGAAAGTTCAGACTTTTACCTATTTTTCTACATAGTCGCCACTGCGGTCAATGCATTTTTGCAGGTGGTGTACGAGCTTTTGAATGCCCGAGTCAAAAAATCTGCCGCCAAGCCACGCAGATACGTCCGGAACGCTCCTCATCATGGATGTCAGTACGCCCGTTCTTGAACTCTCTGCACCATTTGCGCACGTGTTGTAGGCTCATACACTTGTCTCCATAGATTTCGCATAACTGGGAATGGGTTTCTACCGGCGCAATGTTTTTGCAGACAGGAAACGGATCACCCAGTGCAGCTCACATCTGCAAAAAAACATTGCGCCGGTAGAAACCCATTCCCAGCTATGCGAAATCTATGGAGACAAGTTTATGAGCCTACAACACGTGCGCAAATGGTGCAGAGAGTTCAAGAACGGGCGTACTGACATCCATGATGAGGAGCGTTCCGGACGTATTTGCGTGGCTTGGCGGAAGATTTTTTGACTTGGGTATTCAAAAGCTAGTACACCGCCTGCAAACTGCATTGACCGCAGTGGCGACTATGTAGAAAAATAGGTAAAAGTCTGAATTTTCCAAAAATGTACGCATTCATGGAATTAAACATGTTTTACACTGTGAAAAATCACTGGGAACCTTACTTTACGGACATCTCTCGTAATTTATTAGAAAATATTCAACCGTGCATAACTTGCGTAACTTGCTCGGGTTCAAAATCACGTCTCAAGCCATAAAAGCTTCCTTACACCCTTAATACATAAATAACTATTATTAATTGGAAAGCAAACTTTCAATTTAAAATTAATCTTGCAGTAATTGCACATAACAAATGCACGGAAGAGTTAGTGTTCTCGAAGAAGTGTGAAGCAAACAACAACATCCAAAGCGGAAATAATCTCTGGACAGGAAGTTAATCATTCCAGTTCATTAATTTCCAGGCAGAAGCGAAGAATAATAGAGCTAGTCAACTGCGCTGAAATAACTGCGCAAGTATCTATTAAATAAGAAAATTAAGCGTAGCGCGTAGGAATTTCATTAGATGAACTACAAAACAACATTTGCAACACTGCATTCTCTAAATTTAATATTTCTATACATACTGTTGCCAACTGCTAGTTATTTCTCATAAAACTTCCCTGGAATAAATTAAATTCTCTGAGAGATACCGACAGAAGATGCACGCTGTAGAAAATTCTGAAAATAGAACGCGTTAAAATGGGACGTGTTCATCAACTCACCATTGTAACAAAATGCTAATACAGATCATATTTCAGATTATTTAAATTCTCATTTATTTTTGTTAAAGTTTCATTATCCTTTCTTGGAAATTCGCTCACGTGGTAGAAGATGGACTAGTTAAAAAGAAATATTTTGAAATTACAATAGCGTACATTATATTAGCAAGTTTTACATTTTTACACACTATTTATATTCATTAACACTACCTTGAAACATCAAGGTAGAAACCCTCTTTAAGATCCAATGGCTGTACGAATTCTTTTAAGCCTGGTTTTATTAGACAAATTAATATGAAATAAAAAAATTTGTACTCATTACCTAGGAAATGACATATTAAACACGCAATTGACAATCGGAAATGTCAATTTCCCAGTGTAGTCAATCAGGAAAAATGTAAAGAACACTGGCTTTTCTAGACATTTCAGAGTAAAATCATCTTAAAAATAATAAAATTTATTTTATAAGATGTTACTTCCCGGAATTATAATTAATGAAAATTATCAAAACCACCGCCAATATTTAAAAATAAAACTTAGGTAGTAGTGAGTAGAAAAAACATCGTAACCTCGAATTTAATGATCAGACTACAACTACAACTTGAATGTATTTAATTATAGTTTTATTTGTTACAAAAAACATTGTACAAACCTCTTGCGGGAAGACACCATCCCAGAATTCGCGTAAATGAAACCCTCGCTTCGCTCGTGTTTTAAAAAACCGCTCATGTGGGATCAAAATCGTCAACAAAATAACTGACTATATAAAATTTCAAATTGTAAAACATATTTTATTTCATTCTGTGACAAAAAGTAACATTTTTCGGACGATTTATCGTACTAAAAGTGAAACTTTAAAGTCCTAGGACTTTAAAGTAAAATTTTAAAGTCCTAGGTCTTTAAAGTTTCACTTTTAGTACGATAAATCGTCCGAAAATTGTTTTTTCATTATTTATAAACAAATTGTTGTCCCTATAGAAATTGTTATTTAGCCTACTTGTATCATATTTCTATGAATTTTTGCAAATTTCTATTAATAAATACTATAATTCAACAACTTTAGTAACCAGTATGAAATAAAATTTTGTATGTACCTTGAACGAAACGTAACTTTAAGGTCCTCGCAAGTAATTACGACCTCGGCTCGCGCCTCGGCCGTAAACAACTTGCTAGTACCTTAAAGTTTCACTTTGCGTTCTAGATACATAAATAACTATAAAAGTACCGCTATAACATAAGTCCCATTTGGTAAATGTCCATAAATTAATTATTTTTAAACAAATTTGGGTTCGAACTTGAATAAGTCAATTTACATTCGCAGTACAAAACTACAACAAGCTCACGTTAGAAATATGGTAAACCTTAAACACAGTTATGATTATAAACAACATCAGCAACTAGAACTACAAGTCATAACAGAGCGCCAAGATAAAGTAGACTTTTTCTGCGGCCCATTAAGAACAAGCTTTCGAGAGAGCTTTCTTTCTAAGCTTCCGGAAACAACTTAATACGGCAAACAACGACAACAGCGCCACCGCGGAAACGGAAATTCGCTAACTTTTTACCAGAGACGTCATACTATGCACGTAAATTATTGTACAAATGCTCTGAATCTTTCCCGCTGATGACGTCATTATTATAAGATGAAATGAGTCTAACTTTTGATATTATGATTCTCAGGAAGAGGAATTGCCTGGCTAAGCGACTAAGTTTGATATAGTTTCAAAGCGGAAAAGCTCAAATTGTTGCTATGACATTCGAAGAACGGTATTAGAGGACTAGCAACAATTTTTATTTATTTTTAACCAGCATATTATGTTACTGAACATGCAAAACTACATAAATTTTATTAAAAAAATAAATATTTTAACATTTAAAAATAATTAAAACATCTATCTTGTTTAACAATGTATTGTATTGATTTGTAATATGATTGTAACTGTAGTGGTTTTATTTAAAACTTTGAATCGCTGAATTATAGATTTATGAAGAAGTGGTAAATAAAAAATAACTTAAGTTATTATCTACTATTGTGAAATAATGTTTGAGATATGGTTAAACTATTTTTAAAATATAAATAAGAAATATTTAGTTCACTTACCAGGTTTGACGATTGCAGATCGCTTGACCGCCAATCTGAAAAATAATTTGTTTGATTACTTAATTTTCATTACAATTAATTGTGTTACATAAATATTTGTAAAATTGAGAAAATACATAAAACATTTCCAGCTGATACACAAAATAATAACCATAATAACATCAAAACCTTCCATAATATGCAAGTTAATTGACAGATAAGATTGTTGATTAGTTTAAACATCGCTGTCGTTGATGATACGATTAAGCTTTGAATATAACGCGAATATATGCGATTTAAGCCCTCTTGGATGTTCAAAGAGACTCGGTTTCACCTCGTCGCTTAGCAACATCCTCGATATTATAAAACGTGAATAGTTATTTATTTAACTAGGCAAAAAAATATTAGATTTGCTGCCGCGGCTAGAGTTTCATAGACGAGGCGCAACCGAGGCTATGAATCTAGCTTAGGCAGCAAATCTGTATTTTTGCCATGTTAAACACATTATTTTTTCGGCGATTGTTATTAATTAATATTAATTTAGTGATTATTTTAAATATATTGATAGGTATCGCAATCAAATTATGTTGCTATGCGTATGTTGACAGTTGCTATGAAAAAACAAAATAGATTAGGTATATTGATGAATTTTATAAATGTCAAATTTGTTGATTCACCATAGTAACAATTACTTTTGCTGCCTAGGCTTTTTTTACTATTTTAGCTGCCTAGGCAATGACACTTTGCTGACTGTCAACTGCCAAAAAAACAGCACTTTTAATGTCAATCGCCGAAAAACGTGATTTTTATGTATGTGTATTATTGATTTCAAATAAATAAATTTTTATTTAAAACCCATGTAATAATCGTAAATAAAAAAATTTATTTCTTTAGGCGCAACCTTAAATTTGTTGTACATTTGTGTATGCTTTTGAAATGCCTTCAAAATCAAAAGAAATATTAAATATTCTGACAGCATACAGCCTTGAGAAAAAAATTATTTGCAAAAATAATTAGATTTCCCTAAAAATTATCCTTTCAAGCCTTAAACACTTCTACATCCACAAACAAAAGTCAGTGAGCGTCACAATCCACAATCCACAGCCCTCTACCACACAGTGGCTAATTAAAACTTAGCCGTCGTCTTAATTAAAAAGTATCATCTAATTATTATGAAAATTCGGTTGTGGTGGCCGGCGGTTGTAAAAATACCGTCATAATTCAATTTCCCCGCGATGTCGTGTCACGCATATTAAAAAACTTTCGCGGCTGTTTTGCATGTAATGAGATTTGCGTACGTTTATCACTTTATAAGCTTGAAATATTGGCGAACTTTCTCCTGCTCTCGATAATGCAATCAGCGTGATCGCGAGGTGATGAAGAAAGGACAAGAACGAGGCAGGATGGTACTGTCCAGAAAACGAATGTTCTTGTGATGCAAAATGTTGAAAATTTATATAATATTGCTGTGTATGGTAACTATGATAACAATGATCAATTCAAGATGACGAATAGTAGTTAATTTATTTATATCTAAATAAAAAATCTGACGTGGCCATCACACAACCTTCCGCCATATCTAGACTTTAAACAGAAATGTATACGTACAATCCAATGTCCATTTAAAATATACAAATAAAAATCTAAAATATTCAAACACAGAAATTAGTATCACCTGAATCAAAAGATTCATTCACACGAAAACTCTTCTGTGTTGAAGCAATCCTCCGTTCAGTTACTACATTTAATAGCTTACTTATGACTTATATAGCGCTAGTATGCCAACTTGTCACCCGTCTCATCTGTCAATATTTTTTATGCAGAAACAAAAATCAACCGAACAAGGATTACAAGATTTCAAAGTTTTATTTGATAAATTTATTTTTTAAATTTTACTGCAGTTCTTTAATGCTACCAGATAAAGACAATTTTTTATAACGTAAATTGCAAATAACTTTTCCTCTTATTCTTATTACAAATAAATACTATATTTGTTCAAATTTATAGAAATTTTTGACACTTAACCTTTTCAATCTTCAAAAAGTACCACTTCCGGTGAAGATATTTGTACCAAAATCTAATGAGCTCTTCCTATTCGTATACAATTGTAAAATACCAAATATCAAAATTTTTGGATAATTCGTATTTGAGTTATGCAACATCCGGCATCGGCCCGGACCACACACATACACACACACGCACACACACACACACACACACACACACACATACATACAGACATCATCGGGAAACTATCAAAAATGAGTTGTAAGGAACCTAATTCGTGCTCATCCACTAAAAACTCACTACCCGATTTTTTACATGATTCCAATACCTTCCTTTACAGGTAAGCGGAAGGTAAAAATCTGACGTGGACACCACATGACTTCCTTGTACGCCTATTAAACTGTTCATACTTTTCTTAATAACTAAAATGTAGAATTATATTATACAAATATATTAATATATAAGTACTACTACTATTGCTACTATACTCACAAATATATTTTAGTCATTTTATTTAAACTATTGTCACTACCACTGTCACTGTCATGTCATAATCATTTAAATTTTACGTAGTAACAAATGTTAATCGATCATGGACTACAAGATACCGAAATACTAAATTATAAATATATACTTTAATTATTCTTAAATGATACCAGATACAAAAATATTTATAAAATACCGATTGCAGGTAATAATCACATAATCTTTCATTTAAAATTTAAAAATTTGTCTTAAATTAAATATTTATCGAAATTTTTTTTAAATTTACTACTTCCGGTTTATAGATTTAAACCAAAAATAGGAGGTGCACAACTAGATGCTATAACAGTCCTAAATACAAAATTTCAACTTTCTACGTCTAACCGTATTTGAGTTATGCGACATACATACGTCCGTACGTACAGACGTCACGACGAAACTAGTCATAATGGATTCAGAAAAGGTCAAAACGGATATTTCCATCAAAATCTGAAAACCGAAATTTTTCGCGATCACAATACTTCCTTATTACTCCGTACAAGGAAGTAAAAATCAAGCCTTATTTCAGAGGCCCGTCTACTACCTAAAATCCAGCATAAAATGTATAAACGTAGCTAATAATACCACTGGGCCCGAGTGGTTGGATTCCACTATAATAACATCTACCATCCTGTAATTGGAAGTTAATTCTGTAGGTTGGTTACCATTAAAAAATAAAAAATAATGTTTTGTGGCCAGTACAAGAATGGAAATGGATTTAATAGAGAAAGAATGGATCTACAGATGTGCTTTGATTTTGATTAAAAAATTGTACATGAATATAAAAATTCCGAAAAATTCAAAAAAAAATCCTATTTTATGCAAAATTTATACGGTTATATCTCATGATACAAATTAATTTTTAAAATTATAAAAAGGCACATCTGTATAGATCCATTCTTTCTCTATTAAATGTATATAAAAACATTATCCTGAATTAAATAATAATCTGACAGCTTACTCGCAACGAAAACACTTTTACAGTATTTTTCAACTTCAAAATGACATTAGGATGTGGCAAAGTACGAGTTTCGGGCTGGTTTCAGGAACCGTAATAGTGGGGAAAAGAGTGGAATAGAAAACAAAGTAAAATCGAGAGTATTCTAGGAATTCGTCAGAAACGTAGACGAGCCGCTTAACTAACAATACTGTAATTATATCTGCCTTGAATCATTTTTTTTTTTCAATAAAATTCATTTGAACATAACTCACATCCCCTTTCCAAATGACGAAGTTCCGCTATTAACCTTGATCTCCTGAATCAACCCTTCAGATAGCTCTAACCTCGAAACTTGACAAAAACTACCCCTAACTTGAGCCCTGCGTAAGCGATCGCTGCTATGAATATTGAAATGTTTCAGAGCACAACCACAAACTTGGAGGATATGAGTCCTGGAATTCAGAAGTTAATCTCTAAAAGGATATGATACACAGGCTGTAAAATTAAACTGAAAACTGTAAACATATTCGAGGAATTATGTTGATATAACAAAGTGCAGAGTAATAGCAAATACTGCCCTATAAAGTGTATTATGCATAAATTGCGAATACGAGTACTTAAAATAAAAAGATTAAAAGTGCATCGTATTTTACCTGGTTAACTGCTGGTAATTTACGTTTTACGAGCGATAGACTTACTTTATCTCTGCTGTCTGGTTTAAATGTTGTTCAACATTTATATTTATCGTTTACTACGACACCAATACACTTCCACTAATTTTATAGATTGCTTTTTAATGGTAATGTATTTAGAATTAAAAAAATAATAATAATAAACAGCTATATTTTAGTTCAACTTTAAATAAATCATGTTAAAGGTATAGGGTAGACCGGGGACAATTGAAACAGGGGACAATAGAAACAACCGCCATATTAGAAGGACTTTAAGGTTTAAATGACGCGTGCTTGTATCAAACGAAGTGCTTCTAGATGGCGCACATAGCCATCCATCCAGCATTGAGGGTACATGTGAGTAGCAGTACACGTCGTTGATAAGGTGATTTCTCGCTGTCGTACTAAATTTTTCCATTAATCGTAAAAGTGTAACTCAAGATAAAAGAACTTAGGTATCCAGCTTTGCTTATTTTTATTAGTTTGTTTGGTATATCTGCTTTAGTCAGAACAGTTTGAACTATTATTATTGTCTAAGAGTAAGAAAATTTTTGACTGTTAAATTAAAAGTTCGTTCCGGGGACATTTGAAACAATTGACATGGGGGATGGTTGAAACATATATTATATATTCAATTTCAAAACTTACGGAGTTAAAAGATAAATCGAAAGCAGCTCGACAGTCTAAGAAAACCAAACTACGCCAGAACAATCAGGAACAGAGTGACAGTGACGAAGAGAATTGCTATTGTCTAGTTTGCTTCGAATCGTTTAGTAGTAGCCGCTCTAGAGAGAATTGGGTGCGATGCATTGAATGTCGTCATTGGTCTTATGAGGCCTGCATCCAACAAAGCACTTTTTATATCTGTCATAATTGCGTGTCAGAGTGAATATTAAGTCCTTAGTTTAATTGTTAATGTAACTTATTTTGTTTAGAATAAATATTTGTTTAATTTAAATGCTGTTTCAATTGTCCCAGGTACATGTTTCATTCGTCCCTGGCACGGGGACGATTGAAACAGTTTGCCAAGCTCCAGATTTTTTAAAATATCTTATTTATGTATCATTATAGGTCAATGGTATTATAATATATAGAAAGGGGATTGAATATACTCTCTATTATACACTTTGAAATTTAGAAATTCACGATAGCCACGGAGAAAAAAAATCAAAAAGCTGAAATGTTTCAATTGTCTCCGGTCTACCCTACCAAAATTAATCTCAGAACTGACAAATTTGACTATAACCTCTAAATCTGTTTGGCTTAATTAATTACTTTATATTCAATAAAATTAATGAATCTAGTAATAGAAAAAGCTTGAATTACATTATACTTTTTTCGGCTAGAAAAAAGAACTTTTTTTAGAAACTTAATTCGGCTAGAATCTAGTTTTAAAATTTGTTCTTGCACTGAAATATTTTGTTTAGCTCATCGACCAATACTGCCATTGAAAATTTAAAAAGAAATGTAATTGTCAGTTGAGGTTGTCAACGTACTCGGTTAATGTGTTAGTGATGAAGTTTTATGTACCTACAATTTAGTTATTCTGCTGTCACTAACTTTATTATTTTTGAGGTTATATAAAAAGACAGCTCTAGTATGAAACTTGGATCGAAATTTTCTTGATTTACATTATCCAAGTGAGCATTCTAGAATTAAGTATGAAAATTGTCAAAGTTTCTAGCCGAAAAAAGTATAATGTAATTCAAGCTTAAAATAGTTCATTAATTATATACTTTTACAGTGACAGTGACAGTTAAATAAATACCAATATTAATGTCACCAACAAAAATCGACTTGTGCATATTGTTGAAGTTTAATTTAAGTATTAATATTAAAAATACACCAAATAGAAAAAATATTATAAAGAACTCATTTCACTCACTTGTCCTTCAGTAAACTCGCCCGAGTGTTCGTTTTACTAAATTTGGACGCGTGCGAAAAAATTATGTCTTATAAAACTATCGAAAACCGGTTAATACTATCATAACGAAAATAAGCATCTTCAATATTGAAATCATTAGAACAAGAACATTTTCTTGCAGTAGCTAATAGCTAACCATATCTAAATAACAAAATATGTTCTAATAATTCACTCCGTTACAATATTTCCTTTCCTTATTATATATCACATTTTTACCTTCCACTTACCTGTAAAGGAAGGTATTTGAATCATGCAAAAAATCGGGTTGTGAGTTTTAAGTGGATGAGCACGAATTAGGGTCCTTACAACTCATTTTTGATAGTTTATCGATGATGTCTGTATGTGTGTGTGTGTGTGTGTGTGTGTGTGTGTGTGTGTGTGTGTGTGTGTGTGTGTGTGTGTGTGTGTGTGTGTGTGTGTGTGTGTGTGTGTGTGGTCCGGGCCGATGCCGGATGTCGCATAACTCAAATACGAATTACCCAAAAATTTTGATATTTGGTATTTTACAATTGTATACGAATAGGAAGAGCTCATTAGATTTTGGTACAAATATCTTCACCGGAAGTGATATTTTTTGAAGATTGAAAAAGATAATTGTCAAATAAATTTGGATAAATATAGTATTTATTTGTAATAAGAATAAGAAGCAAAGTTATTTGCAACTCACGTTATAAAAAAATTGTCTTTATCTGGTAGCATTAAAGAACTGCAGTAAAATTTAAAAAATAAATTTATTAGATAAAACGTTGAAATCTTGTAATCCATGTTCGGTTGATTTTTGTTTCTGCGTAAAAAATATTGACAGGTGAGACGGGGGTGACAAGTTGACATAACTAGCGCCATATAAGTCATAAGTCAGATATTAAATGTAGTAATTGAACGGAGGATGGCTTCAACACAGAAGAGTTTTCGTGTGAATGAATCTTTTGATTCAGGTGATACTAATTTCTGTGTTTGAATATTTTAGATTTTTATTTGTATATTTTAAATGGGCGGCGGATTGTACGTATACATTTCTGTTTAAAGTGTAGATATGGCGGAAGGTTGTGTGATGGCCACATCAGATTTTTATTCAAAACAACCTCTCTCCTCTTTCCCCTCCTTTAGAATCCCCCTCTTTCAGGATGACCGTTATCTTAATCACAGCCTTCTGCGACCAGGCGAGGACACGACACAAGTCTCTTCACTGACGCTGTCCTTATCTAGATACCGTCCACACACTCACACACATACACATTCACAGACAGGGGAGCAAGTATTGTGACGTCACACTGTGTGAGACTGTGTGTGTGTAAGGATGTGATGGATGGACTAGCAGACGAGATGTTGTGTTGTGTAAGTTCGAGAACAGTTGAACATCTGTGACGGGATGCTGGATCAAGGATGAAGAAGGGGAGGATTAGACGGTGGAGGGGCGAAGGATGTTTAGTGTTAGTGTGTTAAAACTGACAGAAGTCAATTGTTATGTATAATTTTAGTAATTGAGGACTATAAAATCAAAAGGATCTAAGTGCCAATTTTTTATTTTTTACTAAAGTGGTTTTATGTACCTTGCATTATACCATAAAAAAGGTTCCAAGTGCCTGACATATTTTTTGTTTAATACACACTCATTTTATCTATTTACATTCTGAGTATAAGACCCCTTTAATGAGTACACTCATACCAAATATTTTAATTAATTGTTTGTTTAAAATTTCAAAGGCTCGGGTATAGAAATTTAAATTTATTTCTTTATGCCTATGGCACACCGGTCGACTGGAGCATCGAGGACCATCGAGTAACTCCTCGATGAAACGAAAGAACGCACCCGTCCGCGATGGATTTCTATTTAATCGGTGACAAAGACATCAAAGTTTTGCGCGAAATCAAATACAAAAGATAAGTCTGAAATGAGATACATTCGTTTCATCGAGGAACAACTCGATGAAAATAGCGGCGCCCCTATTTTTCGTCGAGGACGGGGTGCGTTCTATCGTTTCATCGAGGAGTTACTCGATGGTCCTCGATGCTCCTCGACCGGTGTGCCATAGGCATTAGTGAAATAGATTTTCCGAAGATTCTACTATTAGATATTTGTTGATAAATAATTTCTGCGATATTTTTATTTTAAGTACAATAAAATGTACACTCATACTGAATAGTTTAATAAATAATTTGTCAAAGAATTCATAGGCTCAGGTAAAAAAATTTAAATTCTTTTCTCAAGTGACATAGATTTTCCTAAGATTACCAATATTATATTTCAATCTGTTCTATTCTTAGTGATGCAACAGACAGTGAATTGGCAGGATACCCCGGATAACTGAATATCCGGCAACCGGATATTCGGCGATCAAGATCAAACTTATTTGGGAATGATGCGCAAATCCATAGACATATTCAGATTAGACCCCTGCGCCGCCGCGCCACGCCGCCGCCGCCGCCAATTTCTGACGAACGCCGCCGCCGTTAATTTTTTATCGGCGCGCCATCGCCGCCGCCGCCACCTTTTTCTGTATAAAATGATTGATCTATTTTGCAATGATTGCAAAATTATTTTTCCTATAATATAATGAATTTACTTTACTCATTCGTATTCACTGTATAACATTTCTTAACATTGGTTACACACTTCACTCTGATCGTCCGAACAGCTAAGAGATCGTCTCTGAATCCTTTACATGTAGACAGATTAATATTTCAGCATGGTAATTATAATTTAGTGAATAATGTTTAATAATAACAACATGAAAAACATTAGTTTGCAATATTGAGATATTGCGTATTGTTCCTATACATTTACTAGAAATGTCATATTTAGTTCTAGGTTCTAATTTATGCCAAGACCAGGTAAATCGGTTTATTATTATTATTTATTTGTTTAACTAGGCAAAAAATATTAGATTTGCTGCCGCGGCTAGAGTTTCATAGAAGAGGCGCAGCCATAGTAACAATTACTTTTGCTGCCTAGGCTTTTTTACTATTTTTGCTGCCTAGGCAGCAAAAGTGACACTTTGCTGACTGTCACCTGTCAAAAAACAGCACTTTTATGACAATCGCCGAAAAATATGTTTAATAAATATATTGTATTTCTGTAAAACAGTGCATTGTTATTAATTTTACACTCATTCTCCATTTACATTTTTAGATTTACCACTAGTAATAAATGAAATACGCCGCGCCGCGGCGCGCCGCCGCCGCCGGTCCGTTTTCAATAAAACGCCGCCGCCGACAAAAATGGTATCGGCGCAGGGGTCTAATTCAGATACACCGTAAGACAAATTTTGAGGCATTTCTTTAATTTTGATAGAAATTCTTTTGTAACTTCATACTTATTTTATATTTTTTATCCGGTACAGGCTGAATATCATCATATTACTATAAAGTATACGGTCGGATAGTAAAAATATGGCCGGATAGCCGAATACCAGATAGTAACATAGATGACATAGATTCTCATATGTTATTAATTAATTGCTTCGATATTTTCATATTACAATAAAACCTACACTCAAACGAAATATTATATAACAATTCAGGGGCTCAAGATTTTTCTAAACTTCTCATGTTATTAATTAATTGCTACTATATTTTACAATGCGATAAAATTTGCAACCGTAGCTTCCACAGTAAAATATCTGTCCATAAACATTAATGATAATTGAAACACTTAAAAGGTGTCAATCTGCTGAAATACTAGCTCTAATTTTTTTGTATTCAGTGATAGACCATACAGTACACATATTCAATTCTATAACATAAAAACACCCCTGTAAAAACCCCCTCCCCTTTATATCCCGCCCGTATCCAGCTAATAAATCACTCGGTTAAGAAACAAAACCCGGTACAAAAACCCACACATCCTTTTATCCATTACTCCCCACATGCGGCGCATTTTGCTTCATTAATCCCATTAAATCCCGTGTTCATTCCCGGAAAACACGTTTTTATTTCCGCTCATGTCGTCATTAGCTCCGTGCGACTGCAGCGCCAGCGACAGTGCTGCCACACCTCGGCGAGGGGTGGAAGCAGTGATAAGAACGCCGTACATCACACGTCAGCGCAATCTGATAAGGGGTGTCCACGGAAATCAATCAATGGAGGTGGTAATAGTTTAGGGATGGTTGAAAAGGTTTTTGAGGCGTTGAGTTTTACACTTGTTCCAAAACAGAAGATTATAATTTTTACCTCTCGCCACTCATATCTGGTAAGAGAGGTAGGTATTGTAATCATGCTAAAATTTCGATAGTGAGTTTTCAATGGATAAGCACGTTTTGAGGTCCCTAGAACACGATTTTGATAATTTCGCGATGATGTCTGCGTGTGTGTCTGGATGGATGTTGGAGGTACGATAACTCAAATACTACTGAATTAAAAAATTTGAAACTTTATATACAATATTCTGACACACTAGATTAGATCTGATTAGATTTTGGTGTTAATCGTGCAAAAGAAGTGGTAGTTTCTTGAAGATCTGAAGAGTTTTTCTGGAATATCCTCAAAATGTATTAATTAAAAGGAATTTTTTAAATAACATTGTATACTAAATGTTACTGTCTACAATATGTATTCAAAACGTTGTTTCTATCTACCACCATTTTCCAAATTACAAGAAGTTAAAAATTCGACAAATTTGTTACAATTTTGATTTATCTGCCTACCTATAGAACCAAAAAATAAAATATTTGAGTGTTAATGTCATATAAATTTTTGCCTTTTTGATAAATTGAAATGGAAAATATGAAATGTCATTTATTATTTATAAGGTTATAATTCCCTTCTAATATGGTACCTATATTATTGTAGTACCTTCATACACACTTAGTAAAATAGTAGAGTGTGGCGAGAGGTCATGTATTGGCCACATCGGATTTTTAGTAATGATATAATTAAATATTGTCCCTAGGGTATTTAATATTTACTCTTTATTAAAGCCAATTTGGACAATTTTTATATATTTTTTAGCTTGTTGCTGTTTGATACTAAAAAAATCTGATGAGGCCAGCACAAAACCGCCCGGCATACCCTACTCTTTTTACTACTATACAAATATAGGTACTTACAAATATATTTTAGTCATTTAGTCAACTGTAGAACTGTAGACGAAGATATAAATGATGTCACTCTGTACTCTGACACTGTCATTATCATTTAAATTTTTCGTAGAAATTGTTAAACAATTATGGTTCATATATAACAAGATACTGAAGTTTCATTACTCTAAATTATAAATAATACTTTAATTCCTAAAGTACTATGACAGAATAATTTACAAAATGCTAAAAATTGTAGATAATAATATATAATCTTTCATTTGAAATAAAAAATATTGCAAAAAATTAATTATTTATCAAAATGTTTAAGAAAAGTACTACTTCCGGTTTGGGGATTACTTCCAAAAATAACTGGGTTCTTAAAATTTGTATTACGACGTTATATACAAAATTTGGTTGTTAAATGTTTGTGTAACTACCTATAATATAAAAATTCAATTTTATCGTCCGCGTAGAGCAACTTATTATTCAGGGTTCAGGTAAATAAGACAAATTTATCCTCATCATTTTGAAGCAAACAGGAAGCAGCAGCATAATTATAATACTAAATTAAACAAGAGACACCACCATCACAATACCAGAAATGCAATTCGGTCTTATCAAGCACGCACGGTTGATCACAAACCCCACCCCCAGCCCCACCCTTAGAATTTCATCTTCAGTTCGCAAACTGCTCACACGAGTGTTTGTTAACTTGGCAACGTGGCTGCTACAGCTACATTCGCTTGTTTGTTACCATAACAATCTCCGATAGGTGGCAGCACGTTCGACGGTTAACCGTGACGGGAGACACCCAGTGGCGGATATAAAAAGGAGAAAACTTGTTTGAAAAATGATTTAAAATAAATTTTTGTCTTGTAATGTGTTGCATATAAACAAAACAAAAATTTTACTTTATTTTAATGTAAAATAATGTAAATGTAATGTAAAATAATGTAAAATGAAGAATGTTCTATTGTACAATGATTTGTCTTTTTTTTTTAAAACAAATCTAGATTAATTCTAAATTATTGAGCACATGTTTCGCCCCCAAATTAATAAATATGTAATAATAAATAAAACAGAAACTACGTAATACTTTGATTTTACAAATTTCGTCAAATTTCACAAAATTTCAGGCTGTAAAAGTGGCTTAAAATCGCAACTTTTAGCAACAAACCAAGTTAATTTTCGCGATTTAAAAAATCTATACTTATAAGTAAAACAGTTAATCAAATATACCCAGAAATGGGTCGCAACACCCAACTGGATTTATGGGGAATTTTATGCTGAATCCAATGCCACGTCGCTCATTTTGATATCTTTGCTAGTTTTAGAGTTACAAGGTTTTCAGTTTTTTTCAGCAGGATTTTTTCAACCCTGCTGAAATGTTTAAAATAAGAATTTCAGAGACATGAAAAATATTTTGATAGTTACTTTCACAGGTGAGGAGTTCAATTTTGTGCAGTTTTTTGAGCTGTCTTTAACCGTTTTTGAGATATAGCGTTTTGATTGATTTCACAGCACAAAAACGGATTTTATTTTGTCAATTACTAAAATATTGTATTATATTATTATAAGAACAAATGTTTCACTTTATTAGGATACGAAAAAAATAAATCATTTATAATCATGGTAAATAATAATACAATAAGTGGTAATTTTTTTCATTGATATACAGGGTGCATTATTTGATCACAAAATTAGGAGATTTTTTTAAAATAGGTAATAAGTTTTAATATCTGTATCAACATAAGAAAATTAATATACAGATGATAAATATAAAATATTTAAATTTTAGAATGGGAGTAGAAAAAATTTGTTTAAGTGTTTCAAGTGCAAACTTATATCCTATTTTAAACAAAATACAGGATGATTCATCGTAACTTACTTATTTCAAAACGCAATAATGCCCATTTTATGAATCAGAAACTTTTTATTTTTATTTTATAATGTAGGTACATATCTAAAGTTTTGTTTCACCCAGTTTTCAAAATCATATCACGTAGGTGACGCCCCCATTGTCTATACACTGAATAAGCCGATTTCTGGCGTTTGTCATAACCCTTTCCAGCATGGCAGCGGGTATGTTGGCAATTACGGCCTGGATGTTGGCCTTCAGGTCTTCTAGGGTCCTTGGACGGTTGACGTAAACGCGGGATTTCAAAAAACCTCACAAAAAATCACAAGGACGCAAATCGGGCGAGCGGGCTGGCCACTCCAAATCGCATCTTATTAAGATGAGGCGCCCCGGGAAGTGTACGACTCAACTGAAAACACACGCTGCTCCGTGCTCCAATGCATGATGGCGACTGGCCGGGGAACAAAACTTTAAAAGTGCACCTGTCGAATGAGATCACTCTCTCCCCACTACGATCCCTACAGCCTGAATGGCACACATTTTAAAAAAGCAAGTTATGATGAATCACCCTTATATTATGATTTAAGGAGTAAATCCTGTTGAATGGTTATCAGCAAAGTAAACATAAAATAAAAATAAAATAAAAACAAGACACCCCTATAAGAAAATAGTACCTACGGCACTGGCGACGCCATTGTAGTGTATAGGTGTTGTATTCGCTTTTATGGCGTTGCTATGTTCACCTGCTCGTCGGTTGTTAATAAAGTTGTGAAGTTCGCGAGATTATCGACAGACGGCGTCAAAGAAACAAGAATGATTTTGAGGTTATATTCATACTTGTTAGCTGATTAGGTGAAGTTTGCTATAATGGTGCAATACCATGACGATGGCAATTGTTAACCAGCCGGATGGGAGGGGATGAACTGAATATTCTTCTTTTTGTTTTAAATGGCGCGTCACGAGTTTTATTTGTTTTGTAACATCTTGAACAGTTATTTATTGTTGCAAAGTTTCATTTTAAAACTTTGATACAGAGGTATCTGGTTTAACTTTTTTGTCAGCGAAATATGGACGGTAAAACAATACGGAAAACCAAAAGTTCAAATTCAGAAAGAAGATTAGAAAAGTAGGTATGCTGCTGTGTTTCTCCCACCAATTTTGAAATAAATATTCATACTTCTATAACAGTTTGGAAGCACTCACAGCAACGAGAAAAAAATACAAAATTATAATCTCATAATATTTAGGAAGATTATTTTACATCTATTTACATTGGTCTTTTAATTCTATTGGCTAGTATAGGCTAATTAAGGCAACATAAGTGACTAATATTATACAGGGTGATTCACAACTTCGGGCATATATTTTAAGAGCAGGATTTACACCCGTTCTATGACTTCAAAATGTGTTACAGAAATATAATCATATCTCAGAATCTACATAACATATAAACTTCATTCAAAAACTATTACAAAGTTAAAGAACGTATCTTTGTTCGTATAGTGATAGTTTTTTGTTTATTTTGTCTTAAATCGAAAAAAAAAATTGGGAAATCTTTCAAAAAAGTCTGTTTTTAACAGCAATTTTTAAATATAATTCATAATTCAAAATTTCAACACTAGACGAACCTAGTTTAAACCTTAAACTAACTGTAAATATGTTTTTAAATTTATCAAAGTATGTAAATAACACGAATATCTGTAGTTAGAACGAAACCTCTGTAACATTTGTATTTCAAGCAGAAATGCATGTATTTTGCCATTGCATAATAATTAATTAAAATTTTATTTGGTTCCATTCATAGTTAATCAGATATCCATTATACAATCCACATCCAGTGATTTCAAAAATGTGCTTGTTGCAAAAACTGGTCAAAAATTTACGAATTAAAAAAATTCTTTTTGTTCCATAACCAATAAATTGAGTACTTATGTCCTGCCATTAAAATAAAATATATCCACGAAGTTGTAAATCACCTTGTATAGTATTTAATCAATTTGCGGCCTATCTCTACTGTTGAATATATTTCAAGTGTTTTAAGTATGACGTCACTGTCACCACTCCGAACCTAGTCACACATGGACTTCTTTTTCCGGTGTCCAGCTGGGTATTCAATCTATGTATTCTTGTCTCGCTCGCTCTACAGGGACAAGTACAAAGAAAAGAGATGGAAAGTGTGAGATATTGGGTGATATCGGCTACCGCTACCGGATTCTATTGCTGGGAAGCTAGGATTGTTCTTTTTAAGTTCAGAATGTGGTTTATGGGGAAAATTGGCTGACGGGAATTGGTTAGTTTTATTTTTAAAGGTGAAAATATTGGGGGATATTTCAATTGCTTTTTTGTGACTAAATAAATTATTCACTGTCCTTTCTCACTTTACGATCGGAAAGAAAATAAAAAATAAAATAGGTTGGACTTGGAAACCAATTTTGTTGAAAATTGTATAACAGTATCGCTACTGTTAAAGTAATTTGAAAAATTAATCCTAGATAGACGTAATAAATTCGTAACATGATAGTTTCACATTTTAATCCAAAAATTATTATTATTATTGTGTGTAAATACGAATTAGTGTGTGTTAATTTTTCGCTTCTCTCACGCGTTAATTTTCGAGATTATTAATCGCCTATTAACACATGAGTTAGTTATAATGTTTTTCCGTTGATCATACTTTTTTAATTTGGAGAAAATCTAATTTTATTCCATGACAAATATTAGAAACATTTGATACTGCTGAGCATCAATATTATGTGAATATTATTTAGCTAGAACTGTCAAAACCGTTTCGTTTAATTATGTTTAACATTTTTTTACAATTTATATTATACTATATTAAGTGTATTGAACGTATACAAAAAATCGTTGATTAATAAAAATCATGCATTAATATGGGTCATTAATATATGATTTTTTACATTCATGATGCTCATTAATAAACGATCAACAGAAAAATAAATTATACTTATAATAGTCATTTATGTATCTAGAACGAAAAGTGAAACTTTAAGGTACTAGCAAGTTGTTTACGGCCGAGGTCGTAATTACTTGCAAGGACCTTAAAGTCACTTTTCGTTCAAGGTACATACAAAATTTTATTTCATACTGGTTATTAAAGTTGTTGAATTATAGTATTTATTAATAGAAAATTAAAGTAAAATTTTACTTTAAAGTCCTAGGACTTTAAAATTTTACTTAAATTAAAAGTAAAATTTTACTTTAAAGTCCTAGGACTTTAAAATTTTACTTTAAAGTCCTGGGACTTTAAAGTTTCACTTTTAGTACGATAAATCGTCCGAAAAATTTTACTTTATGTCACAGTATGAAATAAAATAAGTTAAGCTTAGGTACATCGACAAAATGAAAGGCATTAATTTGATATTTTACTACAGCCCAAAATTATTTAAAAATTGTATTTGTTATTCTAATCGGTAAATTCAAATCAATTTTAACATTTTAAACAAACATAATAGGTAATAGTATTCCAGTAACAGTGTATTTACTAATCCATCAAAAACAACTGAATAATCCATCATTTCATTACTGTTTTCTGTTTTATATTTTGTTTCAATTATCTCTTTGGCAACGAATGTTGTTTTCGTCAATGTGCATTGTTGCAATTGGGATCTGTCTATCTGCGCCTCAATTGTGAGTTTATTTGTTTTATTGTTGAACGTTTGTTGTGTTTGTTTTTTGTCATCTCATTTGCAATGCAACTGAGTTTTCATTTGAGAGTGTGTGGTGTGAAAAAGAATTTAATATGTGGACATTAAAAAGTTTTTATGGATGATGTTTGTTGCGAGGAAATATTAAATGTCGTTTATGGTAAACTGGATTTGTTTTATTGCTGAAAATTTAAATCGGGATTTAATTTATATATTGTAAGAGTTTTTAACTTTAACTGAGACTTCATTTAGCAACAAATTATAAAATAATTCCAGGATAATGTAAAAAGTAAGGGTGAGTCAGCTAACTATTCCCTATTTGGATTTTTTATAACTTAGGCAATTTTTATCAGAAAGTGACGAAATTTTTGCAAAACATGAACTATCTAAAGGAATTTTTACTGCCGAAATTTCAAATCGATCAGACAAAAACTTCACGAGTGGTTCACTTCAATGTGAAAATTGGACCAATTAATCCAAAATCTCCAATTGCAGCCCAAACAATCGTTCTAGGAGAGTGCAAGGATTGTTCAGCAATCCAGTTGGGATTTTCATCTGACCAATACCGATGATTGTGTCTATTAAATCCACCATCAAGATGAAAATGTGCCTCATCAGAAAACTTGATGTTATTCAGATGACCAGGGTTTTCATTCATTCGTTCAATTTCGTCTTCTGCAAATTCCAATCGGTTTGCTTTATCCTCTTCAGAAATTGCTTGCAGAATTTGAATCTTATAAGGATGCCACTTAAGGTCCTTTAAAATCCTACAAATAGTCGTTTGACTAATCATTAATTAATTAATCATTATTTCAGTCACCAATTAGGAAGCAATAGAGCAATAATGATAAAACTTTGCGAACAAAAACTCAAGTGGCTACTGTATTTACAGAAAAAATTTGGCGGACTTTACACAAAAACTTGAGACTTTACAAACAAATGAAATAGGGAACACTTAGCTGACTCAACCTGTATATTCATATGAGATCAATAACTGTAAAATTTCAGGATCGGTTATTAAAAATAATAATAATAACCAATTATGTAAGATTGCTTACCTATTTTGATTGTATATTTTGTAACGAGATGTTATTTTAATAAGAGTACTACAAACAAACTAGATAACTCTTGAGACAATAAAACTCATTAGCTAGCTTCTTAGATTTCAGTTTAATGATTCGAGAAGAACAGATCCTAAATCAGTAAAGTGTATATGGTTATGTGAAATAGATCCGTGTTGATCTGGCCTGGTGAGTTGAGCCGTGTGTGTCTATGATGTGTAGATTGTGATAAGAGTTGAGACGTTGGGTACGCGGACCGTGGTTGGCCGCCAACGATACAGCGAACAGCTTTGGGCTGTAGTGGACGAATACAGCGCGCAGCTATGGGCTGTAGTAATCCTAGTCAGATGGGACTGGAGTGGCCCTAACCAGGTCGCCAACGAGATACGAATGTTTCAATGTGGTATGAGGTTGAGATTGATGTGTGATGTGAGAGTCTGAGGTGGAAGTGTTACTGCTCCTCACTAAGCATGTTTTCTTATGTTTTCTTTGTTTCCAGAGTTAAACGTGATCTTGAGCTCGCCAACTAAGTCCTTAAACCTTACGACAAGATTATCGCATCCAGGTATGCTTGATATTTGATCTAACAGTAGGCATCATTAGTACGGGAAAAGTAGGTAATCTAGTTTATTTGTCTATTCTTTAAAATCTAACTTAGATACAACAACTTTTTACAATTTTACACCCTGATGAAGGCTGAATTGCAGCCGAAACGTTTTTGTTTTATTGGATTTTAACAAATTGAATGCTTCTCCAAAAATGTTCCTGTTTATAATAATTTAAATTAAACAATATTATATTACAAAACGAGCAAACTATTCACGTGAATGAAATATTTCTTGTATGTCAATCTTTCAAAAGTTTTATTTTCAATAGAGCATCCGCAAGAATTTTGCGTTTTGAAAAATGCATGATTACACAGCAAGGACATTTTCGACAGCATGTTCCATAGCACAATCCATGTCTACAAGTAGTTGTCGCAATTTGTATTCAGCAGAAAATGCAGCAGTCGGTTGAGTGGCGTGCACCAAATAGTCAACTTTCTAAGAGTGCATTCTTACGTCTTTTGATCGTAAATTCACAAAGATTGCGAAGATGGAAAGGTGAAACTGGTCACATGCAGTACCGGACTTATGAATTACCTAAGCAGGCATGTGCTAAAATTATATTATCATTACAATATGATAGTAATCCTTTTTAGTGTTGTATTGAAACAATACTGAAAATTAATTTGTTAAAACATTCAGGCCTCAGGTATAGAAACATACATTTCTTTCATAAGCGGCTCGTCTACGTTTTTACCGAATTTCTAGAATACTCTTGATTTTACTTTTTTTTCATTTCATTCTTTTCCCCACTGGTAGAGCTGCCTGAAATCAGCCCGAAACTCGTACTTTGCCGCATCCTAGCTATGCAACATCATTTTGAAGTTGAAAAATACTGTAAAAGTGTTTTCGTTGCGAATAAACTATCAGATTATTATTGACTTCAGGATAATGTTTTTATAAACATTTAATAGAGAAGAATGGATCTACAGATGTGCTACAGTAGGTACTTATAAAAATTACAATTTATTTCTTATGTGACATAGATTTATATTATTATACGAAAATGTAATCAGGTATGAAAATAAAGAATAAAAATGTGTACGGATAGCCGGATACCGAATAGTAACCGAATATTCATTGCATCCCTACTTTTGATGTACCTATCTAATTCTCTTTTTAGAGCTAAGAACCTGTCTTATTTTTTAAGTCTTGAGGTTCTAATGGACCTGAATCCACCCCTGATGTCATGGTCAGTGTAGTTGTACTATATATTTTGCATAACTTTGCTATTTTGCACAAGTTCAATATGAGATATGACATTTCTCGTGTTTTGTTCTCTCCGGTTTTTCTTATTGCGGGCGAAGTGACAAGCTAAAAGCTCTCGATTTTTCCCTGTCAAAGACTTGGTTCTTGTTCGAGAGAACCGTCAATAAATAACGTTGGTTTTCAACAACTTTTCCTACATTACGACTTTATTTTTCTTTAATGCTCTTATTATTATTTTTCCAATTGTTAGAAGTTTATGTGCGTCTAAAAATATACTGGGAATTCTTTTTCTTTTACAAAGCTCAACTTTAAACTTTCATTAAACGCATATCGCATTGCAATGGCCAATGGGCAAACAGGAAAGTTAGGTTCCATATTACAATTTAATACTTGACATGATTTACCTGACTAAGTAATGTGAACTTATTTTCTAGACTAGAGTACAAACAAATAACGAATTCTGAAATAATACACAAAATCGATCATTCTTATAAACAAAATATTTTTAAACCCATTTTCTAATAAAAATAATAGTCCCCTGCAGTTTATGTTTCATCTTACATAATTTTAATTTAAAAAAAAAATACCATCAGTCCTTTAACTACCAAATCCGCCATGGATTTTTAAACACCCATAACTTTGTGCCAAATCTTCGTAGAAACTTCGTTCTTTGAGTCCTGCACAGGGAATTGAACAAATTTTAGTGTCCTTTTGGTGGATCAAGTCCAAAAAAAATTTCAACTCAGTACACATCGTCAAAGTTGGACATTTTTAAAATTAAAAACATTTTTTTCACAGGGGTGCTAGAGAGAGGCAGAAGGGGTTGCGCTTAAGTTCGCATGCATGACTTGAAAGTAGACACTTCAAAGTTTTTCGCCCACAAAGATTCATCGAAACCGATTGAAAATACGCCGAGTTATGGCGGTTTGAAAATGGTCGAAATTTTTACGAATTTTAATTAATTAATTTTTTTGTACTCGAAGGCGCACGTATGGACCAGAGTTGCGCACCAGGACCATTGTTATGGGGTTTAACAAACTACCGATTAATTTCTAAATAATCTGCATTAAAATCTGTTGTACCACGAGATCAATAAATCATCTCCCTAAATCTGTTCCAGGATCACCAAATTACAAATCAGTTTTCAACCCTTGCTGTCTTCTATATAGTTCACGTGTCAACGTAATTCAATTTGAAATTTCTCCGCTACCCAAAGTTGCAAAGTTTTTCGTTATTTAAATTCATTGTCTAAACGGTTTTGACGAAGATGAATGCACGAACAACCGTCAGACGAGGAAGTCGATGCGGGAAGATTAAACTCCGTTGAAAACTATAATCGAGTTTAGTGAAGCCAGCTACGAAGGATCAATGCAGTCGACTGAATATGTGGGAGGTAGAGGAATATATAATGTGATGTAAACTGTAGTTTTATAACAATTAGTTATTGATAAAGAGCACTAATAAAAGGCACTAAATATTAGTTTACCTATCTAAGTTTTTTATTTTTTTTTATTTACACCTGAGTGTTACATTATTAAAACTACTCTAGAAGATTAACCATTAATTTTTTTCAATTATATCTTAAAACTAATTGCTTATAAGCTAAAGTCTATCCTATCTAAATAAAGAAATTATCGTAATTCAGTCAGTTTTTAAAGTACTTATTTATTTTCAAAATTGTTAAAAAATGTAGGTACTATGAAACAAAAACAGAATAACAACTTATTTATAGAAACGTTAAACAATAGACACGTCAAAACAAAATACTTTCCATTAATAAATTTGACATTTAAAAAATTACCAGTTTGATAAAAAAAAACTTATGGCTTCAAGTCATTGACTTCAAATAACAAATCATGACTGTTTTGACATTGCGACCATTTTCCGTAGTCTACCTTAGAAGATAGTAAAGGCCGAAACGTAAAAATAAAAATATTAATTGTATTTAATCTTCGAAATTTCAAATCTACATTATCTTAACATAATAAGGTAGTTTACCATTTTTTAAAAGTTTTTTATTGAAACTTCATTTTATTTGAAAGCGATTGAAAGTACTGATAAGCCTTAATTGTTCTTAATAAAGCTGTAATTAATTTTTAAAATTTGTGTGACGTAGATTTATAGCTGAAAATCTTCTCAAACCATGGGGCTGGAATTAAAATGTACTCCATGTAAAAACAACTGTTTCTAAATGTTACAAAATATAAAATACAATTTGGTAGTTTCTTTATTACTGTATGTAAGAATACAGGTGAAACGCATTATTGTGACGTAGATGTATCGACACGTAAAATCTCAAATATTTAAAGAACTATTAACTTTTTTCAGTTTTTTCAATGCAATAACTCATTTTTGAGGTCTCCTTTCAATATAATTGACTGGATTGCTAATTTGCTACTATGGTAAAGTACCCTATTGTCATTGGGCTTATTACTTTAAATTCTACCAATTTTAATTTAATTTAATTTAATTACAATTTTAGTCCATGCTCACTGAAAACGTTACTTTCCGAACTATTTTGAATCCTCAAAATAATATTTTAGGACATCCAGCCCTTTAAAATAACGTTACCTAGGCAATTAGCTGTTAATTACATTTTATAAGATTATTTTAACTGCTTTTCATTGTTTCATCGCCTATGTTTTTCAAATTTTATTTTAAAGTTATATTTTACAATATAGATACCACACAAATTTGAAAAGCTTGCACATCTTCCGTAAATATATTCGTCCTCTAAAACTCAATTTTGCGTACTAGTCGTTACATAAATAACTATTTTCTACTCCCATGCTTTAATTTACTTATTATATATGCATTGTCTGTACTTGAATGACGTTCATTTCGATTCAGATTTTCATTTCGATACAAATTTTCATTTCGATACAGATTATCATGTAATCTGTATCGAAATGAATCCATTTCGATACAGATTTTTATTATGAAACACCCAAGCAAATTTCATGCAAATGAAGTTTTTTTAAATGAAAGCATGTGAGTAGAAAAAATAGCGTATGCAACTCGTGTATAATGGCTATTAATGATAGCTATCATTATAAACTCATTGCATAATATACTATTAACATAGTAGGTATGTTATATTATTATTTCGAAACATCATTTGAATAGGCATAATTTTTTTTAAATCACCTTAATTTAACATTATTTATAAATTAAAAATGCATTAATGTAAATTTAGTAAAGTTGTACAGATAAAACACGAGTATATAATTATTGGCTTATACATACATAAATTGCAAACGGACTATCCCCTTAATATAATTAAGTATATAAACTATACAAGCACCTTAGTTTTACGAATCTACAATAATATTAGCATCACGCTACCACGCATATCATAATTATTATTACATAACTTTCACTATTAATAAGCAAATTTCAAGATCACTGTATCAATGTCAATCTTAATGAACGATTTTCACATGTAAGTTTTCTCATTACATAAATACTCTGTTATTGCTTGTTTCGGTTAATGGTTCCTTTATTTTAAAGTCTAGTTTTTGCAGCTATGACATCAGCAATCTGTTATTAAGTTTGTGAAGAATCGATGGAAATCTGAAGGTCAGAAATGTTCGCGGTTGTAAAATACAAAGTATCAACAGTTGAGTCAATATTTTCGCTGCGAAATTCGTGACATTGGATAGAACACATTAATGAAGTGATATTTAGTGAAAATATAATTGTTTTATCATTAAGAAGTGTCTTTGACAATGAACTACTTAAATATGGCTTCTAATTTATGTGTAACTTATATAAACGAATAATGTGACAATGCAACATGATCTTTGAACCGATAATAAATTATTTACGAGACAACAACAACAAATAAAATGTAAAACTAGGAATTTTTTAATGAAAATGTTTCAAATCTGTTCATTTCTCAACATCTCACATACTCAGGTAAGTTCCTTAATTTCTTTCCGCTATATTAAATTAAATTTCATTCGTAAATAAATACAAAAATAGTATACGAATATTATTTTAAAGAGAGTTTAGCAATGCAATTATTTATGAAAATTAAACAACCGGCGAAAAAAATAATTTGATTACGAATCAAACTATATAATTTTGACATTTCTATGTACCTACATTAAGCGGCTCGTCTACGTTTTTACCGAATTACTAGAATACTCTCAATTTTACTTATTTTTCCATTCCACTCTTTTCCTCACTACTAGAGCTGCCTGAAACCAGCCAGAAACTCGTACTTTGCCGCATCCTAGCAATGCAATGTCATTTTGAAGTTGAAAAATATTGTAAAAGTGGTTTCGTTGCATGTAAACTGTCAGATTATTATTGACTTCATGATAATGTTTTTATAAACATTTAATAGAGTAAGAATGGATCTACAGATGTGCCTTTTTAAAATTTTAAAAATTAATTTATATCATGAGTAGAGATGGGAATTTAGTGATTTTTCCTTTTTTTCTACGTGAGTACTATTTTTATGTGTCATAATACAAAATCCGTTTTAAAGAAAATGCTTTCATTTGAACCCAATATGATTTTACCTATTTTTCCTAAAATCGTGGTTTTTTAAAATTTGGACCTATTTTACTAGTTTTGTACCTAAATCATATTTTTATGTTCCTAAATCGTGTTTTAAATTTTTTTCTTTTTTTTAAATTTAACATTCACAGATATTTGTATTTTTTAAGTTGTCAATTTAGATTTTTGAACTTCTGCAGTTATTTTCTTCGCGCATTTTAAAAAGTATTTGAAATTAAATACAGCTGTCGTTTAGCGGTCGGTGCGAAAACTAAAATTTTAGTCACGTTATGGTTACAGCAGTTCGTATACGAACGAGTCGCACCACACTGGCTGTAGTGTAGATTGTGCGACACAATCTTACTGTAGACAATATTGAAAAAAATATTAGTTTGTTATAGTTATAAAAATAATTTGGACTGATCTTTTTAATTGTTATTGTTATTGGTGCTAGAATTCTGTACAAATTGATGATTGTACATGTACAACCGTACCTAACTGAATTTTTTAAACCTAAAGTTTAATAGATTTGTGCAATATATAAAATTTGCACAGAATTTCACCAATAATTTATAGTATAGAGTATTGTTTATTTATATTTACAAACCTGTAAATTTTTATTTTTGTTTATTATTTTATTTATGAATATGATTATGAATATTTATGAATACCTAAATGTTTATTTATATCAATATAATAAAATATTTAAAAAAATTTATAACCTAAAATACTTTTTTTGGAACCTAATTTCAGATATTTTGTACCTAAAACGAGAATTTTATTAACCTTTTTAGGAACCTATTTTCGCAAATTTTAAATCCTAAATTCCCATCTCTAATCATGAGTAAAGTTTGCATAAAATAGGAATTTTTTTGAATTTTTCGGAATTTTTATATTTTTATATTCATGTACTTACAATTTTTTAATCAAAATTTTAAAAAGGTACATCTGTAGATCCATTCTTTCTCCATTAAATCCTGGGTTGAAATAAACTTTTACCATTCTTGTACTGGTCACGAAACACTTTACATTTTATGCTGGATTTTAGGAGGTAGACGGGCCTCTTAATAGCAACAAAACTTTGGTTTGCTATGATATCTACTCTTCAAAATCATAATAAATTCAAAAAGCAAATTGAGTTATTCAAAATTTCCGTCACAATGCGAGCAAATATAAAATAAATAATGTAATAGTATTATTTATTTGTTAGTTAATAAATTAAAATATTAAGCATATTATTTTATCAAAGATAAATTGGCAGATTAAAACTGAACAACAAAATTCTGCTTTTATCATTTCAAGACAATCATACAACATTTTATCTCCGCCTTATCACCTGTCATTGCAATTATACTTTACTTTAAGTCGTAAAAATACCGTAACGAATTCATATCTTTACCTTCTAGTGATAACTGAATCTATTCGTTGATAAACCAAACATATTCTCCGTGAAAACTTGGAGAAAAGAGTGAGTTGTGAATCGTACAGTGAAATTGAGGATAATTACAAATTACAAGGAGAATGTTTTAAACGAACTGGTGTGAGTGTATAATTGTGTTACCTTCGGTGTAAACTTTCCCTGGCAAACTTTTACGTCGATAATTTCCAGCGTAATTATAAATGAAGAGACAGGGTGAGCTAAAGGTGGTTAACTATTTTTAAAGATTAATTTAAACGCGAACAATGATACAACAAAACACAGCAAACTCATTATATATTAATATATATAAAATTCGTAAACTGTTTTTGCGTTGGCTACAAATATTAAAATGTCAAAATGTGTCAAAAAATGGACGAGAACTTTTGCAGATATTCCCCAAATTAGCGTCATATCCACTCTTGTTGCATATACAGGGTGTTTCATAACTTCGAGTACATACGTTAAAGGTATATGTTGTTTGATATGTGATTACGAATCAAAAAGATTTTTTTTATTTCGAAAAATTAAGGATAGTTTTCCTGTAGCACTTTTTACCTCTCGCCTCATATTCTATAAGAGAGGTATTATTGTAATGGGTCAAAATTTTCGAGTATGAGTGTGTGTGTATGTGTGTGTGTGTGTGTGTGTGTGTGTGTGTGTGTGTGTGTGTGTGTGTGTGTGTGTGTGTGTGTGTTTGTGTGTTTGTATGGACTGACGATTTTTCGTCCACGATAACTTAAAAAGTATCAAACTGTTTATAACCAAATTTCATATTTAAGGTTTTAATAAGTATCTTAACACCGGATGAGATTTTGGTAGAAATCCGCAAGCCGGAAGTAGTACTTTTTGAAGTTTGAAAAAGTTTTCCTTAAATATATTGGTATATTATTTATTTATGACAACTTTTGCAATTAAAAATAAAAGAAATTGTAATTATCTATGTGTACAGTTAATTATAAATACAAATTGCTGAATCTGGAAGTATTTAACAATAAAATAAAGTACAATTAATATTCTATTTTTTTGAAATTCCAGTATCTTGTTGTCCATAGTATGAAATTTGTTTCTACATAAAATTTGAATTATTAAGACAGTGACAGTACAGTTGACATCTTTTGCTTGCATATTGGTTTACATTATCGTTTAAATATTACATGAACATGAAACTATTAAAAAGGTAAGTAGATAAACTATTTATTAGATTAGTAGAATAAGCAGAATTATGCGAGAGGTCGTGTGCTGGCCACAGCAGATTTTTTTAGTACTGCACTGGATTCGCTTTCCTATTAAACACAAACAATGGAAGTAGGTAATCAACAACTTAAATTACATAATTATTTACATTATTAGCAGTTATTTATAATAGATATTTTATTTAATTATTAACTTTAATATAACCATTCACCCAGTGCCAGTTGCAACGAAAAATTTTTGACTGGGAAACATGGAAATTAGTTTTGCGATATAAAAAATTCTTTTCGATTCGTAATCAGCATATCAAACAACATATACCCTTAACGTATGTACCCGAAGTTATGAAACACCCTGTATAGTATTTTGTGTTTTTCCCAGCATATAATAAGAATAATTTGAGACGTAATTCTTTTAATAAAATATTTGCGAACACAATGTAAAAAATTATTTAACTATAATTTGATTAGTATTTAAACTACAGTTTTTTGTTAATGTTTTTGCTTATATTCCATAATTTAAAATAAATTATCACGGTCGTACTTATGATTTCACAACATTAAAAATAAAATATTTACTTGTGTGATATTTTATTTTTGTTCTTAGCCATTGTTCGAACTGTTGAAAATATGTTTATAATATTATTTACCGATATGCGTACAAAGTACTCACAGAACAACGTCAAATGTCAGATATTTGCAATTATTTTATTTATCTTAATTATTGTTTAATTGTCGTTTTCCGCTATGGTATAAACAATTTTTCAGACATAATAATTACAACGATATCTCACAAAGAATTTTTATTAATATCAAGTAACTTATCTACAAGATAACTAGATTCCAAAAATTAAATGCGGCAGCCTCACATACTGTGAGTCAAGGTATAGATATACTTACATAGTATATTACATTATTTTTCAAGTAACGAAGTGCCTCATATTTTCTTAAAATTTGTATTAAATTTAAATTGATATTTTTGGTTTTTGACCGAATGTATTTCGATTATTTTAATTAAAACACAAATCTTGTCATAGTGAATTTATATTATTTTTAATAAGGAAATATCTTGACATGTTGCCAAAAATCATAACTATGATGATTTTAAACACGTAAAGTAACAGATTGCCCACTAGTGGCTTTGATCAAAATTAAACCCGCTTGTGGGTAAATTGTTACTTTGCTTATTGGAAGTCACCATAGGAACTTAATATTTATAAATATTTAAGCAGTTATTAAGACGTGTTGGATAAAACGTTATACTTCACACCTGGGAAAAAAGGAATAATCCACTCGAGAAAATTGTCTCACTCAGCTTTCGGTCTCGTGAGTAGGTAATCGGTAATTCCTTATTTTCCCCACTTGTAAAGTAAATAATTATTTTTGCACTTGTTACTCGCTTTGGTCGCGTATTCTAATCTTAAGAAATTGTCAATATGTTTAAGAAAGTCTTAGGAAATCCTTTATTGTGTGGACATCTTTATTGTTTGTTAATAACACAATAAAGGGTTTTCTAAGAGCTTCCTAAATATACTAAAATTATACTGGACTCTTCATTTTATCTTTATCTTAACAGGCTCGTCTACGTTTTTTCCTAATTCCTAGAATATTCTCGATTTTACTTTTTTTCTATTCCACTCTTTTCCCCACTATTACGACTACCTGCTAAAACTAGCCCATCCTCGCAATGCAATGTCATTTTGCAGTTGAAAAATACTGTAAAAGTATTTTTGTCATACCTGCACAAAAAGTAACCTTTTTCGTGCCTGTTTTGCGTGCGCAAAGTGGCTTATTTTTTAACTAGACAAAAATGCGTGCGCAAAGTACAAGCGTGCGGGAATAGCGTGCGCAAAATTTCACTTTGCGCACACAAATTTAACATTCACACAGTTTTCTGTAGTTACCGACACGAAATGTGCGCGTAACACTAGCGCCACACACGTGATAATCTAATACTACAAGCACGTGAACAGCTGTAGTACCTACTTCTCTATGCATAGTTTCTACTGTCGACTATTGTGCAGATTGTGCATTGGATCTAATGGACAATAATATTTTATTATTATATTTTAATGTTCTTTTCTTTACTGTTAATAATTAGTTTCTTATGCTTTTACATGTAGGTAAATGTAAATATTAGTTACTTTTTTATTTTATACATATTAATTTTAAAAGTATTCATTTTATCTTTTGATAAGTAAGGTCACTCAAAAGGTTACTTTTTGTGCAGTAATGACAAAAAATATCGTGTGCATCTCGTGAGCAAAGGCGCAATTGCGCTTGGCTTCGTTGCAGCCCTCGCCGTAGCGACCCTCGGCCTCCTCAGCTCGCCTCGGTAGGCCTCGAGCCGCTACTGCTCGGACTGCAACTCGCCTCGCGCAATTGCTTACTTTGCGCAATACACAATATACTATTTCGTTGCGAGTAAACTGTCAGATTATTATTGACTTCAGGATAATGTTTTTATAAACATTTAATATAGAAAGAATGGATCTACAGATGTGCCTTTTTAAAATTTTAAAAATTAATTTCTATCATGAGATATAACCGTGTAAAGTTTGCATAAATTGGAAATTTTGTAGAGTTTTTCGGAATTTTTATAATCATGTATAATTTTTTAATCAAAATTTTAAAAAGGCACATCTGTAGATCCATTCTTTCTCTATTAAATCCTCGCTGAAATAAAATTTTACCATTCTTGTACTGGACACGAAACACTCGCCACGGTAGTACATTTTATGCTGGATTTTAGGAGGTAGACGGGCCTATTAAGAAACTGTATAAAAACTACTATTTTGTACTAAATTCATTAAAAAATTCTGCAATATAATAGAAACATTTAAACATTAAAAATCGTCTTAGGTTCATCCACCAAATATTAACCTCATCAATTTCCTAACCCCTGTCACAATTTTTCTCGTCCCGTCTTTGCATATTAAACCAATCAACGTCATCTTTTCTTCGTTTAATTGAACAGCATCTTCGGAGGGTTGCTCTTCGTCTTGTTAATTAGACAGATCCGTGTCTAACGAAAACGACAGACAAGACAAGGCGGATTGTTGTGCGTTGGAAGCGCGGAATTCTGATTGAAATATGCACTAAACAAACACGCGTTGTTGATTCGGATAAGTTGTCGGAGGAGCCAAGTTCGAGATGGAAATCGTGGGGGGTGATAAGTTTGACGTAGTTTCTAAGTGGAAGTTAATTGGTGTGAAGTTGATGACGATCTGGTGGAATAGTTTGTAGAAATTGGAATGTTGCAAGAACTGCGCGGAATTATGGTACACTAGGTGGTTCAGTTTTGTTCCGGTTTTCATTTTGGTTTCTTGTAATTTTTCGGAATTTATTCGGAATTACTATAAATAATATCCGGGGGTAATATAACAAGTGCTATGATTATCATCGGTGATAGCATGAGTTAGTCGATGAAAATTGACCGAGTGCGCAGCACGAGTTCAATTTTCCGAAGACATAACGAATGCTATCACCTATGATTAATCATAGCCCGAGTTATATTTGGGGAGAATATATAATGAATGAAACCAAAATGTTTCGTCATATTTTTTCAATAGCTGTCAAGAACGTTTCACTTTCTCAATTTTGTCTTCACTGGTATTACTCCACCGAATACAATCAGGTTCATTCAATTTAAGTCTTATTTTTGACAAACAGCAATATTTAAATATGAAACTGACAGTAGGAAATTAATTGACAGAAACAGTTGACATGTAACAGCGGTGATAAAAATATCATCGATTTGATAGCCTCTTACTGCCCTATTTTAGCCAATCAAATTAGTCAAATATGTGTCACGTGACACATGAATTATATATTCATAAAATTGCTATTCGGAATTTTTCTGAAGTAAAAATTACGTTCGTTGATGTGGCCAGCATAAAATCTCCTACTATAATCTTTTTACTACTAAATCAAGTTTCAAATATTTTTGTATATTTTTCTTAAGTACATCACTGGATTCCTCGTATCAAACTACATATAAATACATATTTTCTTTAAAAAATTCTGTCGGGTACAATTCACTTTAAAAAAATTTAAAATGTCGAAAATTTTCGAAATTTTGATTCGCTCAAAATTTGGTTATACGCTATTTTGGACCCGAGGAATCCAATGGTGCCACTAAAAAGAATTTTCGGCTAATACTTTTCGAGATAATTTTTGCAGGTGAAAAACGGGAGTAGCTATGACCGTAATTTTTACACCATTGGGTTCCTCGCGTCGAATTACATATAATACCAAATTTTCACGAAAAAATTCCAACGGGTACAATTTTGAAGAAGGGTTTTCGAAAATGGCCAAAAAACGGAGGTCTACCCCTTGATGAAATTTTGGACAAAATAACTTTTTCTCTCAGAATGGGCTGAAAATTTGGTTATATGCTAACTCGACCCCGAGGATTTTAAATCTTCAGTCGAAAATTTTTTTCGACCAATATTTTTCGACATAATTTTTTTTAGTCGAAAACTGGTCGAAATGGGAAATTTATTTTTGCACCATTGGATTCCTCGGGTCAAATTATGTAGAAATCTAAATTTTCACTAAAAAATTTTAATGGGTACAATTTTTATTGAGGTATTTCAAAAATAGTACAAAAGAGATAAAACTTGCTTATTTTCTAGTCAAAAGAATAATATTAGGAATTGGCTTAAAATGTGGTCATATACTAATTCGACCACAAGGATTTCAAATCTGTAGTCAAAAAAGAATTTCGACCCACAGTTTTCGACTTAATTTTTTTAAGTCGAAAACTGGTCAAAATAAAAACAATATTTTTGCACCATTCCATTCCTCGGGTCAAATTATATAGGTGTACATAGTTTAAGAAAAAAATTCTATAGAATATCGTATGTACCTACATACAGATTTTCTAATCTGAATATGTCGAAATTTTAAGAAATTGTTCGTTTGATAGAAATGTTTAAACAGTTATACTGACTTTAAAAAAATATTTACACATTTCTTTTGTTAAGAATCTGATGTGGCCAGCACAAGACCTCAAGCCATACCATAAATAAGTACATTTTACACAAAATAATTTGTACCCCACAGTTTATTCTGTAAATTATTGTATTTCATAACGCCCTGTTCACACTTGGATTCTTTGATGATTCTTTCATGCTACTGAATCAAATTTGATTTCAAATCTGTAGTGGAAAAAAAAATTTGACATAATTTTTTAAAGTCGAAAACTGGTCGAAATAAAAAATATATTTTTGCACCATTCGATTCCTCTTTATAGTCGGGAAAGTACTGTGCTGGCCACAGCAGATTTTTATTATCAGGTATCAATTTTGTAGTGAACCTCAATTTATTTCGATTTATCTTTGTCTATGGAGAGGGGTTACTTTAGTAACCCTGATTATATCATCACATCACTCTAATTGGGATCACTAAAAAATACAATTAATTTTCAGCTAGTTGATTTTATCTCATTATTTTAGAAAAATTAATGGTGTTACATTTCAGCAAATACAAAATTTAGATTTTTATTATTTGTTTTCGAAAATAATTTAACAGACTGTTTATTTCGCTCCAGCTTTTAATCGCCGCGTTCCCGCGCAATTTATTCTATGTTCAGCGATGCAATTTAACTGTTTACTGTTTTATATATCATTTAATTCTGTCCGGTGTTTTTTGCCCAGTGAAATATTGTCCAATATATTTAGACCGAAGCGAGTGAATCCAGCGAATCGCAAGCAGATTGTAACGCAACACTAAGTACCAAAGACGCTGAGTTATAAAACTTTCATCCTAGATTGGTTTACATCGTTTGTAATTAAAAACTCGTTAAATTTAAACCGTTAAGTTTGCGAGAAGCGCGTCTCTTTGCTATTTTGTATCTTCTTCCATTTCTTTTCAATTAAATTATGTGATTTTCTCGAACAGGATACCTACTTTCAATAGTTTTCTTTGTACTTCAGACTCAAAGTAATCTATATCTTTGAGAATTAAATAAATTGCAATTTTGTACTACTATTTTGAACTAAGCCAGAGATTATGCACAAAGGGCAAATTTTGTAAAGTGATAATTTTTTAATTAAAAAAGAAGACTACCTACTCAAAAATTATTTATTTGCTTCACAATGTTAATAAATTATATTTTTAAAGATTTTTTACACGAAAACGAATATACTAATTTGTGTTTATTTACTGAAAGAAATTTTCTATACGACTGTTATCATTCTTACATCATTTTCAATTATGGAATGGTTACATTCTGTCACTTGTTACGAAATGGATTCATTCCGTCACTAGGTGATGGAATGAAATGTGGCGAGTTATAATAATTTAACTTTATTCAATGTTCTTGGTTGGTGGGTAGCTTTAAAATACGTTTAGATTTACTAATTTATTAATTTTATGTAGAATATTATTTTATAAATACATAAATTTCTATTTTACTACCTTTAGCTTAGGTATGTTTTTTAATGCAATTAAATTTATAGTCGTAGAGAAAGTATAGTCTGCAACACGTTTGGAATGACTATTCCACTCGATTCCACTCTCGTGGAACCGTGAAACTCGCCTACGGCTTGTCTCACAAACTTTCCACTCGAGCTGAATATGCTTCATTCCACACTTGTTGCAAAATATACTATAATTAGAACTGACGAGTATTATTATAAACATCTTGAATAGGTAATAATTTTTGCCATTTATATTTTAATTCTGAATCAGTAATTTTACAGCCAAATTGCATTTTATTTTGCTGCTACTGAATTCATGCCTAAGAACATAATATTTATATTTACTGGAACTCGTTTTTGAGATTGTAGTAAATCTTTGGCTTTTTAGATAATTCTACATTTGAACAATTGAATCGGTATTTGAATGTTGCCTAAATAAACAGTAATTAATAATTAATGAGTCAAAGCATCAGGTTTTAAATAAATTATTAGGAAATGTTTTGAATAACAATTAGTTGTAAATCCAGTTAATTGTAAACCACTTCATTATTATAAAGTTCAGCCCAACGTCAATTAAATTACATTTAATTGTTTGTTGTAAACAAAACTTAAAAGATTTAGTAGGAAGTATTAATCACAAAGTTAAAATTAACTTACGACTGATAAATCCGTAAATATCGCCAAAATACTACACAGATATTTTTACAAAAGTCAAAGTCCACAATAATCGTGGGCAAATAATCAGACAATGATAAATTTATGTTTTGAAACAATGTTTATTTTTATTGAACAAATATTTTTCATGTTTATTGGATCAGAGCAATTGCAAATAAAAACAGAATAAAATCGTTCATAAAACGCGATATAAACAAGAAACAATTGCGAAGTCTTGGTACTGTAAACACAAACAATAAAGACGAACCAATCTAGAGACATCGACATTTTATCTCGTCAAATAAAACAAAACACTAACGTCAAGATTCACAAAACGGCTATATTATTTTGAAAATGTGACCTTATATTTATTTATTTATCCAACACCTCTTGATTTTAAACAAGCAGCAATGTCAAAAATTATCCACAAGTGGCTTTGATCAAAATTATACCCACTTGTGGGTAAATTGTTATTTTGCTTGTTGGAAGTCACCATAGTAACGATGTTTTTGGTTATAGAACATAATATTTTTTAAATATTTAAGCAGTTATTAAGAGGTGTTGGATAAAACGTTATACTTCACACGTGGGCAAAAAGGAATGACCCACTCGAGAAAATTATCTTAAGATTTCCCTCGTGGGTAATTCCTTACTTTGTCCACTTGTAAAGTAAATTACTATTAAAGAAACATTTAGTACTTTTGCTAGTTGATTATACTCATATTACGTGGACCTCGTTTTAGGATTGGAATAATTTCAGAAATTTTGTGAATTCAGAAATTGAGTGTATCTGATTAAAATTAGAGTTTAATAAACTTACCACAATATTCTCTAGAAAATGTTTGGCTCCAATTTCAAAATCACTTTCTGGCCGCGCCACTAAAAAAGTCCCAAATCTGTAACAAACAAAAATTTAAATTTGATTGACTATCAAATAAAGCATTCATTAATAGATATTTGTATATTTAGGCTGCAAAATGTCTGTTTAGGACAATAATACTATATTGTGCAACTAGAGACGAAAATGGGAAAGAACACTTTTGTCCCGAGATGCACACGATATTTTTTCAATACCTGCACCGAAAAGCAATTAAGTTGAAGAAAGGGATAAAACGGATGATGATAATATTAGAAAAATGTATAATAATTCCATAAAATAAATAAAATTAATCTAAATAATCAATTTTGGAATCTCGCATAAAGCGAGAGGAAAAGTACTTTTTTCCCTAGGCAGGAAAAGTACGGACTGGTCAGAAATACTTTATTTTCGTCCCTAATAATAGGGACGAAAGGTGGCGTTTTCGGTGCAGGTATTGAAAAACACATTTTGCAGACAAATTATACACAATACTTGTTGTGCAACTGCAATGCATATAATTAAAAACACATATTTTATTTTTTGTAATAACTGTCATTGTCAAGAATATCTGACATTGACAATTTATTTCGTAGCCGTTATTTCGCTGCAACGCGGCCGCGAAATGTATCGTACATAAATGTTTTACTTTTAGACCAAATGAGCTATGTGCATGATTTTTTTATTAAATATTTTTAAAGAAGAGACAAAAACTTAAGACACGTATTTTCTATTTTCACAAAAATTTTGTCTACAAGCCCAAAAATAATTGATGAATATTGAATAATATTATCTCTTATACAAAATAATCACGTCATAGCTAAATTTCTTTCTAAACTTACTAAAAGAATGTATAATCTTTTGTAAATAAAATTTGTATTTTAACCAATGTTTTAGACTTAATATTAGGTTCATGTTCATAGTAACAAAATTCTCATTTTCAGTACCATGCAAGTAGCCCGCGTGCGTCAATGTCAACTATTTTAACACTCTGAAACTAGTGTAAAAATCTGCTGTGGCCACCACACGACCTCTCGCCTAATTCTGCTTATTCTACTAATCTAATAAATAGTTTTACTTACATTTTAATAGTTTCATCTTCATGTAATATGTAAACGATAATGTAAACCAATATGCAAGCAAAAGATGTCAACTGTACTGTCACTGTCATAATAATTCAAATTTTATGTAGAAACAAATTTCATATCATGGACAACAAGATAGAATATTAATTGTACTTTATTTTATTGTTAAATACTTCCAGATTCAGCAATTTGTATTTATAATTAACTGTACACATAGATAATCACAATTTCTTTTATTTTTAATTGCAAAAATTGTCATAAATAAATAATGTACCAATATATTTAAGGAAAACTTTTCCAAACTTCTAAAAGTACTACTTCCGGTTTGCAGATTTCTACCAAAATGTTATCCGGTGTTAAGATACTTATCAAAACCTTAAATAAGAAATTTGGTTATAAACGGTTTGATACTTTTTAAGTTATCGTGGACGAAAAATCCTCGGTTCATACAAACACACACACACACACACACACACACACACACACACAGACATCATCGTGAAAATAGTAAATTCGTATTCTAGAGACCCTGAAACGTGCTTATCCACCAAAAACTCATACTCGAAAATTTTGACCCATTACAATACCTCTCTTATAGAATATGAGGCGAGAGGTAAAAATATATCAAAAACAACAATAAAATTAAATAAAAGTTTAGAAGTTCTTGGAGAATTCAGTCACCAACGTTTCGACTTCAATTAAGTCCTCTTGAGGGTGCTAAGTCAAACATACAAGAAATAAATAAATTGACTGAATTTTCCAAGAACTTTTTTCCTCAATAAAATTAAGCATTAATTTAGCGCTCAAGACCAATAAGTGCACCATTACACCTCTGTTATGAGGGACATAATAATTGGGTTACAACTCCACCGATAGAAACCCATTCTGCAACTTTTCTCCTCTGAACATCAGTAACATAAATTCGGCAGAGTTCAGCAGTGTAAAACACGGATAATTGCAGTCCCATCGCAGTCGGCTGCGTCCAGGATCCATAATTAACTAAATCCCCCCCTGGTGGGCCTCCGGAAACAGCCCCCCCACCCTGGAACGTGTCATAGACAACGCGATTTATAGGCTGTGTTTCGTTCAGTGTTTATACGCCGTATGCTAATTAGTCGAGGATTTAATTAAATGTGCCTTAACATATTTATGGCGAAATTGGAATTTAACGAGGAAATTGCTCTGCGACGAAAGAAGGATAAGAGGAAGAATCATTTTGATGTGATTTATGTTTCTTGAAATTTTTACCTCCTTTCTCTTCTATTCATCTAGTCCACTCCCATCGCAGAGTAAATAAATATAATATACGAGGGGTCGTTTTTATATTCCCGGACTAGGCATGAAAACAAAAGACTAGAGCAACAAAAAAAAAATTATTTTTCAATATATGTAGTTCCCCTGCTTTTGAATACAGGTATAACACCGTTTCAATAACATCTTTAATCCAGTATAAAAATATTCATTTGGTTTTTCCGCAAAATGACCCTGCTATAAGTTCGTCATTGTCCCTAAATTTTGTCCCCCTTAGTGTTTTTTTGAGATTTGGGAACAAAAAATAGTCACTGGGTGCTAGATCTGCTACGGCAGCTTTTGAAAGTCTGGACTTGTGCACTGGTGCATTGTCGTGGAGCAACAAGACACCTTGCGTCAGTTTTCCGCATCTCTTCACTTTAATAGCATCTCTAAGGCGATGCATCAGGTTTGCATAATACTCTAATTGCTAACAGCTAATTGTCGCTTCTTTAGTCTTGCATCCTCCGGTACCAAACACTTGATTTTTTCAACAACATCTGAAGTGATCACGTCAACAGGGCGCCCTGGACGGGGATCATCATCCAGTGATTCTCGACCATGTTTAAACAATTTTGACCACTCGCAAATAGTTGACTTAAAAGGGCAATCATCCCCGTATACAGCCAACATTTCTTCAAGAATAATTTTTGGAGGTTTTCCTTGTTTTGTAAGGAATTTTATAACAGCCCGGTATTCGATTTTATTCATTTCGATAGATATACAACGCGCGACGACACAAACTGACAGATAATAAAATTAATAATGTTGCAATTGTTTTGTAAATTTCCACACAAGTTACTAAAAAACAGCATAAGGAAAAATTGCATCAAAATTCTAAACAGCCCAGTCCGAGAATATAAAAACAACCCCTCGTATGATACAGAGGGAATGTAAACTGGGGTATACACGAAAAAACGCCCGATCGCCATCTTGGTTCGCCCCACATTTAAAATTTTAATGCATACAAATACGTTACTTGCTGTCCTATTGACAAACCAAACGCTGCACATGTTATCATTGTTTAAAATATTAATAAAAATTAATACTTTAGATTTTAATAAAACTTAATACTCAAATGTCAAATTATATACGGGGCGAACCAAAATGGCGACTTCTAAACTAAAGTGGCTACACGCACACACATGCCCTCTGTAAGTTTAGTTCCTCTGTGACTCCCATGCTCACTACTACAGCTGCCCGAAACCAGCCTGAAACACGTACTTTGCTGCATCCTAGCAATGCAATGTCATTTTGAAGTTGAAAAATACTGTAAAAGTGTTTTCAATCTGAGTAAACTGTCATATTATTATTGACTTCAAGATAATGCTTTTTTAAACAATATTTAGTAGAGAAAGAATGGATCTACAAATATGCCTTTTTAAAATAAATTTCTATCATGAGATATAACCGTGTAATTTTTGCATAAATTAGAAATTTTTATGAATTTTGTGGAATTTATACAATCTGTAAAAGTACAATTTCTGAATTAAGATCTTAAAAATGTACTACTGATTATAGGTCGATAACTTAAAATGGTTTGCGACGTTAGATATAAGAAGTTTTCTTTTTTAAAGTGATTAATAATTATAACTTGGTAGAAGATTAAAATTGATCTTTAGTTTTGTATACAAATAAGGATGTTTTTATTTTAATGTAAATCTTCAAATGTGTACAGTGTATATGTACTTTACACATTGGAATTAATACGTATGTACGAACATGACTAATTTACATTCGGAACGAGTGAAACGATGTTGTGAATATTTATGGGCTGAATTCATATATTTATTGAATAAAACATGATAGGTGTGTAGTACGCAAAGAGGTCCAATTTTCAATTCAAATTTGTCTTGAATGTTTTACTTTGCTCTCAGCAAGGCAAGATCTGGATTTGCTTAAAGTAAACCACACGATATTCATCACTGAACATTACAAATAGTATTTCATTCGTACCATTTCTCTATTTTACCTACTAGCAGTCCAATTCAATTTAAAACCAATTTTTTTAAATTATTCCAAATTTTAATACAATTCGAAAATATGAAATATACCTCGACAAAATGATTTGTTTCGTGTTAGTACCATAATAGTTATTTATGTATTAAGGGTGTAAGGAAGCTTTTATGAGCCCGAGCATCAGCCGAGGGCTAAAAACGCGTCAAGAGCCATAAAAGCAAGTTACGCCCGTGGTAATACCCAACTTTATGCACGGTTCAATATTTTTAATAAATTAATTACTCGTTCAAATTACCAAAATTTACTAAATTCTTTGACTAAGATACCAAAAAAATTCTGAAATAAACAAAAATCTAAATGTCAAAGTTGTCATTATTGAATTAAATATTTACAAGATAATTTATGTTAAATGTAAGTAAAAATGATGTAATTTAAATAAAAAGTTGTACAACTAATTAAAGAAAATGGTTATTTATAGGATTATTAGTAGTTTATATAAGGAAAATTGAAAATATAAACTTTTTGCATTAATTTGACGTATTTTTATGGCGCACTGCGCTATAATGTGATCCGTTTACGCCAAGGAAATTTGTGTATGTTAAATTATGATATGACCGTACCCGTGTGAATTTGGCACCCCCATGTTAGAATTTCAAAACGAATACTATTGTATAATTTTGCCCAAGTTATGCCCAGTTTTGCCCAATAGTCATTTCGCTTTGCCCAGCCACCGTTAATAACCCATGAGCCATGAGTCAATAATCGAATTTCTATGATGTGGCACCCCCATATGCGACTTCGAAACAATTACATATGCCAAAGTTTTGCCCAAGTTATACCCAGTTTTGCCCAGTAGTTTTGACATAAACTAATCTATGCTTACAAAACCCTTCTTGAGTCCAAAAGAACTCCGTTTTTTGACATAAACTAATACTATATGCTAACAAAACCCTTCTTGGGTCCAACAGAACTCCGTTTTTTTTAAACATAAACTAATCTATGCTAACAAAACCCTTCTTGAGTCCAACAGAACTCGGTTTTTTTTTAAACATAAACTAATCTATGCTAACAAAACCCTTCTTGGGTCCAACAGAACTCCGTTTTTTTGACATAAACTAATCTATGCTAACAAAACCCTTCTTGAGTCCAACAGAACTCCGTTTTTTTGACATAAACTAATCTATGCTAACAAAACCCTTCTTGAGTCCAACAGAACTCCGTTTTTTTGACATAAACTAATCTATGCTAACAAACAGATGGGGGTGCCACACCATAGAAATTCGATTATTGACTCATGGGTTAACGGTGGCTGGGCAAAATGAAATGACTATTGGGCAAAACTGGGCATAACTTGGGCAAAATTATGCAATAGTTTTCGTTTTGAAATTCCAACATGGGGGTGGAAACTTCACCCGGCATATGACCGTGCATAAAATAAAATAAAAATCATAATTTAGGCTATTATGGCTATGTGGGACTCGCGAAGAGTATTGGATTGTTTATTTAGTTTATTTATTGTGTAATTTCATAATTAGCCTGCACCATATTATTGGGTGCAGATAATTTTATATATTATTAAAAAATTTAGAACAACGTTGAATGCTTTAAACCGCAGTATTTGAACAAAGAACCAAGCTTTCCATCGAAGAAAACAATCATCATCATCCCAGATTTCTATCTCTGTAAAATTCGATTCCCAAATACACAATTACACAGCGCTCGCTCCCAACTCAAACGACATATGAGATGTGTCGGAGCGAGACAAAGACAACGAGCCCTCCTGCTGGCTGTCAGCTCGAGTCAGAGTGAGACGGGTGTAGGTGGAGAGGTCCTGCTGCTCAACTAGGATCACTTCAACGTACGAATGGCAGGAATTAGAAGATTAAAGACGCGACTTCTGAAAGCTTAACTTCATTGGATTTGCGATTTGCGTCGCTGGATTATATCGGTGCGTGTGCCAAGGACGAAGTTGAGGAGAGGTTATACTATAAAGGAGACGGAGGTGGTTTTAACCTGGAGGTTTCGGCACTAGGTCAAAAATTGTTAATAGTTAATTTTGTAAACCAAATAGAGCAGTAACTAAACGTGACTGAAAAGGATTTTCCAACTTTTTAAGTGACATGTTTAATTAAACTTTATTGAACTATTTAGTATATTAATCAGTGAGCACATAATGCTGGCTATAATTAGTGATACCGCGAGAGTCGAGACTAATCTCGGTCTCGTCTCGTCTCGTCGAGTAAATCGAGACGAGATCATGAGGCAAGTCTCGACTACAAATTCGAACCGAGACGAGATCAGTATCAAGTCTCGCCGAGAGTCTCGTCTTATATAATTGATTAGTAACTATTTGCTTAAAATTAAAATATGCTTTTGTGAATATGATAGGATTAAACAATGAGAGGGAAATATTTCAATGCATCCCAGTCATTTTCTTCCAATCCTCATATTTACATCAGTCAAGAAAAAAATTTCCTTAATGAAAAATTTTATCTCTATTATCAGTTAACAGTTCGCATATTATGGAAGATTTTGATGTTATTATAGTTGTACCTAACGTAGTAAGTCCGTAACTAATGAATTATAAGTATCTAACGTATTATAAGTAACTAACGAATTATGTTGTTGTTAATTATCAATAATGCATATTAAAAAGTAATAACAGTTGATGATACGATTATAGTTATTTATCTATCAAGAGCATTATAAAGATGTTTATATGCCCTCCGAGGACAACGTGCTTAGAAGGCCGAGAGCCTCCGGCTCGAGATTTTATAAGTTGTCCGAGGGCAATAAACATCAAATAATGTTCGTGGTGCATACAACATTTTATTTTTCACTTTGAATACGTAAATAAATTGAAATATTTGAATATGATTTTGTACAAATAGTGTTGGCATTGCCAGTGTTGTTTGTTTTGTATCTATGACGATAAAGCTGTTTATGATATGAGTGCATTCTTGTGTGAACGGGCGTTACCATTACGCCCGCTTTTTCACGCCCTAGGGCGTAATGGTCTCCTTTAGGTATCTCGTATCATAGCCATAAACAATAAATAACAGTGAAGTGAAAAATAAAATATATAATCTCATTGAATAATACTTTGAAGGGATAACAACCATTTCAGTTCACAACTGGAAGTTTGAGATTGAAGTACATAGTTATTTGTGCCTCGAAAACCAAATTTATAAATATTAATTTTAATTGACGTATGATTTTCTTGACTGTTCAGTTCAGTTTTAATTAAAATAAATGGTATATCTGAATTAGAGTAATTTTCTTATCCTATTATTTTTCATAATCCAGCTTGATACACCATAATTAACCGACTTGCTAATATTCCTCTCTTGTTGTTCCAGGACTGGACGATGGAAAACAAAGACAATGAGCAGATGAAACTAGAAGTACAAGAATGGCAACTGAACAATGCGGTACTTGGAGTTTTCGGAGTTTTAGCACCCGTGGCTTGTCTAGCTTTTGTCTTGGGACAAAGTGGGGCATTTGTCGACTTCGTTCTTAACACCGACCTTCCCAAGTCAAAAGGTAGGTACGCAGAAAAAAACAACACAATCAGAATAATTACTAAATGTTTATTATTAAAAATGGTTTTGTGAATAATTATTGTGATTGACCGTAGCATACGAACTAAAGTAGCAATGGAACTTGATCTATGAATATAAAAATATACTATATATTAACGCCATAAGTCATATAAGTATGAGATATTAAAATGTAGTAATTGAACACAGCAGAGTTTTCCTGTGAATGAATCTTTTAATTCAGGTGATGTAAATTTCTGTGTTTGAATATTTTAGATTATTATTTGTATATTTTAAATGGGCACCAGATTGTAAGTATACAGTTATGTTTATAAATCTAGATATGGCGGGAGGTTGTGTGCTAGCCACATTGGATTTTTTAATAAGAGTAAAGGAAACATTACTGCATTTATTTGTTAATTTATTCCACTAAAATATTATTAAATTATAATCATCCTGATACATATAATAAAACTTCTAGCGAAATAACAATTAATTTTCATCGATTCTGGACCTACAGGGAATATTGTTTCAGTAAAATTGATGTTCAGAGATAGAGAGAAATGAAAATATCATATCGACTGCTGTGATAGTTGATACAAAGTTTGTTAATATAGATAGGTACCTGTATAGGGAAAATGTTTTACTGGAAAGTCAAACAGGACTGGTTTATATTTCTCTGCAAATCTGTGGAGTGTTAATTTCAAAGTTAGCTGGAAAAGTTGGAAATAATTCTGATTTGTTTTCGTTCAATTAAAAACTAACTAGTTTATAACCTTGGTTTATAAAAGATAAACGAAATGTCAATTATCTGTTTTATTTACAATTAAAATGAATTGCTAAATTGCATAGTGAAAAAATTTTCTAGTGTGAATTTTTAGTGGATATAAGCACGTTTTAGGAACCATAGAATACGAATAAAGTATTTTCGAGATTATGTCTGTGTGTGTGTGTCAGTCTGTTAAAAAATAGTATTATGTCTATTTAATTGAGAAATCGAAGGTGGTTGGTTATCAAAATTTTCAAAATTCTGAAAAATTTGGTTATAGGTTAATTTAAGTGTTAGAAATACAATGCTGCAGACTAGAGTTTGATTTCTCGCTTATGTAGTTTATGACATGTCGGCCTTTAAAGTTGAGAAAAGGGGAAAACGGAACATCAATTTTTTTCCAACTTATACAGAGAGATTCATCTACACTTTTTTAAATATATTTAAGTAATAGGTATAATACTATTATTAAACTGCAATTACAAGACTAGAGTATCTTGAGTAGGGAGGTCTTACATCAGATTTTTTTAGTTGTCATTGACGTTTTTTTTATTTTTTTAAATTAATTATTTTTTTACCTTCTTGTGGCTCCTGATGTTCTGGCACATTAGCATAAATGGCATTAAAATATAAGCACGAAGTTGTGAATCACCCTGTATTATTTCTCACGTCTTATGGCCATTTGCACCGCTTCCACTTAAATTTTAAGTGCCACTTAAATGAACAATATCGAATCGAACTTATGACAGCAATGATATTTCTACGTTTAACAATTTGATGTAGATTAGATATTGTTCATTTAAGGGAAACTTAAAATTTAAGTGGAAGCCATTATTCAGGTATAATATACAAACTTGATTCAACATTTATCAAAAACAAGTCACCTAAACATTTGTCATCATACTCTCTTCCTTCCAGTAGGCCGATGTTCTATCTGTTTAGCTCGGGCGATTGCAGCGGTGGTCGGCGGAAACATCTTTTTGATCTGTTTCCTGTACAGTGACCATCGCGCTCGATCGGTTTCTCCGCTCTGGTCACTCTTTGTACTTTCATTGTACTGTCGACTCACCCGAGAACCATAGAAAAAGAGTAAACACGCTAACCCGATTTCACTGAAAGGGTTCATACAATGAAGGGATTGAAAAGATGTGTTTGATGCCCCAAGAAAGCGGAAGTTTTCTTTGTAGAGCGGGAATGGTAGCAGAGTACGAAGTTTAGAGGAATATGGCTTGAATAAATTAAATTAAAGTTGTTGTGACATCGACGCGATAGATTTCGTGAAGAGTCAACAAATTTTGCATTATCGCACCACACAGTAATTATAGTACAGGTGATTCATCGTAACTTACTTATTTCAAAACGCAATAATGCCCATTTTATGAATCAGAAACTTTTTATTTTTATTTTATAATATAGGTACATATCTAAAGTTTTGTTTCACCCAGTTTTCAAAATCATATCAGGTAGGTGACGCCCCCATTGTCTATACACTGAATAAGCCGATTTCTGGCGTTTGTCATAACCCTTTCCAGCATGGCAGCGGGTATGTTGGCAATTGCGGCCCGGATGTTGGCCTTCAAGTCTTCTAGGGTCCTTGGACGGTTGACGTAAACGCGGGATTTAAAAAAAAAACCACAAAAAAATCGATCGAGCGGGCTGGCCACTCCAAATCGCCTCTTATTGAGATGAGGCGCCCCGTGGAAGTGTACGACTCAATGAAAACACACGCTGCTCCGTGCTCCAACGCATGATGGCGACTGACCGAGTGGGGAACAAAACTTTAAAAGTGCACCTGTCGAATGAGATGTTGGCCTTCAGGTCTTCTAAGGCCTTGGACAGTTGACGTAAACGCGGGATTTCAAAAAAACCCACCAAAAATCGAGCGAGCGGGCTGGCGACTCCTTCGAAAGTCACGCTGGGTTGCGATGACAGAACAGCCATTGGAAAAGTACGACTCACTTAAAACACACGCTGCTCCATGCTCCAACGCATGATGGCGACTGACCGGGTGGGGAACAAAACTTTAAAAGTGCACGTGTCGAATGAGATCACTTTCTCCCCACTACGATCCCTACAGCCTGAATGGCACGTATTTTAAAAAAGCAAGTTATGATGAATTACTCGTATAACATATTTTCAAGATTTTCTCGTGAACTGTAGGTACTACTAATACTTTTTCTCGTAAAATTGATATAACAAGATGGCAGCCGTATCTGACACAAAGCCCTGTTCGCACGGCGATCTACGGAGAGTCAAAATCCTGGCAAAGAAGAAGTTTTTTTCTTTCTAGTGATAATTTTGAAGCAATCAATAAATTATAAATTCTTCTTTTCCAAGACTCTTTGAAGATTCAATTTAGCGACACCGCAATTTAACAAATAATTCTCACTAGAAAGAAAAAACTTCGTCTTTGACAGGATTTTGACTCTCCGTTGAATCTCCAAAGATCGCCGTGCGAACAGGGCTTAACACTTTGTCACCAGTTTTTTAAGAAATTCATAGAATGGTTGGTATATGTATGCCAATTTTAACACTTTAATCATAAAATACATAGGTATTAGTTGATTTAAAAATTTTCCTATAACCGCCGAACTATAATAATCTATTTCCTACTACAATATTCATTTGAAGCTTGATAATTTGTCTTTTAAGTCCATCAATATGTCGCTAACAAAGTCCTCAATGAAAATTAATACCGGGGGATCGAATAATGCAGTTATGTATGCAACAACTAGCATCCCATCAGTGGGATGTTTACAGCCGGTGCTCGTAGTTCCAATTATCTGCAGAAATAGCTGGGCGTGCTTAATATCTCGCCGCCGCCCTCTATAATTAATAATTAAAAGGTAATTGCAATAAAGTACGACTGCTGGAGCTGGCACCGGCCTAGAACCGCCTATTTTCATTAAATATTTCACCGGTAATTTCAACTTGAGAATGTTTGGTAATTATGAAGACGGAGACGGTTCCCATCACTAGAACTTGTGCTGATTAGTTTTTGCCAGAAGAGACACAGAAAAACAAAGTTGAATTTGTTGTAAACGAAGTTGGAATTGAAAAATAAGATTGGTAGACTTATTGTATTTTTGATATAATTTTTTTATTGAAAATGAATAATTTTGATTACAAAAGATAGTTTTATTTATGAAGAGTTCAAAAAAAATTAAATTTTAAAAATAATATCTTTTAGATGCCTGCCATCAGCCTCTTCGCAAGCTGCTGCTCTTTGCTGTACCTGGTCCATAACTGAAGCCAAAACTGGTTGATCAATCGCAATAATTTAACATCTCCAAATCGTGAAACGATACGGCTACCAAAAACCGTTCGCAGCAAATTCATTTACACTTGTTAAACGATTCTGGCTATATTGCTCAAAATAAAAATCTGAAATTTACCATAAGTAATTACGAAGCATTATTTGATCGAAAAATTCATACAATACATTTTCGCGACAACAATTAGAGAAAATAAGAATTAATTTATGCATTTTAATATTACAAATTATGGCCTTATTATTGCATATTTATTAATTTTGTTTTAAATAGTCGATTCCTTGCATTGTTCGTGAGAGTGCTAAGAAAATATTTTTTGTCAAGAAAGTTACACATCTGACGAAAAAATAGTAAAAAATCGGCCAAATTGACTATTTTTACTAATTTATTACTAAAATACCATTAAGTATTTCAAAAATATAATTTCTTAGCACTCTAGAGTCATCTTTTAACTATCTACATATAAAATATGAACAGTACAGGTGTATTAACAAGAGCTCAGTTTGTAATATAGAAAGGTCTGTTTTTCACTATATTTTGGCACAAGTAATTAGGTAATATAGTCTTATAGTCTTTGTTGGTGTTTCAAACCTCACCACATTTCAACCACTACCGCCTCATACATTCCAACTCTGAAACTACCGCCTTAACTCTCCACCACTCTGCCATCTATCGTGCGTTTCTCGAACTGTGTATCGATCTTTCCGGCATGCAGGTCCGGACCCCGGAGTGTCTGGGGCGGGGGCCGTGTATACGCGACTTACATATAAATACAGGGAAATAGTGGAAATATGCCTTCACTTACAAATGACTCTGACAAAACAACCGAATGAAATCTGCTGAAGACTTGAGAACAAAGGGGAGAGTTGTGACGTGGATGGACTACGAAGAAGGAAAGGGGAAACTCTTGATGAGGAGGACTTTATCGAGGCATTTTATTTCAAAAATTTCTAACCCTATTGAATTAAATGTTATCGAGTGTTACAGCAAAACATTCTTTACTCATATCTAATATTTAAAAATCTGATGTGGCCAGCACACAAGCTCTCGCCATATCTACAATTATTACAATCCGGTGCACATTTAAAATATACAAATAAAAATCTAAAATATTCAAACACAGAAATTTGCATCACCTGAATCAAAAGATTCATTCAAAGGAAAACTGTTTTATGTTGAAGCTATTCTCCATTCAATTACTACATTTAATATGTTACTTATAACTTATGGCGTTAGTATTCCAAAGTGTCGCCCGTCTCACCTGTCAATATTTTTTATGCAAAAACAAAAATCAACTGATCATGGATTAGTACAGTTCTTTAATGCTACCAGATAAAGACAATTTTTTTATAACCTAAGTTGCAAATAACTTTTCCTCTTATTCTTATTACAAATAAATACTATATTTATCCAAAATATACAATTTTGACATTAATCTTTTTAATCTTAAAAAAATATTACTTCTGGTGAAAATATTTGTACCAAAAATAATGGAGTTCTTCCAATTCGTATGGGTAATTAGTATTTGAGTTATCCGACCTCCAGAAATCCGGCCCTAACCACACACATACATACATACATACATACAGACATAATCGAGAAACTATCAAAAATGAGTTGTAAGGATCCTAATTCGTGCTCATCCACTAAAAACTCACTACCCGATTTTTTATATGATTCCAATACCTCCCTTACAGCACAGGTAAGCGGGAGGTAGAAATTATATTTTCGTTCAAGAGAAGACAATTGTTTCTATTAATTTAAAGCTGGCTACTGAAATTAAAAATTTCTTTTCTGCAAAAAATTGATAATTATTGTCGTTATTATTCAAAACAGTGCATCGACGAAAAAAAAACTACATTAAATACAGCATTAATAATTAATACATATGTATATGTACCACTCATCTCACCCAACTTGGGTGTCAGAAAACACTGAATTGGAAAAAATTGTGCAAATAAGTTAATGCCTTAATAAAATAAATTTTAATTTGTCTTCTGTATTCTAATGTATTTCATTTCAATTTATGCCAATAAATAATAATTTTTCTCGTCATTCGAAGTGTGAGTACATTTTTTTGAGACGCCTGTATTTATATTTGCGTATTATTTCTATTTCAGCTTCTCCCTATTACTTCCACCGGTGGTTAGCAACCCTCATCTTGTGGCCATTTCGGCGAAAATCAAACTTTTCAAAACCTGAAAATAAAACTTCCGATTCTCTCAACCCTAAGCATGTGTGGCGAGACGGTTCTCTATTATGCACCTTGGTCAATATGGCTGTTCCTGGCGCTTGTAAAGACACAAGGGACCATTGGAAACAGACGCCCAAACACGGCATGAAACTAGCGATGGAGTACTTCGACATTCAGCCCGTAAGTAGAGAAATATAATCAGTAAATTTAATTTTGTGCCAATCGTTTTGTAGAAAAATACTACTATTTTGTTTCAAAATTTTTCTTCAACATTATCTACTTTAGAAGGTGGATGAGGAAACTCGAATTGGCACATATAGTTTTTTTTTATAATTCTATTAGACCTTTTACCCAATTTGAATGTGGCAGCCTCACGTACTGTGATTATTCGGTATATTTAGATTGTGACCGTATATGTGCATGTACGGTTATCTACCGTCAATTTGTTGATATAATGTAAGTTATATTAATTTATCTACGACAATAGAATAATGTATTCATTATATACTTGAAAATAGTATAATAAACCCTACCATAAGGACACTTTATTAATTAATTAATTCATTATTTAACACTAATGACTAAATTCAAAATATGAATAAATATATCTAAATTCTTTAAATTTCGGCTCAACAAAAGCCCTCTGAAATTTTTGCAATAATGCTTCTAAAAGAAAAAAGTTCGAAAAATCGAATGCTGAAAACCGGAAGTCGATATTCTTATCCGTTCAGAAATGACAAAAATGACTAATATTTATTTTGTTTTGTCGTAGAATATAACTAAATTGTGGCTACACCAAAAGACCCAACATTTTGAAAATTATATATATATATATATATATATATATATATATATATATATATATATATATATATATATATATATATATATATATATATATATATATATATATATATCATAGAAAAATGTTTCAGAAATCGAATGCTTAAAACCGGAAGTCGCTATCTTTATCTGTTAAAATATTACAGCTATTTTTCTGTGTTATGACAAAAAACAACTTTATTAATAATTTGAAAATATGCAAAATTCATTTTCTTGATTTTCTAGCAAACAATGCCATTTACAAAAGAAATCTATATAAATATATGTTGTACAGAATTTTGTGCTCTATAATTCCGTTTAATAGTTTTCTTCGTAGTGTAAACCATTTGCAAGATAATCGCGAAAAACTAAAAACGGAGACAATTTTTTCAAAATGACGGCTAACGCGGGCACTTCCGGTGATGCCTCCCCCGCTTAAAATACTCAATAAGGTGTGTTACATACGTAAAAAATTAAAACTGCTTTTGGCTCGAAGTGCATAATTCATATTATTATAGGCCGCCTTACTATTATTATAAATCCTGTACATAATAAAACAATCATCTCTATCTTCGATACAAAACATTGTTTAAACTCTACTGAGTATTCCTCTCATGTAAAAATAATGAAATTCTCGCTAAATAGAATTAATTGCGCTGTACGTGTTGGAATTTATGAAATCACGTTTAGCCACCACGTGAGCTGGTGCAGTGTAGCAGGATTACTCGGAGTAAGCGGATTACCTGCACTTTGCATACCTACATGAAGTCTTCAAATGAAACCTTTGCCTCTTTCAACTACATTAGCGAATGGTCATTTAGTTTACCGAGAAATGCAAGAGAGCTAAACTCATGTATCAAAAAATGTTTAGAATTCTTATGTTATGTACAGTGGGTGTGAAGTGTTAAGTTAATTAATAGTTTTAGTTCTATTTTGTTCGGCGATTTATTCACTATTCTAGGGATGTAAAAGGTTTGAAATACGTTTCCTAGAATAATAAATTCTGCATCTTTTTTTATAATGCATATTTAGGTTAATTAAACTTTTAAAATCTACTGCTACAAACCGAGTAATCCGGTATTCTGCATTTTCCTGGTTCTTCAAATTTTCACAACTTTGAAGGTATTTTTATTTAAAAAACTTAACAAGATACTAATCTGCGGTTTGCGGCATTGTGTTTCTTGCATGAAATTTACTTATAACCAAAGTATATCAATGATTTATTCGAGAGAATCCACAAAATCTTAATTCCTACATTCGCGACTTTACAGGGCAATAACTCGAGAACCTGGCATTTTCGGACTTTTTTCCAGAGGACCATTTCGATTCAGAACATCTTTTTTCCCATTATTATGGTGCGAGATCCTTTTTAGAATTTTCAAAATGTAAAAATTCTGATGAATACATTATTTACCAATATACAGCCAACCAGAATATTAAAAAAAAAAAATGTAGGTAACGCCATTTTAGTAGGGAACAGTGCTATAATAGTTTGTGGCAGCCGTGTGATTTATCTATTGTTAGAATTCTAAAGCTACGACAACTATTCCCAATTGACTTGAAGATAACATACAACATTATTTGTCTGTTGCAGATTTTCACAGAAGAAGAACTATCCCAACAACATCTCTCAGTACAACAAGAAAAGAAGTTGTCCAAATATCTCCATGAAATCCACAAAATAATATCCAACCACTTAGAAAACTACGAAAACATGCGATTCTCAACTGATTACGTGGCTCGAGGCATGGGTCTCGTCATTGGCGAACAAAACCGTAGATCAACATTTTACATCTACCCCGTTCCAAAACACAACCACCAGCCGAGCGACTTAGAAGTGAAAATAAAAGGCCCATGTGGAAATAGCGGCCAAATAACCATCCCCAGTATTTTACACCACCAGCAAAAATGGCAACAATCGACGGACTACAAGCGGGCAATGTATATGTCGTCAAAACTAAACAGCATATCACCAACCACTCAAGGAAGTTCTTTTTTGCGAAGGTTATCTTTAAATCCAATAGTTCAACATCCGGATCCTAATTTAGATATTGATATTCGAGTGAAAATTAGTTCTACAAGAGCAAAAGTTACGTATGTTCCTCAAAAAACTGGTGTTTACGAAATTAGGTTAGTTACTAAAGAGAGTCATGTTGTTGGATCACCTTATACAGTTCCGATTGAACTACCTACGTCTAGTACTTACTTAAGTAACTCTAGTAATGAAAGTGATGAAGAAAATGAAGGAAAGTATATCAAAAGAAAGAAAAGAATTATTTCTAGAATTGTTGATTTTATCGACGAGAAAATGCTGCTGCAAAACGACGGAACATTAGTTAAAATAAACGAGGATTGTACAAAAAATGAAACAAAACCTACTCATAAAATATCAGCAGTATTATCAAATCTTGACAAATCAGTCGAAACAGAAACTGAAATTAAAGTACCAGAAAGTACCACAGAAATACTAGACAACATTGACGACATTTTTGAAGAAATTTACCAGGAAACTCAAAATGAATACATCGATAACTTCACACTGGAAACAAATTTTCTTGAGACTTTTGAGGAAAACAATAAAAATTCTAAATCAGTAAATGTTAACTTAGACGATACAATAGAAGAGCTTTTGAACAATTCTGCACCAGATATTCTAGAAACTTTTACTAAAGAGAAATCTCCAACATTTTTACAAAATGATGAAGAGATTTCAACTAGATCATTGTTCGTAGATCCTACTTTATTTAAGAAAGTACCTGATCCTACCCCAAATTCAATTAATTATAGAAAAACATTTTCTAATAAAGATCCAAGTAAAGAACTACCTGAATGGGCTACTAGTACTAATAGTAGTTTAGTTAATAATCTAGTTAAAGTTTTTGATGTGCAAAGTTCTTCAAGCAGCAATGAGGAAGAAATTTTTACCGAAACATCGTCAGAAAATGGCCCAGATTTAGTAAAATGCCATATGGGAAAAATCCCCTTATATTCTATAGAATCTAATTATTCTTTTCAAATTGAGAACAAAAATTTGTTGCACAAAAAATTAAAATCTATTGGTGCAATAACTGATGATTACGACAAACATCAATGTTACTTAAAAGATTCTTTAAGACAAAATTTTGAAGACTATATTTATAAAAGACAACAATCAGAACTAAAAAATGATGATTTAGATGTTACTTCTTCTGGTATTGTAGATAAACAGAAACAATTTTGGGATCAAAAATTAAAACGGACAACAAATTCAGACAAGGCATCAAAACCTAAAATAGTTTTAAAAGATAATTTTGTTATACAAAGTTATGAATCCATAAACCAACAATCTAAACTGCAAAATTTAAGACCAGGCATTGTTGGCAACAATATAAAAATATTCGAAAACAAATCATCTCCCCCACCTGTAAAATATGTACGTCCGAAAAAAAATGAACTGCAAAAATCAAAATCTGAAAGTTATTTACAAGTTCCATTTATTTCAAATGAGAATCAATCCCGAATACAAAAAACAGTGAGCAATGAAGAAATAATTAAGATTCCAACCGTTGAAGAACGCAAGAATAAATTGTTCCAGGCGTACCTACAAACTCAAACTAAGAACGAAGTAGTCAAAGAAGAAATTAGCCAAAATATTGTTCCCGAAGAAGAAATATCAAAACTAAAAGTTTCAAAGCCAATAATGCAACACTCCTTCCGAAGAAAGGCCCGTTTCAAACGCGCCAAACTGTTCTTCCACCATTTAGAAGGTTCCGACCCAAAAGTAAATTTAGAAGAACCACTTCTGCTTCATCCGAAGATATCGCGAAGCGAGTCAGATTTCTGCGTTTCGTACCATACGACGGATCCGATAAGATCCCTAAAAATCTCCGACCGATTTCAAGTGGACGACCTATACCAAGACATTTTGGGAGATGACCAATTGTTCATCGGCATTCCGAACAAAATGGCGGTGGTTGCGTCTTTAGCCTCACTGGATAGTGATTCCAGTCGGGCTGAGTACGACTCTGCCAACGACGCAGAGCCGGATTTGGACAATTTTGCGGGCAGGCCCAAGAAAATTCAGAAAAGGGATACAATACCTGGGTTTCATGGGGAGTATCCTCATTTGCCAACTACGGATACTTGGAGATACAAATCCAGGAATACAGGAGATGAATTAATTCCTGGAAGGATTTTGTTGACTAGCGAGACTGATTTAAATGTTACATAACTTATTTATAATTTTGTATATATGTTTAGTTGATAAACGGTGCACATCAAATACCGACAGTCATAATTTGGACAATCGGAATCCTGACAAATCAGAATGCCGACACAAACTATTTATAATATAATAATTCATTTTTTAAATTTAATTTTATCACATTCGTACTTAGTCAGATATGCATTAATATTCAATCTGCAATCTAGTAGTTTATTTTTTAAATAATAATAATTAAATTACTCGAGTATTACAAAAACAAATGTTTTCTTGATAAAGAGATAAGTTGTATATAAATATGATTTTGAAAACAGTAAATACGCAATAGTTTTTAAAATTTGTAGGAATAAAAAAATATAAATATATTATTTAAGGAGGTTGTTGACCGTTTATTAAAATGATGATGAGAGGCTGAAATTTATACAGTGCCTTCATTTCACTATTTAGATTCTAAAATTATTATTTTTAAATTTTCGTCTATCCGGTTTTTGAGTAATTAAATGTTGAAATTCGCTCGTTTTACATGGACTCTTATGGCAATTCACTAAATTTTTGTTTAAACTATATGATAAAATGATGAAAAATTCACAGAACTTGTATTAATATTTCCTATAAACCTTTAAAAATAAGTTCTTGAAGATTTTGTGTACTTTGTCTAACCATTTGCAAGTTATTTAAAAAAAAAATGTAAGCATGTCAAGCATTTTTGATTAGGGAATTAGTAATTATTGTAAAAATAAATATCACAGCAATGCAATGACATCAGCCAACGTGCGTTGAGGCGTTGAGCTAATTTTGTTTTACATTATCAAAAATATTTTTATTTTCATATCCTCTTTCTAAGGCTAATGTCTGGGTACGCCGCTGCAGGCGTCTCCAACCTCCTTAATAAATAAACAATTATAAAAATGTTACAGATAGTTAATTAATAGATAATTACAAATTTGAAACCCGTATCTCTCTAAGTGCAATAGTATGCAGGATTACAACAAATTTTTCAAACACTTTGAACGCAGTCTTAAATAAAATTAATCTTGTTGAGATTCTGATTGTTTTTAAGTCGTTATTTTGAGTGACGAAATTACGGCTAGACTGTTAAAAAACTGAAGTTGAGATGATGTATTTCTTGGAAATAAGTTGATATTTAGTATAAACATTCAATGTTACAAAAAATAAACATTTAAAAAAATATTTGTTGCGTACTTTACTTTTCCTATAAAGATAAATAAACATAAACCGACACATAAAATGATAAACTGAATCGTATGATCTTCTAAAATAATGGGAAATACCATAAATTATAGTGTAGCAAAACTAGCTGAATTAAGGAGCTGGATTAATTGACTTAGGATAGGAAATGCTGGTCGGGGCTTCTTTGGGTAGGGGTGAGTTGAGAGCGGCACTAATAATGACATTCAAAGCACACTTTTAATAAACACTAACATATAAAACACTGTTATATATATATATATATATATATATATATATATATATATATATATATATATATATACAGGGTGAGTCATCGAAATGCCCGTCGTCGATATCTCCCTTGTCGTTAAAAATACAGCATAATTTTTTTAACAGAATTTTTCGTCTACTCAAGGAGCATAACTTAAAATTATTTTCACATATACAGGGTGTTGCATAACGACTTGGCAATAATTGTTCGTCGTTTTTTAAATGAAACACCCTATATATTTTTATATATTTTGAATTGTATTTTATTTACCTATACGAACATATAAGTTTCATTTTAGTTTTCCGCGGCGTTGCCAAGTTATTCAATTTTTTCTCTAAAAAAAGCCGAATACACGTATTGTTTTATAAAGGCGTACTGAAGTTATTTTAATAGTAAAAATTATGAATTTTTTTTTCTGTACCACTGTAACTATACTCTTTGTTCTGACATAACTTTTTTAAATGTTATTATACAGGGTGTTCAGTACAGAGAATCAAATTTACTCATTTTCAAATGGCTATAACTCGTCATTTTCAAATGGAACACCCTATATTTTATTATTCTGTTGTGTGTATTTTTGCATCTTTTTATGTTATACAGGATGTCCTATGCCTAAAAACATTATTTTCTAAATTAATTAAATTAATATTTTTATGCATACGACATCCTGTATAACATAAAAAGATGCAAAAATACACACAACAGAATAATAAAATATAGGGTGTTCCATTTGAAAATGACGAGTTATAGCCATTTGAAAATGAGTAAATTTGATTCTCTGTACTGAACACCCTGTATAATAACATTTAAAAAAGTTATGTCAGAACAAAGAGTATAGTTACAGTGGTACAGAAAAAAAAATTCATAATTTTTACTATTAAAATAACTTCAGTACGCCTTTATAAAACAATACGTGTATTCGGCTTTTTTTAGAGAAAAAATTGAATAACTTGGCAACGCCGCGGAAAACTAAAATGAAACTTATATGTTCGTATAGGTAAATAAAATACAATTCAAAATATATAAAAATATATAGGGTGTTTCATTTAAAAAACGACGAACAATTATTGCCAAGTCGTTATGCAACACCCTGTATATGTGAAAATAATTTTAAGTTATGCTCCTTGAGTAGACGAAAAATTCTGTTAAAAAAATTATGCTGTATTTTTAACGACAAGGGAGATATCGACGACGGGCATTTCGATGACTCACCCTGTATATATTATAAAATAGAAGGTTGCACTTAAATTAAACTAAATAAATATTATAAGACTAGAGTTACATAAATTACTTAAATTACGCAAAACTTCGTAAACGCACACAAGGCTAAATCATTGAAGCGCCACTTTACCCCGACTAACCAGAACTGAGCTCAGACACACAAAAATCAAGGGCTTAGGGGTACGGAGGGATGAAAATGACCTCTCAAATGTTGTATCTAAAAATAACTTAAGAAGCCCGTCTACTACCTAAAATCCAGCATAAAATGTACTAACTTAGCGAGTGTTTTGTGGCCAGTACAAGAATGCTAAAATTTTATTTCAACCAGGCTTTAATAGAGAAAGAATGGATCTACAGATGTGCCTTTTTAAAATTTTATACATGAATATAAAAGCTTCGAAAAATTCAAAAAAAATCCTATTTTATGAAAACTTTACACGGTTATATCTCATGATACAAATTAATTTTTAAAATTTTAAAAAGTCACATCTGTAGATCCATTCTTTCTCTATTAAATGTTTATAAAACATTATCCTGAAGTCAATAATAATATGACAGTTTACTCGCAACGAAAACACTTTTACAGTATTTTTCAACTTGTCATTGCATTGCTAGGATGCGGCAAAGTATGAGTTTCGGGCTGGTTTCAGGCAGCCCTAGTAGCGGGGAAAAAAGTGGAATGGAAAAAAAGTAAAATCGAGAGTATTCTAGGAATTCGGTAAAAACGTAGACGAGCCGCTTCAGATAACAAAAATTCAGAGCCTAGCAGATGCGTTATTTTTACAATTACAATAGTAAATAATCTGTCTCAAGCTAGCAAATCTAATAAATAATTTGTTTCTCATTTTGTTAGTCTTACCAAGAAATGATAAACCGGAAAAAACATTTAAAAGAGCATAAACAACACAATAATCATAGTCGCAGTACAGAATTGATTTCTTCATTGTGTAGCTTCTCCAAATTAAAGATAAAAAATTCAACCGTTTTGTTTGTAAACACATCTTTATCGTGAACTCGTGAGAAATATTCAAAGTTACGTTTGATAACGGAAGTTCTGTTTACTGTGCCTAAAAATACATTCTCAGAAACAATCCCATCGCCGCCACTGTTGCTGGTATATATTGCAGCAATTTTTCAATATAAGTTAATCTTAAATTCATTTACATATATTGTGCAGAGTTCATTAAGCATCAAACGTCTTTAATACGCCAAGTTTTAAAGTTGGAAAATATTGTGCGAACATTTCTGGTAAGTAAAATTTGTTAAAAACTGCTTTTAAAATTAGTGTATTAATTAAAAACTTAAATTAAATTCTAGTTTTATATAGTTAACAAATTATTACAACGATGTGTCGCGTTTTTCAAGAAATATTTTTAATTTAAGAACTGTTTCATTTGAAAAATTATACAAGTTTTTTTAAATATTTATATTAGTAATATTTACTGTATACCTAAGAAATAGATATTTATACACCAAGTGAGATACATGAATGTTTATTCAAGAGAAGAAAGTTTAGCCCCCGAGCCCGAAGGGCGAGTGGGATAATTTCTTCGAGTGAATAAACATTCGTATCTCACGTGGTTAATACAATATTTTATTCAATATTGACGAAATTATTGCAAATATATGAATTATAAATTTATTTTGACATAACAAAAAAACTAATCAAAGTAGTCGTTAGTGGCAAGTTGTCATTGTTTGTATACATTTTTGATGGAATAATATCGGTTTAAAACGTCAGAGTGATTTAAAAATGTGTTGAGTGATTTAAATAAAATTTAATTCACTTGCGAATAAACAGTTGTTTAAAGTTGTTACTATGAAATTTAAAGTTTAAAACGTCAAAATTGAATAAAATAAATTTAAATAGGTAGCTATTGGCTATTGTTACTTTTATTCAAAATTATAGAAGTCCTTACATTTTAAATTTAAACAAAAAAGTCAATGAACTTTCCTTTAAAATTTAATTAATTATTGAAACAAGGGCCAAAAGTCAACGAAAGTAATTTATAGTATTTCAAATGCAACAATATTTTGCAGTGTTCATATTTTATCTTAATTAATAATTGGCTTGAATAAATAAAACTAATATTAAAAAAATCGGTATTTTAATTCTAGATTAACATTTTCTTATTTAAAAAATTACACACTTAAGACGATCCTCTATCCTCTACCATGCCAGAAAACAGCCAAAAACATGGAAACCTTCTGTCACTCTCCAGCGTTTTCTATTTTGTTATTTTTATAATCGCTGCCCTAGTTCTGTAGTCAGGATATCCGAAATATTTATATTTCGAGATATTATATAATTAAGGTTTGTTTTGCGTTGCATAATTTCAACAAGCGGTAACGAAGAAATCAAAAACAATATTAGGGCTTTAAATTTTAGGATATCCTCTTATTGAACTATCAAAAGCCTTCTTGTTCAAAATATCTTCTAAAATGCAATATTATTTATATTTTGTAATATAATTACAATTCAAATGTTTCTTAGTAAGATGCATTGTTTTAAAAACTTTTAAGAGCCTTGGTTAAACTAAAATTATACTTTTCGTCTCACAGAAAATTGGGAAATTTTAATATTTTTCTAATTTGTTGTCCTAAGAGAATAGTGATTTTTTTTATTCGGAAATGTTTGAGATTCACTGATTTTCTAACGGTCAAAAATCTATTATTAGAATAGCGTCTGGTGGCTAAAAGTAGGGGATGGTTTTGAACCATAGTTCTGTAACAGATTTTCGGTTTTGAAGCGCAGGTAGTTTTAAGATCTTGAATGAGACGGTCGCAAGAAAAAGAATGACGTTTAGGTAATGTTAATCAGTTATTTATTTTCGTGCTACTCAAGTGAAACTTCAATACTCTCCGTGTTTGACAATTGTTTATTGTGATGTGATGTATTTTTGATTGAGTAAGTTCATATGTTATGTTTTTATGTGTGTTTTTGTTATCTAAGTTCTTCGTAATAGTGAGTTTTATTTAACGTGAAACATGGGATCTGGGATCTTTCATATCCATGGTTACGAATTTGACAGCAATGTATTAGAGCGTTTCATTTAAAATAGAACATATAGCAAATCAAATATGTATGTATTTCTAATCATTTTAGAAATGAAAAAGGTTGTAAGAAATATAAACTTTTAATAGATATTTTTTCAGAATACAATTTATAACAAATTCTCAAATACACGAAATAAATCAGATACTTATCTGAGGCTAACATCTGCATTATACCAACGTATCATTTTTGCATCTTTTCTTTAATTATATGTCTTACTTTCAACAACACAACCCTAATTGACAGGTAATATTTACTTGACAATGTTCTATTTTAAATGAAACGCTCTAATACATTGCTGTCAAATTCGTAACCATTGATATGAAAGATCCCATGTTTCACGTTAAATAAAACGGTATATTAGTAACTAACTGTTCTTATTCTAAAACTCATCCCGAACTTTTGATTAGGGTTTTCTCCATTTAAGTAATTAATTAATGGTTTTTCCTAAACGCTTAAGACAAATGTCAAAAGTACCTCGTTTTATTAAATTCAAGTATTTTATTTAAATATTAGTTTTCGTTTTATTTAATATAGGTAGCTAATCGTTTAATTACCGCTGTGTGTTTCATTATTATACATCCCCATATTTATTTACCACCCAAGAGTGTTATCGTACCGATTGGCTTACAATACCGCGGTGGTCGTTCGATTATAAAGGCGGCTGCACAATAGCCTTAGAACGAGAACAAGAACGATAAAAAACATAAATTCCATACATTTAAAAGTCTCTGAGAAATTCGCAAAGATTCATCTTTTCCGTTCTCGTTAAGAAGAAAGCATGACGTCATTCATCAGTTTATCTTCTGTCACTTGTCATATTTTTGTGTGGTTAGGTGGTTTGTTCAAGATTCTTATTTTCATGGAATGGGTTATGGAAATGGAAATAGCAGAACTAAAAAATGTTACCGGACAATTGTACAACTGAAAGCATTTTTTGTTTCCGTTCTCGTTTACTTCCCGTTATCTTTCTCGTTCTCGATCCTGGGCAATTGTGCAGCCGCCTTAAGGGTGCAGTTTGTATAAATATATTGTGTAGGCCTGTAGGGGATAGTTCTTCACCCCACTATTCTAACCACTATACCGGGTGTCCCACAAATGTCAAATTTTGAAACCTTTCTTGATTTTCTTTACTTCGACTTTTTCTTGGGATATTTTGTATAAAATCTAGACTTGTGATACATCATTGAATTCAGAATTAAACGTAGAATTGAAATATGTAAAAATATATAGGGTGTTCCATTTGAAATACGAAAGTTGATGTCATTTCCGGTTTAACTGGAAGTGATATTTTTGTAAATAATATATATTTTGATGTCTTCTTATGGCTAGTTTACCTTCATAAATAAAAAAATTATTTCGACCGTACCATTTTCGTGGGACACCCGGTATACCCCAGATTGGTATTAGGGGAGTCAGTCGACTCACAGCTATTGAGAGTTTAGTTTAGTTTAGTTTCTAGTCTTTGGCCAAAGTTTGCATAAAGTAATTTACAAGTCACATTCGTAATAAAGAACAACAAATTAATAAAATCGTGAAATTTTATACATAAAAAAAGTTACAAGAGCAAGGTTACCTACGTGCAGTCAGTGCTCCATGTCAATTTCAGGTATTCATCTTTTGTAAAAACAGTGTTCTAAGATATAACATTTAATTTTTCTTTTAAAACTCACCCTAGTAAAGTCTCTAATTTGTTTAGGAACATGATTATATAGATTAACTTGTAACGCATTTTTAGCAGATTTACAAGGCTCGGGTATAGCTACTATAAAAGTGTCGTTCGTACTTTACTAATAACTTAATTCAGGTGCACTTTAGAGAAAAAATGTATTTACAAAAAATGTCTATAATTTTATGCTTAACATCGGATTGATTCAAAAATTTCAAAATTCTCAAAAAAACAAATTTCAAATTTTTATATTTTTTTTTTATTAGAAATTGGGAATAGTTTTTGAAAAAATATTGACAATCCGATGTTAAGATACTAATGTAGATTATGTGTAATTTTTTTGTAAAAGATATTTCAATCGTAGCATGAGTTATTAGTAAAGTACGATTTTTGATGTTTTTCTAGACTTTCCATTATTCAAAACAAGTGCGAAAAGTCAGAAAAGACAATACATATATTTAGTAAACTGTAACCAAAATTTGATTCATAAAGCACTCGAAATGCACGAGTAATTAATTTAATAAGGAACTACTAACGCTAACTATACTAGCACCTTAATTTGAATTTATTAACTCTAAGTAAATCTGCAATGCGTGTATTTTACACATGGAGGTCGCCATTTTTAAGAGTGTTAACCATATAGTTAAATTATTCTATGTTGATCAATAAAGTTATTACAAAAATATATTCTATTATTACAACGGTACACCATTCAACAATCCAACAACATTCAACCTCTCCAGGGGTTATCAAAAACTAATACTGATTTAGCGTTACAATAAAATAACAAAAACGTTAGATCAATAAGTAATACTGATTTAGAATCGAACACATTCAAATTATTATAATGTCAACAAAACAATAAACGAAATAACGTACGAAATCAATGTTTTTCTGCCATGAGTAGAGGATTTAGTAAACCCAAAAATATAAATAAATCTCAAAAATAAAATTGTTGATTCGAATTATAAATACAATTGTAATTTTTTATTATTCTAGATAATGTTTATTATTTTATCCAACACCTCTTAATAAAAGCATCCCACTTGACATGAATCGTCCATGGGATGTTTAAAAATATATTATTCTTGTACTTTAAGTGATGTTACGTAAGTCTATCCTAGCCACATCCTGAGTACGATCAAAAATTACATACTCAATACAAACATCTCAGAGAATTACATGGGATGCATAATTGTGATATTATTACCAAATTACAACATTGGGATGTAACATAGATAATGTTATCAAGGGCGGACATTAGCAATCGCAAAGATATTATTAGGATGTTAATGGGCAAATATAGCAAGTAACAAGCCGGGATGTTCACATTCTTGAAATGTTCTGGGGATTTTATTTTGTCAAGTGGGATCATAACTATGGTGATTTTAAACAAGCAAAGTAAAAAATTACCTACAATTGGCTTTGATCAAAGTTATACCCACTTGTGGGTAAATTGTTACTTTGCTTGTTGGAAGTCACCATAGAAACGATGTTGTAGGTTGAAACTTAATATTTTTTAAATATTTAAGCAGTTATTAAGAGGTGTTGGATAAAACTTTATACTTCACAGGTGGGCAAAAAGGAATGACCCACTCGAGAAAATTATCTCACTCAGCCTTCAGCCTCGTTAAGATTTCCCTCGTGGGTAATTCCTTATTTTGCCCACTTGTAAAGTAAATAACCATTGAATAATATACTATTAATTTAATTTAAATCTATGTTGTGCTAATTGTTTCTAATTTTCTAGGTAACCATGAAGCTCAATGAACTGATTCCCACATCAATATTTATATTTCTTCTGCCACTAATTTCGTCCGAAGAGTGTCTAGTCCGGCGGGACTACATGAACGTTCGTCACGCTTTAAAAATTCCATACAATTACGACGCCTACTCCGATACTTACGTCTACGGCACAAAAATACAATGCACCAGCATCAAACTAGGAGGGAACAAGACTGTAGAATCGTACGTCAAACCCGATAACTTGGAACAAGCGAAAATATCGCAACTAATTTACATCGCAAGTTCGGATATTTCAACAATCGAAACTGGAACTTTCGATCCTTACAATAGAATAAGAAAATTGTTAATCGGAAGAAATGGTATAAAGAAGATTCAGCCTTTCGTATTTAATGAAATGCAGAATTTGACAGATTTACAATTATATGACAATGAGTTGTCGGAAATAGACGAAAATACTTTTGATGGATGTGGCAGTTTAAAAATATTAAATTTAGCTAACAATAAAATCAAATCTTTAAAAAATATAAATATACCTAATTTACAAAAATTGCATTTAGAGAATAATTCGATTATTAGCATAAAAGCAGCAGATTTTCAAAACTTGCAAGCACTAAAAACCCTAAATTTATCTAGTAACTCAATTTCATACCTCGATGAAAATCTGTTCAACAATTTAAAAAACTTTTCTGATTTCTATATTAGCTACAACAAAATAGTATACGTCCCGTCAAAACTTTTTAAAACTCCAATTTTAAATCTAGACATGTCACATAATCAAATTCGCGAAATAAACTGCGAAAAATTAAACGGAGTAGTGGATTTAAGCTACAACCAAATAACCAAAATTTGCAATTTTGTTAATGCAACTTACATAGATTTACGAAGCAATAGAGTGTCTTACGTATCATCAGAAAATTTTAGAAAGTTAAACAGATTAAGAAGTCTGGATTTAAGTCACAATAACATACTTGATATTCACGTGAATGCTTTTGTGGATTTATTAAATGTTACTTACATGAATTTAAGCCGAAATGATATTAACAAAATTTATATAGGCACGTTTCATAATCTAAATAATTTAGAAGAACTGGACTTATCTTACAACAATTTAGAAACTTTCCAACATGGTGTCTTCACCGGTTTAGGTAACTTAGAAAACTTGGATTTAAGTTACAACAAAATTGACAACTTAGATGAAAAAGTGTTCTACCCCTTAGTAGATTTAGAAATATTAAAATTGCGAGGAAATTTCATACAAATCATAAACCCAGCCCGTTTTGTAAGGCATCTTCCCGATCTACGACTGATAAACATAGACTTTGGCGAAATAGGTTGCGATTATTTAATGAAAATGTTGCATATTTTCAATGAAAAGTTCATCAAAATTGAAAAAGGCAGTTCTGTGAAAACGCACAATATAAATGGTATTGCTTGTGACCCCAACAAACATGATGAGCCGTTATCTGATGATAATACCACTGAAGCTGTCAAACCTATGGTTATTCGTAAAGAAGTACAAAACTACAGTATGAATAGCATTGCTAATACTATGGCTAATATTCATACTATTTTAGTTTTAACAAGTGTGGCTGTTATTTTATATTTAGCTGTCAAGTGTATTGTGTTAATTCGTACAAATTTTGGTTATTGTAAACGAAATGTTAGTTTGCCGACCTGTTCCTTAAAACTTTTGAGTGAAAATGAGTAGTTTATACAGTAAAATAAGTATTTAGTTAATAATAGTATTCAACAAGACTAGCGATGCAGACGAGACGAGAATTTCTCGAATCTCGTCTCGTTTCGTCTCAAAATTTCTCGTCTCGTTGAGACGAGACTGGTTTTTGTATAAAATGTTCGAGACGAGATTACATTTTCGTCGAGATCTCTCGAATTTTAAAAATTATTTATACTTTGTTCAACAATTTTTAAATTTTTTTTCATCAATTCGCATATTTGTTGTTGTCATAGTCAAACTAAACTAAATTGTCAAGTCAACCTGTCAACATAGATCTATCATTTTACTGGCATTTTTATTTTTATTATTAGGGATGAAAGTATTTCCGACCGGTTAGTACTTTTACTCCCTAGGGAGGAAAAGTCAATTTGAATTTGAAAGCGGAAGGAAGAGTACTATTTCTTTCTAAGTGGGAAAGATACTGACCGGTCAGAAATACCTCACTTTCACCCCTAGTAATAGAGATGAAAGGTGGCGTTTTCGGTGGAGGTATTGAAAAAAATTATTTAATTACCTAGACACTTAAAGTAACATTTGACAGACTGTCAGCTGTAAAAAAAGCACTTTTAATGTCAATCGGCGAAAAATTTTGTTAGTAAAAATGATCGAGAAATCGAGACGATATAACAATAATCGAGACGAGAAATAATCGAGACAAGATCAAAATTTTCAGATGAGAGACGAGACGAGACGAGAAGTGAAAAATCTCGTCTCGTCTCGTCTCGACGCATCACTAAACAAGACTTAAATGATGGAAATTGCTAAATTAAACTCTAGTAGAAAGTAGAATACCTGTGCTTTATCTACGACTATATTGATTCATTCATTTTACTTGAATTCAACAGTTTATTTTGTAAATATGCTATTGATTGCTTTGACTTGTAACCATATTCAAGAAAATGTATTGTACTAAACTAAAAACTAACATGAATGTATTATATTACAGTCGTAAACAAATTTATTTATTCTAATAAGTAATGTGTGTTATATTTATAAATATATTATTATTAATAAACTTTTTCATTTTTATTTACTTTATTGTATTATTATTTGCGTCAAAAAATATATTTTCAAATTACGTTCTACGTATTGAAATGCATATGATTCCAATAACTCAATTAAAACATTCGAAAATTTTGATTAATTACAAAAAACACCGTGTCAAAAAGTTATCTCTTTGATGATAATAAACTAATACAGTGGCACCGGAAAAAAATTACTAAACTAACTGATTTACTTAATTTAATTGTAATATAATATTAAAATCATGAAAAATATATTGTATAATTCCAAGAATTGTTATTTTGTTTACAAATAATATAACTACAATTTTTTTTAAACTATCAGATCAATAATAAAATGATACGCTACTGATTCATTATATCATGAGTTGAATTTCATGCATGTTCATATGTAAATCAAATGTCGTCGCATACTGTGGTCAATAAAATATAACATATTACAAACTATAATATAAAGGTAAGAATAAATTTTTACATTATTTAAGCTTCATTGCAGTTATTTATACATATATTTTACATATAGAACATAAAATTAAATAATTAGTTTATGAGATATAACATACACTTTAAAATAATGCTTCAAAAATATTGAAAATATTTTATCTGTAAAACAAAATTTATTTAATTCTGAATATTAGAAAATCACATCAGTTTTTAATATAATGAAATTATAATTTTTCTATTTACCTATATACCTAGGTAAATAATAAAGCAAATTTTGTGCAATTTTTCAATTATTATATTCTATCGCTAACGAAAATGATAAAAATTAATAACTTTATCCAATAAATGTTATACAGCAACACCAAAAATTAACAGAAATGTAAAATTAAGAGTGTCGTTTACATACATGACCAAAACATGCTTCGCACAAGTTTGTGATTTATTTAACAACAAACGTAATAATAAAAAATTCGCGATTGCCATTCCATTCTTTCATGTCTGATTATTTATCGAAGACTAAGCTTTGTGAAACAAATTGTGTTTATTTAAACAAGATAATTGGAAACTAGTGAATTACCAATTATCTTGCGTTGAACAAATAGAATGACATCTTAAAGTGTATTAATTATATTTTCTACCCAAATTAGTATAAGTAATAATATATAATAATTTATTTTTCTTTTGCAGCCATGAAATCAATTATATTAGCAACAATTTTGTTGTTAATTGCAACAAACATACAAGTAACAAAATGTGAATGCGAAGAAAACTATGCAATTACTACACGTAATTTGAACGGTTATGTATTAAATTGCAAAGATATGTATCTAGGTATTAATTATACTGTGAATCCATGGTCTGTAATACATTGGATCCGGATAAAAGATTCCTATTTACCAGAAATAGATAATCTTACATTTGCCAACTATAAGCTTGTTCGATCTGTATATTTAAACGGAAATAATGTGACAGAAATCAAACCTGAAACGTTTTATACATTTTATAACTTAGAAAATGTCGAGCTGGCAAATAACAAACTGACAGATATCAAAGATCGCACATTTAACGAGGCCCTCAAAAGATTAGATTTGTCTTATAACAACCTCACAAGTCTAAAAAATTTAACAGGGCTCAAAAATCTAGAAGAATTATATGTTTCTAATAATAATATAACAATCAATGAAAATATATTTGAAAAAATGAGTAAACTGAAAATACTAAACCTAAGTGGCAATAATCTATCAAATCTAAACTATATTAATAAAATTGCTACATTAGAGACATTAAATGTAAGTAGAAATTCATTAAATGCTTTATCTGAAGATGAGTTTCAAAACATGAAAAATTTAAAATCTCTAGATTTGTCTTCAACTTCAATGAAGAATTTACACTCCAAATTATTTCAAAATTTGTACAATTTAACATATTTAAATTTAGCAAACAACAATTTAAATAATTTTGATATACAAACCTCTCTTTTATATTTAGATTTATCAAATAATGATCTAAATGACATTCAGGGTGACAAAATTCAAGGATATGTGTTATTACGTGAAAACAATATTAAAAATATTTGTACATTTGGCGACAGTACTACATACATAGATTTGAGCAACAATATGTTGACAGAAATAAAGAAAGAGGCTTTCAAAAATTTGAAACAGTTAACATATTTGTCATTGGCACATAACTTTATTGCAAAAATTGATTTAGACGCTTTTAAGAACCTTTTAAGTTTGAAAGAATTGTATTTGAACAAAAACGAAATAACGTCTTTATCGATTGGTACTTTCCACGATCTAAATAGCCTAACAATTCTTGATTTATCTTCCAACAATATTCAAGATTTGCCAGTTGGTATATTCACAGGGTTAACCAACTTGATAAGTTTAAATTTAGTTGACAACTCAATTTCATTTATAAATACAGATGCATTTCATACATTTAATAGTTTAGAAAAACTGTATTTGGAAAAGAATCCAATACTCGAATTCGATATACAAGACTTGAATTATATTCTTAGTAACTTGACAGACATAAGTTTTCACGTAGAAAAAATTGGGTGTACTTCCCTTCGAGATGCATTGTTTCTTTTTCAAGAAAATGAAGTTAATGTAACTTTAGGACATGAAGTAAAAGGACCTAATGTCCATGGAATTGCTTGTGACCCAGATGAAGTTGAGGTGAACCATGGTTCTAGAGGTTACGAAGAATTTTTGATAGTTAAAGGATTTATACAAACGCTGATGTCATTGTTTTATTTGTCAATTGGATTGTTTATAATATTATTTGCTTCTCACATTATATCCTTGGTTCAAAAACATAGAAATAAGGGAACATTTGTAAAACAAAATGGAGCATCGTGCTCTTTGACACTTTTAACCGAAAATAATCATGATTAATATTATAAGTTCTTATTGTATTTCAAATAATTTGTACTTAAATTTTAAGTTTATAAAATTTTAATCAGAAACTCGAACCGAATCGGAACAGAAACCGGATCGAACCGCAACTATTCTGGTGAACTGAGAACCAAACACGAACCGTTATAAAATATTTTTTAACATTTTGTCATATTTTAATTTTGTACCAATCTATGTAAATCTGCTAAAATACAGTTTTAGTAGGTATTTTCTAATTTTTAATGTAAAATAAAATAATTAATAGCAAACATAGTTTTCTTAAGTTCTTTGCATTTCATTTTTCATACTCATAATGAAACAAATAATAAGATAAATATAAAACTCGGTAAACATCGCCAAAGTTGGACGTTTTTTGCCCAAAAACGTGTTTTTTTGTTCGGGTTTTGAAGGGAACGAAAAGAGATCATCCTAATCTGAGTTTACCTGCTTAAAGTAGAGCCACAATGGGTTTTTTCCCGAAAGAATCGTCTAATTTGGTTGAAAAGTCGCTGAGTTATGAGCGAAAACCCTAAAAATGCACTTTTAAAAAAAACACTCATAACTTTATGTAAAATCATCATAGGAACTTCGTTCTTTGAATCCTGCACAGAGAATTGAACAAATTTTAGTGCTGTTTTGGTGAATCAGATCAAAAAAAATAATTTCAACTACGTACACATCGTCAAAGTGTGCATGACTTTAAAGTAGACACTTCAAAGTTTTTCGCCCTCGAAGATTCATCTAAATCGATTGAAAATACGCCGAGTTATGGCGGTTTGAAAATTTAATATTACGAATTTCAAGTTTTTTTTTTCGCCAGTATATTTTGAGCTACAAAATCAGCACCAAAATAAAAGTTTAAAATGTAAAAATATATTTGTATAAAATTTCCAATAATTTTATTTATCCAATTGGTGCTACTTTCTTCAAATCAATAAAATAAGAAATTCAATGTATTTTTCAATTACCTACAGTTCTGAAAATTTCGTATTTTTGTAAATATTATTAAGACTGTACAACAATAATAAAAATATATTTGTAATAATTCTGGAAAATATGTACACGGCGCTACTGATAACATATTACATCAGAAGCCATTCTGATACGGACCGCATTACCAATTATAACTACAAACAAATCAGATCTCTCAAATTATTTTCAAGCAATTCGGTAAGTAAAAAAATAGCTAACTATAAAATTACTACAGTTAGGTATCTTTTTGCAGGAACAATGAAAAATATTCTATCATTTTTTATTCTTTTGTCATCAACAGTAACATTCATTAATTGTGGCTGTGACATAAACACACCAAAATCAGAGTGGGTTGGTTTTCTGAATGTTACTTGCACCGGGATCACTCTAGATGGCAAAAATCCTTTGAAGAATTCCATTGAGAAAACAAATACAAGGATTGAGCACTTCAGGATATCTATAACAAAATCACAAATTCGAGTTTTAGATGAATCTATTTTTGATGGGTTTACTAATACAAAACTCCTTATATTACACGATGATGGTATAGCTGATATTCAATCTAATTCGTTTCGGAACATGTCTAAATTAGAAGAATTACAACTGCAGAATAATAATTTAACGAAACTAAACGAAAATTCGTTTAGCGGACTACAAAAATTAAAAATTTTAGATTTGTCTTTTAACAACCTTACTAGTTTGGATTATTTAAACTTGCTAACAAATTTGCATACACTGAATGTAAGTAATAATAATATATCATATATTAACAGACTTCCGAATGATTTGGTAGAATTAAATTTATCGTTTAATTATGTTACTAGATTAGAAAATATTTTCAACACACTTTTAAAGTTAAACACGTTGGATGCTTCTGACAACAATATTGCAAGGATTAGTGAAAATTATTTAAATAATCATTTTAAAATAAAAACATTAAATCTAAGTGGCAATAAAATAAGTTCAATAGATTTTATAACCAAATTAGCTTCAGTTCAAACATTGAATATCAGTTACAACTTAGTTCAAACAATAACAAAAAATAATTTCCATAATTTACATAATCTAGAAACTTTAGATTTATCTAACAATATAATATTAATGCTACCTTCAGAATTATTTATAGGTTCATTTAATTTGACGAACCTTTATTTACGTTACAATTTATTAACATCATTCGGTAATAATCTATTTTACGAAAAAATAAACCATCTTGATTTAACAGGGAATCGTTTGGAAAAATTCGAGTGCGAGCAAATACAGGGATCTATAGTATTTCATTTCAATTTCGTGGACACAATTTGTCATTTTGGTGAAAATATTACTTCAATAGATTTTAGTGAAAACGATGTAGTGCATGTCAAAAACGGCAGTTTTAAACATATTAAAAACTTAGTTTTCCTGAATTTAACGATGAATTATTTGGAAACAGTTCATGCAGATGCTTTTGAAAATCTGGATAAATTAAAAATGTTATCTATAAGTAAAAATTCAGTGGCTGTTATACACATTGGTACTTTTGTGCATTTAGTGTCTCTAGAAATGCTTGATCTATCGTGGAATATAATCGAATTGCTCGAAATTGGTAGTTTTACAGGACTAGATAAGCTAACTGCACTTAATGTTAGTCACAATAATTTAAGATACATAGATCCTCATGTATTTTATCCTTTAAAAAAGTTAAAAGAGCTTAATTTGAATGGTAACGCTTTAGTAACCTTAGACCATAGTCTTCTAACTTCTCATTTGACATCCCTGGAAAAAATAAGTCTAAATTTGGTCCAAATGAAGTGTCATGCCTTGTTGAAAGTATTTCAACACTATAAATACGAAGTTAACATCACAAAAGGAAATGTAACCAAAACGCATAACATACATGGGATTCCATGCGACCCTGATGAAGCGCCCATGAATAAAGATAAAGAAGATTTTCTTCGAATTAGGGGTTATTTTCTGGCAATGCATGCTTCACTTGTTCTAATAGCTGTACTGTTTATTATATATTTTATATCGTTTACTTTATCTTGGTGTCAAAAACAATATGATGATGAATTGAGTTATATTAAAAACAATGGAAAATCATGTTCGTTAACATTGCTAACTGAAAATGATCATGATTAAATTATTGTAATATTGTAATTATTGTAAATTTATCTACGATTTTAATAATACATTTATAATAGTTATTTATGTAGCAATAGGACAAAAAGTAATAAAAAGAATAATTTGTGGGTATATTAGTAACACTTTTTGTAAAATAAATACTAAAATTTATTTCATACTCTTTCTTTTCGAGGGTTGTTCTTCATTTAACGAAATATAATTGTATTCAAGAAATATTTTATTTATAAATGAGGTTGCCAAACAATTTGTTATAAGCTATAAAATTTTAATTTCAAGGCCTGGGTCTTTAACATGGCAATTATTTCTTTAAAGTTCTATTTTGCGGCTTATAAGTAGGTAGTCCGAAAAATGTCACTTTATGTTACAGTATGAAATAAAATGTTTTTTGCCAAATGAAAAATAGAATATTCTGTACTACAGTACCTAACCTATACCGTGAATTTATTTTAACATGAAACAGGACTGTTCATATCCATGGTTACGAATTTGACAGCAATGTATTAGAGCGTTCTTTTTAAAATCGAACATAGCGAATCAATGTAACTGTATTATTCTTGACTAATATAACATATTTGGTCATCTGTAATAGTTCCAAGAGACGCCTTTAACATAAACTTTTAATTGTTTAAACTATACCTACATCGTATTTCCAGGTAGCAACATTTGAATTTGTTAATTGGAGTCAAACTGATGCTACCTGGAAATACGATGTAGGTATAGTTTAATCATTTAAAAGTTTATGTTGAAAGCGTCTCTTGGAACTATTACAGCTGCCCAAATATGTTATATTGGTCAAGAATAATATAGTTAAATTGATTCCCTATGTTCGATTTTAAAAAGAACGCTCTAATACATTGCTGTCAAATTCGTAACCATGGATATGAAAAATCCCATGTTTCACGTTAAAATAAACTCACGGTATATCCAAACCTAATATCCAGCAATAGAGGAAATTATAAATTGACAACTACTGTCATTTAAAATTTACTTTACAAAATGAGGTAGGTAATTCAATATAGTTGTAGATAAAGTAAAGTAATATTGTAGAATTTACTACGGCAAAGGTACCTACTCATTCAAATGATTATGACATTGTCCCATGAGTAATTTCCACTTTTAAGACCTTGGTGAATAAAATACAATTTTCTATTTCTGCTTCAGGATGTGTATACTAGTTGAAATTTAACAGAAACATAATATTTCAGTCAGTAATACAACGGGCGGAAATAGTATATTATATATTGAGGGACTAAAGTGCATGATTTAATCCTGAGGGTGACAGTTATTTCACGAGCCGAAGGTGACGGAAATAATCACCTGAGGGATTAAAGATACTTTAGTCCTGTGGTATATACGCTATTTTTTGCACTTCATCCTCAAATGAATGCAAAATAGTTTAAAAGAATACACATTTTGCAATTTTGACAGTAAATTTTATGACAAATATTTATATTGTTACCATAGATACTCTGTAACAAATAGCACGTATTTACTTGACAACGGGAATAATTAATTCAATTCCTTGACAACGGGATTAAATATGAAAAATAATCCCTTGGGATCAAATTAAGAACCTTAGTCCCTAAAAATAAAGACTAAAGAAGAGTTTTAGTCCCGGAAGTGCAAAAAATACAATTTTCTATTTCTGCTTCAGGATGTGTATACTAGTTGAAATTTAACAGAAACATAATTTTTCAGTCAGTAATACAACGGGCGGAAAAATAATATTTCCGCTCGTAATTTATAATGAGCTAACAAGAATTTTTAAGTAATAGACGTAGAAAACATAGTATGCAGTACCATTCCCGCTCTTGCATAGTTGACACGCTTTGGTTAACAATATGTTCGAGCGAAAATGCATCAATTCATTATTATTTTAATTGTAAACAACATTCTAATAAACAAATACTAAATAATAAGTTTTTTTATAATCTATTCTCTTAATTATTATTTTCATAAATTTCTACGTAGAATTGTGACGAAGTCTTGTAGAAAAAAATCATCAAATTTATCATGTTTGGAACTGTAAACAAATGCCATAAATATAACTCCAGTGGCGTACAAGACAATATTTCTTAGTTTACAACAAATTACAAGACATTAATCAAAACAAATTGCAAGGACATCTCAAAATTTGTTTTTACAAATACATGATTAAATTAAATACATGTGAAACGAGCAGCGACTGACATAAGTTAACTAGACTGATAAGCAAAGATCAAATTTTTCATATCATTTGTAGAACAACATTAAAGTGAAAGAGAGAGAATACAAAATTGTCATACATTGAGCAATGTAATTTGTTGTACTGCTGCTAATACAGAAATTGTAAGTAATCTATTATTTAAAATTCAACTATTCAAAAAAATAATTTTTCTGCATTGAACGGACAAATTGGATTATTAAATGATAAAAAATCTGACGTGGACACCACATGACTTCCTTGTACGCCTTGTTTGTTCATACTTTTCTTAATAACTAAAATGTAGAATAATATAAAAATTCTTTTAACTTATTATACTAGTATACTCACAAATATATTTTAGTCATTTTATTTAAACTGCAGAAGAAGATATAAAGCATATTTTACTATTGTCACTGTCATGCCATAATCATTTAAATTTTACATAGTAACAAATGTTAATCGATCATGGACTACAAGATACCGAAATACTAAATTATAAATATATACTTTAATTATTCTTAAATGATACCAAATACAAAAATATTTATAAAATACCGATTGTAGGTAATAATCACATAATCTTTCATTTAAAATTAAAAAATTAAATATTTATCGAAATTTTTTTAAAATTTACTACTTCCGGTTTGTAGATTGAAACCAAAAATAGGAGGTGCACAACTAGATGCTATAACAGTCCTAAATACAAAATTTCAACTTTCTACGTCTAACCGAATTTGAGGTATGCGACACACATACGTACGCCCGTACGTACGTACGTACATACATAGGTACGTACATACGTACAGACGTCATGACGAAACTAGTCATAATGGATTCAGAAAAGGTCAAAACGAATATTTCCATCAAAATCTGAAAACCGAAATTTTTCGCGATTACAATACTTCCTTATTACTCCGTACAAGGAAGTAAAAATAGCTCCAACTTTTGTTAATATAGATTCATGATTCTTCAAGTTAAATTTCAGTTAACATTTTTTAATTTTTATTGTTATTTGTTAGTTTACGTTAGTTATTGAAATTTTAGTGAATCTTTTTTATTAAGAAGGGTGCAATTAGTTCATTATATAAGAATTTTTGTTTCAGACTAAAATGAAGAATATCACGATATCAAACGTAATCTATATACTTCTGATTGTACTATGTCCTATAACAATAGTGAATTGTGAATGTCAGAGATCTGATCTAGTAGACATATGCACAAATCTGTCACTTGATAGAGAACATCTTCCCGAGCCTACAATAAGCTTACGATATAGTTACGATATAGTTACTCTTAAGATAGTTGATTCAAATATTCCAGAATTGTTTTCAAAAATATTTCCGAATTTGGATGATGTTGAAAGTTTACATTTAATAAATGACAATATATCTAATATAGAACCAGATTCATTTAGAAGCATGCCAAAGTTAGAATTTTTGTCATTGAATAATAACAGTTTGGGTAATATATTGCCTCACACATTTTCTAGTCTTCTAAATTTAAGAATATTAAGTTTATCTTTTAACAAACTAAATAATTTAGATAATTTGGTTATAGCTAGTTTAAATGAATTAAATGTAACAAATAATAATATATTGCAATTTAATGAAAATTCTTTTAAAGGTTTAGGTAATCTGAAAGTTTTAAACTTGCATCACAATAATTTAACCTCTTTAGAATACATAAACCAAATTCGTACGTTGGAAATTTTAAATATTAGTGACAATTATATCGTTACTGTAACTGAATATGACTTTCAAAACATGGTATCACTAAAAGTATTAGATTTGTCAGACAATTTGATAAGCACAATACACCCAAAATTATTTATAAATTCTCACAATTTAACAGACTTGTTATTAATAAATAACGAAATAGAAAAGTTTCCTAATGATGTTTTTTACAAATCTATTCAACATTTAGACTTATCTCTTAACTATTTAGGACACATTGATTGCGAACAACTTCAAGGGGAAGTTATATTATCCAAAAACTTTTTATTTCACGTATGCCATTTTGGAGAACAGACTACCAGTATTGATTTGAGTGAAAATGACATATATAAAATTAGGAATCAGGTTTTTAATCATTTAAAATCATTAAAAACATTGGTACTTAGTGCCAATTATATTGATGAGATTGTTGTCGATGCTTTTGAAAATCTGTTTACGCTAGAAACTTTATCACTGGATAAAAATAAAATTTCTATATTACAAATTGGTACTTTTCGAGATTTATTACAAGTTGAAACTCTGAACATTTCTTGGAACAACATTGAAACACTTGAACATGGTATTTTCTCTGGTCTAAGTAATTTAAAAACTCTCGATTTAAGCCATAATAAGATTTATAATCTAGATTTAGATTGTCTTATTCCATTGGCAGCTCTAACAAATCTGTACTTATATGGAAACCCAAATCCTATAGACGGTAACAGTTTTGAAATATACGATTTAAGAAGGCGATTACCTGAATTAAAACATTTAAGTATACAATTTGACGATATTAGCTGTGAAGACTTGGCATATAGCATTAAATATGTCTCCAACTTCGAGTTGAAACCAGGAGAAAATATTAAAACGCACAACTTCCATGGCATCGCTTGCAACCCAGATAAGAAATATATGCATCAGGGTGCAGCTAAAGTGCTACAGTTGGCTTCTACGGTTCGAAGCATTTTTATTTTGATGACTGTAGCTTTTGGTATAATTGTTATAATGCAATGTATGTCATGGTACAAATGGTTTAAAGGTTATAAATGCAAACCTTTAAACAAGAATGGAGAATCGTGCTCGGTTAATTTGTTAACTGAGAATGATCACGAGTAGAAATTAATCTGTTTTAAATAGTGCCAATTTTTTTATAATAAATGCATTCAGTTCTTATTGTAGATTTTTTATTATTTATTAATTAACGATGTTTTCCAGTTACAAATGTTGCTGTTTTTTATCAACATTATAATGTTATTAGATATTGACGGTATGTTATCTAGATTTTGAAAATTGTATTGTAATTGTATGACAATAACAAATTAGTTACTGTTTCTCGTTATTCTTATTACTTCCAGTTTGATATCATTATCGATTTATTTAAAATAATTTTTAAATAAATCGAAACGTTTTGTAATCTTCGAATAATTATTTCAACCTTTTTCACACCTTTCGACAATTTTCTCTTCGTTCTTTATTAAATATAAATATAACAAATCCGGTACTATCCGATAATGCATAGTAAAATTATTTAATAATAATAACATAATTAGGTATCTACCTTCAAATATTACGTAATAAATTTTCTTATATTATGTACATTACAAAAAAATTGTATTAATGAATTGTTAAATTAATTTTTGTAAGGAACTTTAAGAAAGTTAAATAACTTAATCATTTTGTTAATAGCCTTAGATGCTGAAGGAATAATAAATAATGAATAAAAACATTTTTAGAAGTAACATTAATTTTTAAAAGTAAACGATAATGATAATAATACTTTATTTTACAAATAATATTCTGTTATTACTGGTGTTTCGTATTGAATGCAATGAGGTCTTGTACGATTTTTTTTCTTCGCTGAAATTGAAAGAACACTAAAAAATATCTACCTCGTATTTTTTCTTTTTTCTTAAATTTATTTCAAGAAAGAAAAAATAATTATTAAAAGTAATATTCTTCAAAACGCGGTCGACCTATTGTATAAATAAAGAAAGTGAAGAAAGACGCTTTTACTTGAAATCCCTTTGGATATCATCCCTTAATATAAATTATACTTCACGTTTGTGTGCATCTACTTTTTTCTACATTAAATATTCATATTAAAAAATAAAATAAGCATGTTAATTTTTTTTGCAAGACCTTATTTTGGTTGGAAATGAAAGATAGACAACACAAAAGACAAATCATTTGGTAAAAACACTAATAGTATATTATATATTGAGGGACTAAAGTGCATGATTTAATCCTGAGGGTGAAGTTTATTTCACGAGCCGAAGGTGAGAGAAATAATCACCTGAGGGATTAAAGGTACTTTAGTCCTGTGGTATATACGCTATTTTTGCACTTCATCCTCAAACGAATGCAAAATAGTTTAAAAGAATACACATTTTGTAATTTTGACAGTAAATTTTATGACAAATATTTATATTGTTACCATAGATACTCTGTAACAAATAGCACGTATTTACTTGACAACGGAATTAATTAATTCAATTCCTTGACAACGGCATTAAATATGAGAAATAATCCATTGGAATCAAATTAAGAACCTTAGTTCCTAAAAATAAAGACTAAAGAATAGTTTTAGTCCCGGAAGTGCAAAAAAGCTCATTTTACTTACTGCCTCATAACTTGTAGACTCATGACAATTTTTTTTATATATATTATTCATTTTCAGATGAAACATCTCATCCTAATTTTGCTATCCATTGTGGGCACCTTATTATTCGTGCAAAATATATCATGTGGATGTGAATATTATATTGTTGCTAGTTCTAGATTTAATGGGAACCAACAACAAATTCAGTGTAATAATGTATCTATTTCTAGTGTACAATATTTATTAAGCGACACATCTCGTATTAATATTACTCAATCAAATATACAAATACTGAATGACAAAACCTTTGAATCAAAGGAATATGAAAGAATTCGAGCGCTGTATTTAAGTAACAATAATATTTCGGAAATAGAAGCAAATACTTTTAACAATACGTTGGGTTTATCTGAACTACATATTGACTACAACAATATAAGAACAATTCCAATTGGATTATTTAAGTATTTAACATATTTGGAAGACCTGAATTTGTCTCACAATCAAATAGAAGAACTTCATTATGGGACATTTTCTGGTTTAAAAAGTTTAAGAACACTTTATTTAAATAATAATAAACTTTCTCCTAGTTATGTTTCAGTTTTTTCCCAACTGATAGGAATTAACACAATTTTTTTACATAATAATGATATCTCAAATTATGATAGTCGTTCAAATATACTGTTAAATCAAAATTATACGTTATTTTTTAAATATTTAAAAAATTTATATTATTTAACATTATCTTCTTCAAATATAGACTGTCATCTTTTAGCCACTATTATTCAAGAATTCGTTGAAAATAAAATAAGTGTAACAGGATATTCGTTTGATGATTTTAATGTTAATGGTATAGGTTGTATAGAAGGAGATGATTTGTAAATGTATACTGATTCAGCACACTTCTAATAAACACACTTTTCTTAAATTGAAAAAGTAAGAAAAATATATGTATGTAGCAATTAATACCAAGTAAAAATATGTAATATAATTTTTTTGTTATAAGAATTTGAATAAATGGATTCAAAGATTAAATAATACGTTGTTTATCATGTTTCTTTTTCGCCAGAATCGATAATTTTTACTTGTACGGAGTAATAAGGAAGTATTGTAATCGCGAAAAATTTCGGTTTTCAGATTTTGATGGAAATATCCGTTTTGACCTTTTCTGAATCCATTATGACTAGTTTCGTCGTGACGTCTGTACGTACGTACGTATGTACGGACGTATGTATGTCGCATAACTCAAATACGGTTAGACGTAGAAAGTTGAAATTTTGTATTTAGGACTGTTATAGCATCTAGTTGTGCACCTCCTATTTTTGGTTTCAATCTATAAACCGGAAGTAGTACTTTTGGCAAATATTGACAATTTTTTAAATTTTAAATGAAAGATTATGTGATTATTACCTACAATCGGAATTTTATAAATATTTTTGTATCTGGTATCATTTAAGAATAATTAAAGTATATATTTATAATTTAGTATTTCGGTATCTTGTAGTCCATGATCGATTAACATTTGTTACTACGTAAAATTTAAATGATTATGACATGACAGTGACAGTAGCAGTGACAATAGTAAAATATCGGTTATATCTTCTTCTGCAGTTTAAATAAAATGACTAAAATATATTTGTGAGTATACTAGTATAATAAAGTTAAAATAATTTTTTATATTATTCTACATTTTAGTTATTAAGAAAAGTATGAACAAACAAGGCGTACAAGGAAGTCATGTGGTGTCCACGTCAGATTTTTAATATTGCATTACCGAAAGACCCTGTGATCCTTAAATATTTCCAGTAATTAGATGCCTTCTTAAAACTGTTTATATTTAAACGTTATCATTTTTCGATATACGTATATTACTGATAATATTATGCATGTTTTCAGTAGCGTCTGTAATAAAGAAAAAATACAGTAGTGTAACTTTGTCCAAATAAATCAGTTGTTGTTCTTAGAAAATATTTTTCCGCTTTACAATTAATTGTAAAAAATATAGTTCTCAATTTTTTTGAAATTGAAAGTAAATTTTAAAAATATAATTTATTTTAACGACGCTACTGACTATTACATCATTAGTTCTTGATATACTTGATGAGATATTTTCACTAAGACTAGATGTTTAATTTATTTAGTCCACATTATTTTTAATTATTATATGCAATAAGATCAAAAATATAATAAATAATTGCGAGTTATAATTATCTATGTGTATAATCAGGTATGTAATGTTACACTAATTATTAATTTATTTATTTATTTCCCTCAATTCCGATAAATCTGCTCAATAGTTTTTAAGCGAGTTATTTTTTTATGTATGCTAGGTTATCTGCAGATTATATAAAATTTAGTCGTATATTAAAAGTAAGTCATACAATAATTTGTTAGCCTTGGACTGAAGCTATATCGATCGTGAAAATATCTTAGAAAAAAATTTTCATAATGTTACATTATACAATATTTGATCTAACTATTTTCTATATAGGTTGGTGGAGGTGAAATGCGAACATAAGAAAATATATGACAATGGAGTGCAATGGAGTTATCATGCTAGGCATCTTGATATACGTGGAATAAGTACTACTGTCAATTTCAAAGTAGCTGTCATATTATTGAAATTTTTATTTTCATTAAAATATTTTCTTTGCATAAGAATGTATGTGTACGAGCAGAACGAGAAAGTTTACATGCACTTTTAGATTTTATTATTATTTCTGTTATTGATTACTCTTTTTGCCACACAAATTCACATTACTTCGTTTTGTGACACTACTACAAAATATACCAAGATACCTGGCATGAAAGTTCGATTGTCATGTATGTTCCCTATGTTCGCATTTCACCTTCACCAACCTGTATTGTATACCTTTTACAAATAAAGAAATATCATTTTTCAAAAATATATAACTTTACCTACCACGATTTGTAAATCACCAAATAAAAAACTAAATTGAAAACAAAAATTAAAATGTCAATGTGACAGATAGAGAGGCGTGTGTAGAGTTTGTATAGAATTTTTGTTAGTGGCACCCTTTACCATACCGACACCATATTTAAAGAAATATAATATTAATTGGACATAGACATAATATTATGTAAATTCGGTATTTATAATTTAAAACATAATATATTAAACAAAGAGCTAAGTAGATTTATGAAATTTAAAGTTTGTTACATAATTTTATAAATTATAATTAAAGTCTATACTAAGTGTAGGCCACATCAAATTTTTTAATTTGTATTTAAACCAAAAATTGCATTTCATGATGATTTTCATTAATTGTAACCCTTAACCTAGCATTCATCAAAATTTATGAATTATAAAAAATAGGTAGAATCCTATACGAGTATATTTTGTTTGCTTAAGTGACTTTGCTTACCAAAGTTGTCTCCAAATTATTCACTTTTGTTATTAATTATACAAATTAAGCAGCAGCTTTTGAACAAACATTTTATCTGAACAATTGAAATTTGACAAGAATAATTCCAAATTTGACTTATACAATTATATAATTATTCGCAGATAAATTGAGTATTAAGTAAATCCTCATGCCCACAAGCATTTAGTTGGAATATTTACATTTATTTTTAAGTTTCAGAAAATGGCATTCTCACAATTAACTTAAAATAGCTTTAGTAAGTGGTAAACATAAACCTAAAGTTTGGAATTTTCTTAAACCATAAATGTAAACCTTGAAACAAAATGCTCATCCTTTAACTTCCATTGACCAAAATACTTTTTCAGGTCGCCATGAATCTCTTAAGAAAAATACTACATTTATTGTTGGTACCAATAACACTTTCAAATTGTGGATGTATCGTACTAGAAACAAACTCGAACTTCATTCACATAAACGAAGTCATTCAATGCACAGATGTAACGTTAGATGGAAGAACATCAATTAAATCTATCCTTCAAGTCAAAAACGCCCCATTATGGAAGCTATCCCCGCACATTTACATTGTCAATTCAACGGTATCCGTTGTGGAAAAATCAATTTTTGATTCACTCGTGTTAAGTACTAAAGTAACTTTAGATAATGACGGTGTCATTGACATCCAGCCGCAATCCTTCGCAAGTATATACCCATTGCGATCTTTGGTTATAACGAACAATCCGCTGACGAGTATAAGAACAGATGCCTTGAGCGGATTAGCGAATTTAAAATTTTTAGACTTATCCCACAATAAATTGGCTACTTTAAATAATATTTACCATCTTTCAGGTTTACTTACATTAAATGTCAGTAACAATGAGGTTAAAATTATCAGTGGGTCTGATTTTGTAAAACTAGAGGCGTTAACAACTTTGGATCTTAGTGGAAATTTACTTGACAGTGTAGATTCAAAGATATTTCAAAACATGAAACAATTGAATGAGTTAAATGTAGGCAACAATTCACTTAATTCATTTGTTATAACAAAATTTAAACAACCTATTGTTAATTTGGTTTTATCAAAAAATAATTTAAAAGCAATACAAATAGATGAAGAATCACTTGAAATATATTCTTTGGATTTAAGCAGAAATTTTTTAACTACACTTAAATACAAACAGTTTGAAAACTTACATAAATTAAGTAATTTGCTACTGAATTCAAATTCGATACATGAAATAGATGCAGACGCATTTGCAGGTCTAGATAATTTGACAAACCTAGCACTTGACAACAATGCTATTACAAATATATACATCGGCACTTTTCATCCATTAGTGACATTAAAAAATCTAAATCTTTCGCGGAATCAAATTGAGAAGTTAGAAAATGGAATTTTCACTGGATTAAATTCGCTACTTTATTTGGATTTGAGTGAAAATAGGCTACATACTATAAACCATCATATATATTATCCTTTAAATAATCTAGAAACACTTTATCTGCACGGTAATCCTCTAGGCTATATCGATACATACGGTCTCACTAGTTATTTGAAATCTTTGAAACACATAAGTATTAATTTCAAAGAAGCAGGTTGTGCTTATGTAGGCAGTATTGTTGATAGTTTTCGAGATAAAGACATAACTGTTCAAAAAGGAAAACATGTAAAAGCTCATAATGTTCACGGAATTGGATGCAATCCAGACATTAAGGACGTCAATCGAAACAGACATGATGAAGTAGAACAGGAATTGTTTAGTATAATTAGTTATTTTTCATGCATTCAAGCATTTCTTATTACTTTAGTTATACTTACTGCTATATTTTTGATTATTAAATCATTGATTGTTTGTAATATTAAATTTGATCATTGTAAAGAAAGATTTGTTAACAAAAAAAGTTCAGTTAATATGAGATTTTCTGAAAATGATCATGCTTAATTTGTAAAAATTGAATCACTGTGTAACCAAATAAAAAATAAATTGAGAACACAAATTAAAATGTCAATGTGGAAGATAGAGAGACGTGTGTAGAGTTTGTATAGAATTTTTGAAATGTTAGTGGCACCCTTTAGCAGAGGCGGACTGGTAACGTGTCGGCCCAGTGGGAAATAAATTTCACCGGCCCAACCGAAGTTTTTTTTTAAGAAAAGTGTCGAAGTGTTGTTTTACGAAAATGGGGAAAAAGCGCCGCAGGCGAAATTTTTTTGGGTTCAAGGTCAATGGCTGTTTCATTAAAAGTTTAGTTTTTCCATAGAGGGAAAATTATATACAAGTTACCGTTATTTAAGTAGTGATGCCATGAGACGAGAAATTTAAGTAATCTCGTCTTGGTCATTTCTCGGCTGTTCAATTCTTGTCTCGTCCCAATTTCTCGAATAAAATTTGTAGCCATCGTAAAGCTAGATGTGACATTAAGAACTTTTTTGTACATTTCTGTTAAATTTGCACACAATTCTTATTTTTAAAATAAAAAATATTTAGGTATATCAAATCAATAATATGCTACGAACAAAGTATAATAAAATGTATTTTGACATTTTCGAAGAGAATAATATCAAATATTTTTCAGTTTTTATTACGAGAATTCTCGATTTCTCGAGAATTATTTATCGTCTCGTTATATTGAATTCTTTTCTCATCTCTCAATCCGAGACGAGAAAATTTATTGGTTTTCGTTTCGTAATTTTGAGACGAGACGAGAATGAGACGAGAATTCTCGTCTCGCCGGCGTCACTACTTTTATGAGTAGAAATTAAAATAAATAACTTTAAAAATAAATGTAATGAAAATTGGGAAATTTATTTATATGTAATTAGTCTAGCGTTTTCTTAAACTTGTAAAGAACAAAACCGAGTCGAACAGCCGATTCTAAATTAATGACTGAGCATTGAGCAATACAAATCATGAATACAAAACTTAGTTTCGTTTGTTTATTTATACAATAGGTATTAAAAATAATTGTGAATTTTAATAAAGAAAAACTCAGATTTGGGTTGTTTGCGTTATTTATAAAAAAAATTATTATCCTTATCGATAATCGGCCCTATCGTGTCGGCAGTCGGCCCAAATTCATCGCGGCCCAGTGGGAAATATCCCACCATCCCACCGGTCCAGTCCGCCTCTGCCCTTTAGTTTATTATTATTATTATTAAGTTTATTACTTTTTACTACTTTTCCATAAATAATTAGAAGATGTATTAAAATTATACGATACCTACCTAATATATACGTGTATTTAAGTATATCTAACCAATAAATTATGTACGTAAACAATTTAAGTTGAAACGTGTATTTAACAATTTGTATGATATATTTGACAGTTCCACATAACATTTAATTTTGAAATAAAATGTAAAGTAGCATTCACAATTAGAAATTAGTGGCAGTCGTAGAATTAGTAGTAACGGTAGTGGCAGAGGTAAAAGTTTGGCACTGTGTTTGTAATAGGAACCATTCATATTAAAAATTCTAAAAATTAGTGGTGAAGTAGCGGTATCGGTAAAGTAGTGGTAATGGTACAAGTTTGCAAGCTCTAAACTTTTACCACTGCTTCGCCACTAATTCTACCATGAGTGACAGAAACCGAAAGATGTTTATGTTATGTTTGACTGCATGTGCAATATATAAATCTTTATTGAAATTAGAAAGTATATCTTTGTCTATAATCGTCGAACGTATACAAGAACAGTTCAGAATGACAGCTAGTATATAGGCAACTTTAGAATTTCACACCAGATTGTATGAAATATCCCTATTTATCACCATACACTAATTTTTTCTAATCTGAACGCCGCGAGTGGTGCTCGAATTTAATTTTATAATTTTGTTACCACAACCACTGCCACTAATTCTACCGTTGCCACTAATTTTGTTGTTGTGAATGGGCCTTAAGTCTTTGTAAATTTTAAATGTAATTTGGCAACTTGTCAAAACCTGTGAGTAACAGAATACATCTCACATTCGTGAGTTATTATTATAATCGAAAATGTAAAGTGTATTATTCAATATTTGTTTAGACACCTGATTAAAATTAATGTGAATATGTTAATATTTGCTTAAATACAAATATTGTACCTACAATTAAATAAAATATATCTTTTGCAAACATTAAATTTGTCCTTATTTTGATATAAAATACTTATTCTTCGAATTTAATATTTGTTTTTAATTTTATCTATTTTTCAGAGAAATTTTCAGGGGTAATACCATAAGAGATGATAATTTTTTGAGAATTGTTTTGTCGTTTCCACGGCAACTTATTTCTAACAATTTCACGACACAAAACATAATCTATCAATTTCCCGAAACGAAGTTGAGGGGAATTGTCAGATGATGTTTTGTGGAGTGAAATTGCAATAAGTTGCCGTGGAATAGACAAAAATTCTCTCAAAAAATTATTATCTCGAATGGTATTTAGGGAGAATATTTTTCTTCTTAAAAATACTACCAAAACGACTCATTTTGCTAAACATTTTTGACGTTTCATGTGACAAATTTATTTATTTTTTGTAACTAACGTAACAAAATAAAACCTAATATACAAAATTATGTTGTCAGATACATAATTTTACATTTTCAATTCTATTGGTTGCATTACGTCATTTGACGTCATCATTACGCAATATGATTGGTTAAACCATGTGTCAAAAAATATTCAATAATATATTTATGTTAAAATAAAATTTATTATTTGAACAAAACATTTCTACAAAAGCTACTAATTTATTTTAATAATATTAAAAAATTTAAATTATTTCATGGAAATTAAAACTGTCTACGCTACTGATAAAAATTACGTCATATTTTACTGATTATGTTTAACATCTCTAGAAAATATGTTTTTTAGTTTTATTACCAATCAAATCAACATGGTACACTTGTTGTAAAGAATAATTAGGACTTATTATAAATTATTCTGATTAATCGTTTTTATTAAGTAAGTGTAACTAATAATATTGGTAAGTCATACTTTACATTATTATGTTATTTGTTATGATTATTAAACTAAAATATTGAAGACACGAACAATATTCTATCTATTTTAAAAACATAATAAAATTGTGTTATATAACTTATACCGAGAGATTTATTTAACGTGAAACATGGGATCTTTCATATCCATGGTTACGAATTTGACAGCAATGTATTAGAGCGATTCATTTAAAATAGAACATAGGGTGTCATTATCAAGTAAATATTTCCTGCCAATTAGGGTTGTGTTGTTGAAAATAAGGAATACAACTGAAGAAAAGGTGCAAATGATACGTTGGTATAATGCAGATGTTACCCTCAGATTTATTTCGTGTATTTGAGGATTTGTTATAAATTGTATTCTGAAAAAATATCTATTAAATGTTTATATTTCTTGCAACTTTTTTCATATCTAAAATGATTAAAAATACATACATATTTCATTTGCTATGTTCTATTTTAAATGAAACGCTCTAATACATTGCTGTCAAATTCGTAACCATGGATATGAAAGATCCCATGTTTCACGTTAAATAAAACTCACGGTATTATGCAACACCTCTTAATAAAAGCATCATAACTATGGTGATTTTAAACAAGCAAAGTAAAAGATTGCCCACTAGTGGCTTTGATCAAAATTATACCCACTTGTGGGTAAATTGTTACTTTGCTTGTTGGAAGTCACCATAGAAACGATGTTTTAGGTTGAAACTATTTTTAAAATATTTAAGCAGTTATTAAGAGGTGTAGGATAAAACGTTATACTTCACACGTGGGCAAAAAGGAATGACCCACTCGAGAAGATTTCCCTCGTGGGTAATTCCTTACTTTGCCCACTTGTAAAGTAAATAACTATTATCAATCTAATTTTGAAAACTGAAGGTGGAAATGAAATTGACCACTTCTATCTGAAAAATGTAACTACAAACAAATTATTTTTATTCTAATGTAACTTCCATTTAAGGAGGTTCCCTACACATGCAGTGGCGTACTCAGATATCAGCCTTAAGGGCGAATATGAAAATAAAAATATTTTTATTAATGTAAAACAAAATTCGGTCAACGGGTGTTAGTTGATATTACAATTCGTTCAGTTGCGGTGATATATTTTTACAATAATTTCTAATTCACTAATCAAAAAATGCTTGAAGATTTTTTGTTCAATCGACAATATTGTTACAACTATATGGTCAACCTTCTTCAAATTTTGGGAAATTGATGTCCGTGCTTGCATACGTTTATATACCAAAAATTAAGTAAATAGAACATTTCTAACATCTTTGTTTTTAATCAATTAATGGAAAGCCATAAGAGCCCATGTAAAATATTAAAATTTAACAATTAATTTCGTTCAAACTACGTGGTCAAAAATTTCCAAAAAATTCAGGTATCATTTTTATGACACAGACAACATAAATTCAAAGTTTGGTTTCATTAGAACATTTTTTAAAATGTCTAGGGAACCTCCTTAACGAGTCTGTTTATTGTTATTTGTAAAATTTGTATGACGAATAAAAATTTGACTACCTATTGTAATTAATTATAGAAAATGTCGTTGTTAGTTACTGGAGAAAGGAAAAGAAAAAAAGTAATGAAATTTTAATTCTACCTTCAACATCATTCAGAGCTTAAATAAACTACGCCTAGAAATAAGAAGATACTGTATTAACATATTTGCTGTTTCAGATAACAATGAAGACAAATTTATTTATATTTTATTTGTCACTAACTCTAACAACAATCAAATGTGATTGTCAGCTTAAAGAAACTATTATTGTTGATGACGATGAAATCTTTCCCCATAGGGATGAATATTATTCAAGACATATAGAATGCACTAATATATCTTTAAGTGCAAAAAATCCTTTACAAAGCATCAACAATGCGTATTCAAGAAAATCTGCATCTATTGTCATCGTAAATTCAACAGTGTCAACTCTAGGAAGTTATATTTTTAATTCGTACCACAATATTTCAAGTATAAGCTTTGTCAACACTTCAATCTTTAGTATACAACAGCATGCATTTACGGATTTAGTGAACTTAACAACTATAAAGTTGGTGAATAACAATTTAACAAAAATCGAAGATGGAGCATTTAGCGGACTGCCTAATTTTAAGGATTTAACATTAAATAATAATAATCTTACATCTTTAGATCCAGTCAATCAAATATCTTCTTTGCAACGTTTGATACTAAATGGGAATCTAATTCAAAATATCACAGAAAATGACGTTAAAAAACTGCAGTCCTTAGAGATACTTAAATTAGATGACAATAATATAGCGAATATAAATTCTTCCATATTTGCAGTATTACCTAATTTAATTACTTTGTCCTTACAAAATAATTCTATCAAATCATTTCCTATTTCGAGAGGTATGCAAAATATTCTAATTTTATGTTTAGATGCGAATTTGTTAGACACAACTGATATCGAAACTGTAACTAATTTATTGTATTTGACTCTAACTTACAATAGGTTTCGGATTTTACAAAAAGGACAATTTAAAAACCTACCACAATTAATAACTTTAAATCTTTATGGTAATTTTATTTCAGAAATAGATGTAGACGCATTTGAAAATTTAAACCACTTGGAAGATTTAAATATTGGTGAAAATGAATTATCAGTTGTATACTTAGGAACATTTCGTAATCTTAACTATCTTAAAGTACTCGTCCTTTCGGAGAACAGATTTGAAACTTTTCAAGAAGGAGCATTTTTTGGCTTAGATAGCTTAGAAGAACTTTTTTTGGACAACAATAGACTACAATATTTAAATCTACCCACATTTCACTCTGTCCGAAATGTTGAATTTATCTTCTTACATGGAAATTTCTTACAAGACTTCGATGTAAAAGAATTTGACAACCATTTTAGTAACCTTAAATATGTATCTTTGGAATTTAAACAAATGAGCTGCAAAAATTTAGCCGACATTTCTCGAAGATTGCGTTCCAAAATTAGAACAAAAAGCCCTGAAGACTATTACAAGAGTCATAATGTTCAAGGCATGAAATGCGATCCAGATTTAATCGATTTAACCAATGAAAATGGTATTACTCAAATTAAAATAATCATTGACTCTTTCTCTGCTGTTAAAGTTTTGTATATTTTTGTTGTTATATTTGCTATTTTAATGATTATTATGAAAGTTATATCTGTTTATGATATAAATGTATTAGGTTATGTTCGAACAAAATTAGGACGAAGTGGTAATGAAAAACTTGTAGAAAATGGTTCTGACTAATTTAAATAATTAGGTATTTTTTTATACTATTAAACTTCTTGTATTATGATTATTGCCAATAGAACTTTTAGTACCTAATTACTTTATCACAGGAAGTAGTATAGAGTAAAATTCAAATAGCTAGAACCCTGCGCGAAGTACGAATTCTCGTCTTAGAGAGAGAAGCATAGATGATAAACAAGAGGAAACTACGCTACTGTCTGTTCTACAGAACATCAGCTTCAATATTTGTTATTCTCATGTTGACATTCGTAGTGTTTTGCTTCGTGTAACCCTGCGAATTTTATAATTGATTGTGATTGAGTTATATTTTAGTTTTCTTTGAAAATTAAGTGAAGTGCAGCGCAGCATATACTCGCTAGCTCCGCTTTTGTAAAACGGACAGTACATGACAAGCTCTGCCTTCTTGCGCAGTCCAGGGTCCTAGCTATTTGAATTTTACTCTATTACATAATGAGCGAGGAAAGTGATTGATATCGTATGAGTGAGAATGTTGACGCACGAGGCTTGCCAAGTTCGGAAATCTCACGAACATTCGATAGACACTTTCCTGAGAGTTGTGTACACTATTTTTCTCACGGCCATAATACAAGGTGATTCATCATAACTTGCTTTATTAAAATGCGTGCCATTCAGGCTGTAGGGATCGTAGTGGGGAGAGAGTGATCTCATTCGACAGGTGCACTTTTAAAGTTTTGTTCCCTACCCGGCCAGTCGCCATCATGCGTTGGAGCACGGAGCAGCATCGATGGCTGTTTTGAGGGAACACTTCCCGGGGCGCCTCATCTCAATAAGGGGCGATTTGGAGTGGCCAGCCCGCTCGCCCGATTTGGCTCCTTGTGATTTTTTGTGGGGTTTTTTGAAATCCCGCGTTTACGTCAACCGTCCAAGGACCCTAGAAGACCTGAAGGTCAACATCCGGGCCGCAATTGCCAACATACCCGCTGCCATGCTTGAAAGGGTTATGACAAACGCCCGAAATCGGCTTATTCAGTGTATAGACAATGGGGGGCGTCACCTACGTGGTATGATTTTGAAAACTGGGTGAAACAAAACTTTAGACATGTACCTACATTATGCCTGTGGCACACCGGTCGAGGAGCATCGAGGACCATCGAGTAACTCCTCGATGAAACGAAAGAACGCACCCGTCCGCGATGGATTTCTATTTAATCGGTGACAAATACATCAAAGTTTTGCGCGAAATCAAATCCAAAGATACGTCTGAAATGAGATACATTCGTTTCATCGAGGAACAACTCGATGAAAATAGCGGCGCCCCTATTTTTCGTCGAGGACGGGGTGCGTTCTATCGTTTCATCGAGGAGTTACTCGATGGTCCTCGATGCTCCTCGGCCGGTGTGCCACAGGCATTATAAAATAAAAATAAAAAGTTTCTGATTCATAAAATGGGCGTTATTACGTTTTGAAATAAGTAAGTTACGATGAATCACCTTTAGTATTAAACATTTAATTCATGAATGTATTTTGATGTCAACTATCATTGTCATAATTTTAATTTTACGGGAAAACAAATATAAATAAATTACTTAATGTCGTGTTCGTCCATCTAAATGGAATAATGCAATTTATCACGAAATACTTAAGGACAGGAAAAAAATATCAAATGTCAGAAAGACAACACACACCTATTAAACAGTGAAACAAAAATATACACTGCCATAGTTAAGACCTGTTCGATATCATATCGAACGGGTTGAACGGATGTGTGATATTGTTAATTTTCTTAGCTACGTAACTGTATGGAAACTGTTAGTTTCGTATATGGTCATGAGAAAACATTGTATTGGCTTAAAAAACATAATGAATATCACTAATAAAACAATTATTGTGACAGCTGACATTTTATATTTACGTTATAAAATATATACTATAGACATATAGATAAAGTTTATCATTACGTTATAAAATATATAATATAGACATATAGATAAAGTTTATCATTACGTTATAAAATATATAATATAGACATATAGATAAAGTTTATCATTACTGTTATATAGACTACTTAAAATCTCGTTGAATAAGTATTATTTTTTCTTGCTGCCTAAGATTAGTAAATTCAATTAAATAAAATCTATAAATATTATGACTAGGTAACACTAAATTTATGAGTATTTGTTATACATGTAATAAAGTAAATAGGTACATAATTTTGTATTGTTCAATTTGATTATATAACGTACAAACTTGATTTGGATTAATTAATAATATGAATCAATTATTATTAATGTTATATAAATATTTAAAGAAGTAAAATTATGTGTTGAATACGCTGATAAACATGTTTATCTAGTATAAATAATATTGTTATCATTATATTAATAATTATTTGCGCACAATATTGTGTAACACCATTAAATCAACAATTAAATTGTTAACAAAAATAAATACATTTTGTTACTAAAACATAAAACAAAAAAATATTTATGAAATATAAACTTTTACATACTTCTTATGCGAATATGACGTCAGAATCCAATTATTATTATTATTAAATCAACAATTAAATTGTTACAAAAATAAATACATTTTGTTACTAAAACATAAAACAAAAAATATATTTATGAAATATAAATTTTTACATACTTCTTATGCGAATATGACGTCAGAATCCAATTTCCCATCTTACCTAGAAAATAAAGAATAGGTACATTAAAAACAGTTCTCATGAGAAATGCATTATAAATGATTATGTATTTAACAGTATCGTTTTCTAATTTTTATCTGTGTGTTTATTGAAATAACTTATCTATATTTCCTCGAAATTCCATGTTATCAATGCTAAGTAAGGAAAATAATATGAACATCACAATCTTGATTCACCGTGGACTGTGATCACTGCATAGCAAAAATTTAGTGAGACGGTCAAATCGAGTTTATTTCTACTAAACCAGACGTAAACACAAATTTATGGTGAAAAAGGTGCAATTATATGAATAATATAATTGTACTTCATTTGTTAAGAAGATTTTAAAGTTAATTCATGTGAACTGTCAAGCTATAGGTCATCTATTAATATTACTGACGTAAGTTTAATGTTTGTCCATATTTTCCTACTAATTTTTATTATTTAATGTATTCAATCCAACTTATTGTTACTGTAAAAATTATACTAATTAAAACAAAATGCTTAACCTTTTAAATATTATTTTTGTTTTTTATTATAAATATAAATTTGTTTATGACACTTTCCTTATGGTACCTACTAAATACATTTTATTTAATAAAATTATACAAATTATTTGATGACACTTTCAATTTTATTATTTGACCTACATTTCAGTTCTAAAGTTTTTGTTTAAATTTTAAAATTCTTTTGTTCAAAGGTGTTCACCCATTTTATACTCTGTATCATTGTCACATTTAATAATATCTTGTGATCCAAAAGATTTTTAAATTGTTAAGTTTGAATTTCATGTCTAAATAAAATTGTCATAATGTATATTTTTTATTTCATATGAGAGTATTATTATTTGTTAGTAATTAAAACTGCACAATTACAATAAAAAGGTGTACAAATAATTTGTCTCAAAATAAAGTAACTACTTTAAAGTTTTCAATCTATATTCTGATTTTAGAAAAAAATAACTTTACCTCAGCACTGAAATTTGTGATCAAATTTGAACTTCAGTGTCTAGGTACATAATAGTATATTATATATTGAGGGACTAAAGTGCATGATTTAATCCTGAGGGTGAAGTTTATTTCACGAGCCGAAGGTGAGGGAAATAATCACCTGAGGGATTAAAGGTACTTTAGTCCTGTGGTATATACACTATTTTTTGCACTTCATCCTCAAACGAATGTAAAATAGTTTAAAATAATACACATTTTGTAATTTTGACAGTTTTTATGACAAATATTTATATTGTTACCATTGATACTCTGTAACAAATAGCACGTATTTACTTGACAACGGGGTTAATTAATTCAATCCCTTGACAACGGGATTAAATATGAGAAATAATCCTTTGGGATCAAATTAAGAACCTTAGTCCCTAAAAATAAAGACTAAAGAACAGTTTTAATCCCGGAAGTGCAAAAAGAAATATGATTTCAACGATAATGTTCTGAGAAATTTGTTCATTTTTAGATAACAATGGAAAATGGAAAACTACCAACTTTTCTGCTATCTCTTATATTTTTTATTTCGTTTATAAGAGCTATTCACGCAGAATGTATCGTAGAAAAGGAAATTGAAGCGATCCGATTGTCAGAAATTCAGTGGGACGACGACTATTACGATGACAGCGATGAGGACGGTAAAGTCACATACGAATATAAAATAAGATGCAACAATACTGAGCTCGATCCAGAGCAACAGCTTCAGTTCCAACTAACCACAGACAATCACGAAGAAGCAACAAAAGCAAAACTAATTTATATCGTTAATTCAAAGCTGACCAAAATTTCTTCAACATTTTTTAAAGATTTTAACTCCGTTAAAGAATTGTATCTAATGAACAGTAGTATATCTTCAATAGATCCTGATGCTTTTAATATGCCAGATTTGGTCGGACTTAAGTTAAACAATAATTCTTTGACTGAAATTAAAGAAGGCACATTCAGCAAATTATCTAAATTAATGACAGTAGATTTGACATATAATCAAATAACATCAATTGATAGCTTCCAAAATTATGTGAATTTAATGTTTATTCGTTTGAACCATAATAATATTACAACTATTAAAGAAAACCAGTTTTCAAATTTAACACGTTTAAATAGTTTGTATTTAAATAACAACAAAATTTCTACAATTCAACCAAACGCGTTCTCTAATTTACGTTCTATAAATGTAATTACTTTACAATTTAATGCATTAGAAGTTTTTGAAGAAAATTGTTTTTCTAAAAACACTAATGTCAGAAATTTGTATTTATCTCATAATCAGTTAAAGGAATTAACATTTCCTCGCATTGATACAGATTTAATTTATTATTTTCGATACTATTTCTTGTTTTTAAGGGACATAGATTTAAGTCATAATGAATTATCTTCAATTCCAAAAAAATTACATTACATTGACTTTTTTCCTACCAACTTAAATTTATGTAACAATAAGATTAAAACTATCGGTAGCCAAGATTTTGCTGGAATAAACCAGACAGTAAGTTTAAATTTAAGTCGAAACGAAATTGATTCAATCGAATTAGGTTCATTTAAAGACCTTACACAGCTTCGTTATTTAGATTTATCATACAACAAAATAAAAGAGCTAAAACCAGGTGTATTCACCGGTTTAGATCAGCTGCGAAGCCTTAATCTAAGTTATAACGCATTAACTAATTTTGAATCATCCGTATTTTACACACTAGCATCAGTTTTGGAAATCGATTACAGCGGAAACTATCTGCATTCGCTAAATACTTCTACGATTCATTTTCAAAAACTAAGTTATGTCAGTTTGGATTTCTATCACATAAGTTGTCACACTTTAACGCAGTATCTTCATGCGTTTGCCACAAATAAGATAGTAGTGCGAAAAGGAACAAGCTTTGACACTGAAAATGTGCAAGGAATTGCTTGCGATCACCGAATGAAGCTCAATCACACTACTTCAACAACAAGTACAACTACAACTCCTGTTTCAACAACTTCTAGTACTAATCCTACTACTCCATCAACAACTACAACTACTACTACTACTACTACAACTACTACAACAACAAGTTTGCCAGTAACTGAAGATGAAGATAAAATTTCTTCTACAACATCTCCTGATTCGGCTTTAAAATCATCAGAGGTTGTTCCAGCTGAATCGAATCATACTGTACTTATTACTACGATAGTTTTGTTAGCATTAGTTGGTATTGGAGTAGCAGGTTGGTTTGGAAAGAAATACTATGTAAAACGTTTTAAAAACAATGATGCTGAGTCGCAATATGGATTGGTTAACGAAATACAAATGTAAATGTTTTATTTTTAAAGCTTGTGATGTAAACTATTATTTTAGTTTTTACTTAATTGCAATTAATAAGTACATGTAAATAATAATAATAAACTCCTTATATATTAAATTTATATTTTTATATTTATTATAGAAGAGAATTAATACTACGATTAGACACATCAAGAAAGATATAAACATTTTACAGTAAGTGAATTTTATTTCAATTTGCTCAGCAATAATACAGGGTGATTCATCATAACTTGCTTTTTTAAAATGCGTGCCATTCAGGCTGTAGGGATCGTAGTTGTAAGAGAGTGATCTCATTCGACAGGTGCACTTTTAAAGTTTTATTCCCCACCCGGCCAGTCGCCATCATGCGTTGGAGCACGGAGCAGCATCGATGGCTGTTTTGAGGGAACACTTCCCGGGGCGCCTCATCTCAATAAGGGGCGATTTGGAGTGGCCAGCCCGCTCACTCGATTTGGCTCCTTGTGAGTTTTTTTTGTGGGGTCTTTTGAAATCCCGCGTTTACGTCAACCGTTCAAACACTCTAGAAGACCTGAAGGCCAACATCCGGGTCGCAATTGCCAACATACCCGCTGCCATGCTGGAAAGGGTTATGACAAACGCCAGAAATCGGCTTATTCAGTGTATAGACAATCGGGGGCGTCACCTACCTGATATGATTTTGAAAACTGGGTGAAACAAAACTTTAGATATGTACCTACATTATAAAATAAAAAGTTTCTGATTCATAAAATGGGCATTATTGCGTTTTGAAATAAGTAAGTTACGATGAACCACCCTGTATATCTATACCGAAAACACACAATGTGAGTCTGCTCCACCCAGAATGGGCAAATAGATAGTTTTCTCATTTTTACTTCCTTGTACGGAGTAATAAGGAAGTATTGTAATCGCGAAAAATTTCGGTTTTCAGATTTTGATGGAAATATCCGTTTTGACCTTTTCTGAATCCATTATGACTAGTTTCGTCGTGACGTCTGTACGTACGTGCGTGCGTACGTACGGACGTATGTGTGTCGCATAACTCAAATACGGTTAGACGTAGAAAGTTGAAATTTTGTATTTAGGACTGTTATAGCATCTAGTTGTGCACCTCCTATTTTTGGTTTCAATCTATAAACCGGAAGTAGTACTTTTTAAAAATATTTCGATAAATATTTAATTTAACACAAATTTTTTTATTTTAAATGAAAGATTATGTGATTGTTACCTAAAATCGGTATTTTATAAATATTTTTGTATCTGGTATCATTTAGGAATAATTAAAGTATATATTTTTAATTTAGTATTTCTTTATCTTGTAGTCCATGATCGATTAACATTTGTTACTACGTAAAATTTAAATGATTATGACATGACAGTGACAATAGTAAAATATGCTTTATATCTTCTTCTGCAGTTTAAATAAAATGACTAAAATATATTTGTGAGTATACTAGTATAATAAGTTAAAAGAATTTTTTATATTATTCTACATTTTAGTTATTAAGAAAAGTATGAACACACAAGGCGTACAAGGAAGCCATGTGGTGTCCACGTCAGATTTTTTAATATCAATAACAATGTTATCAATGCAAGTAGTGATAATAATACTGACATCATTATCCGTGGACTGTAATCACTTCATTGTTAACAATTTAGTGAGAAATCCATATCAAGTTTAAAGTTTATTTCTTATAAAGCATGCAACAATAAGACAAGTTTATTGCGAAAAAGATACAGTCATTATACAAATTCTATAATAATTGTACCTACTTAAAGTATTGTTTAGGAATTTAAGAGTGTATAGTATAATATATGTTAAGTTTCAAGATATAGGTCAACATTTTAATATTGTAAGTTCCATAATTTTCTATTAATTTTTATGTTATTATTAAATATATCCATAGCTGATGTTAAAGTGCTACTTCATAGACTATTAAGAGTCGATAAAGTAACACTTTAACTGCAAGGATAGATAATGTAATGTACCTAATGAATTCCTCGCGCCGAATTACATACTTGTACCAATTTTCAGCTCAAAATTCCGACGGGTACAAGATTTATCCAACATTGTCGATTTTAGAAAAAATCGTAAGGGGTGTGCCCCTTAAGAAATCTTCAAAAATGGGGAAATCGTGATAAATCCTGTACCCGCGTCGGAATTTTAAGCTGAAAATTGGTACACATATGTAATTCGGCGCGAGGAATTCATTGGTGAATAAATTAAGTCGATATATTGAACCATTTTTGAGAAATCGAGGCTGGTCGGTTTTTGGGAGGTCACAAAATTTCAAAATTTTCAAAATTCTCAAAATTTGGTTATAGGTTCATTTGAGTGTTAGAAATACAATGCTATAGACTAGAGTTTGATTTGAGATATCGGCCTTTAAAGTTGGAAAAAGGGGAAAACGGAATATCAATTTTTTTCCAACTTGTATGAAGAGATTCATCTACACTTTTTAAATATATTTAAGTAATAGATATAATACTATTATTAAACTGCAATTAAAAGTGTAGGGTATCTTGAATAGGGAATTCTTGTGCTGGCCACATCAGATTTTTTTGTTGTTGTCATTGATGTTTTTTTTATTTTTCAAAATCAATTATTTTTTTACCTTTATACAAATCATACTACTTTACAAAGTGTTTTAAGACTTAAGCCTCATTCACATAAGCATTTAGTTTTAAGGTTTACATTTATGTTTACGTTTAAGAAAGTTTAAATTCATATAACTAAATACGAGCATTCACACTTGCCACTTTCAAACACTGTGGATGCTCGTATTTAGTTAGATGTAATCAAACTTTCGTAAACGTAAACATAAATGTAAACCTTAAAACTAAGTGCTTATGTGAATGAGGCTTTTAGGAAATAATTTAAAACAAAATTGCAGAAGAATCGTCATAAATAAAACTGGCGTTATTTTTTTAAGATAAGTTTCATTTCAGAACAAATAAATCTGACTAGATCATGTAAATGTTTATAATGTATTCATGTTTTGTGCTTCACTTTAAAATTACTAACAATCAAAACTGCACAATAACTATTGCAATAAAGGTGTACAAAAAATTGTTCTTAAAAAAAGTTATATTAAGTGTACCTTATCACTTCAATATAAATTAATCTGATTTGATTATTATATTGATGATAATGTTCTAAGAAATTTATTCATTTTTAGATAACTATGGAAAAAGGAAAACTGCCAACGTTTCTGCTATCTTTAATATTTTTTATTTTATTTATAAAAGGTATGAAAGCAGAATGTGTCGTAAAAAAAGAAATAGCAGCGGTACAAATGACGAATATTAAATGGGACGACGACTATTACGAAGACAGTGATAAGGATGGTAGAATCACAAATCAATTTAAAATAATATGCAACAATACTGCGCTTGATCCAGATCAACAGCTCCAGTTCCAAATATCCACAGAAAATAAAGAAAAGGCAACTAAAGCAAAAGTCATATTTATCATTAATTCTAACCTAACTAAAATTTCTTCAACATTTTTTAAAGATTTTAATTCCGTTCAACAATTGTATCTAGTTAACAGCAGTATATCGTCCATAGATCCAGACGCTTTAAATATGCCAAATTTGGTTATTATTAAGTTAAGTAATAATCCATTGGCTGAAATCAAAGAAGGAACATTCAGAAAACTATCTAAATTAGTATTAGTAGATTTGCAAGAAAATCAAATAACAACATTTGATACTTTCCAAAATTGTAAAAAATTGTCGATTATTTATTTGAATCATAATAATATTACAATTATTGACGAAAAACATTTTTCAAATTTGCCAGATTTGTTTTCCTTAAATTTGAAAAACAACCAAATTTCTACTATTCATCCAAACGCGTTTTTAAAATCACCTGTAAAAGATTTAAGTTTACAATTCAACGCGTTGAAAACTATACCAGAAAATCTTTTTGCACAAAATACTACTATTAGAAATTTAAATTTGTCTCACAATCATTTATCAAGTTTAACATTTCCTAATATTAATCCGAAGTCAATTTATCATTTTTTATTGCCTATCTATTTTTTAAGAAGCATAGATTTAAGCGATAATAATTTTGTTTCAGTTCCAAAAAATTTACATTATATTAACATCCTACCAACTTTATTAAATTTAGGTAACAACAAGTTTAAAACCATTACTAACCAAGATTTTGCTGGAATAAACCAGACAATGAGTTTAAATTTAAGTCGAAACGAAATTGATTCAATTGAATTAGGTTCATTTAAAGATCTTCCACAACTTCGATATCTAGATTTATCATTCAACAAAATAAACGAACTAAAACCAGGTGTATTCACCGGGTTAAACCAACTGCGAGTCCTTGATTTGAGTTACAACGAATTAATTCATTTCGAATCGCCCGCCTTTTACACACTGGCATCCATTTTGGAAATCGACTACAGCGGCAACTACCTGCATTCGCTAAATACTGCTGAGATACGTTTTCCAACACTAAAGTATATCAGTTTGGACTTTCATCACATAAGTTGCCACGCTCTAACGCAATATCTTTATGCATTTGCCACTCATAACATACTAGTGCGAAAAGGAACAAACTTTAACACTGAAAATGTGCATGGAATTGCTTGCGATCATCGAGCAAAACTGCACCACACCACTCCAACTAAATCATCAGAGGAGGTTCAAGTTGAATCGAGTTATAGTGTACTAAATACTATAATAGTTTTGATAGGGGTAGTAGTTGCTGGAATAGCAGCTTGGTTTGCAAAGCAATACTACAAATCTTAAACGTTTTAAAAACAGTGCTGCCACCACACTACTTCAACAACAACAACAACAACAACAAGTACTACTACAACTCCTGTTTCAACAACTTCTAGTACTATTCCTACTACTCCATCAACAACTACAACTACTACTACTACTACTTCTACAACAAGTTTGCCAGTAACTGCAGATGATAGTAAAATGTCTTCTACAACATCTCCTGATTCAGCTCTAAAATCATCAGAGGTTGTTCCAGCTGAATCGAATCATACTGTACTAATTACTACGATAGTTTTGTTAGCATAAGTTGGTATTGGAGTAGCAGCTTGGTTTGGGAAGAAATACTATGCAAAACGTTTTAAAAACAATGCTGCTAAGTCACACTATGGAATGGTTAACAGAATACAAATGTAAATGTTTTATTTTAAACGCTTGTGATGTAAACGTACTTACTATTTAAGTTTTATTTTTACTAATTGCCTAAATAAGTATTATGTAAATAATAATAATAATAAACACTTATTATCTGTATATATAAAAATGAATGCCTGTTTTTCTGGTCACGCCATAACTTGAGAACGACTTGTCCGATTTGAATATTTCTTTTTTATTTTGTTCGTTCTAATACAGGGATGGTGACCAAAATAACAAACAGATTAGATAACCAGACATTTACTACTATGTATTAGTTGTTGAATAGGAATTTCGAATTCAGTTGGTCTAGGTGTTTTGAAACTGACAGTTGTGGATTGTAAGCATTACAATAAACAATATATTTTTGAAATAGTTTTTTTTATTTATTTGATGTTTATAACGATGTTAAATATTGCATTGTTGTTTATAACAATTCCAATTTAACACTGTTGCCGGCGGCTATCTAATTCAAAGTTTACTGCACCGATTGAGTTCAAATTTGGTATGGTAATAGCTTAAGATCTAACTTATAACATGAGCAGACTAAAATGTCAGTCCGCCATCTTGAAATAAAATGGTGGCTAGCTAACTCAAAATGTACTGCACCGATTGGGTTCAAATATGTAATGGTTATAACTTATGATCTAACTTATGACATGAGCATATACTAAAATATCAGTCCTCCATCTTTAAACAAAATGGCGGTAACCGATTGGGTTCTGATATGGTTTCATGGGCGTAGTTAGAATTGCCACCATATGTATGGTATGGTAACTTAGAATTCTTATAACGAGATTTTTTTAAATTCGTGTTGGAGGCGTAGCAACGCGCGCCGGATCCGCTAGTATTTTATAAAATATTATATTTACAATTTTATCGGACAGCAATGACTTCCTGAAGAGACTGATACATTGTTTTACTTGTGATAAAACACTGTTCCTGATGATCAGTCGAAAGTAAACCACGATTAAACACAGTAGGAAAGATATAACAAGCATTTTACAGTAAGTTTTGTTTTTTATATGCTCGAGATCTATATAAATGTGTAAATTACCGGAAATATTTCGAAATAAATTATAATTTACCAAATTTTTATTACTGTAAATTACCAAAGAAATTACGGATAAATTAACAAAAATTTAATAAAGATTATATTTATTTTTTATTTGATTAATGTGTAGGTATAAACAAAATATATATTTATAAATTCTTGATATTCAGAAGTATTAATTGATAATAGTTTTATGAAGTTAAAAAATTTAAGTTAGGTATACTTATTCTAGGCAAATTATTATAGAACTCAACTGCTATAGTTAAAGTTTTTTCTAATATTTCTTTATTCTAGTAAAATTTAATTTGGTTTCAGATATGCCAACAGTACATAAACTCTGGTTAATTTTATTAATTATTTGCAACATTCTGATTCTGTATTCTCAACAAGACTGTTTCCATAAATTTACATCTTCTAGGCGTATAGCTTGTGAACCAGATTGTCAATGGCAGTATAGAGAAGATGATAATTTAACGTGCACAAATGTTATGAGTACTAAAAATGGAAATAATATTCGAGCTGCTTTAAACGTAGATAAAACACGAAATGTGACATTTATTAATTCTACCATCACATTATATCCAAATAACATGCTAAGCTTGTGCCATAACGTATTGGAAATATTTGTTAATAATAATAAAGTAGAAGAAATCGAACCATTAGCATTTAAAAACAATACGAACCTTCTAAATTTATATTTACAAGACAATTATATTTCAACTATTTACCAATACACCTTTAACGAATTAATATCATTACGCACTTTGAATTTAAGTAACAATCACATTTCAAACTTAGACGAAAATGTTTTTGCAAAACTTTTTAATTTAATATATTTAAATTTATCTTACAACTATATATCTAGTTTGCATATAGATTTATTTAAAAATTTAAATAATTTACAAACTTTATCACTACAAAATAATAGTTTAACGCATATTGCTACTGGAACATTAAGAAATTTGCGAAATTTAAAAAAATTAAATTTGAGTTATAACAAATTGAAATACTTCGAAATCGGAACATTTTCTCATTTTGAAGCATTACTACATTTAGATTTATCTCATAATAGAATCAAAAATATATTTGCAAGTGAATTTTATTTTTTACACTTTTTGCGAACATTAAATCTGGAAAATAATTTACTGTCTACACTAGATGTATACGATCTAACTGGACACCTGTACAACAGTGGTAACACTAACATTTTTTTGGATAACAATATCTGGAAATGTGATTGGTTACTTAAAACAGCAATTTTATTAGACAAGAATAATTTATTTATAAAAGGCAATTCTTACAAAACTGCAAATGTTAAGGGTGTTGCATGTTCGAACGATGATAATAATAAAATAAATGAATCTACAACTGAAAATATATCCACTACTGCATCGTTTGAAAAAGATAAACTTCAAGAAACATCGACTGACGATGTATCTCCATCAATAATCACTTCAACCGAAGATGGAAATAATTCAACACTTTCTTCATCAACAACCAGTGATTATTTCGACTCAAGTACCTATACGACCTATACAATCCAAGACTTATTTACTTCTGCATATTTACAAAATGAAGAACAACCTATTCAGAATCCAAACACTTCTGAAGACGATAAAATTAATCAATTGCTGACATTTTGCTCAGAATTTCGTGTTATATTAATAATACAAGTGATGTTTATTTTAGTTTTATTGTTTTTAGCAATTTGTTTTATGCTACATAAGCAAAAGATTGTTATACGAAAACGTAACATAATGAATGCTGAAAACAATTCGCAATCATGTCCTTTAAATCTTATTAATTCAGAAGAATAAAATAATTATTATATTAACGGCAATCATACTTTTAAATGTATTCCCCTTTTTATTATTATTTTATTCATGATTAACCTAACCATCCCTTAAAATAATAATAAATGTTCCTTTGCACGAAACTTAAATAGGTTATATAATTTGATAATAATACAAGGTGTATCATAACTTCGAGTATATTCGTGAAAGGTATATGTTATTTGATATTCTGATTACGAATATAAAAGAATTTTTTTTAATTCGAAAAATTAAGGGTAGTTTACCTGCTGCATTTTTTGTAGTACCTACTGCACTGGATTCGTTTTCCAATTAAACACAAACAAGAGAAATAGGTAATCAAAAATCTTATAAATTACATAATACTAGTAAAATAAACAGACAAAATTTAATTATTTTTAATGAAACAATAATTACTTCACCCAGTGGCAGTGACAATGAAAATTTTTTGACTGGAAAACATGAAAATTAATTTTGCGATTTAAAAAAAATTCTTTTTGATTCGTAATCAGCATATCAAACTACATATACCCTTAACGTATGTACCTGAAGTTATGAAACACCTGTATAGAAAAAACAGATTTTTTTCAAAATTCGCAACAATAAACGTACCATTTAGTGAAAATTTTTGTACCACTGGTTCGCAAGTATATTTAGGATTTAACTGTTTATTTATTATGTTATTAAATAAAAATACTATACCTACAAATAGACACTTAATAATAATTAATAAATAATAAAATGTACTATTTAACCACTGATACTAAAAATTGCCACGTCATTGTTCACTACCCTTATTTTTAAGAATTTAAAAATAATCTTTTACTTCTATAAGTAATCACAATCAGAACCTATAAATATTTCGTGCAGAGGTATTAAACAATAAAAACCCTCTATAGGTAATAGATAAGGTACTTAAAATAATTGTATATTAAACATTTATAATAATGACTTTTCGAATATATTTATCTGTAATAGTTGTTGATTCTTTTATCAAAGAAATGCATCCTTTTCCGCAATGACAATGAAAGATATATAACTAATCTAATAAAAAACATAATATTTTAACTGTTCATTTCAATATCTGGTTAAGTCAGTATACCATTTTTTAACGAAAATATATTGTGAATCAGTTTTGGGAGCAGGTATGTGTATCAGTGTTAAATAGATTTATTTAATTTGATATTTGTGTATTATATTTCAGAAATGATTCTCCTATTTTTATTCGTAGCAATATTTTTATCATCAATACAAATTCGTTCTGCATTATTTGTAGAACGTAATTGTAAAGCAATATTTAATCCTCGTAATATACAAGAATGTAATCCATATTGTAACAGTTACACTTACTATGAAACTAATATTAAGTGTAAATATATTTCAATATTTGGATCAGACTTGAATTACCTACCTGTTGAAGGTGACACAGGTAATTTGGAATACACCAGAAATATTACTTTCATAAACTCATCAGTTCCTATAATTGGCAATTCATATTTTACAATGTACACCAAACTTGAAAATCTTTATATTAACAATAATCGGGTTGAAAGTATAAAAAGTGGAGCATTACGTGTATTAAAGAACTTAAAAACACTTTTCTTGCAAGATAATTATATATTTTTACTTAAATCTGGGACATTTGAAGATTTAAATTCATTAATAATATTAAATATTAGTAATAATAGGTTGACATCATTAGATGATGATATATTTGAAGATCTTAAAATGTTAGAAGTTGTGGATATATCTTATAACAGATTAGCATACATTAATGAAAAATTATTTTCAAAAACTTCAAGTTTATTAGAACTATATTTGAGTCATAATAATATTCATATCAAAGAGAACAACGTTTTACAATATCTACATGATTTAAGAATTGTTGATTTTGAAAATAATAATTTGCATACGGTACCAAAATTTAATAATAAATTATCTTGTTTAAAATTAGGAAATAATTCGTTATCTTTCGATGATAAATATCTATTTATGGCATTAGAAAATGTTCAAAATTTAACTATAAGCCAGAATACTGTAAAAATAAATATAGAATTTAGTGAAAATATCATATATTTGGATGCAAGTTACACAATGCTGCCTTTGACAACAACATCGTTTGAAAAATGTGGAAAATTAAATGAGCTAATGTTAAATAACAATAAAATCAATCATATCGATGTTGATTTATTTGCAAATTTAAATAAACTACAAAATTTACAGTTACAATACAATAATCTAAATGAAATTCCAATTGGATCATTTAGAAACTTGCATAATTTACAAATATTGAACTTAAGTTTCAATGAATTAAATCATTTACAGTTTGGAACAATTAATGGTCTTGAAAATTTAGTTGTTCTCAATCTTGCAAATAATAAGTTAATCAATATCGAAATCAGTGAATTTTATTCTTTACATTACATAGAATTAATCAATTTAGACAACAATTTACTTTCAACACTGGATATATCAAAATTGTTTTCACATATGCATCGAAATGTTACTTCAACACAAATTTCCTTGCATAATAATTCATGGAAATGTAGTTGGTTGCCAGACGCAGTCGGATTATTACAAAAAAATCATTTTTTTGTATTACGTGGTGATTCTTTCAAAGTACAAAACACTAAAGGAATTGCTTGTGCAAATGATACCGAAAATAGTATTGAATCAAATAAAGTAACAACAATGAAGCATGTTCCAAAGATTACAACAACAACTAAAAAACCTACAACAATTAAATATACAACTGAGTCTACAAAAGCTCCTCAATCTACGAGAAGTCCAATAACGTCTCCAAAGAAAATAATAACAACCATGAAGTCACATCCAAGAACTACTAAAGAAACTACATCCACAGTTAAATTTACAATTCCTCAAACAACGAGTGATCAATCTACAGCTTGGGAATATGATTCAGCAATGGAATACACAACAAAAGATCCTGTACAGTCGATTGCTAAATATATTGAAAATTATTTTAATGTGTACAAAGCAGAACAAAGAAAATCACAAACTGTAGATAAACAAGAAGAAATTTGGAAAATAATTAAAGAACTGAGAAGTTTTCAGATATTTATAGTAATTTTTATAGTATTTGTCTCGGTATTTTTTCTCTTATATATTATGCAAGCAAAAGTAATTAAAAAATATAAACCTAAATTGGAGGTAAATGAGGATCAAATATCCCAATCTTGTAACATAGAATTAATTGAATCAAATGAGTAAAAATACGTACTAGTAAGTTTGTAAATGTGAACAACAAATAAGCAGTGATACTATAGACAGTCCTAAATGCTCGGTTTTAGTCTAATTGAACCGAACTAAATAAATAACAAGCACATACTCAGTTGTGGTTGATTGAACTGAACTAAATAAAGAACCTAATATATATTGCTTTTTTCCCGAAAAAAATTACAAGTCCAAAAATCCCAAAAAAATTGGCGCGGGACGGTGTTAGGATTTTGACTTTTTCCGAAACCCGATAGCCAAATGGAGTTATGAGCGTGTAATATTTATGTGTATATAATTTTGAATGCGAATTGATATATTTTATAAATAATAGAATATTATATAATTTAAAATAAGTATCACATCATAATAAAAATTGTCTGTATTCTTTCCTTCATTAAGTACAACAATTTTGTTTTTGATTTATATTATAATATTAATCTCAAAATAAATGAATCATTACCTTAATTTTGAATACGAAATTTAAATATAATTTTAATAAGAAAAGATTACCTTTTAAAATGTTTTTTGGAAATTCTTGTTATAAAAATACAAATCGCAAAACAGCCAAAATATTTAACACTAGTTCGCCTGGCTGGATTTATTTAAATAGAATTACAAATGTTAAAATTTTATACTTATTAATTTGTATACAAGATGTGCCCAATCATCTTATTTACAAATCATTATCTATATTTTATTACTTGATTAAATTTTAAATGCGAATTTGTATTTAAATATAATTTTTATTTGAACCTTTATGAAGATCTCTGCTACGGAAACTCAGCAAATTCGGCGATTCCAATTTATACACTTTTCCGCAAATATTTTATTAATTAGATGCAAATTATTATCAAAAACGTTAGAACAATGTTTAAATCAATGTTTTATAACATATTTGAGTAATATTTTATAGTTTTTAAGTGATTTTTGATAATAATTAGATGCAACAATACGATCGCGACCGCACTTTGACAATCAAACACAAATGAATTATGACAAACACGGCCGCTGAGTCTAGCAGTCACAGCTGCAATGTTTATCGTAATTCATTTGTTTTTGATTGTCAAGTGTGGTCGCGGTCGTATTTTTGCATCTAATTATTATCAAAAATCACTTAAAAACTATATAATATTACTCAAATATGTTATAAAACATTAATCTAAACATTGTTCTACAGTTTTTGATAATAATTTGCATGTAATTAATAAAATATTTCCGGAAAGTGAATGATCGAATTTGCTGAGTTTCCGTAGCAGAGATCTTCATAAAGGTTCAAATAAAATTATATTTAAATACAAATTCGCAATTAAAATGAAATCAAGTAATTAAATATGCATAATAATTTGTAGATAAGATGACGGGCACATCTTGTATACAAATTAATAAGTATAGAATTTTAACATTGGTAGTTCTATTTAAATAAACCCAGCCAGGCGAAATATTAATGTTTATGTTAAACAATTTGGCTGTTTTGCGATTTGTATTTTTATATAGAAGAATTTCCAGAAAACATTTTAAAAGGTAACTGTTTCTTATATTAAAATCATATTTAAAATTCGTATTCAAAATTAAGGCAATAATTCATTTATTTTGAGATCCATATTATAATATAAATGACAAAAAAATATTTTACTTAAAATAGGAAAGAATAGAGACAATTTTTATTATGATGTGATATTTATTTTAAATTCGTGTTTAAATTTTATAATACTTTAAACTGTGACATTTATTTTGTTGAAAGGGTGGATTATCGTTATCGGGCCCCAACTTGGATACAAATTAAATGCAGCAGTATTATCGACATTGGTTGTTTTAAAAATCCCAGCCAGGTGAACAATTAATGTCGATTTAATATTATATTGTATAAATTTGGAATTACGTTATTTTGAAGTAAAAATTGTCTATAATTCTATGCGTATTGGAACATACATTTAAATAATTATAATGTGATTTATGTTTCCAGGTTTAGAAGATTATAAAATGTCTCCTTTTTTATATTACAAAATTTTCTATATTAAATTAATATTTAGTTGAGTATGTTTTAGGTCCAGCACTTTATCTCCCAGATATGTTCGCGCACTAGAAAGAATGTGCTATAGTTGTATTTATTATCAATACTTATTTATTAATTTTTTTGTATCTGTTATACTTCTTATATTGAATAAAAAAATACTACTTGGGGGGAGGGAGGTTGGTTAATAATTATTTTGGGGTAAATAACTCTTTTGTGGAAAAGTTAATGAGTGTTTAGTGAAAGAATTAGAAGAGAATTTCAAGGTAAGATATGGTAAGAAATAAAATATGGTCTGCAGAGAACATCCCTTCAAAAGGTACGAGAATATTCTATTATTTATAAAATATATCAATTCGCATTCAAAATTATATACACATAAATATTACACGCTCATAACTCCATTTGGCTATCGGGTTTCGGAAAAAGTCAAAATCCTAACACCGTCCCGCGCCAATTTTTTTGGGATTTTTGGACTTGTAATTTTTTTCGGGAAAAAGTTAAAATCCTATGTAGCTACATTTTGTCATTTCTGCCGCTATTAGCATAGGTATATAAAGTTTAACAGCGCAAAAATCGTCTCTATGGCGTACTATACACTAAGATCCAAAAGTGAGTATTAAAACACGACTTGCTTCTTATGCCCTGTTCACACAAGGATTCTTTCTTCCTGAATTTTAAAAGAAATAATCCTGGAGAGAAATATCTCTCTAATAGCGGCGGCGCTAAATTGAATCATCAATGAGTCAATTCTATTCTTCGTCTGTAAAGAAATTTTTGAAATTTTGCTATTTCTATAAAACTTGAGCATTTTAGAAATTGCTAGATTGCTTTTACGTTATGTCCGATTTCCATGCATTAAAGGCTGAATTACTTTATACTTTCTTCGTTTAAATTCTAGTTCGAAATTCAAGAAATTAAAATAAATAAACAGTATTTAAATGTCTAAACCAGAAAGTGGGCAAACTTTTACAAAATTCTTTATTTTATTTTATTTTCTGGTTTTTTAATAAAGCAGTTTTGGACCACTGTTTTCATATATAATTTAACTAAATCTACTTAATTTTTAACTGTACAAGTTATTCTTGGCAATTGCACAAATAAATAAAACTTACAGACATACAATCTTCAAGCTAGAAGGTTTAAAAAATGTGCTTCTTGCAAAAAACTGCCCTTGAATTTGCGAATTTTAAAAATATATTTTTTGTTTCATGATCCGTAAGTTGAGCATTATAATGCCTTTAAAATTTATGCACGAAGTTGTAAATTATCCTGTATATCAAGATTTATACATGATTTCAAAAATATTAAATAAGTTCTAGCAAGAAATTAATTCGCAGGGCACATAAAAAATTATAGCGAGTCTGATCTAATGGTACATAGAAATACCTATAGACAATACTACTATTTCAGAAATTATATATTATACATAATTTCATTTAGATATCTAAACTTTTTATTTTATATTTTATCATTTAACTGGTCCTTAAAAACTGTTATTTTCGAATATCACTATAATCTGTTAGTTCACATACCTATTCAGTATTTACAATAATTATTGTTATTAATAATCTTCTATTAATGTAAAACCTATACTTTATGTACTAGTTATTATAATCTATGTAATTAAATAGTATCGATATTAATCATAAATAAATAATATTCTTGTTACTTACCTTAACAGTATAAACATCTAGAAATTCTTCTGGATTCACGATAACGTTCACGCCACCACACAAAATATACAACTAAATTAAACCATATGATTTTATTTTACAACACAATTTTTCTTGAGTAAACTTGCTTTTTCATAGTGTACAGTACCGGAAATTGTGTATAGAATACCCGAATTGCCCAAGATATAACGTAACCACAGTGTAAATATAAGTGTACTGTGACGTAAACATTAGATCAAATTAAAATATTCAGTGAAAAATGTAGACATAATGTCAGTTTGTAGTAATTTGGTTTTTAGTTGCGGTTACTGTACAAATTTTACGTAAGTTTTTGAAAAGTCAGTGGTACTGAGTTCAATGGTAAATGAAACGCTTAAATATAAAACATTTTGTTTATTATACTTAATAATTAATACAATAGGCACTATTTCTAAAAGAAATGCTTAATATTGTGAGCGTACCATATTTAGTGTAAAAATAACCATAAAATATAATTATGAAAAATATCTTATAAGAAATCTCAGTTACAACAATAAATTTCCATACTACGAAATTAACAATAGAATAAAATTTTGAATATATAATAATGTAAGTATAGAAGACAATAATTCATTGATATAATACCAATTAGAAATAATAATTTCAACAATTTCTTACAGCTTACTTTAAAGCAATATTGATCTTCTCTCCAATCTTACCAGCCGGAAGGCGGTGGCTGTTGAGGCTGTTGTGGATATCCCGACTGTGGAGGATGTGGATATCCAGGTTGCTGCTGAGGATATCCTGGTTGTTGCTGTTGAGGATATCCTTGCTGCGGGTACGGATACCCAGAATAGCCAGGAGCTTGGGGAAAACCGGGATAATTCGAAGTTGCTGAAAAGGTAGGAACGCATTTTTATTACTTATGCTTACTTATTAAGTAAAGATATAAAACGAATACATGGTTGAATTCAGAAACAAGTACTCTATCGAATAGGCCTACAAAATAAGTATATTCCCAATTGAAAAAATATAACTTTGTGTTGTAACTTGAGAACCACTGGATTAAAAAATTATTTTATTCTTTAAAGAGAGGTTCCCCTTGGTCTCCTACAACTTTATAATATTTTTTTACTATAATAATAAAGAAAATATAGGCAGTGGTTGGTTTCGCTGTTACACCCTGTATACACGAAGTTGTGATACACCTTATATATCGATAACGCACAATGTGAGGAAAATATGGGAAAGTCTTACCTGGGTAAGGCATCGTCCCGTACGGGTTGTACCCTTGAGGCATAGGCGGCGGAACATAGCTTGGATAAGGGGCACTACTTGAGGCACCAAATGGTACCGGCATGCCCTGCATGTATACAGGGTACGGTAAATTAGATGGTACGGCCTGTGGAGCTGAAGATGTTGTTGGGCACGCCGAAGGCGGCGGCGGGCGGGGCGGAGCCTCTTTCCTAGGTTCTGCAAATTTAAAAAAAAATTTAATTAATTGAATTTAATATTTGTTTGTATGTATTATTTTACCTGGATTATTGAAATGCGACGGCATGGCGGGCGTAGAAGCAGTTCCTTGCCTTGTAGGTTCCTGAGTCAAGTCTTTCATCAATTCCTCTTTTTCCGTTTTACGCGCGAAGCAAAAATCAGATATTTTGTTTTGGAAAACTACTAGAAGCTACAAAAACAATTATTATTTTGCTGTATTCGTTGTTATTAACAAATCAAACCTGAGTTAAATCATTATAGAATTTTGTTCCCTCTTGTAAATTGTTCTGCAACTCGCGATAAGCATCATGAGCGGCCGCTAACTGCCGTAGAATCGTATCACGACCGCCTGCACAAGCGCCGCTCTCTCGCACAAATTCAGAGTTTGCATTTTGAATATCGGCGACCAGTTTTTCTTGTCGCTGAATACTTTCTTTGACTTGTTTCTGTAATGGGCCGAAAATTCGGCCCAAACCTTCCACGGACATCTGTGGTTCGCTGATGGCACCATCTTGAGCTAAAGCGTTCATGAAAGTTGCTTTCATGTCTACTGTGGCACTTTTTAATTCTGATTCTATGACGTCACGTTCTGCTTTCATCGTTTCTACCTGTGGAACCAATTATTAGGGCGTTTTTAATGTATCGCTGACGATATATACGACTGTTTATCGTCCGCGATATATTGCAGCGTATGAAAACGCCCTTATTGTTGTAAATGATGTAATGAAGTAAAACTTACGTCTTCCATCAATCGTCGTAAGGTCTGAACAGCGGATGTGTCATTTACTGCATTAGATCCTCTGGGAACAGCAGATTGTAATTCGTCAGTTGATTTACTTAAAAGTTGCATGTAAGGTTTGTGAGTTTCGAATTTCTCGCGCACGACTTTATCAGCTTCTACGGCATTGGTAATAATTTGACGGTATTTATCGGCGTTTGATCGGAACATTTCAGTTAGTTTCTCGGAAGGAGTACGGGTCCATTTTTCTTTGAACTGTTGTCGGAGAGAATCATCGGCTTGCTTTTCTTCTTGTAACATTCGTACAGCCTAAAACAATAAATCGCTAATATTATAGGTAACAATAAGTAATTAGGTATAGAAATACCTCATCCAAGATATCGGTATTTCGTTTTAAAGATTCTGGCAAATCTGTGATTAACTTTTCTACTGCAGAAATTCCTCCTAATGCTGTAACTGCAGAAGCTTTGTCTAAAATAGACTGAGGTAATGCACTGCCTACTGTGACTTCGATAGCAGCTGGTAAATTTAAAGAAGCTAACACACTAAAATATTACAAGATATAAAAATACAGACATCTTAATTATTGTTATATTTTCTGACCTGTTCAGCATTTGAGTAGACTCTCTTAATTTCATGATTTCTGTGTTAACAATTTCATTTTTCCTAACGTCATAAGCTGCAAGAGCTTGGTGTACGGCGACAGGAACCAAATCGGCGAATAAATCTTTAAAAATAAACAATAAATGATGGGTTTTAAAATCAATTTAAGTAAAATACCTTGGAAGTCACTGCAAATTGGAGTAGTTAAAGGAATGGCTTTAGCTAAAGCAGCTTTACCGACTGATTCAAGAGATTTGATATCTGGAATACGTTCATGATAAATAAAATCGTTATCTTTTTTAGCCTCTGCTATATTGCGACTAGCTTTGTTCATAATATCCATGAAAAAGTTAGGTCTGCCTGACCTTTGTTGAGCAGCTTTAAATAATTCAATAGAATGCTAAAAATAACAATAATAATAACTGCATATTATTTTAATAACAAATATATTTACTTCTAATCTAGCAATTTCTTCTCCAACATTTTTGTTAGCCTTGCAAACTAAACTTTGATGAAACTCTGCAATGGCGTGGAAACCTGCTTGTTTTCCTGCAACCTAATCATTTCATTACAGAAATTAGATCATAAAGGAAAACCACAAAATTCTTACCAAAGGTATCCAGTCTTTGTCCCAAAGAGTGCGTAACGAGTCTCGTTGGAACATTTTCAAACAATCTGCATATAGTTCTTCACATTGCGAACTTAATTTTGCTACAATTTGATCTTTAAGATGATCTAAAAATTAAAATATGTTGGAATGTTTCAGTAGGTACATCAGTCTGCCTGTACAGCCAAGGACATCGTTTGACCAATCAAACCAATGAAGCAGTAAACTAACTTTTCGCAGTTTGATATTTTGTAGTAGTTTCCAGTTGATTACATGGTTTGATTGGTTGAACGAAGACTTTGCCTGTACAGGCAGAATGATATTCCCGAGAAATATAGGCTGAAAATATACCGTGGATGGCTTTTTGAACAAAAACTTCTTGCGCTTGTGCAAGCATCAATGACGAAAGTGCAGATAATGTGTCTGGGCTTAAATCAGGAGTGGGATCTTGTTGAAGAGCAGGCATGACCATATTTTTTAATTGTTGAAATATGCCGGCAGCTTGCTGTTTATACAAAATTAATTAATCAACAATGAATCACTTATTATTTAAACAAGTTTACCTGCAAAAGTTTCGCTGCAAATTTCAACCCATCGTCGGTATCGAAGCTTTGTCCTGAAGCAACAGAACTATGTAAAGCAGCTATGTTAAAAAGAATGCAAACTTTTTCGAATGACAGAGATGATACAGCTATAAATAAACACCAGCGTTATCTTAATACATGTGCTTTGTTTTATTATTTATTATCTTACTAAGGCTGATTCGTGAGCCAAAAATCGATCCCTTATCAAACGCATCTTTCCATTTAAAAGGTATTTGAACTTCATGAGCCGGAATTTTACCCTCTAATGCACAAAGCTGATCGTAATACCTGTCGAAAATGTTAGTATAAAATAAACTACGTTTGCTAATTTTTTTGTAAATGTTCTTAATTTATTAAAGCGAAAGATGAATCATACCTATAAATGACATCAAGGGAACTTTCATACTTTTCAAAAGTATGCCTGATTGCTTTGTACCGTTGTTGGTTTAATTTGATAATTGCTTCGCTATAGTCTTCGGGCTTATCGGCTGTACTATAAGTAGACTGTATTAAATTTTTTAATGGCTTTATTATATCTATCTCCGACGATTTCTTGAGAGGAATCGCAATTAATTCAGCCATTGTAATCACATTCACCTTGGCAAACCGAAACAACAGTCAACTGTCATCTGACGTGACGCACTCCCGGCGAGAAACGAATGACGGTCTGCCACGCCTCTATCGTCGACAAAATCGTCTCATCTTTTGCCCTCACCGCGAAGTATAAACAAAATTTAATATAATGATTGTTTATTTAATAATTATACATCTACAAAACAAATATTTCATAAGTTACACAACGCAGGTGTACAATTAACTTCATAGACATACATTCATGTTTTATTTAACATTATCTGGAGAGGTGCACAGAATAAAAAATAATGTAAAATGCATTCATAATTTTTAATTATTCATTCATTTAAACATTTTTATATTACTTAGAATCTAGCAGTCTGTAACACGTAAATATAACACCATTATTGAACATAAATCATAGTAAAATTTTGTTAATATTAAACAATATAAAATAAAAATAACAAAATTCCAATAAAAACAAAACAAATACATACATAAAAGTAAAACAAGGCAATTGGACTTGATATAAAAACAAAAGAAAATTTAAATAAAATACGCAATCAGTATTAAATAATTATATAAAACACGTATCATTCTACGTAGATATTTAAATTTTAAAGTACATTAAATGCAATTGTGAATGTTTCTTTAAATAAACTGTATAATTATATCGAAATTTATATCTGACCAACAACTTGTTATAGATAGGATAAAATACAAATACGAAAAATCGTTTATATAATTCCAAACCCTAACACTTCAAAATATAAACACACTACACCCCTTAAAATAATAATGCAAAAACACATATATTTTCGATTCTATATTGTAGAATAATCACAGCACTTTTAACTGCAATATATCAAATATTTTTATTTCAAAAAAATAAAATCTTAGTTTCGCTGTTTGGAATAAGATTTCTTTATACTATAATTATATTAATGATTAAAGAATAGTAGTAATATTTATTAAAAGAGAAAAACTATGAGTAATTCTTACTAATAATTTATATCTGTATTTTAATAAAGTAATTGTACCTTTTTTTATAAATATGTTGAGGGCACACCAGATGAAAATACAAATTTGACCAGCACCCATCATAAGTGATTTTAGTCAACACTAGCACATATGGGAATCGGAATCTACTTGAGTATCGGATTCCTAAAGACAACAAAAGATTGTTACTGCTATAATTAACATTAGGGTGTAATTTCTTACTTGTATATGACTTGAAAGTGGTCTATGTGGTCCGAATGGATTCGCGGGAACGACTTGAGTAGGAGATGAACCTAATTCGCTTAAATGGGACAACTGCTCCGTTAAAGCAATTGTTCCTTCTTCTACAACTGTAACGATGGCCCAAACAGGATCTGTCGAATTGAAACACATTAATACACGTTCAAAAATAAGTAAACATGTAATACCTCCAAAATAACTACCACTGGAAGTACACATTCGGTATTTACTCTGATAAATACCAGGTTTAGAAGGACTAATTAAATCAAGCGTAATAGTAGTGCTCTCTCCAGGAGCTAAACAATTTACAGAAATGCGAGTATCGGAAGATAAATTATCACCCGCAGAAAACTGAAACATGCATCCGATCGGCCATCTCTCAGCTCCATTATTATAAATTTGCCACGATTTTTTAAACCTACAAATTAGTTCAATTAAAACACTACACAAAGAATTACAATAATTCAACCTTACTGAGTATTAGGTTCAACACTTTCGGATTCAGTTGCAAGTGGATTAGAAACAAGTGCCATAGATGGAAGCTTATATGGTGCATCGATATCAAAATATGAGCAAATTGCAGCCTGTAAATTCCTACAAAACACTTTATAATAGCAACAAATAGATCCGGGCATGTAATTCTGCATGTACAGCCAAAGTCTTCGTTCAACCAACCAAACCATGTAATCAGCTAAAAACAACTAGAAAATATCAAACCATGCAAAGTTTACTGCTTTCACTGGTTTGATTAGGCAAACGATATCCTTGGCTGTACAGGCAGACTGATGTGCCCCTTATGTATTGTGCAGTTTACTGATAGCACTAACCAGTTATTCATGTCAAGAAAAAATGATGCAGTACTTTCGTTTAACTGGCTTCCTAAAAGCTTCTGCAGTTGCTTTACAAGCTCTTCTTTGTCGGTTGTCCCAAGACAGCTAAACTGTTGCAACAAAGACTGCTCCAAATCCACCTCACCTCCATGTCCATCTGGCAATTCATTGTCTACATCCATTTTTAATTTAAAGATTATCTTTTTTATAATTTAATAACTCCAGGATATCGTACAAATAATCAAATCATGATAAACCAGCTGTAATTTAGACAATACCTAATCAGACTATTATTGTTGAAATTAACCTAACAGACTGAAAAAATGATTGTTTATGATTACTGATGAGAGATAACACTTAAGCCATACATATTAACTAAGAGTACGAACACTAGATTTGAAGAATCCAAATGTGTACTGTTGACAAACAGTCCCTTTGATTTTGTATAATTTTTGACAGTACAATTTTGCAGATTTGTGACTTGTGAGTCATCTGTCTTCTTTTTCAAGAACGAATGTACTGCGCAAGCGCCACTTCCTTTTTCGAACAACTTTTGTGTGATAACGCTAAAATATTCGCCAGAAGTAAAATAAAAACTGTTATTACATCATAGAATTGGTTACTTTAAATTTGCATAAATTAAAACATCATATTAATTGGAAGATAGGAACATCGCGCGGATCAAGATAGCAAGTATCAAGGTAAATCTCCTAGCAAAACAAAGAAAGTTAATCAAAATACGTTCTAAAAGAACAGACGGTGATTATGTATTTAGGTAAATAAATAAACAGTTTTAGTTTTGTTTTGATGAATCATTGTTTATTTACACCTGTAGATCACTACCCTTAAATCCTCTTATACGGAAAGATTGTTTAAAAGTTAAAAAGTGCAGTAAATTAATCATTTTGAAAATGGTACAATTATTACAGTTTTCCCAGTTTTCCAAAATTGTTCGTGAACTAAGTAAGGCGCACGCGCAGCTAAAAACCCTTTGGGATTCGCTGATTTCGTGCCGCAGCGCCTCTTTTACATTCAAATCGTTCCTACAAAACAAATGATTGTTGCACATTGTTCATTACCGTTCAGAACGTCAAAAGGAAAGTACCATTGTTATAGTTTGATCAGAGGATTAAACACAATCCACTGATATTTTAACTAATAATTGTGTGTCCGGCTAATAATTCATTTAGATATTTAATAAACGAGTTTTACTTATTTAAATTGTGTGTAATAAATACTCAATGTGTCATCAATACATCAAAACAGGTAACTTGAATCATATTATCTTTGTCATAATGCCTTTCAACCTGCTTGTAACATGAAATTTAAAATAATAGTGCTTATTGAAATAAATTTCATAGTGTAAAATGGAAATGCAAATGCCCAATGAAAATTATATGACTAGAAAAATTAATTGTGAGTTTCAAAATTCTTGTAAAAAAATGCGATTTAATGGAAACGGAAATGAAACGTGTATAATAAAACAAGAAGTTGATATTGGAGCTGGCGGAGATTATGGCTTTCCTCAAACTCATTCCTTTGATCATCCTCCTCGTAAACGTGTAGTCATTGAAAATAGTTTACCACAAATTGCTATCAAGAAGAAAAATAGCAACTCTACCAGCACTCACTCCGAGGTATTTATTTATTTTAATCATTCCTTATTCCTTCCTTCCCTACTTTAATAAATAGCCATATTATTAAACTATCTAAATCAGTATTATTTTTCCTTGGAACCTATCGAAATAACCTGTAATTTATTTAAAAATTTAAACACGTATAAAAATGGGCTCAACCGGGATTTGAACCCGGGACCTCTCGCACCCAAAGCGAGAATCATACCCCTAGACCATTGAGCCGATATTACTGTTGAAGTTAGTTGTTAATAATCAATAACATTACATTTAAATTAACTAATAATAGTTCTCAATAATGCGTTCATAGCCTACTAAATAATAATCAATTAAAATAAATTAAAACTTTTCATGTACATTTAATAGTTATTTTTTATACAAGACAATGAAATTCTATTCTACCGACGACAGAAAATTCTGGAGTCGATAATATATTTTTTCATCGTGTATAATACCTATTCAATCTTTTTCTATATCTGATATTTAAAAAATATGGAAAATACCATTTATAAATTAAATTATTATTCAAACATAATTTTAGTTTGTAAACAAGTTGCTTTTTTCATTCTACTTTTTTCGCTAAATAGAAATGTAACCGAGTTCATTTTCTATTCTGGGTGAAAATTTTCTTCGGCAGTGTTAATAAAAATAATTTGATATGAATTCTAGTGAAAACAGAACAAATTTATCTCTTCGGGTTCAGAAGTTACAGGCACATAGATTTCAAATTTTAACAAATTCATTTTTACCCTCGTTTTTACCTATTTTAGAAAATTTTATCAATCAACATCAGTTATAGAAAAAAATAACTATAAATGAAAGTTTTAAATAAGTTGATTTAAGACTCGATTTAGGGTACCGTCTCCACACGCATTCTAAAAGCAGTCTAACAATTTTTGAAATGCTCACGAAGTTTTATATATAACGCAAAATTTCAAAAATTGTTTGCAAACAAAGAATGGAACTAGATTTATGCCGAGTTACATTTTCAAATATATCTTAATCGTAAGGTAAATCATGTCAAAAATTGCTTAAAATACACTTTTCGTTAAATTTTTCTCCAAAGATTTTTCAAAAATGTAACTCAGCACAAACCTAGATCAATTTTTTCACAAACATCTAGTAGGTACCTATCCGTTTTTCCTCGAAATTTATAATATGCAATGAATAAAGTAGAAACTTCTGGGAATGGGTTCAACACCAGAAAATAAAATTCTAAAATATGCATACACAGGAAAATGCATGCACGAGAAGATTTAAATCTAGGAAATTCATAATAAAATACCTGCCTCCTGTATCAAAATTTTAGATTTGGCATAAATGCATACACAGGAAGATGCAAACATAGGACGATGCAAACATAGGACGATGCAAATCTAGAAAAGTTATAATCCAAACCGAGTATGTGGGTTCAAGAATGGTATTGGGTTGTTCATTTAGTGTACCACCTTTGTCTTGAAGAGACAACTAGTTTTCTAGATTTGTATCATCTTATGTTTGTATTTATTCTGAATCCAAAACATTTATTACGTATAAATTTTCTTGATTTGAATCTTCTTGTTCATGTATTTTTTCCTGTGTATGAATATTCTAGAATTTTATTTTCTAATGTTGAATGTTTATCTCTAAACACGCAATATTTTGTTACGGAGAGGGTACCATTAATTTTCCTAAATGTTGACTTTGGCAAACGATAACTCACCATAAAACCAGGTAGTACTTCTTAACGGTAACTGGGACACCTCGAACACCATACCCAACATCGTCGCCGAAATGCACAACGTGAAACTGGAGGAACTTCAGAGCACGTGGGTTGGTGAAACAGGCGACACCTTCTTCGTAGACTCGCAAGATCCTCTGAAATTAAAGGCAGAACAATTCAGCATGACCATTGCGAGTCCCAGGGGATCTGACAGTGGACTGGGGAGCGATAGTCCTGAGGGAAACTTATCCTGGTTGCTCAATTTCAAACTGGATGAAATCCCCGGACTACCAGGTAGAAAGAAAATAATTTTTTTGAATATCCATACAAGAAATAAAATACCTGCTTCAAAAAACAGTAAAATTCAAATCTGAAATTTTAGATTCGGGGCATAAATGCGAACACAGGAAAATACAAATCTAGAAAACTATTTTCCCTATTCAATACAAATTAGATTAAACCAGGGACATAATCGGACAAAATAACGGTTCAGGTTCGGTTTTGTATTATATTTCAAGTTCCGGTTTCGGTTCAAAGATTTATTGAATATTCGTACGTACTAATGTCCATTTCAGTTAAGAAAAATACAGATACCACTGTCCGTTTTACACTCATACATTTTATTAGTTCAAATATCATTTTTGAGTCCCACATACTCAGTTTTGACAATTTTTCTAGATTTGCACCTTCCTGTGTTTGCATTTTATGCTAAATCTAAAATTCTTGATCTGAATTTACAGAGGCAGAACTTTATAAATAATTTTTTTGATTTGTATCTTTTGGTATTGTATTGTTCTATGAATATTCTAGATTTTTTTTAGTGATACTTGCTTCTAATTTAATGGTTAAACTAGGTCACAAATGTTGAAACAAAAAAAAACCGGTCCTAATGTTAATTTTTGACCTTAAATTGCGAAATTTACAAGAGAAATTTGTTTAAAATTTTGTTATATGTCATAAAATCTTGAACATTAAGTTTAATGACTTTAAATCCACCCGCATTTAGTATTCGATAAAATACCGTATATTTTTAGATTGTCCATCACAAGTAACGTCCAAAAGGTATACACCGCGCAAACCTTACGAAAATAAAAATAATATTAGTCCTGTTTATATTGCCGAAACCATTCCAAAACAGTATTTTGACCAACACCGAGTTCAAAATGTAAGTTAATCTGAATCATATGTGTATATGTAAATTCTGACAATTTTGTGAAATTAGGTAAATGTAGCCCGAATTATTCACGAACAATCTGCCACTGCTTCCAAAGAAGAAAATACAAGTTCTACTAATAATAAACCAAGTTCTAACAACAATAACAATAATAATACCAATTCCACGCGATATACTCCAATTAGAAAACCACCGTTTACGTATACAGAACTTATTGAACACGCTCTTAGAGAAAAAGGAGAACTCACTGTTTCTGGCATCTACCAATGGATTTCGTAAGTCAAACATTTTTATTGTAGTTTAATGATTTTAACAATTTTTACAGCACATTATTTTTAAGCGTAGTTTTAGCACTTTTTTGAGTAATATTATTTTCTTATGTAAAGAGGTTTTTGCAGTTTTTATTTTTATTTCACAAATTGCTTAGCACTAATATCAATTTTTCAATATATTAGGATTTAAAATAAAATATGGACATTTCAAAAATTGGATTTGGTGTTACTATGATTTCGTGAATCATGGAAAAATGTTAATAAACAATAATAAATAATTAATTTGATTTGTAAGGATTATTAATTGTCCTTATCTTTCCTGATTAAGTGGCTCGTCACTATTTATCCAACTCTTTCTTAAATCCAATTTGTAATTTAATAACAAAACTTGAAATTTCAATTCAGTTTATGAAATAGGTCAAGTATAAAGTAACTAGCCTAAATTTTGATTTATTCTTTATCTCAACTATTAAATGTTAAATCCTAGCACCATTTTTCGTTTTCTATTATAGTATAAATATCCATAGCGATAACTCACAATATGTGACAAATATGATTATTATGTATGTATATAGGGTGCTTATACTTCGGAAAAAGAAACAGAAATTTTTGAAAAATTCACAAAAATAAGGCGGGTAAGCTATTGAAAGTAAATTAACATTTTTAGCACCACGGGTAGATAATTTTTCTAAAAATATTTTATTAAAATCTACTATAATATCTCCAGTATTTCTTCACAGGTAAATAATTTTTTTTAAATATCTTATTGAAATCTAAAATAATTCTACCAGTAACGTCTAAGAAATTCGTGATGTTGCAAATTTTTCCAAAATTCGTTCTGTTCCTTGCTCAGCAAGTCATGTGATATATCCTTATTTTTTCTCGAAGTTTAAAAACCCTGCATATTGCAAAAGTAGATAAAGATTCTTAGAGATGACACAGACGAATTCAAAAATGGCTATGTTTAGTATTTTTGCAGCTTTATTAGAAATTATTTTGATATTAAGAATAGCATAATCAAAGATTTATTCTTAAACTTTATGTTCCATTGTAAATTGTACGCAAATCAGCCACAATGAGATACACGATTCCTTAACCGCTAAATCCCTCAAAAAATCTCTTCCATTTTCACAAAACTTGATAACTTCCTCATTCGTGTCGCATTATGTCGCATCTTGCGAAGTTTGCGCTCGCAGGCTGTAAATTTCCTTTGTATGGTGAATCACAGGCTGAAGAATCGCCTCCTGGAAGTTATCAATACCCCGTGCCAGGCACCGACGCCGCAAACCGGCGCTCGACGTCGCTCTAAACACCCCCGATCGCCCGATTGAATCGCCGGGGCGCAATTAGCGTGCTTAAACGTTTCGTTGCGGTCCGATGCTTGGGGAATGGTCAATGATATGTTTGCTCGAAATCAAGGGACGATAAATTTAGGGTACGTTTAACGGATCAACACGTTTTGGCTCGCACGCAATTTGATGAGTTGTGGGAATTGTAAAACAAACGCAGGAAAAGGGGAATGATCTTTACATATTTTGGTTGCTGATTCCTTGATAACAGAATCCGAAGATAAAGATCACACGTACGGTAGATCATTTAACCTGGTACTGAGTATTTATTAGAATGCCATTTGGTCTGAAAAACGCCCCGAGTACTTTTCAAAAGTGAATAAACTATTGCAAAGTTTGTGTCAACTAAAACATATTTCTGATTTATATTGACCAGATTTTATACATTATGATCAAAACTATGCATCAAAACATTTAACGCAAGAAACAGGAAGGATATTTTACATAAACAGGTTTCTGATTCGATAATTTTAAATTTTTTAACACAATTATAACAGAATTTGTATATTGAATCTACTGTTAAACTACTGTAAAATGTCCCCAGTACTAAAAATTAATAAGTTCTGCAATAGAATTGTAAAATTTGCAAATTTCATATCTATAGATATTCTGATTTATGTATTAAATAAAAATGTGTAATGCATCAACAAAACAATGAAGGCATTATTTTGTATAATAGATATGGCAGCATCCTCAGTCACATCACATAATTATTCAATTTTCATGAATTATATTTAGGCTTATCGATGAAAATTTTGTTAAAATAAAAAATACGGGTCCCAAGTTTTATCCCTTCTTCAAAAATATTTCATTTTAAAAAATCATGCAAGTAGCCCATTGCAACCTAAATATTTCGTATAAAATCAAAAGTGTGCATCGGCCGGGAATCGAACCCGGGCCGCCCGCGTGGCAGGCGAGCATTCTACCACTGAACCACCGATGCTTCTTATAAGATTCTAAGGTCATTTCCATTACGGACGGTTAGCAGATCAAATTTGACCTAGATTCTATAGAAATATCGAAATAGAAATCCAGTTCTATACCTCTCACAGTATTATGTGAGCCTGGAACACCAATGCACCTTCCTGAGATCATAGACCATAAGTTCAGCTGTTTTCATTGAACCTAATCATCATGATAATTGCCCGGTGATTGCAATTGCACCCTCCTCGACGGTGGTGGTGGGCAGCCGGCACGTGGTTCGGTCACGGTTGGTGACGCCGCAGGTGAAGAATATGGGCTGTCAGGTCGCAAACAAAACGTTGCGATATCCGGTCGTGCGACCACAACAGCCCACAGTTGCTGAGAAAGTTCAGCGGGTACCAGGTACCGCCTGGCACCACCTCATCACCCCCGGAATATGCAAAGCTGTTGTAGAATCCCCTTATCGAACCTGTAAACGATTGATGCCTTCGTGGTTGTTCCCATCGAAGGGTAATAGTTGGATAAAAATATAGTGGAGTTTTCTACAAAATAACTTACCTAATACGATTTCCTATCGTCCTAGTCATCGCTTAAATTGAATTGTAGGCGTAGGCAGCTATTTTATAAACGATTTTCTGTCTAGCTTCTATCACTTTTCATTCTACAAACGTATGACCATAATGTGAAATAATTTGAAAATTAACTTACCTAACACGATTTCCTACCGCCCTATTCATCGCTTGAATTGAATATTGTCAGCGAAGGCAGTATTATATAAACGATTTTCTGTCTCCTATTCGGATATTCCTGCATTTTCGTCAGTTATTGTATATTTCAGGGATTGCTTTTCATTCTACAACGCGAATGACCATAGAGGTCATAGGCCAAATGGATTTTATTTTTTGTAACAAGTGTGGGAAATGACTGATTCTGAAACGAATGCAAATTTCCCAGCACGAACGCAGCGGAGTTTCAGAATCACGCTTTCCGCATATGTTACAAACAAGATTTTTTCTGCAATCGTCCTCAAAAACAAAATATTAAAAATAAATTCCAGTTTTTGACAGTTTATATGTAACTACTTGGGCTTAGTTTCAAGCATCATGACGGTCATTTCCCGCACTAGTGCTAGAATTGGCTATTTCCCACACTCATTTTGAGTGACCGCACGATTTCAGAAAAATATCTTACCTAATATAATTTCCTATTATCCTATCGCTTGAATTGAACTGCAGCCATAGGCAGCTCTTTTATAAACGATTATTAGTCATCCTCCTATTAGGATTTCTACATCTTCGTCATGTATATTTCAGAGATCACTTTTCATACTACAAAGCAAATGACGACCGGTGGAAAAATTCTGTCCGACATAACTTATCCATAAATCCACATTTTCGCAAAGGAAGCAAAGCAGTACATGGAGCAGGACATTTATGGACAATCGCTCAGAAAGATGATTCCAGAAATACTTCTTCGTGGAACGTTGTAAGACGACAACCTATAAAATCCTGTTTATCGTTTATTAACAAACCTTTGGTGTGTTTTTTAGAAGAGACAAAGAATGCTACAGTTCATGCAGACAGCAGCAAATGAATGGCATAAACAGCAGCAGCAAGAACTTGAACTTGCTGTTGCTACTGCTAGCATTATGCCAGAAACAGATTCCTTCGACAATGTACAGGTAGGTAAAAATTATTTTCACCTTCAAACCGGACCCACATAGCTTATGCTATGTCATGTAGTAGAACACCCGGAATGGCTTCAGCATCAGAAGAAAATTTTTGAATATTGTATATGTTCTATTCCTTCTACTTCGTGCTATAGCATAACATGTCTGACTATTACCCAAATATAGCTTCCAAAACCTTATTAATAATTATGTTATTTTATGTAGGTCATTGAGACACAAAATCAAGCTCAAATTCATCAAACAGCGAATGAAATTCTAGCTGGTATGAAACGAGAAGTAGAAGTACAATATATTATTCCAGTTGGAGGTACAATGGGTAAGTGCAAAAACTTGATTTTCTTGCATTTTTCAATGTCTGTCTCTTCCATCTTATTTTCTATGTAATTCTGATAGCATTTACAGTAGGTACGTTACCTAGGTATTTTGCGCTGAAGTTGTTGATAATGTTATTTACGAGTACAATTTTCAGATTTTATGTGCCCAGTGTCCAAAGAACAAGTAGCCGAAGAATGTGGTCTTGGAGGAGAAGAAATCCAAGTTACAGAGAACGATTATCTAATTACAGATTTAAATCCGAACACATTAGGGTTGAATCTGTCGGAAGCGGAAATCATCACAACTGATCAACTGTTTTCAGATGATTTAAATTTCCAATGTTACGAATTACAAACCGAACAGTAACCAGAAAACATCATTCCAAGTTTTATAACTTTAGTTGTAAGTTGCGTGTACGTATATAATATAAAATAAAATGCACACAACAAAATAGATCTCATCAAGTTCATAAATATTTTAGCAATTTTAATAGTTTTATGATTGTGATTTTAATAATAATTGTTCTTTTAATTAGTTCAATTGTTTAGTTTTAATTATGGTTTTAAAGCAGAGCAATATTGTTTTGAAATACTGATTATTTATTCTAGTCAATAATTTGTACACACATATAAAACAATGCACTTTGTGATTAGACACGTACTGGTTACAAATCTGTCAAGCTTTGGAAAAAGTAAATGAGTTTAATTTCAAAATTAAAGTATTTGTATATTTATATCTTCAACAATCTTAATTGTTCTTAAATACTGTAAGCTATACAATTTTGAAAATAAACTCAATATTTGTCAAAACATTTAATACCATGTCCTGTTTCAATACATAAACCTATTTTTATACCATAATGAATTTCTTTTAAAATATGGTTAATATGTAATATCAATATAAAATATATTTAAACAACTATAAACAGTATTAATTTTTCCTGATTGTGCTGTACTTACATTAAGCGAAGACATTTCTTAAATCTAATTTCTTATACTACATTGGAATTGATAAATATAATAAAAAGTATAAAAAAGTTTATAAAATTTGCTCTAAAAAGCTTGTCAGATACACATTTTGGACGGATTGATTACAACTAATAACGGCTTTATAAATTACAATACTACATTTCAAAAACATGGAATGTTTAAAAAGTATAAAAAACTTTATAAAATCTTCTTTAAAAAGTAAGTATGTCAGAAAACATTTGGACAAGCCTCATTCACATGAGCATTTAGTTTTAAGGTTTACATTTATGTTTTAAGAAAGTTTAAATTCATATAAGTAGATACATACATTCACACGTCCAACTTTCAAGAACTGTGAATGCTCGTATTTATGTGTACTTAAACTTTCAACCGTAAACAAAAATGTAAACCTTAAAACTAAATGCTTATGCGAATGAGGCTTATGATTACTTATGAGATTATTCGCATTACAATAACAGTTGCATTAACACTATACAGGAAGTAACAAGTGCAGTAACAGTTGGAATGTTTGCAAATGCAGAATTGCATCGGTGATCCAAGAAACAGAAGCACCAAGTCGTTTCATCGTAATAATTCCTATAAACAATGACACATCAAGTAAAACAATTGAATAACATAAAAACAATTGAATGACCTACCTGTGTACATCTATTTCTTTGACTGACGTGTTGACGTAGTGCCCCAGTCGTACATCTTTAGCTGCAGGTCTACAACCTTCGTAATGGTCAGCAGGTATGTCAGAACGAAAAGTTAGAGAGCTTAAACATTCTCTAGTAATAATTTCTTCGCCTGAAATACATAATAATCATAACAACTGTTTTGAGTTGCAATGTTTGAACCTAACCTCCTTTCTTTTCAGTAACTTTTACACAAATATCATTGTCTTCGGGGCAAATTTTAGTCCAGTGCCAAAGCCAGTTAAATGGTTCTCCACATCCAGGTTGGGTGCTGACACAACTGTAGCACCAAATTGCTAATCCTGGAAAAAGGTTTGATTTTAAAGTTACCACCACACCCAAACAAAAGTTTTTGAAGAGATTTCTACAAAACTTGCTTACCTTTACGTGTAAATAATGTTAACAATGCTAAAACAATTAGCTGCCCCTTCATTTTTACCTTAATTGCTATAGAAATAATTAAAACATGAACATAAACAATACACGCCCCGTTGATGACAAACTTTCAAATTGATGTTTGTGATGACCGTGATGACGTCATACGCCAAAACTCTGTCTTCTTGATTCTAAAAGACATTTAAATGAATAATATTTAATTATTCTATGGTAAAATATCTTTTCTGATTAATAATGCTTTAGAACATTGCTGAATAAATTATTTATTGTTTTTTTTATTACTTCGCGGTTGTTTTGAATCAGACAGGTATCAAATTATACGTATTTTTTTGTAACAATACGTATTTATGATTATTGTAAATGCATGAATACAATGAATAACAGTATAAAACACATCTATACAAAATATAGTTGCACTTAGCAAATTTGTTTTCAATGACAGCGTAAACTATTTAATAACAGAATATCTACCAACTAATTTAACATGACATTCATCACACACTCTTACAGGTTTTGCAGAAGAAGGCAGTGCCATTGTGTTATCCGAACAAGCGTTGCAGAAAATGTCTCCGCAGTTTCTACAGTGATGCTGAAAAAAGTAAGCTTTAGTATCAATTTAATTACTTTTCGGTATATTTACCCTTCTTCTGGTCATGTTAAATTCTTTTTTACAAGTTTTGCAGTTGGTTACACATTTATCTGAAGCCCAAGCACCTTCTGTTTTATTTCTAGTTGCCTCTTCTTGCAAATCGGATACTTGTAATTTACTACAGCTAAGTTCTGCTCCTAATTCTTCCATAGCTTGTTCTTGTTCTAAACATTGCTCTTTCAAAGTGTAATAATCTTCTTGAAGCGTAGCATATTTCTAAAATATAATATTTTGTAGCATTGAGTACCCGTGAGTTGATGGCTGATAACCGCACACACTATGTGGTAGATATGTATGTAATTTAATAATTTATTACCGTTGCAACTGCTTTTAAGTGAGTAAGCTCTTGACTAAGCTGGGATATTTTTTCTCGATCTTGCTGCATAGTATCTTGTAAAGAAACCCTCCATTCTCTTTCAACTCTTAGATCGTCTTCTGTGTTTGATGTAATCTCTTCATGTTCAGCAACTTTTTTACCTAATCGTCTTTTACATTCTTCTGCGTCTGCCCTATATTTTTCACAGTCACGATACCTGGTAAGAAAAATAAATAAATACAAACAATACTGGGTAAAATAAAATATAATGAACATAATGGCAAACCTGAACTACAATAATAAAAATATAAACATAAAATAATTAAATACACAGATATAGTTTCTCTTGTACTTTGTTTTATTTGAGTATCATATGACAAAATGTAAGAACAGAGAAACTTTGTATAAATAAATTGATAATTCTTAAGTAATATAGCAGTCTGACAGTCACAGCTCTTACAAAAAAATCTTGCCTCGTCAATAGTGAATTCCATCATTGTACAAAACTTAACATAAGCGATACATATTTGTACATACATTTTATAACTAATAACAATACACAGATAATCCTAGCTAGTATTGTAGTGAAGGTTTGCCAATATCTCCAACATTTATTATTCTACCGATAAAAAATTAATTTTTCTTTTATTACTTTTGTATTTGCACCCATGATCACACTGACTATCAATATTATTAATTAAAACAACAAAGAAATAATATTACTGATAGCCATCATAATGCAATTTAATAGAGATCTAAATGCAATTTTTTGAGGCAACAAAAGCGCTAAAAGAAAAATAAATTCGCAAATGATTTAGCAGCATTTGGAAACTGTTCAATATTACTGATATGGTTATTTAGTTTCCTTAAAAAGCAAATTTAATTTTGGATTATTTGAAAACGTAACTTATTTGCTGTTTTTCCCTGATAGCATTATCGTAAGTTTTACGATATAAAAATATGAAATTTCTTTGTAATAAGTTACGCTTACAAAAAAGCAAGTGTCCAGAAATGAATGATTTTTTTGTTAGTCTCAACACCTACTTTGAGTCCAGTTTCTCAAGTGTATCAGACATGGACACAGTTTTAGCCTCCAGTTTCGAAATCAATTCTGTTTTATGTTTGAGCGAGCCCTCACACTCCTGCAAATGATTTATTCTTAAAAACAAAACCTAACGCTCCAAAACTATAAACAAAATTAAGCAAAAACATCTTTGTTAACATAAAACTGCACAAACAATTAGTATACAATATAGATCGCCACATCCAAATGAAGACTTAATGAACTAGATGTAAAAAATTGGCCGGATATTCAAATTCCAATTATTCGTATTATTTTTTCTCCGATAGCAACTTCATTTGGCTGTGTGACCTATAATAGCACCTCATCCAACGTCAAATTTTTGATTCACGTTCAATAGATATTTCTAATCTAATTGTTACATTAGTAATTTATCCGATGAAAGATAATACTTTTAGGTAATTTTTAATTTGATCTTTGATTATTATATGCCACTGGTGAACTATTATTGGCAAAATTTTGTTAATATAGAGGAAAATTTAATTATTTGTAATTTGTTCTTAAAGATATTTATATGAACCAATCTGGAGTGAATTGAACTATTCTTTTTTTTCTGTAGGGTTCTCACTCTGAGACGCCTCTTGAACATTTTGATTTTCGGTTGTTTTAATAAGTTGTTTGTCGGATTTTGTTTCCGTTTTAGAATTGCTCTGAGATGTGTTTGCTCTAGTCAGATGATGATCAAATTCTGTCTTAAATTGTGCAGTTTTTTTGTGAGGTTTACTTTCCCCTTTGCCCCCATCTTTAAGCAAGTGGTTATATTTTTCTAAGTTGTTTAGTATTTTGCCGATTTGGCTAGCTTTGGCTTGAAGACGACTCACCATCTCTCCCTTTTGAGTCAATTCCATTTCACACTCCTATAAAGCAGCATCAAAATGAATTACGGCAATGCAAACACCGCCACGATTCTCAAATTTATTTTACATGAGCAAGAATAAATCGCTGATCAGCGCTTATAATAGCCCGCTCACATAATTAAAATACCCGCTTATATTATATGCCCGCTGACAAAAAAAGTCAGCTGACACATAATAAAAATGCTCGCTGACAAAATGAAATGCCCGCTGACATATTTATTTATATTAATTAGCGTAGTTCATAGTTCTATTCTTACCCATTTTATATTATCATTTGATAATCGTGGTTGTGAAATGTGCATATCTACTTGGTGTATAATAATTACAAGTGAATAGTGTGGTACTGTTCTAAAATATAAATACATGTTTAGATTATCACTTACCTGTAACTTTTTATACATTTCCAAATTGATCAATTTAATATCATCTAGCTGGCGTCGAAGAGAAATAATAGTATCTTGTTTTTCATGAATATCTTTCTCCAACAACTTCATTGCGACCTCCATTTCAGCTTTCAGGCACATCTAAAAATAAAACATGAAACCAAAAACTACATAGTTATAAGAAATTTCTACCTGTAACTCAAGTTCTTTGTCTGCGTCTATTCTAAGTCTGTGTTCTTCCTCTAGCCGGTATCTCAATTCTTCTAATTCAGAAGTATCTACAAGTTTTTTTTCAGCATTTTGGCCACCGCCTTCATCGACTCTATCAGATCCTACATCTCGACCAAGCTCCTGTTTCAACATTCGGTTCTCATCGTACAAAGCCAAGAGATTATTTTTGGAAATAGCTAAATCTTCTTTCATAAGAGCATTGGTGGTTGTTAAAGATTCTACTTTTGTTTGTAGGTTTGCAACAGTTGCACTGGAAAAATTTTTAATAGAGAATGTAAAATGAGGAATAAGTTGTATTACTTTAAGTGTCGGTTAAGTTCTTCGATGTAGTTCTTTTGATCCAAAACTGTTGTCATGTTATCACCGGCCGGGTCTTCATTTGGATCTCCTGTTATTTGATGAGAAGATCGAAGATATAACGAGAAATCGATTACACCTTGTGGGTAGTCCAAATCTTCTTCCTGATAAGTTAAACCAAATAAGAAAATATTTTTTGATATTGTTTGGTGACTTACTTTTACGCAAAGATTACAATCAATGACATTTAGTCCAACAAGAAGACCAATGATGACAATTGCTTCATCGCTCAACATAAGTGCATCAGGTTCAAAATATTCTACTAATGCTTCATCTTTATGATCGATTAATACTTTTAAATAATCAGCAAGCTTTTTTTGCATTAATGCTAGTCTAAGCCAAGCTCTAGCTCTTCCCATGTGTGTTCGAACAGTTGGCAGATCTCTCACACTTGCTGTAATATCTTGCGCCTCGGTTGCATACTTTTCCACCATTTGCAGAATGTCCCAGAGTTCTTTTTTGGGGCCCAATAATCCCTACAATATTGTGTATGAAATAATGTTTATTTTTGTGTGTTTTAGTACCTTTTTGGGTCGTAATCCGTGCCGTAAAACATGTTCGAGGACTATGAAGAAATGTTGTAAAGGCATGTGATCGGAATCTAACATTCGGCCATATCGGAGGGACTGCTCTATTAGTTCTTTGACAACCAGTTTGCTGATGTTCACCAGGTTGCTACGTTCGATCATTACTGGATCTCGAGCTGTTCAAAATAATAGTACACTGCTTATCAACTAACCGCAACGTTAGTAAGTATTGTAAAATGCATAACAGTGTCCCCCAAAAATGTAGTGTCAGCGGCGTCCGCTTATTTAGTCAAATATAGTTTTGTCAAAACGTAGTTTGACCAAAAATAATGAAGCCAAATTGTATTTTAGTCAAACTGTAATTTGCTCAACTAGAATTTTGTCAAACCGTAAATATGCCAAACCGTAATTTGGCCAAACTGTATTCTAGACAAACTGTAATTTCACATTCCGTAATTTGACCAAACCGCAACTTCGACTAATATTTTATTGTCAAAACATTTTCAGGTCAACCGTAATTTATCCAAAACGCAACTATACCTAACTGGAATAATCCAAAACGGAATTTATTCAAACCGTATTTTTGTCAAATCGCAGTTATGCATAACCGTAATCTTGCCAAATGCATTTTACTCAAATCGTAATCTTCCCAACTGTATGTCTTTATATAGAGTTGGGAAGATTACGATTTGAGTAAAATACGGTTGGCAAGATTACGGTTATGCATATCTGCGATTTGACAAAAATACGTGTTGGATAAATTCCGTGTTAAATTATTCCAGTTAGGTATAGTTGCGTTTTGGCTAAATTACGGTTTACCTGAAAACGATTTGACAATATAATATTAGTCGAAGATGCGGTTTGGTCAAATTACGGAATGTGAAATTACAGTTTGTCTAGAATAGTTTGGCTAAATTACGGGTTGGCATATTTACGGTTTGACAAAATTCCAGTTTAACAAATTACAGTTTGACTAAAATACAGTTTGGCTTCATTATTATTCATATTTGTCCAAATTGTGTGCTCCCGTGTCAGCGTATTAATTTTGAGAAGGTAGAATAGAGTTAGATTCAATTTTGTTTTTATTCTATCTAAGTAAAACGACCGGAGCACATAGCTTATACCATGAAATAGAACATAATAGATATACATTTCTAATGGAACCGGTCATAGTTTACATCAAATGTCTGTAGTATGTAGGTACTAAAGCCTTGTTCACACATGGATTCTTTGAGTATTAGTTCATGTTTCTGAGTAACTTAGTCATGGTGAGAATCTCATGTCAAATAGCGACGCCACATAATTTAATCTTTAATGATTATTGAAAATTAACAATTTTTAATTTTATTGATAGGTTCAAACCCAGTAAATTAATTTTTTTCCAGGATTCAGAAGCCTAAAAAAATAATCAAAAATCCATGTGTGAACGTAAAATAGTACAGATTTAACCAGACTATGAGGCCGGTTCCATTAGAAATGCATGTTATACTTTATGACATATTGTGACATAAACTATATGGCCCAAACTTAAATATAAGAAATAAAATTTCTAGTTCTTGGATATTATTATAAGTAAAGTGAAGTTATCCAAGAACCAGAAATTTATTTCTATATTCACCAACAAACACCATTCACGGCTTAATAGCATTTTATGATAAGAAATAACTGTCGACATTAGAAAATAAGGCACTCAATAATAATTTTTGATTATAAGAAAGCAATTCAACAACGTCGTCATCCCCATCTGTATTACCAAGTGCGGGGCACTGCCCATCAGGCGATGGTGTCAACGGCGGCCGTATCAGAGAATCCTGCATGTTGAACTCCACGTCATGGAGTTCTTTGAGACATAGCCATTCGCCGTCGACAGAAACACGAAAATTGCACAAGTAAATCGTGTCCTGGGCGCCCGCCATGTCTTGCTCCATGGCTACCCGAGAATCGCAAGCTTCGATTGCTTTCATTCGTTCGGTTTTTGTTTCTCTTTCGTCACAATCACTTGTTAATAATCACGACTGTCTTTTGTTTGTCGACGGTGATCAGATGTTCTGTGTCATTGTTCGAATCAACTGACAAATCTGATTACAAGCTTGTTGATTGTTATTGATATCTTTAGCGGGTGAATTTGTTTTATTAAACACTTATTGATGCACTCAGTTTATTGTTTGCAACTATTAGACGCAAATTCAACTGCATTTGCGAGACATTGTTATTGATTTGACTGAATTGACGGAGAGCGGTTGGCTACTATAATATGTGTGCTTGGATTTGGATCAATACTGCATTTTGTAGTCATGAGTAAACTTACGAAATGCCATCTAATGGAGTTTTTCAATTTTTTCAAAACAAATGAAACAATTGTCGATAATTATTACTTATATCCGGCTATACTAACAAAACTTAAATTTAAAATTCAGATTAACCAGATAAAAACAAACTAATTATGAAACGTTTTGTATTAACATAAATATTTTATTTTTTAATTCAGCTCATAATTTATAAATATAAAATATTGTTAGTTGAAATAGCTTTTCATTATTATTATTATCAATCTCATTTACTTTTGTACATAAATTTGAGCCGGTAAATTTTTATTATTTTATTGAATTAGGTACAAAAATATTTAAAAATGTTATGAGAAAAAAGTGGCAAAACAGAAGATAAAGTTAGCTTATGTTATTGATAACAGTACATTATTGATAGAAAAGAATCAGATTAGAATTTGTGAGATTGTTATTAAAATTTAAGTAGGCTGCTCAAATTATCCATAAATATAACAGTGAATGAGACTTTTTATAATCTAAATATCTAAAGGATAAAGTATGCAATAGACGCATCTTTCAATTAGGTACCTAATAAAATAAATATAATTAAATAAAAATAAGTACTAGTTACACACATATCATTAAAATGTTTTATTAATGTTTGTAATGAGTGATTACTTCTAATCTATTATTACAAAAGTATTTTTATGATACTAATGCAAGTATTTACAGGGCAATCTATCCTAAATCTATTGGAGGGCATACACTTAAATTATTTCAAACAGACAATGATGAACAGAGTCAGCTGTTAGCTGTCATTGCAATCAAAACACTGACATATTTTACCTTTGGAGGATGATTTTGAATTTTTCCTGCGGCCAGGATAAGAGACCAGCATAGTAGGCCATTGGAAATCTCTTATTGAAGACAAAGACGGTGAACGAGAATAACTTCTATTTTCTGAATGTGCAGAATTTACTAATAATGCTGGAGGTATTGGCGAACCTTCACTACTTGCATTGGCCATCACGACATTTTTAAAAGCCGTGTTTACATCGTTTAATAAGTGGCCGGCTGTACAGTCAGACATTCGTATACGAACTCTGGAGCTAAAACTATAATTTATCGGTGCAAAGTTTGTTATAGATTATGTTTATTAGTTATAATATTATGCTACAGGGGCAATGAATGAGTTTATGGTCATTTAGATTAATTGGGTTTTAAAGTTAAAAGCGTGGCTCTTTCGGCTTTCAGTTACCGTAACTGTACTGGGATAACTTTTGTTAACGATAGATGGCAGCAGGAATCCTATTTTGATTTTTACATCTCAGAGTATGCGTATGAACAATATTCAACAAGTCTGGATTTAATTAATTCCCGATTTTTAGTTAGTCAAGCCATCAAAATAAGAAGTTACACACGTTTCAATATAAAATATGTTTGTACTTTGCTGTATGCAGAGATTGTGTATCTTAAATAATATAAAATTAGATACAATAACAATTAAAATACTTAATAATATCTGTAAATAGTATAACATTAAAAATAAATAGATTAAAAAGAGACTACTAAAATAAACAGTGTTTCTAAATTAATTTTACGTAATAAAATTTATACATTGAGTTAAAATATAAAAAATAAAATAATAGTTAGGTATAATAACTAGTGTTATAATAAATAAAATGTACAAGTTAAATGTTTTAATAAATATTGTGTGTTGAAAAATAAAAATATAATTTTAATGAAGTATCAAGACAGCAATGGGATTTAATGGCTTATGCAACAGGTATTTATTGCAATATTTTATATTTTTTATATTCACTGATTAAATTAACAATTTGTCCACAATATGCAAAAAATCTTGTTATTCTATCTTACTAAGGATTAAAAATGTAGAACTCATGGTAATGTAGAAATAATACCGAAAATAATTTTCTATTTAGGTATATCAAGAAAATTAATTCTTCTTTTCCGATTCTTTTCTTGTTGTGATTGGACTGAAATTATTTTGTATGGGCGAAATTGATACAATTTTCAAGAAAAAGTCTTCAAAATTGATTTAAACATAAACCATTTCTGAAGATGATCGCCAATTTTCAAGAAAAATACTTACAAATTATTTTGGAAACTTGCTATTTGCTAAATATTGGTCAAATCGTTTTTGTTTCGAGATAGATCGTTACCATTTTTAGCAATAACAAAGTTAACAATAATTTAGTCTATAGGTACTTTGAGTTAGATCAAGATAGAAACAAACAAACATTTTATATTCCAATAATAAGGAATGAAATTACAACTACTTCTTTAAAAAAGAAAACGGGTCAAAATGTGTCTGATATTTTCGTAATAGCACTAACCCTTAAGAGCATTCTGTACAGGAAGAATATACACGTAAAAAGCACTTTACACGCATACACCTCATCGACACATGGTTGCACATTTTAACAAAAACAAATTTTTATATGTTAGATAAGGGATAAAACTTCGTTCTATTAGTGCCAATTTTTCTGTTTTGTACCGAAGTTTTATTTTATAAAATAAAGAAAACTACAAAAATTCACATCTTTTTACCTCTAATTTTCTCGAAACCAGAAAGTTTTTTCTAAAAAATAACACTACCCCGACGTAGATTAAACTTTAAACTACATGATTCAAGTTTAAAATATCATGTTCTGCGAAATATAAAGAAAAATCTGTAGGTGCTTCTAAACGCCTGCAAGCGGTTGAAAGTTAGTAATTTCGACCGTTGAACGTGCTGAAAAAAAAAACTAATTTTACTAATAGAACGAAGTTTTATCTCTTATCTACCATATAAAAATTTGTTTTTGTTAAAATGTGCAACCATGTGTCGATGAGGTGTATGAGTGTAAAATGCTGTAACGTGTACATTCTTCCTGTACAGAATGCTCTTAATAAACTACAATTCAATTAGTACCTCTCTGAACGGGTAGCAAACCCCGACCGTTTTTCAACTCGAGTTGCGCAAATTTCCAGAGTTTCCCAACTTTCCCGCGAATATGACAGTCGCTCGGTGTTGCTGGTGACAATCGCACATCGCTAATTTCCAAAGCCTACCGCGTTTCTCGCGCGATACAAAACTTCGATTAATAATTGAAGATATAAATTGGTTTAATTGAAACAAAATGTTTTGCTGTGGATGTGAATTAAAAAAATTGTGAACATGTATGGGATGCTACTGGAAAGCGTACAGCACTTTGTACAGGTACAAGATTTTTTTAAATTAAATAAAAATTTGCTTATTTAATTTTTTTTTAAATAGATATGTTCAAAGATTGATGGAATTTTTTGCATAGTAATTAAGATTAACCAACCTTATAATAACTTACTTACATTCAAATATTTTATTTAACAAATTAGATGCAACTACACACTTTTAAAATTAAATTATTTTAGTCGACCGTACATTATATTATAAATGTTCCATTACTAGTTTACTTTAAACAATTAATTCTATTTTCGAAATATTAATTTATTTTCACTTAGTTGTAGTCAGAGATCAGAGCTACTAATTTATTCATTACAACTAATAAAAATGATGCAAAAATATATAGGTACATGTTAACGACATAATTTTTTGAAATTTTTAATTTCTCTACTAATTTTTCTACTGCCAATATATACATTATTTAAAAAAATCATATTTTGGTATAATGTAGTCATAAGCTTTGTAAAGTTATTTGTTAACGTAAATTTTTTTAAATGTTTATATTTTGTTTATAATAATAAAAAAGTGAACATGTAAGATTTTGGTTACTGGTAATCTTATATGATTCAAATTCAGGTTAACTATGCCTTATATAATTATAAAAAGGATTTGTTTATTTTTTTATTTGAAAATTATTACTTGAATTTTGATAAATTTGTTTCTGAAATTTATGGATCCTCGCGGTTTCACTTTTCCAGAAAAAATTATTAAAATTCAAATAATAATTTTAAAACAAAAATGATTAACAATTATTTTTTTAAATTATATAAGGCATCGTTAACATGAATTTGAATTTAATAAGATTACCAGTAAGCAAGATCTAACATGTTTACCTACTTATTTAATTATTATAAACAAAATATAAACATTAAAAAAAAATTACGTCAACTAATAACTTTAAAAAGTTTATGACTGTCATTTACAGAAATATTAATTTTTTTGGATGATGTATATTGACAGTAGATGTCATTGAAGTTAATAATTTCTAAAAATGTGTCGAAATCATAGCTCATTTTTGTTATAAATTGTTATTATTTCTACAAAAATAAACTTAAAAATTTGAAACTTTATATAATAACGTAGAAATATGCATACTTTAGTATAAAGTTTGGTTCAAATTTTTTTGATCGTTTTTACTTCCTTGTACGAAGTAAGGAAGTATTGTAATCGCGAAAAATTTCGGTTCTCAGATTTTAACGGAAATATCCGTTTTGACCTTTTCTGAATCCATTATGACTAGTTTCGACGTGACGTCTGTACGTACGTACGTACGTACGTACGTACGTACGTACGTACGTACGGACGGACGGACGTATGTGTGTCGCATAACTCAAATACGGTTAGACGTAGAAAGTTGAAATTTTGTATTTAGGACTGTTATAGCATCTAGTTGTGCACCTCCTATTTTTGGTTTCAGTCTACAAACCGGAAGTAGTACTTTTTAAAAATATTTCGATAAATATTTAATTTTAGACAATTTTTTTTATTTTAAATGAAAGATTATGTGATTATTACCTACAATCGGTATTTTATAAATATTTTTGTATCTGCTATCATTTAAAAATAATTAAAGTATATATTTATAATTTATAGTATTTCGGTATCTTGTAGTCCATGATCGATTAACATTTGTTACTACGTAAAATTTAAATGATTATGACATGACAGTGACAATAGTAAAATATGCTTTATATCTTCTTCTGCAGTTTAAATCAAATGACTAAAATATATTTGTGAGTATACTAGTATAATAAGTTAAAAGAATTTTTAATATTATTTTACATTTTAGTTATTAAGAAAAGTATGAACACACAAGGCGTACAAGGAAGTCATGTGGTGTCCACGTCAGATTTTTTAACAAGTTATTCATCTTTAAACCCAACTGACTATATTTCTGAATCCGTAGGTAAATGTAATATCTCTGAATACCTACATATTTAAAATTGATCAGTTCTGCTCCAAAATGTGTGTCCATTTTAATAAGTATCACTGTAAACAATGATAATCATTTGTTATCTCCAATACATTTAACAAACAGGTGTTTTAATACCTACGCAAATGTTATTTTTGTTCTATTCCTTATAAAATTATGTGATTTCGTAATAAAAATTATTGATTACAAAATTATACGTAACATATAAATGCAATTTATAAAAAGAAATATTACAATAAAGTTAGTAGAGTCAAACATTTTATTTCATTTATCGTTGCAAGCAACTCGACAACTTCGTAACATAAAAACTTTGCCTTTTTAGTTTGGACGTACCTAATTGCCGAAGTTTTTATTTCCTATTTTCTTGTTTTCGTTCTATTTTCTTAAACTTTTAAAACGAGTTAAATGCCTTAAATATGTGCGTGAAACTTTTTCGATTTAAAAAACTATTAATAATATTTATTTAAACATTACATAAAAATTAATAATGTCCGGTGGATTGTTTTTTAATTACTACTAGTAATTCTCCTTTTTCAAATGATTAAATGTTGTTTCTAAATTTATTTTCGACGTATTTTCTTCTCTTTTCGAAATGAAAATCCTTTTTCAATTAATATCAATTACGTATCTTGCAAGAGCGTACATAAAACAGCAGCGTCTGTATTTTGCTACGCCAAAAATAACAATCAGTTTACTTAATTTTAATTTGATTGACAAAACAAACTTATAATTCATTTTTAATTACCTCAAAGTTTGTATATTTTAAGTTTGAAAGTTATTCTTGAAATAAAAAGAGAATTGCAAATAGGAACCTTAAAGACAACTTTAAATATTTAACACTTTACTTAAGATAAATTTATTAGAGTTAAGTATATTTCTTCTAGAATAATTCGAATTAATCAAATGATATTTATGCACGGTCATATATCATAATTTTACGCTTATACACGAATTTCTTTGACGTGAACGTCACTTTATAGCCCACGAACCACTTTATAGCGCAGTGCGCTATAAAAAAACATTAAATCAATGCAAACAATTTAGATTTTCAATTTTCCTCATATAAACTACTAATAATCCTACAAATAACCATTTTCTATAATTAGTTGTACCATTTTTACTTCCTTGTACGAAGTAAGGAAGTATTGTAATCGCGAAAAATTTCGGTTCTCAGATTTTGACGGAAATATCCGTTTTGACCTTTTCTGAATCCATTATGACTAGTTTCGACGTGACGTCTGTACGTACGTATGTACGTACGTACGTACGGACGTATGTGTGTCGCATAACTCAAATACGGTTAGACGTAGAAAGTTGAAATTTTGTATTTAGGACTGTTATAGCATCTAGTTGTGCACCTCCTATTTTTGGTTTCAGTCTACAAACCGGAAGTAGTACTTTTTAAAAATATTTCGATAAATATTTAATTTTAGACAATTTTTTTTATTTTAAATGAAAGATTATGTGATTATTACCTACAATCGGTATTTTAAAAATATTTTTGTATCTGCTATCATTTAAAAATAATTAAAGTATATATTTATAATTTATAGTATTTCGGTATCTTGTAGTCCATGATCGATTAACATTTGTTACTACGTAAAATTTAAATGATTATGACATGACAGTGACAATAGTAAAATATGCTTTATATCTTCTTCTGCAGTTTAAATCAAATGACTAAAATATATTTGTGAGTATTAGTATAATAAGTTAAAAGAATTTTTAATATTATTTTACATTTTAGTTATTAAGAAAAGTATGAGCACACAAGGCGTACAAGGAAGTCATGTGGTGTCCACGTCAGATTTTTTGTTTAAATAACTTCATTTTTACTTACATTTAACATAAATTATCTTGTAAATGTTTAATTCAATAACGACAACTTTGACATTTAGATTTTTGTTTATTGTCGGATTTTTTGGTATCTTAGTCAAAGAATTTCGAAATTTTTGGTAATTTGAACAAGTAAATTAAATTAATTAATTAATTAGAAAATATTGACCCGTGCATAAAGTTGGGTATGTACCACGGGCGTAACTTGCTTTTATGGCTCTTGACGTGTTTTTAACCCTCGGCTGACGCTCGGGCTCAAAATCACGTCTCAAGCCATAAAAGCTTCTTTACAGTTTACATCCTTTACATACATAACTATTCTATAAGTAAAATTAGCAATAGGTTCCTACAAATTAGTTCTAAGTAAGAACCATTTCAAATATACTAATAGGCTACTTGAATGATTTAAAAACAAATTTTAATGAAGAGACAAAAACTTGAGACTCGTATTTTTATTTTCATAAAAGTTCAAAAATTATTAGGTAATGAAATTTAAATAATATGTGATGTGACGTAGAATGCTGCCGTATCTCCTTACAAAATAATGACGCCACAATAAAATTTCTTTTTCAATTTACACTAAAAAACATATTTTTACTTCCTTGTACGGAGTAATAAGGAAGTATTGTAATCCCGAAAAATTTCGGTTTTCAGATTTTGATGGAAATATCCGTTTTGACCTTTTCTGAATCCATTATGACTAGTTTCGTCGTGACGTCTGTACGTACGTGCGTACGTACGTACGGACGTATGTGTGTCGCATAACTCAAATACGGTTAGACGTAGAAAGTTGAAATTTTGTATTTAGGACTGTTATAGCATCTAGTTGTGCACCTCCTATTTTTGGTTTCAATCTACAAACCGGAAGTAGTACTTTTCTTAAATATTTCGATAAATATTTAATTTAAGACAAATTTTTTTATTTTAAATGAAAGATTATGTGATTATTACCTACAATCGGTATTTTATAAATATTTTTGTATCTGCTATCATTTAAAAATAATTAAAGTATATATTTATAATTTATAGTATTTCGGTATCTTGTAGTCCATGATCGATTAACATTTGTTACTACGTAAAATTTAAATGAATATGACATGACAGTGACAATAGTAAAATATGCTTTATATCTTCTTCTGCAGTTTAAATAAAATGACTAAAATATATTTGTGAGTATACTAGTATAATAAGTTAAAAGAATTTTTAATATTATTTTACATTTTAGTTATTAAGAAAAGTATGAACACACAAGGCGTACAAGGAAGTCATGTGGTGTCCACGTCAGATTTTTATTTTCATTTTCAAGTTCAAAAATTATTAGGTAATGAAATTTGAATAATATGTGATGGGACGTAGAATGCTGCCGTATCTCCTTACAAAATAATGACGCCACAATAAAATTTCCGAAAAATGTCTTTTTCAATTTACACTAAAAACATATTTAAAAAAAAAATGTATTTTAGGCCTTAAATAAAAATCTAATATTCAGTACTATGCAAGGAGCCTATTGCATTACTTTTTGGTGAGCACTTTTGCATAATTAGATGCAAAATAAAAAGGTTTATTTATAATAAACCTAGTACATGTTTGAAGCATAAACCAGAAGACAGACAATGAGATTAGTTGATATTGCGACCGTTCAGGAATTTCAATTATCCTGATTTCAATCGAAATCCGCTTCAAAGTTCGATAGCTGACCGTTTTGCCAGCATTATTGAGAATAGAAATGAACTATTTTCAACTCGAGTATGTACTCGAGAGGATTATTGGCAAAATAGGTTTGCGATTGTGCAAACCCTTGTAAAATTTAATCTGGGATTTTTTCTCCAATATTTATTTACCCATAATGTCGTTTATGTTGGCTTTCTCAATATGCCGTAAATTCACATTCACGGTGTAAAGAAATAAGAAAAGTGTTTGCTCTTCTACGCTTTGAGAGAGCTTCATAAATTCTGAGGAATAAATTCTCTTGGCAGTTGTTTTTTCGGGTTTTATTTGTTTTTATTCACTGGTCACGAAACAAGTGACGTGCGACTTGGAAGTCAGGCGAAAATGAAAGTGAAATGGAATTAGATTAGTAGAAGAAACCTCTCACACCCTGATCAACAACGCCAGAAAGAAGAAACCTTAATTGATGGCTAGATCCTACGAAAAGGATAATTTGATAGCTGCAGTCAAAACATTTTAAACTTGATATTTTACATAAAAGGACAAAAATAATATAATTTATGGGATAGTTAGCCGAATGGGTCTTTCATTAAGAGTGATAGGATTTTAATTTTAAATAAAACGTCAACGGTTTGACATATCAATTTAGTTTTTGCTTTATTTGGAAGCTTAGACAATGCAGTTATGTTCGGAACAAGATATAGTTCAAATGCCCACCACGGCTTTGTTGACACTGATCACAAGATCGCTCCAATTTGGCAGAATTGGGCTCATTTGCAACACTGGCCGCTACAGCTGTGATTTTCTCCTCACTTCGAACATTTCGTTGTCTTCTTGGTGGCTTATTGTCTTAGTAATGTTAACTCAAACTTTATCACAGTGCGTCTTATAGCCTGTGCAGATTAACTGTGAGGGCGACCCAATTTTGGGGTGAATAAATGTTGAGCACCCACAATTGAGCTCGAACTTTGGTAATATTTTGTTATTATTTCCAACCGGTCTAGAGGCGTCAAACGCTGCATCATAAAACTGCACACTATACTAAATAATTTGACACCTAGAAGTAAATAAAATATATATCAGAAACCGAGAAATCTTTATTGAAAAAACTATCACTCCTATTGAAAGACCCTATATAATATGCGATCGACAGTTGGTTCTTGATTGGGCGAAAATGATAATTGATAAATTTTTTAGAGCTTTTGAAAAATTATCTTACGAAACAATAGTATATTGTAATACAAGTGTGGAAAGAGCTTCATTGAAAAACTAGTAGGTATGACAGTTGGAGCACGAGCGTTAGCGAGTTCTCCTATCATACGAGTTTTTCAATGACTCTTTCCGCAAGTTGTTACATACTATTTTTTATCACTACGGAATTCCGTAGTAAATTTTGAAAGTTAAAGGATGTCCATGATTTATGCTTATGTATTTACGCAGTTTTATAAATTGAATGTTTGTCTCACGAATGTGCCTACCTATCAGAGGATTCTAGAACAATTTCCCCCCGGACAATATCCCCCCGGACAACACTCCCCCGGACAATATCCCCCTGGACATTATCCCCCTGGGCCCTGGACAATATCCCCCCTAGCACAATTTCCCCCTGGACAACATCTCCCTGGACAACATTCCCCTAAAAAATATCTCCCTGCCAATATCCCCTTACGCAAAATGTGTTTTAATTATAATAAACTAATCTATGCTAACAAAACCCTTCTTGAGTCCAACTCGAACATAACTTTTTTTTTTGACTAAACTAATCTATGCTAACAAAACCCTTCTTGAGTCCAACAGAACTCCGTTTTTGACATAAACTAATTTATGCTAACACAACCCTTCTTGAGTCCAACAGAACTCCGTTTTTTTGACATAAACTTATCTATGCTAACAAAACCCTTCTTGAGTCCAACAGAACTCCGTTTTTTTGACATAAACTTATCTATCCGATCCTTTCTAGGGGGAAATTGTCCGGGGGGAAATTGTCCGGGGGGAAATTGTCCGGGGGGAATTGTCCTAGGGGGGATATTGTCCAGGTGGATAATGTCCAGGGGGATATTGTCCGGGGGGATATTGTCCGGGGGGATATTGTCCTGATACCCTGTCAGAGGCATGATTGTTTGTAAGGTTTTAATAACCCTGAAGAAGGTTTAAGTGTAAACCGAAACGTGGATTATGTAAGAAGAAGAATAAATGTTGTATGACTTATATTTGAAGTAAATTTCAATTCCATCCTTTTAATGTAATTGTTCATTGAGTTTGCAGATAATGTCGTTCCGTGATTGCAGTTCATATGTGAGTTAACTTTGTTTGATTTGAACAGCTCGGCGAATTGAAATTCGAAGTTGGAACTAGGTTACAATGCGGTTTTCATTTGTTACTCTGAATGCAAAGAACATTTTTAGTAGTTTTATTTTGCCTCGCATATTATTGAAATTCATCACCAATTTTTTAAACATTTTTAAAAATAATATATTAATCTTAATTATATCTGAATTTCCGAAGTTCAATGTCACAATAATATAAAACAAAATCGTTCCGTTTATGAACTCGTCAATGAGTAATGTATCCAGATTAGTGTATGGTGTAAGGTTTGATACAAAGATCGATGAAATGTATGATTCAATGCAAAAAACCAAACACAACACTAACTGGGATATTAGGTTGATCACCGTGATCACAGTGATCAACCTAGTGTTGAGTCTTGTATCCCAGTTAGTGTTGTGTTTAGTTTTTTGCATTGAATCATACATTTTATCGATCTTGGTATCAAACCTTACACCATACACTAATCTGGATACATGACTCATTGACGAGTTCATAAACGGAACGATTTTGTTTTATATATTAATCTGTTGGAAAAAATATTTTAGTTTTTAAAATCTTTTACTTTACGATTTTTACTAGGTACATCAAATTTAACAAAGAACAAGTACCTACTTGACATGAAGTACAAAAAATTTAATATAACTACAGTTCAACTAGTTAGTACCAACTTGTTATTAGTTTGTAAACTAACTATAAGTTAAAACTTTAATAGTATTTAGTGTCTAGTCTTTAGTGTAACATCTAAAACAGACAAGCAACTAAATAAGTAACGTCAGTAATGGTATGGTACTAGAAATAGCTTAGTAACAATTTTTATTCAAATGAAGTTTGAAAGTTTGAATAGTACGCACGTTTATAATTTGATGCACATAAGAAAGTGAATTTTTTAATAGTAAATAAAATGTTAAAATTTAAAATCAACAGTTAAACATTAAACAAATGTAGACATGTTGAGAAACTAGCTATAGTGTTAGAAATTATTATGCTTAAATAAGCTCATATTATAAATACAATCATATTTTGAAGATGTAGATAAATATTGTAAACACAAATGATATTGATTTTGTGATTACAAAATAATGATAGGATTCAATATGTATTTGCATGTTTAATCTCGATTTTAACGACCTAATTAAAATTTCAAATACTGACTAAGTTGCTTCAGAACAAAAATATCATTACTATTTTTACAAATAAAACAATAATCGAAAACATTTCTATCTCCCCATTTTTCCCCAACTTATCTCTATTTCTGACAACTTTTTTTGGCCTTAATGTCCTTTTCCTTTCGATTAATATCGTGATCAGTCATTGCTTTATCTGCCCGTCAATCCTGTCTAAATTAGAATCAATATCCTTTAAGGATCTCCAGGAAAAAGAAAAGAAATATAAGGACATCAATACATGTTACGAGGTAGTGACCGCACTGCACACGTACTTTTTCGTTCTGTTTCAAGAAATAGTAACAAGAAAAAATTGAAATGCTACCCGGAAAAATGTTGTGAATGTCATTTTATTTTGGAAAAAGATAAGTGGTTTACGCTATGTGCATTCGTTGTGTTGAAATGTCACAAACAGAAATAAATGTGCTTGATTTTAAAAGTGGAGGTCCTGAATTTTACATAAAACTAAACTTAAATTCTGTTCAATTATTTATTAAAATATCAAGCAATTTATTAAAAGAACTCTTTCCAATTTTGGACTAAAATATAATAAATTAGCTGACTAAACTACAAAAAATCTGACGTGGACACCACATGACTTCCTTGTACGCCTTGTGTGTTCATACTTTTGTTAATAACTAAAATGTAGAATAATATAAAAAATCCTTTTAACTTATTATACTAGTATACTCACAAATATATTTTAGTCATTTTATTTAAACTGCAGAAGAAGATAGAAAGCATATTTTACTATTGTCACTGTCATGTCATAAACATTTAAATTTTACGTAGTAACAAATGTTAATCGATCATGGACTACAAGATACCGAAATACTAAATTATAAATATATACTTTAATTATTCTTAAATGATACCAGATACAAAAATATTTATAAAATACCGATTGTAGGTAATAATCACATAATCTTTCATTTAAAATAAAAAAATTTGTCTTAAATTAAATATTTATCGAAATTTTTTTAAAATTTACTACTTCCGGTTTGTAGATTGAAACCAAAAATAGGAGGTGCACAACTAGATGCTATAACAGTCCTAAATACAAAATTTTAACTTTCTACGTCTAACCGAATTTGAATTATGCGACACACATACGTCCGTACGTACGTACGTACGTATGTACGTACAGACGTCACGACGAAACTAGTCATAATGGATTCAGAAAAGGTCAAAACGGATATTTCCGTAAAAATCTGAGAACCGAAATTTTTCGCGATTACAATACTTCCTTATTACTCCGTACAAGGAAGTAAAAATACAAAATTTTCATAAAAATTTAATTAATGCTTTTAAAATGTTCCGAATCTGTTCACAACCATCGGTTCAGCTCTGGTTATGTGTTTTCCAAATTATTTTTTTACGGTTCGAATTGGTTAGCGGTTCGTTCCGGTTCGGCTCGAGTCTCTAATCTGTTGTGATAATTAATTGGAAGAATTGTAAAAGAAGAAATAGAAAAATATGTAAAAATATAATGAAATATAAGTGCGCGAATTTCTCGCCTCTGGTGAAATTACAGAAACAAAATGAATATTAAACATTCATTATTCATTTGAATAAGTAATATAACAAGAAGATTTTTAAGTCTAAACAATAATAATGATTTAACATATCAATTAGGTAAATTTGTAAATAATTTTAATTAATATGTTAAAATTGTTACTCGTCAAAATTACACTAATTGAATTTGTAAACATTTTTATTGTTATCGTACAATCATTAATTTAAAAATATTGTGGACATTTTTTTACTAACTGAATTAAATATAATTGCATAGATTGTAGAACGTAGGAAGAAAAGTAAACTAACATAGACAACAAGCGCAACCCCAGCGCACGTAATATATTTCATAATAGCAGCCCTGGCAATTTTAAAATTACGTTGCTTGTTTTGTGACCCATTTCAAAAGAAATAATGAACTAAATAAACAAAGAAACCGCGAAATTGCACATAGAGGTTGCGAGTTATTTGTTTTATTTTTACTGGACTGACAAAGAGTTAACAAAAGAATATGACATTTTAAACAGGAAAAATTGAGGCGTAAATTTCAGGGATACCATAAATTCCTTGTGTGGTATAATACGTAGCAAATTTATTTATTTTATTTTTCACTGTCTAACCGGACAAATCCAATTCTAAGACAGGTACAATACAAAAGAACATGTAGGTAAACAAAATATACCTATAGTAGTATAATATAATCAATTCTTAACAAATAAATTAATTAATTGGTGATGGATTTAATTTATGACTATAGATTTGCAAATTTAGATTTTTTTAAAATTTATAATTACCTACCTCTCGCCTCATATTCTATAAGAGAGGTATTGTAATGGGTCAAAATTTTCGAGTATGAGTTTTTAGTAGATAAGCACGTTTCAGGGTCTCTAGAATACGAATTTAATATTTTCCCGATGATGTCTGTGTGTGTGCGCGTATGGACGATTTTCGTCCACGATAACTTAAAAAGTATCAATCCTTTAATAACCAAATTTCATATTTAAGGTTTTAATAAGGATCTTAACACCGGATAAGATTTTGGTAGAAATCCGCAAACCGGAAGTAGTACTTTTTGGAACTTGATATAGTTTTTCTTAAATAAATTGGTACATTATTTATTTATGACAATTTTTGCAATTAAAAATAAAAGATAATATAATTATCTATGGGTACAGTAATTATAAATACAATTTGCTGAATCTGGTAGTATTTAGCAATAAAATAAAGTGCAACTAAGTACCAATATCTTGTTGTCCATATGATATGAAATTTGTTTTTACTCAAAATTTGAATTATAATGACAGTGACATTACAGTTGACATCTTTTGCTTGCATCTTGGTTTACATATTACATGAACATGAAACTATTAAAATGTAAGTAAAACTATTTATTAGATTAGTAGAATAAGCAGAATTAGGCGAGAGGTCGTGTACTGGCCACAGCAGATTTTTTTGCTTGGTTTAAGTGGGATTTTAAATTTCTGAATCTGATCAATTAGACGGTATCACACGTGATTCATTAATTCAAATTTTAGATAACGACTTTTTTTTCATAATCATAGATTTTTTAAATATTACTGAAGAAGATGATTATGTTAAATATATCGGAAATTTTAAGCTGCATTCAAAAAGTAATCTGAAGTCAACTGACAGCTGACGTTTAATATTCTAAATCTAAATTTTAAATAAAAATTTGTAAATTAAATCCATCATCCAGCCTTTAGCATCAACCCGGTTTGTGAAAAAGTTTTTGAAAGAACAGAGAAGATTTTATTAAATTAAAGTCGAGATACCATCTTTATATTTAAAGTTTGCTGCGTACTCAAAGTTAATTTAAACAACAGCGAAAGAATAGCATAAAGTTCATTTATTTTCACTCGGAAATAGTATTTGCTTTTATTTTCGCAATACTTTTTTACCTTCACCTTCATACAATATGCATGAGCAAAAAGATTGCTGGCAATAAAAACGTTTAACCTAAATGTTCGATATAACAAAAGGAATAAATTAATTTAATAATCGAACTTTGTGAGGAAGAGTTGAAGAGTTAACACTTTGCCGACCAAGACCAAGTATTCGAGATCAATAACAATAACATGTGCTTAACTTTATAGGAAGTTTTCTCATATATGTCTTTGAGATGTCTTTTATGGTTTCCCGTTTCCGTAAATCGAAAAGTTAAAAAGCCAACTGCATACGACAATATGAGTAACAAATTCAGTCAAGTACACGTTCAAGTTTAACTGCACAAAATCTTCCCTGTGTTATACACTTGTACACTCTACTAACAAACATGAATACTGGTGAGTTGACGACTGATAACCGCACACATGGCAATAGTTATTTACTGTACAAGTGGGCAAAGTAAGGAATTACCCACGAGGGAAATCTTAACTCACAAGGCCGAAGGCTGAGTGAGATGATTTTCTCGAGTGGGTCATTCCTTTTTGCCCACGTGTGAAGTATAACGTTTTATCCAACACCTCTTAATAACTGCTTAAATATTTTAAAAATATTAAGTTTCAACCTAAAGCATCGTTTCTATGGTGACTTCCAACAAGCAAAGTAACAATTTACCCACAAGTGGGTATAATTTTGATGAAAGCCACTTGTGGGTAATTTTTTACTTTGCTTGTTTAAAATCACCATAGTTATGATGATTTTATTAAGAGGTGTTGGATAAAATATAATTTTTATACCGTTGATTTGAGGCTGCTGCACTCAAGTTGGATAAAAACAAGACTTAATGTAAATCGTCGGAATTGACCATGTATGCGGTTATCAAACATGAACTCATGTATACTCATAGTTAGTGTCAAAGGAAAAATTTGTGTAGGTAAACTGAAATGTGTTCCTGACTGCATTCGAACTTGAGTCGGTCACGTAATTCACTCGGCTATCCACCCACAATGACTTATAATATAATTACCTACTATTTTTGTTCTTTCTAATCATGCCAATCACTATGGTAGGTAGTAGGAATGACGAAATCCAAAAACTTTGGCACCCAGGTACCCGAAACAACTATCCGGACAATACCCGTTATCCGTAAAATACCACAGATACCCGTTAATTACTTTGAGTGCCTGATATTTGTTAATTACCCGTTCTCTTAAATTAAATTAAATTTTATTTTTACTTCTTTAGTTCGCTTAAGCGGCTCGTCTACGTTTTTATTGAATTCCTAGAATACTCTCAATTTTACTTTTTTTCCATTCCACTCTTTTTCCCACTACTCGGGCAGCCTGAAACCAGCCCGAAACTCGTACTTTGCTGCATCCCAGCTATGCAATGTCATTTTGAAGTTGAAAAACACTGTAAAAGTGTTTTCGTTGCGAATAAACTGTCAGATTATTATGGAATTCAAGATAATGTTTTTACAAACATTTAATAGAGAAAGAATGGATTTACAGACGTGCCTTTTTAAAATTTTAAGAATTAATTTGTATCATGATAACCGTGTAAAGTTCAAAATTTTAAAAAAGCACATCTCTGTAGACCCATTCTTTCTCTATTAAATCCTGGTTGAAATAAAATTTTACCATTCTTGTACTGGCCCAAAACACTCGCTACGTTAGTACATTTTATGCTGGATTTTAGGTAGTAGACGGGCCTCTTTTAATCGAAATATGTTAATTTGAATTATGACAATTTTCTTATTTTTTGAACACAAATATCTTCGATTTTAAAACGAATTTCAAAAATTTCTCAGATCCAAGCTTTGTTGACAACATATTAAAATTTGAAGTTAATTCACTTATAAATAAAAGCTGTACAGTGGCGTGCGAAAACCCTCTTTATACAAATATTGCAGTTTTTTTACAAATATGAGTGCCAAAATTATGTTCCCCCTCAAATATAAATTATTTGTTATTTTTACGTTTACCAAAACAAAAAACGCTATAGAATAGCGTGCGGAATCAATGTTTTTGACTGTAGTTCTAGTACAGAACAATCTTTACACATTGTGTTTCTTGTTTTTCAGCTAGAGTACGGTGAAGAAATATGGCAGAAGGTGATGAAAGAAGCAAAATGCCGGTACACGGTTTTCAACACGCACCAGGTGTACCCGGACACCATCATCACAGACTTGGCGGCCGCATGCGCCGTCGTCACCAGCTATACTTATGACCAGGTCATGCACTTCTTCGGCAGGTGCTTCGTCAGATATTTCAGCAACTTTGGGTGAGAAAAACATCCAAATATTTCATTAAGAGCATTCTGTACAGGAAGAATATACACGTAAAAAGCACTTTACACGCACATGGTTGCACATTTTAACAAAAACAAATTTTTATATTGTAGATAAGAGATAAAACTTCGTTCTATTAGTGCCATTTTTTCTGTTTTGTACCGAAGTTTTAGTTTAGAAAACTATTCCCATTTCTTTACCTCTAATTTTCTCGAAATCAGAAAGTTTTTTCTAAAAAATAACACTACCCCAACGTAGATTAAACTTTAAACTACATGATTCAAGTTTAAAATATCATGTTCTGCGAAATATAAAGAAAAATCTGTAGGTGCTTCTAAACGCCTGCAAGCGGTTGAAGGTAAGTAATTTCGACCGTTGAACGTGCTGAAAAAAAATTTCACTAATAGAACGAAGTTTTATCCCTTATCTACCATATAAAAATTTGTTTTTGTTAAAATGTGCAACCATTTGTCGATGAGGTGTATGAATGTAAAATGCTTTAACGTGTACATTCTTCCTGTACAGAATGCTCTTAAGGCCCGAATATAGCTGTCTGCGAGAAAATGATAGATTCATACAGATTTAGTGTGTCAAACAAAGGCAGCAATAGGGAACGCGCTCTCGTAGAGGGATCTAAATTGGTACCAAATAGGAACATATCATCACAAACAAGGATTCATTTGAAAGATATAAGTTCAATCTATATCCGTCTAGTGTTGAAATTTGCAATTTTTGTAGATTTACTGAGTAAAAGTTATGTGAAGTTATTCAAGTTATGACAAGTTTATGGCATTGTAAAGTTGAAACAAAAAATAAAACTAATATTTCAACACTTAATGGACGTGGAGCTCATCTTTATCTTTAAATTTAAAAAAATTAAGTCGATCCAACCAATATTACTCTCCATTTCATTCCCCATTCAAAAGCATGTTTTTGCTGCGAGCAACGAACGAACAAGCAAAATTGAAATTTACGCTCATATTTAATCTGTTGTATTTTTTTATCCAACCGTACTAATATTTTGTAATTTTTTCATATGAAAGGGTAAATATAGACCTATATTATAGTTATTATTCCAAAAGTCTAACTTTAAAACCATCAAACGATAAAAAAATATGAAACATGTGCATTTTTTTAAATTTCTGTTTCAAGGAATCAAGTATCACGCATTTGTTAATTAAAATTTATCAAATTTGATTGAAGCATAAAATAGCCTAACATATTTGTTAGTACATGACATAATTTCTTTAACTATTTTCTAAGTGCATTTGTTATAAATAAAGTTTGGATCTAATCTGGTAATTTTTTTAAATTTTTATAATTTTTTTTCTCTTCTTATATACAACTTATTGAAATAAAAATTATATGTTGCAACAGCTATTAACATTAGGTATCTACATTTTTTTTTTCAATGTTGTTTTTGATAAAAATGCAGATTTTATTTGGCCAGTAAATGATTGAACGATTATAAGTTTGTATGAATGTGAACTAGGCAAATAAATAAATGTTAATTTTTTTGGGAAACAGTTCTCATTCCATTTTAAAAATGTTTCATTAAATTAAATAACAGTGTGATACGTTGTAGAGCACAAATTTCGAGTGGAACTCGTATTTTTGCAAGGAAGTTGAGCACACTCGACGAATATTACAAAAAAAATATGAATTACCAATTTCCTACCGTATTTGATTCACATGAAAAAACATCAACAAGGATCGAGAAAACATTTTCCCCTCGCAATTCAATAAAAATTTCTCCACTTATTTATTCGCTAACCATCCTGGCTGCGATGAATTTTAATCTTCATGATTGCGAATTGTTTCCGCAGGTATGACGCAACAATTAAGGCGACAGGCCGGTATTTCTCCGATTTCCTACAGAATGTGGACAACATCCATATGCAGTTTCGCTTCACGTATCCTAAGATGAAGAGTCCGTCAATGTGCATCACTCACGAAGATGACACTGGGGTGGTTTTGGTTTATAGAAGCAGTAGACAAGGATTCACGCATTATCTTATGGGTGAGTTATTTGTAATCTTAGAGGTTTATTTTCTGTTCAACTCAATCCCAAATGATACAATAAATGGTATATTATAATTAAAATATCATATTATGGACTTCTATAGTTTGTACATTTGGATATGATAGAATGTACAGATTTATTTTTATCTGATGGCGTGTCATAATGACAACATTATAAGCCTCAATTTGAGGACCATAATACGTTAACATACTGGCGGAAAAAAATGAAACACTTGAAAGTAAAAATATCGACCATTTTCAAACCACCATAACTCGGTGTATTTTCATATATAATACCACTAGTGTTCCAAGTTATGTCGACAATTTTTGTTGCTGTATCACGAATGGTTATTACGCTTGATTGAAAATTGCACGAGTGCGTAGCACGAGTGCTATTTTCTTAAGCGTAATAATCATGAGTGATGCAGCAACAAAAATTGTCTACATAACTTGGAACACGAATGGTATTCGGAGGACAATTCACCGAATAAAAATGTATTCTTTCTTTATGAAAATGATTTATAAATAGCTTCACTTCCATTACAACAGTTATAACAATAGGATTTTGATTAATAAAGATATATTCAATTGTTTAAAATTGTCGATTGGATCACTAGTGAAAATTGTCGAAAAATTATGTCGCTGCGAGCACTAGTGATAAATTGTCGAAAAAATTCGTTTCGATTGGTGGAAAATTTATAAATCCTCAAAATTGATTGGTCCATTTTTGACAGATGACACATGAGTTGAATTGTCATATATAATACCACTAGTGTTCCAAGTTATGTCGACAATTTTTGTTGCTGTATCACGAATGGTTATTACGCTTGATTGAAAATTGCACGAGTGCGTAGCACGAGTGATGCAGCCACAAAAATTGTCTACATAACTTGGAACACGAATGGTATTCGGAGGACAATTCACCGAATAAAAATGTATTCTTTATGAAAATGATTTATAAATATCTTCACTTCCATTACAACAGTTATAACAATAGGATTTTGATTAATAAAGATATATTCAATTGTTTAAAATTGTCGATTGGATCACTAGTGATAATTGTCGAAAAATTATGTCGCTGCGAGTACTAGTGATAAATTGTCGAAAAAATTCGTTTCAATTGGTGGAAAATTTATAAATCCTCAAAATTGATTGGTCCATTTTTGACAGATGACACATGAGTTGAATTGTCAATCGAATTCGATGAATCTTCGAGGGCGAGAAACTTTGAAGCCATGCATGCAAACTAAGCGCAACCCCTTCCGCCCCCCTCTAGCACCCATGTGAAAAAAGAAAAATTTTAATTTAAAAAAAAAGTTTTGGGCAAAAACACGTCCAACTTTAGCGATGTGTATCGAGTTGGAAAAAATTTGTCGGCTCGATCCACAGAAAAGGCATTGAAATTTGTTCAATTACCTGTGCAGGACTCAAAAAACGAAGTTCTTACGACGATTTGGCACAAAGTTACGGGCGTTTGAATAATGTGCATTTTGTGGTTTTTTGACTTATAAGTCGGAATGAAATTTTCTTTCAAAATTTCTAATATTTTAGGCAATTTGAGTTATTCACACGAAATATCCAATTTCATTTTTAAAGAAGTAAACACGAGTTTAAAGCTTAAATTCTCAATATTGAAGGTCTGCTTACAGGTCTGTAAACTTGACGTTCTATAGAGTGAACACGGCCAATTTCGATTATGTGAAAAGCTAAACAGGGACTTCGCCTAAAATTTTGACTTTAAAGTTAAATCATAGACTCATGGTTGTTAGTGGTGGTGAAGAGAACATTACAGGAGAAATTTTTTCCAATAAACAAAACTGAACTTACAATTTTTGTAACTTTATTATAAAAACGACGGAAATGATTAAAATTATATTATAAATATTATATTTCATAAACTAGTGTAATTAGAAATTAAATTTTAGATAAAAATGATAAACCATTTTTCCTATAAAATTAAAGGAAAACTGTGTCAGTGTATTTATACTTCTACACGAAAGAATTAAGGGTATAACAAAACCAATTAAATTAAAATAGCTTTAATAATACAGTAATGCAATATCTCAATTAAATTCATTTGTATCATACAATCTAATTTCTTAATTCGCTCTAAAAATAGGTAACTGTGTCATCTTATCCTTAAGCATGTCCTTGGCGTCGTCAGTGTTTAATCATCTAAAATTATCCTTCATCAGGCATGTTATGTTCACGAACCCTTCTTGACTTCGTTGTAAATGCGTGTATCTTGTTTCAAGTTAATGTCTTGTCGGTTTAAAGCAGAATTTCTCAAAAGGAGAAATTAGTTATGTATAGCCTAAGGTAATTAAGTTAAATAATTATACTTCAGAAGGGCGATAGATTGAAATTGGTTCTTTGAAAATTAATTTAAATGCGACAGATTCAAAGGAGATTTCATACAGGCTGATTCACAACTTCGTGCATCCATTTCAGAGCATAGTGCTCAATTCACTTACCACGCAATTTTAGTTTCCAGGTTTTTAAATCAAACAGTTTTGGGTCACTGTTAAATGGTTTCAAAAATGGGCTTCTTGCGAAAACTGCTCTTAAATTTACGAATTAAAAAAATAATTTTGTTTCATGATCAGTAAGTTGAGTATTATACAGGGTGTTTCATAACTTCGGGTACGTACGTTAAAGGTATACGTTATTTGATATGCTGTTTACGAAACAAAAATAAATTAAGGGTACCATTTTTTTAGTACTGTACTGGATTCGCTTTCTTATTAAGGGGCTTTTATCATAGTAAAAAAGTATTTAACAAATTACTCCCAAACTATTAATCCTATAAATCTAAAAAAAAACCTTATAAAGATAAAGGCAGTAAAAATCTAGCTACGTTGTCGAATTTTTTAAATTGTTATTATTATTATTTATAAACAATTAAATAACAATAATTCTGAGAAAAACTCTTCGTAAATTTGATTGCATTGTAAATTTAAATGTTTATATCACATTATTATATAAAATTTTCAAATAGTAGTCGAGTAATTTGTTAAATAAATTTAAAAATTGCATGCGCGCTAGCCAATCAAATTGAGTATTTTCTAAACAAGAATGGAGCGAAACATAGCAATTAGATAAATAGAGACAACATGTGCTCATAAAACATAGGCTGTCAGCGCAGATACCTGAAATAACGAGGATTTGTGATCTAGCAGCGCTGAGCGATAAAACCCCCTTAAACTCAATTATTAATTACATAATTTACATTATTAGCAGTTATTTATAATAGATATTCACTCATACTTGCACAGCTGAAGTGTTACTTGGGTGGTATCAACGCTAGGCGTTTGTCGAGCGAGTGCATTGACAATACGGGAACATGCCACAGTGTCGACAAGTCATAGTTCCGACAAGCCACAGCATCTAAAAGTCATAGCGTATAAATGTCATAGCATCGACAATTACCCCCACTCTTGAGTTCATAGCGTTTAACTGTTAAACAGTCATAGCGTATAAATGTCATAGTGCCGACACTTACCCCCACTCCTGAGTTCATAGCGTATAACAGTTTTAAAAGTCATAGCCTATAAATGTCATAGAATCGAATAAATGCCACACCACGGAGTTCTGTTGGACTCAACTAGGGTTTTGTTAGTATTGATTAGTTTATTTTAAAAAAAACGGAGTACTGTTGGACTCAATTAGGGTTCTGTTTGTATTGATTAGTTTATTTAAAAAAAAACGGAGTTCTGTTGGACTCAATTAGGGTTTTGTTAGTATTGATTAGTTTATTTTTAAAAAAACGGAGATCTGTTGGACTCAATTAGGGTTTTGTTAGTATTGATTAGTTTGGGTACAAATGTGCAAATCGAAGTGTGAAAATTGGTATATGGGTAGCTGTACATTGTGGTGGGGGAACTTTTATACGCTGTGGTTTTTCGGACGTGTGGTTATTAGGCGGTATGGTTTTTATACGCTATGACTTTTAAAACTGTTATACGCTATGAACTCAGGAGTGGGGGTAAGTGTCGGCACTATGACATTTATACGCTATGACTGTTTAACAGTTAAACGCTATGAACTCAGGAGTGGGGGTAATTGTCGATGCTATGACATTTATACGCTATGACTTTTAGATGCTGTGGCTTGTCGGAACTATGACTTGTCGACACTCTGATATGTACTCGACAATACCTCAGGGTACTAACTTCAAACACAGAACATACATTAGGGCCATACACCACACTACACACATCACCTCTGAAGAGGGATTAACCGCCATAGCCCCTATAACAGAGCACATCATGACATACATATTTAGATATTTTATTTAATTATTAACTTTAACATAACCACCCACACAGTGGCAGTGGCAACGATAATTTTTTGACTATGGAAAACATGGAAATTAATTCTGCGATTTAAAAAACAATTTTGATTCGTAATTAGCATGTCAAACAACATATATATCCTTAACGTATGTACCCGAAGTTATGAAACACCCTGTATACCATTAAAATACATACCTACACAAAGTTGTGAATCAACCTGTATTATAATTTGCAGTATTTACAGAATATAGTACGCTCAATTCAAATAATTATTTTTACCACAAGATATTTAATTTGTACATTGAATTAAACGGTAGTCTCAAAAATGTATCAATTCATTTGATATGTACAACTGTGGTAAGAGCATTTATATTTAATTCCAGTCTTTTAATTAATTTTATTTTACATAAACATGCAATAAAAAATAAATTGATTTTATCTTGTTAATTTCCGGCGTTTGATTTTAAAATATACAGGGTGTTTCATAACTTAGAGTACATATGTTAATGGTATAATGTTGTTTACGAATCTAAAAGAATTTTTTTTAAATTCGAAAAATTAAGGGTTGTTTACCTAAAATATTTTTTGTAGTACCTACTGCACTGGATTCGTTTTCCTATTAAATACAAACAATAGAAGTAGGTAATGAACATCATAAACTACATAATACTAGTACAATAACAAACGAAATTTAATTATTTTTAATGAAACAATAATTACTCCACCCAGTGGCAGTGGCTACGAAAATTTTTTGACTGGGAAACATGGAAATTAATTTTGCGATTTTAAGAAAAATTCTTTTTTATTCGTAATCAGCATATATCAGACAACATAATCCTTATGTATGTACCTACCTGAAGTTATGAAACATCCTGTATTGAATGAGTTCTGTTTTTAAAGTACCTATCTACTTCTATACCAAGCATATTTAGAACTGATTTTTAAGATTCATGGCTTCCTTTTGATTTACGAATACTCTGGTAAATGTTGGGGATCTCTGGTGAATAAAAAGGATAAAGGATGTTCGTGCATGCGAATAGTGAACAAGGAATTAAATTAGATCCTTGGCCTTCACTTACAAAAACAAACATAAACATTGTCCTCTTCTGTGTATGGAAAAGTTAGGTATTAATTAAATGTTTTCTGATTTGAATTCAGTGGAGGTACCAGTTTTATAGACCCATTTCTTTCACTGTTTATGATGATATTAATTTAATCTAATTGCTAATTGTTTCGTTTTTATTGAAGTGCGCGTGTTTATAATGATTATAGAGACACACAGAGTGTGATTCAGTTTTATTTTCTATCTGATCGCTTGTAGAATTTATTAATTATGACTTTATGAGCAATTGATTCAAGTTTTAATTTTATTTTAAAGAATAACGAATTAAATACGCAGAATGAAATTATCTATCATTTTTATTTCATGTTTCATGTATTTTCTCCGAAATAATTAATTTTATAATTGTCTGATATAACGCAGTCTACTACTATTGTTACTGTTGTTTATGGTAACATTTATTACTTTATTAATCGTATCATCAACTGCTATTACCGTTTAATATGCAACATTTATTGATAATTATAAAAAACATTACATTAGTTACGTATAATACCTTAGATACTTATAATTCATTAGTTATGAACACAATACGTTACATACAACCATAATAATATCAAAACTTTCCATACTAAGCAAACTGTCAACAAAATGACAGATATAATAAATTGTTGATTTGGTTTAACATCGCTGTTGTTGATGATACGATTAAGCTTTGAATATAACGCGAATATATGCGATTTAAGTCTCCTTGGATGTTCAAAGAGACTCGGTTTCACCTCGTCGCTTACCTACAGTAGAATCGGGGAGACAGCCGAGGTACGTCATCATTTGGTGAAAAACTTTATAATATTAAAGTAACTGAAACGAAAACAAAAATTGTACCAAATGTACACAAAAATTAATAATGAGTTTTATAAATATGCCTACGTGTTATATTATCATTAAATCAATATAAAATAGTTTATATATGTATTTAAATTACCGTATATGAATCCATCAAATTTAATTTTTTTTCTTCGAGTGGTAACACTGAATTATAGTACGTTTATATGCTTGATTTACTGTGTGAGTTTCTGATTTTCTTCTGGCTTCTTTTTTACCAGTTTGGTTTATATCTTTTTTTCTTAAATCTGTCTTTTTCAAAACAACATTTCGTGATTGTTGCAACATGCACATCATATTACATTACGATTCAAAGAACTAATGTAAACATGTTCACAGCTGACGTCACATAATTTAGTTACATTTTTTGATGACGTACCTCGGCTGTCTCCCCGATTCTACTGTACATCCTATTATATTATTATAAATAGCATAATATTCTTGTTATATTAATAGCTACTTATAATTTGATTTTTTAATTCTGTAGGTCAACTGTGCCAAATAGCAAGAGAATTTTATAATTTCGAATTAAAAATCGACAAAATAGAAAGCGATGACATTCCTACAAGTACCAGAAATGTTTTAGTCAAATTTCGGCTCAATTTTGACAACAGAGAATATGTAAGTATTACTAATTTATAACAATATAAATATTTATAATTATGTTCAGTATCATGTAAGGTATTGTTTAAGATACAAATTAACAATAATACGCCTTCTTTCGGTTTTATCCATGAAATTGAACTATTTAATCCTACGGATTATGTTTCATATGATATCATTCATATAACTATAATATACCTTAATAATAAAGATATCTGGAAAAAGTTTTTTAGAAAATGCCACGTTCACAGTACGAAATTATTCACATTTAATAATGTTTTCAATAGCAATTTTATGTTTATTTTTAACAAAAATCCAAGCGGCAAGCGATATCCTCTGGAGAATTATTATTGTGCTATCTGAATTATGTTATTGGCAGTAGTACACCTTAAGCGGCTCGTCTACGTTTTTGCCGAATTCCTAGAATACTCTCGGTTTTACTTTTTTCCATTCCACTCTTTTCCCCACTACTACGACTGCCTAAAACCAGCCCGAAACTCGTACTTTGCCGCATCCTAGCTATGCAATGTCATTTTGAAGTTGAAAAATACTATAAAAGTGTTTTCGTCGCGAGTTAACTGTCAGATTATTATTGACTTCAGGATAATGTTTTTATAAACATTTAATAGAGAAAGAATGGATCTACAGATGTACCTTTTTAAAATTTTAAAAATTAATTTGTATCATGAGATATAACCGTGTATAATAGATTTTTTTTAACCTTTCGGAATTTTTATAATCATGTACAATTTTTTAATCAAAACTTTAAAGGGAGTGTCTATTCGCAGACAACCCGTGTACCCGTGTACCCGTGTCGGGTATCTTCGGTTTTACCCGTGTGGGTCACCCGTGACGGGTCGGTTTACCCGTGTGGGACACCCGTGACGGGTCGGTTTACCCGTGTGGGTCACCCGTGACGGGTCGGTTTACCCGTGTGACCCGTGTGGGTCACTCGTGACGGGTCCATTTACCCGTGTGGGTCATCCGTGACGGGTCGGTTTACCCGTGTGACCCGTGTGGGTAACCTAAACTAACCTAACCTAACCTTAGCTATTATTGACAAGCGTAGATTTGGACAAAAATAATAGTTATTTTCTCTTACAAGTAAACGACTCAGTATATATTAATGTTTTTTTCAGAAGTACTCAATTGCTGTTGAAGTTATGTACATTTTTTAAATTTTGAATGTGTCACCACAAATCCACGCTCGTCAATAATAGCTAAGGTTAGGTTAGGTTAGTTTAGGTTACCCACACGGGTCACACGGGTAAACCGACCCGTCACGAGTGACCCACTCGGGTCACACGGGTAAACCGACTCGTCACGGGTGTCCCACAAAGGTCCCACACGGGTAAAACCGAAGATACCCGACACGGGTACACGGGTTCACGGGTTGTCTGCGAATAGACACTTCCAACTTTAAAAAGGCACATCTGTAGATCCATTCTTTCTCTATTAAATCCTTGTTGAAATAAAATTTTACCATTCTTGTACTGGCCACAAAACACTCGCTACGTTAGTACATTTTATGCTGAATTTTAGGTAGTAGACGAGCCTCTTAATTGCGTCATTTTTAAATTGTCTTTAGACTGAAATAAAAATGTCTAATTTATTTCATTTTTTCTGTAGATGTCAGCTCGTCATCAATGTTCACTGTATCCAGAGCGTCGTACTCTGGCTTCAGTTCCTTGCGATCTTTTGCTGCGTCTCTTCCCCTTTGGGTTGCTGTTGGGTCCTCAGATGACCATTCTTGGTTGTGGTGAGAAGCTTCTTGAGGTTTCCGGTGAAGCTGCTGCCCGAGCTATGCTGGGAGAGCCGGTGCTGGACCATTTTAAAGTCAGACGACCTAGAGGCGTACCGTTTACATGGAACAATGTAAGTATTTATTTATTTTTATATTTAGTTACTTAAGACGTGCCAAAAAAACAGCCAAAAACATGAATTTCGCGCGCCACTTCACAGCGTTTATAGTTTTGTTAAATATAATAATCTAAAGATATTGTTGAAGATAAAAGTACAATCTACAAAATGGCCGATGGGGAATTTTGAAATTTTGCTTTAAAATCGAAATATGTTAATTTGAATTTTGATAATTTTTGTTATTTTTTGAACACAAATATCTTCTATTTTAAAACGAATTTAAAAAATTTGATCGGTTGTTTCGCAGATCCAAGCTTTGTTGACAACATATTACAATTTGAAGTTAATTAACTTATAAATAAAAGCTGTACAGTGGCGCGCGAAAACCTTCTTTTTTAAAAATATTACAGTTTTTTTTACAAATATGGATCTATAAATTATTTTTTCCCCTCAAACATAAATTACTTGTTATTATTATGTTTAACAAAACAATAAACGCTATAGAATAGCGTACGGAATCAATGTTTTTGACTGTTTACTGCCATGGGTAGAGGATCACCTTAAAGCCCTCATAATCTTAATATTATTCACAATTAGTACCTATCTAAAATTTACTACTAAAAATAAAAAGTATATTTGGTCGATGAATTCACACAATACATTGTTACGACAATGTTATGAGAAAACTTCGTTTTATACAGGATGATTCACAACTTCGTGCACATATATTTTAATGGCATACAGTGTTCAACTTACTTATCCCGGTCACAAATCTGAGAGAATTTTTTTTAAATTTTTTAACTAAACAGTTTTGGGTCACTGTTGCGAAAACTGCTCTTAAATTTACGAGTTTATAAATTTTTTTTCCATTGTGATCATCAAGTTGAGTACCTACTATATAAAAAAATATAATATAGGTATGCACGAAATTGTAAATCACCCTGTATATGAATTTATAAATTAAATTGTTTTGAAATATACCAGAATTAATTTTATTTTGAGGAAAATCAAGCAGCAAAGCAGAGATGATAATTATATATTTTAACTCTAGGATAATCTTATGCCTATGGCACACCGGTCGAGGAGCATCGAGGACCATCGAGTAACTCCTCGATGAAACGATAGAACGCACCCCGTCCTCGACGAAAAATAGGGGCGCCGCTATTTTAATCGAGTTGTTCCTCGATGAAACGAATGTATCTCATTTCAGACGTATCTTTGGATTTGATTTCGCGCAAAACTTTGATGTATTTGTCACCGATTAAATAGAAATCCATCGCGGACGGGTGCGTTCTTTCGTTTCATCGAGGAGTTACTCGATGGTCCACGATGCTCCTCGACCGGTGTGCCATAGGCATTATGAATACAACATTTTTAAAACTAATTAAGTCACAGTAGGTACTTATTATTTTATCACCTAACTTAACTTTTAATTGGGAAGTCTTACAATAATTTTAGAGTGGTTTAAATATGTGTGCATCAAAACCTGTTTTTACCTCTCGCCCAGAGAGGTATAGGGATCGTGAAAAAATTCGATGTCGAGATTTTTGTCAATAAGCACGTTTTAGCACCTTTAGAACCTATTTTGACTATTTTCACGATGATGTCTGTGTGTGTGTATGTGTGTGTGTGTGTCTGTGTGTGTGTATGTATGGAAGTCTGTATGTGCGCCTACTATAGTCTTTCGTTCTGATTCATTATCTCAAATTCTACTGAACATAAAATTCTAATATTTTTCAATATACATTTATATATATTAATGAAGAGCTGATAAGATTTTGGTAAAAATCTGCCAACCGGAAATGGTATTTTCTTGAAGCATTTTAACATTTTTTGCAAAAAATATAGGAAATACTGCGATAGTTACCATTTTTCATTCGACATTTGAAAGAACAAATTATCTTTTACAATATTTATTTAACATCGTTTCTATATCTCTTACCAATAAAGGAAAATTAATTTTCAAAAATTTGTAATTTTACCTACCACGATTTGTATGTAAATCATAATATTGGAACAAAATTTAAAAACAAAAATGAAATGTCAATGTGATAGATGAACAGACGTATACACAGTTTTTGAATTTTTTGTGACACCATTTTTAAATATAAATATATTATTAACTGTGTTGAAACTTAGAACCTATAGGAGCCGAAATATAATAAATTAAAAACTGACTGAATTCCATTAAGTTTTCATCCTTCCATTAAACGTATTCAGTCAAGAAGTATCATCGATTCATTATTATTATTATAACTGGATATAAGGTAATAATAAAATAAAAAATTTATCTACAAAGAGCTAATTTGATTTCAATGCCAATAGGAATCGGTACTTTGCTTGAAGAACTATAACAAAAATTACAAAAAGTAGCCTAACCAAATCCAAATTCACATATTACAGTGTCAAGGCGGGAGGTCTAGTGATGGCCACGTCAGATTTTTTAAATATAAAATCTGTAATGTAGCAAAGGAAACATCTGTTTTCTTTTACGTAACAAACTAAAGATGTTTCCACGCAGATTCGTGTGCGGATTTCTTATGGACACATTGATTTATGTTACGGATTACTCTTGTCTGATTCTATTCCGTTCCGACAGTTTTGTGGTTCATTTTTCTGATACACTAAATCACAATACAATTTATTATGATTTTGTTCAGTTAAATGAAAAAATTTTCATTGAATTTAACTGTAAAACTTGGCATGGTACTTCATATTTCATACACGAAATATTGGAAAAACGTAGAGGTGGTATCACATTTCCTGCACATATCCATTACACTATTTTTCTTTCACACTTTGTGCTTCTTTTGTCTTTTGGAACGATAAATGTTCTTGTTCTTTTTAAAATAGCAATATAAGAATAAAAACTTATTTATCAAAATTATTTCAGACACTCTACATGACATCAGTTCTTTTTGAGCTGGAACTACTACGTCCAGAAGCAAAAGCCAAACTTTTAAAAAAGAAACAATTAGATGCAGCTGGTTTATCAGAAGTTCTTGAATCTACAGGCGCTATTCCAAAAATAGAAGATCGTCCATCTGTTACTGCTTTTGATCGCAGAGGCAGTCAAGGCACAAGAAGTATCCTCTTAAAAGGACAAATGCGCTACGTTGCTGAAATAAACGCAATAATATTCTTGTGCAGCCCACTGTAAGTTTCTCCTCCATTTCAACCAATATTTTACCTCCCACATAGCACAAAGTAAATCCTAAAGATAAGATTATTGATATCTTAAATAAGAAATTATAATGATATCTTTTGGATGATATCAAAGGGATGACTTTATAATCACTTTATGATCACAGTATATAGGGTGTTTTTTTTAGACGTGTGGTTTTCAAGAAGAAATAAAACGCATATAATTTAATGTTATGGCCAAGAATTTAGCTTTATTATAAAGATAAGGGTTTGCCATTATGTTTTAAAAATGATTTCGGGCAAGTGGCCGCCGCGGCTGGCTCGAATAAATTCCAGCCGAGAGGCTCAATTTCCGACCACTTTTTGCAGCAATTGGGGTCGTATGTCAGCAATAACGCGCCGAATAATCTCTTCCCAGGCGTCAATCGTCTCGGGCTTATCTGCGTAGACAAGCGACTTCACATAATCCCACAAGAAATAGTCCAGCGGTGTTAAATTTAAATTAAATTTTAAAAAATTAATTTTCCTGTGAAAATCGGGATCGGTGGCCAACTCGTTTTGGGCCCATTCACCGAACGTGCGACGCGCTTGATGGTCGTTTGGCTTCAATTCTTGCACGAGTTGGATTTTGTAAGCCCGCAAACCAAGATCCTTCCGCAAAATCTTCCATAAAGTGGATGGGCACAGCTCCAATTGTTGCGCGCGATGGCGGATGGACTCATTCGGGTCTTCTTCGGTACTCTGCTCCACAGCAGCAATAGCGTCTTCGGTGCGCACTGTACGGCGTCTCTGAGGATGCGCATTATCCACTAGAGTAAACGTGGTGCGAAAACGATCCATGGTTGCTCGAATTACCGACTCTGCTGGGCGATTATGTCGACCGAATATTGGACGCATCGCGAAATACGTCGCGCGAACCGAACCACTATTTTGGTAATAAATTTGCACCGTTTGCAAACGTTGTTCAGGAGTAAAGCTAGATTCAGACCTACCCAATTATAAGTATAAGTGCTAAATCAACCAATCAGCGCTTCCACAAAATTCCAATTTCAATTATAAGTGCGAACGTTAAGCACTGGTTGGTTAAATTAGCCACTTACACTTATTATTGGGAAGGTCTGAATCTAGCCTTAGTCTATTCATTATGAAATGGCAAACCAAACTGAGCATAAATCAAGTGACAGCTCTCAAAAAGACCATCTCCGAAAAAAGTAGTGCCAACTTGAAAACCACACGTCTAAAAAAACACCCTTTATAAGATATCCAATAAATATACTATGATTGTTATCATTAAGATATCATTTGAAACTAGAGATCTTATTGATATCTTCAATAAGAAATCAGAATGATATCTTTTGGATGATATCAAAGGGATGGCTTTATTATGATAAGTTTATGATCATAGTATATAAGATATCTACAAATGTTATTACATTGTTATCAATCTTTTGGAATTTTCTTACTGATATCTTTTATAAGAAAACCTAATGATATATTTTTCGAATTACCTTTTAGATATCATTTATAAGAAATCCTAGTGATATCTTTCGGATAATTGTGTTATGTGGGCTCATAATTGTACTCTTTTAAAGTATAAACGATCTGGACGATCTTCCAAATCTCGGACTGTTCCTCAACGATTTAAATCCCCATGGACTAAGTAGAGAGATGGTTCTGGCTGGATGGCAACATTGTTCTCGGTTGGAGCTCATGTTTGAGCGCGCAGAACAACGTAGTACAGAACTGGAGAAGAGTTACGAACTTCTGGACTGTTGGAAACGTCGTGGAGATGAACTACTTTATTCCATGATTCCTAAAAGTGTTGCTGATAGACTCCGAAACGGAAAGAACCCTTTGAGCACTTGTGAGGTAAGTAACTTTCAATAATTAGATACTTTTACTCTTGGTTGATTGTACGTCATTGAAAATATTTTTTACCTTTTAAATGCGCTAATATCGGTAGAAATGTGTTAAATGATAAAAAAATTAGTTAGATGATTAAAATATGAAAAAAATTACAAGTCCAAAGATCCAAAAAAAATTGGCACTGGACGGTGTTAGGATTTTGACTTTTTCCGAAAATTTTTACAAGTCCAAAACACGATAGTCAAATGAATTGATTTATTTCATAAATAGTAAAATATTCTCGTACCTTTTGAAGAGTAGTTCTTCGCAGACCATATTTTATTTCATTCCATATCTTACCTTAAAATTCTCTTCTAATTCTTTCACTCAACAAAATCATTCACTTTTCCGCAAACAATTTATTTACCCCAAAATAATTATTAACCAACTCGCCTCCCCCCCAAGTAGTATTTTTTTAAATTCAAGGTAAGAAGTATAACAGATACAAAGTAATATTACTAAATAAGTAAACTAGCAGATAATAAATACAAAAATGATTTAGAAATATACTTGTTCTTACAATTTCCCACATTCTTTCTCGTGCGCGAAGATTATCTGGGAGATAAGTAAAGTGCTGGACCTAAAACATACTCAACAATATATTAATTTATTATCGAAAATTTTGATAGGTATACAAAAAGGATACATTTTATAATTTTCTAAATCTGGAAACGTAGATCACATTGTAATTATTTGGATGTGTGTTCCAATATTTTTATAGACAATTTTGATTTAAAAGCGGAATTACAAATTTGTCTGCACATTTGAATTCGACATTAATAAATTTTTCACCAGGCTGGGAATTATAACACAATTTATGAATGTCGATAATGATAATAATTCATCCTTTCAACAAAATAATACCATAGTTTATAATATTATACAATCTAAACGTGAATTTAAAATTAGTAGTACATTACAATAAAAATTGCCTGTATTTTTCCTATAGTACATTATTATATTCACACAATTATTTGTCATTTATATTAATATTAATCCCAAAATAAATGAACTGTTACCTACCTTCATTTACGAATTTTATATTTAAAAAAATAAGAAACAATTAGGTACCATTTAAAATGTTTTTGCATATATTAATACAAATCGCAAAAGAGCCAAAATTATTTAACAAAACTTTTAACATTAATAGTTCGCCTGGCTGGTTTTTATAATTAGAACTACCAATATTAAAATTCTATTAGTAATTTGTATCCAAGATGGGGCCCAACCATATTATCAACAAATTATTATCCATATTTATTACATGATTAAATTTTAAATGCGAATTTGTATTTAAATATAATTTTTTATCTAAAGATTTATGAAGATCTATGCTACAGCAACTCGACGATTTTGCTATTCACATTTATACACTCTTTCAGAAATATTTTATTAATCGTATAATAGATATTTATACACCAAGTGAGATACATGAATGTTTATTCAAGAGAAGAAAGTTTAGCCCCCGAGCCCGAAGGGCGAGTGGTATAATTTCTTCGAGTGAATAAACATTCGTATCTCACGTGGTTTATACAATATTTTATTCAATTTTGACGAATTTATTTCAAATATATGAATTATAAATTTATTTTGACATAACAAAAAAAACTAATCAAAGAAGCCGTTAGTGGTAAGTTGTCATTGTTTTTATGCATTTTTGACGTAATAATAACAGTTTAAAACGCCAGAGTGATTTAAAAATGTGTTGAGTGATTTAAAAAAAATTTAATTCACTTGTGAAATAAAAAGTTGTTTAAAGTTGTTGTTATGGAGTTAATAATAGCTGTTTAAAACGTCAAAATTGAATAAAAATTATTATCTAAAACGTTAGAATAATGTTTAAATTAATGTTTTATAACACATTTGAGTAATATTTTATAGTTTTTAAGTAATTTTTGAAATTTATGTAAAGGACTCATAGGCACAAAATATTTACATAAATTGAAAATTTGTATCTCATGTCGTTCTGCCAAGTTCACACATAATTTTAGATTCCTTTCGGACTTTAAGATTTTAATTCAAGATTAAGTTGTGGAAGTCTGATTCGGACAGTTCTGTAATTAATTGAGCTCTTAATCTTGAATTAGGGATGTGCGCAAAAACATTTAACCACCAGATAATGGCAAATTCGATAACTGGATTACCATAATCTATAGGTTGTCCTTTTATTTCCTCTGTAAATTACAACACAATTGATTCAACCATACAAGCTTAAGGAGGTTCCCTAGACATTTTAAAAAATGTTCTAATGCAACCAAACTTTGAATTTATGTTGTCTGTGTCATAAAAATGATACCTGAATTTTTTGGAAATTTTTAACCACGTAGTTTGAACGAAATTAATTGTTAAATTTTAATATTTTACATGGGCTCTTATGTCTTTCCATTAATTGATTAAGTAAAAAGATGTTAGAAATGTTCTATTTACTTAATTTTTGGTATATAAATGTATGCAAGCACGGACATCAATTTCCCAAAATTTGAAGAAGGTTGACCACATAGTTGTAACAATATTGTCGATTGAAAAAAAAATCTTCAAGCATTTTTTGATTAGTGAATTAGAAATTATTGTAACAATATATCACCGCAACTGAACGAATTGCAATATCAACTAACACCCGTTGATCGAATTTTGTTTTACATTAATTTTATTAATTAAAGGCTGATATCTGAGTACGCCACTGCATGTGTAGGGAACCTCCTTAACAATTCTAAAATAAGTTTCTTTTTTCAGTCGTTCGATTCTGTGACAATTCTTTTTTGCGAGTTGGTCGGGTTCAATTCAGCAACAGTCCAAGATGCAATGGACGTGGTTTCTTGCATGAACGATGTGTTTTCTTGTTTTGATGAACTTATGGACAAGTTTGACGTTTATAAGGTAATAAATATACTGGCGAAAAAAAAATGAAACACTTGAAATTCGTAAAAATTTCACGAAATGGTTTTTTAAATTTTCTCGATATTGAAGGTCTGCTTACAGGTCTGTAAACTTTAAACTCATGAAATTTGCTTACTTCTTTCAAAATGAAATTGGATATTTCGTGTGAATAACTCAAATTGCCTAAAAGAAATTTTGAAAGAAAATTTCATTCGTGAAAAAAAAAACAATTTTGTCGAAAAACTTCCGACTTATGAGTCAAAAAATCACAAAATGCACCTTTTTTCAAAGGCCCATAACTTTGTGCCAAATCGTCGTAGGAACTTCGTTTTTTGAGTCCTGCACAAGTAATTGAACAAAATTCAATGTCCTTTTATGGATCGAGTTGACAATTTTTTTCCAACTCGGTACACATCGCCAAAGTTGGACGTTTTTTGCGCAAAAACGTATTTACCTCCTTAAGGTAAAGCCATAATGTTTTTTTTCCGAAAGAATCGTCTAATTTGGTTGAAAAGTCGCTGAGTTATGTGCAAAAAACCTAAAAATGCACTTTGTGCCAAATCATCGTAGGAACTTCGTTCTTTGAGTCCTGCAAAGGGAATTGAACAAATTTTAGTGACCTTTTGGTGGATCAAGTCAAAAAAAAACTCCGTACACATCGTCAAAGTTGGACATTTTTAAAATTAATTTTTTTTCACATGGGTGTTAAAGGGGGACGGAAGGGGTTGCGCTTAAGTTCGCATGCATGACTTTAAAGTAGACACTTCAAAGTTTTTCGACCTCGAAGATTCATCGAAATCGATTGAAAATACGGCGAGTTATGGCGGTTTGAAAATGGTCGAAATTTTTACGAATTTCAAGTGTTTAATTTTTTCCCGTGTATTAATTAGTGTATTAATTAGTGTGCATACTTCAGTATTTATTAATTATTGTGTCTTTAGGTAGAAACTGTCGGTCAGGTTTATATGGCAGTTAGTGGAGCTCCTGAAAGGAACGAATGTCACGCGCAGAATGTAGCAGATGTTTCGTTGTGCCTTAATCGCCACGTAAAGGAATTGAGACTACCTTCCGGAATTGGAGTCGATATTAGAATTGGTAAGTTGTTTTGGTTTTCATATTTATGAGACAATTTGCACGCCTTGTTTTAAGCCAAAGGAAATGAATGACAATAAGTTTGGAAACAACCATATTTCACAACTTCTTGATATTTGTTCTGCTATTGACTGGTGCAAAATATAAAATATGTCCCTTGTCTGGATTATAATGCAGTTTTTTGTATATTTACCAAAGAATCTAATTCATAATTTCTGTGTAATGTCGACTTTTGTTTTGTGGAATTCGGTTCTTTGTAGTAGTACAGTGTAGTACATGCAATATTTTAATAATTTTTAAGGATCTTAGTTTACGAATATTTATAGATTTTTCTTAAAATGTTATAGAGTCTTTAAATCGGGTTTGAAGTGTTCTGATTTGGATTCTACAAATATGTTTCTATAAGGTTCTGTATTTTATATAATGAGGCGGATAACTGAGTGAGTAATTTAGTCAAATTCACATTTCAATTAAGTTTAGTTTAACTGCACAAAAATCTATCCTGTGGTTTACTCCGCACTAACAACAATGAGTACCAGTTAGTTGATTTCACACACAGTATATTTGTTATATCTATATCGATGAATATGTGCCACACCTAAACAGAGTACCTACCCTATATACAGGATGTAACAGCGAAACCAACCAACGCCTATATTTTCTTTATTATTATAGTTACAAAAAAATATTAAATAGCAAAGTTGTAGGAGACCAAGGGGGACATCTGATTAAAGAATAAAATAATTTATTAAACCAGTGGTTCTCAAGTTAAAACACAAAGTTATATTTTTTCAAATGGGAATATACATAGGCCGTTTTTCGCGAACTTTACGAGTGTTTTTAGCATGCTTCCAGGCATCTGATCGAAAAACTGAAATATACGTTTTGTAGTGCACGATGTCAACTTTTCAAAACTTTTTTGGAAATTATTATCGGACTTACGGTAACGCATACAGGCCTGCCGGAAAAAAACGCACTGCAAACTTTGAATCACGATTTCGCGAAAACTAATAATCCGACAGCACCTACATTTGGCACATATAAAGAACATTATAATCCATACTTTCTCTCAAAATTTTAGCGCCCCAGCTCAAAAAATGACGGAGCTATGAATTTTCGAAAAAACGCCTAATTTTCCGGTTTTTCCTAAATTTTTCAGGACCTAATTATCCGATTGAGACGTTCGACCTCTCATTTTGTAGATATTTTAATTCTCTACAAATCATTTCATTGGGGCATTCCGATTGCTCCATTAGTTTCAAAGTTACAAGCAAAAATAGACAAAAATCGCATTTTTTTTGCAATAAATTGTTAATAACTAACAAATGGACCGGAAACTCGAGTGAAGAACACATACCTATACATCTGCTTATTATCTTTTATATCATCGCACACTCGGTTTGCTACTAGTCTTTATGTCAAGCAAAAATGCTATACAGCTTGGCCTATCATGTCAAACAGAAATAAATAAAGGAATGGTACAAATTGATTTTGCTCTAGTTTACTAATCTACTTAATTAAAAATACTACACGCCTTTTGTCTTACTTGGGTGTGGCAGCCACACATAAATTAAAATGTCAGTTACCGATAATTTATCAGTAAAAATATAATTATATAAATTGTTGTACCTACTACTTGTCTAAGTGACAAAATAAGTACTTTCGTATTGAATACTAGTATATTTCATATTTATTCCATCAATATTGTATTGTATTATTTTTTTTCTTTGCAGGAATTCATACTGGGCCAGCAGTAGCAGGAGTAGTAGGCATCAAAGTTCCCAGATACTGTTTCTTTGGAGACACTGTCAACACAGCATCCAGAATGCAATCTACAAGCTCTGTATGTAACAACTAACAAACTCAGTCAAATTTATCAACATTTTCGTTTAGTTTTATTAATTCCTGAGCTGATATTAATATATTTCTTCTTCTATGCAGCCGGGAATGATCCAAGCATCTTATATAACGTGCAGATTACTTCCAAAAGACAGATATAACATCATTCCAAGAGGAGTTGTCACTGTCAAGGTATAAAATGATTGATCAAAAGCATGAGCTAGTTTAATTCATTGTATTATGTTTCAGGGCAAAGGAAACATGGAAACTTTTTGGGTGTTCGAGAAACCGGAAAGCGAATAAAGTGTTTTTTAATTCATTGTGATTGTTAAATGTATTTATCCAACACCTCTTAATAAAATGCATCATAACTATGGTGGTTTTTAACAAGCAAAGTAAAAAATTATCCACAAGTGGTTTTGATCAAAATTATACCCACTTGTGGGTAAATTGTTACTTTGTTTGTTGGAAGTCACCATAGAAACGATGTTTTAGGTTGAAACAATATTTTTAAAATATTTAAGCAGTTATTAAGAGGTGTTGGATAAAACGTTATACTTCACACGTGGGCAAAAAAGAAAGGACCCACTCGAAAAAATTATCTCACTCAGCCTTCAGCCTCGTGAGTTAGAATTTCCCTCGTGGGTAATTCCTTACTTTGCCCACTTGTAAAGTAAATAACTATTATTTTTGATAACTGATCATAATTACATTGTTCTTTACCTCTTTACTGATATTATTAGAAAAATGATTAACAATGTAATGTAAAGATATATTTTCAGTTGTAGAATATTATTACTTATTGTAAAATTAGCCTGAAAAATTGTATATTTCATTCTGTATAAAATGAAACTAATATTTTTGATAATTATGCACTACAAAAAGACATCTATTAAAAACTTAGGTATATGATTATTTAATCTTAGGAATATTATGAAGGTTTTCTTGATTTATAATGTGTGTCTTTTTGTTACAAAAATAATTTTCTATAGTGTATTAATTCTGAAGTGGAACTCCAGCATTAATTTTATACTATATAATGTATTAATGTTAGTAATAATAATGTTATTAGGTACCATAATAACATAACATACTATAATAAGAGGCATCTCTTATTTAAAATTTAGTTTCCTATTCCTAAATATTAATAATTCAATACATGCAGAAGGAATATTTAAATAAAAGATGCTTATATTTTCATTTTGAATATTATATATCTTCGTATTTTATTTTGACCAAAAAAAGTACTAAGTGAAGTACTCGTGTTACTAATATTTCGTTTATATTTCAAATTTTAACCAAAAAAGAACTAAGTGGTTAACCTTTGTTTTTTTTCGAATTTGGATCTAAACTTTGAGAGCTCATATCTCGAAAACTAAAAGACTTATCAAAGCGCGGTTTGCGGCATTGGATTCCTCTTACTTTACTTAGTATTCAGTCTAAATTCGGTTTATGAGAGTGAAGTACTCGTGTTACTAATATTTCGTTTATATTTCAAATTTTGACCAAAAAAGAACTAAGTGGTTAACCTTTGTTTTTTTTCGATTTTGGATCTAAACTTTGAGAGCTCATATCTCGAAAACTAAAAGACATCAAAGCGCGGTTTGCGGCATATATTAATTATTTATTTGTGTGTTCAGGTTTTTGATACGTGGAGGCGGTTATCTTCTTAGGAGGAGACCCTACTTACCATTCTTCAATTGACCACTGACCTCCAATGAAGAAATGTCTGCTATTTATTGTATTTATTGATAGAACTATGTTTTTATATCATAAAAATTAAATAATCGAGATGAAATAGCTGTATATATTATTAATAAAATCAATTAAGTAATACTTACATCATTGCACTAATTTTATTTCTTAAACAACCCTTGGTACACTACCTAAACACTTACAGGACTTCTACGGTGAGAGTACACGGCCTTAAACCTGAAAATGTACTAGGATACGAAATAATAAACAGTAAGTATAAATTTTATGGTTTATTTAATGAAATACTTCAATACAATACACAATCTTATAAATATATTAATTTAATTAATCATTTTTAACATAAACACCCTTATTTAGGTTCATATAAGCTCCAAACGAGATAGGTGCTGCCATCTGTTGGTGGCAGTTATTTAATGTACAATATATCTTAAATTAAGGGTTGAATGGCTAAATGGGGTTCATATTTGGGTTCAGCAAGTTCGAATTAGGGGGTACAGTACAAATTACCCGCTTGAAGTGTTTATTTAGCATTAAAACATTTAGGGCTGAAATCGGTCTAAATTGGGTTCAGAAAATGAAGCATAGTTGCAACTACGCTAGGAAAATATTAAACTGCAAATAACTCGAAAACTAAGGGTTGCACGGCCAAATGGGGTGCATATTTGGATTCAGCAGGTCCTAATTTAGGGGATTAACTACCCCTCTTTAGCCTACTACACTTACTTTACGAGTTATAAGCATTTTAAAATTTTCCTAGCGTAGTTGTAATTTTACTAGCAAAATCGTCAAAAAAATTGACACTACGCTAGGAAAATTTTAAATTGCTTATAACTCGGAAACTAAGGGTTGCAGGACAAAATGGAGTGCATATTTGAATTCAGCGGGTCCTAATTGAGGGGTTAGACTACTCCTCTTTATCCTGCTACCCTTAGTTTACGAGATATAAGCATTTTAAAATTTTCCTAGCGTAGTTGTAATTTTGCTTCAAAAATCGATGTATATCGTTAAAAAAATTGGCACTACGCTAGGAAAATTTTACATTGCTTATAACTCGGAAAGTAAGGGTTTCACGACAAAATGGGGTGCATATTTGGATTCAGCAGGTCCTAATTAGGGGTATATGATGCAAACCACCCTTGAAATCAACGTAATTTGGGTAGTTTTTGGTGAAATTTTGTTGACTTTAAATAATTATTATCTCGTGAACTAAAGGGCTAAGGGCAAAAAGTTAAATACAAACGATGCGTAACTTTTCATTCTCTATCTGCCTGTCTATAGATAAGGCCGTTTTGGCTGATTTTTAATTATTTTTTTGTTCTCCCACTATTCATGTTCTCCTGATACAATATTGGTGATTTTTGTTCGACTAAAATCTGAAGTCCAGTGAGGGTGAAAATTTAAAAACGCGATTACGTAAAAACCAAGGGTTGGGGAGTGATTTAGGGGCCATATTCGTACTCTACGCGTTGAAATACACCAGTATGCATATTGCCACCCCTAAAAGTTAATTAGCACCGGAGATATTCATCCCTTATTTTTATCTCCGGTACTAAGGGTCGTATCGAAAAAATATACATTGCATTCGATAGGGGATGAAAAACTGAGCATCTTTTACATTTAACTTTTTCCTCTACGACCCTTAGTTTAAGGGTTAATGACTATGTTTAGGCGACATTTTCACCACTTTGATTGCTCATAACCCTTAAACTAAGGGTCGCAGAGGAAAAAGTTAAATATAAAATATGTTCAGTTTTTCATCCCCTATCGACTGCAATGTAGATTTTATCAATACGACCCTTAGTACGGGAGATACAAATAAGGGTTGAATATCTCCGGTGCTAATTAACTTTTAGGGGTGGCAACATGCATACTGGTGTATTTCAACGCGTACAGTACAAATATGACCTGTAAATTTCTCCCCAACCCTTAGTTTTTACGTAATCGCGTTTTTAAATTTTCACCCTCACTCGACTTGAGTTTTGAATCGAACAAAAATCACCAAGTTTGTATCAGGATAACATGAATGGTGGGAGACCAAAAAAATAATTAAAAATCGGCCAAAACGGCTTTATCTATACACAGGCAGATAGAGAATGAAAAGTTACGCATCCTTTGTATTTAACTTTTTGCCCTTAGTCCTTTAGTTTACGAGATAATAATTATTTAAAGTCAGTAAAATTTCACCAAAATCGACCAAAATTACGTTGATTTCAAGGGTTGTTTGTATCATATACCCCTAATTAGGACCTGCTGAATCCAAATATGCACCCCATTTTGTTGTGCAACCCTTAATTTCCGAGTTATAAGCAATTTAAAATTTTCCTAGCGTAGTGTCAATTTTTTTGACGATATACATCGATTTTTGAAGCAAAATTACAACTACGTTAGGAAAATTTTGTAAAGCTTGTATCTCGTAAACTAATAGTAGCAGGATAAAGAGGAGTAGTCTAACCCCTCAATTAGGCTCCGCTGAATCCAAATATGCGCCCCATTTTACCGTGCAACCCTTAGTTTCAGAGTTATAAGCAATTTAAAATTTTCCTAGCGTAGTGTCAATTTTTTTGACGATTTTGCTAGTAAAATTACAACTACGCTAGAAAAATTTTAAAATGCTTATAACTCATAAAGTAAGGGTAGTAGGCTAAAGAGGGGAAGTTAATCCCCTCAATTAGGCCCCGCTGAATCCAAATATGCGCCCCATTTTACCGTGCAACCCTTAGTTTTCGAGTTATTTGCAGTTTAAAAATTTCAAGTGATATATTTGCATTTTTACCTACCTATAAATCTGACTCATCAATCCGTGTGAGCAACAACTTGGGTGTGTATTAGTCTACAAGGGAAACTAATTCAAGAAAAACACTAAAAACTACCCCTTAGAGTTGAACTAGAGGGTTGAAATGTTATATTATATGAGAAGTACTCTACTAAATATTATATTCTAGAATAAAGAAGGTATAAACTAAATAATTACTGTATTTAAAATATTTATTGCAATTTATAGATCAAGAACAAAATAACATTTTATAAATATTTACAAGATTTACTTTGTTAAACATGAAATAATATTATTTTACCTTTAAAATTACAATTACAATAAATAGTAATTAATTACAAAATATAAGTTTCATCACAGTTACTGAGTTAATGATGCCTCAACCCCTATTGTATACTTATTAGTTCTAACTTAATACTTAGTACATGAATTTATTATTGAACAACAACTGTTTGTAATATAAATAAATACTTATGTCTAAATATATTAAATAACATATATTACAAAATAAATAAAAGGTGTATTATAATTACTAATATCACTTAAAGAAATTAACAAAAACATGCATCTTTGGTATTATCCATAATCCAGTCCTTGTAGTTGTTGACTCTCGAGTACACCCCTGGATAATCCGCTGCTGCACACCCCTGGCCCCAAGAAACTACCCCTGAAACAAAAAACGATTTGTTAGTATCAAAGTTATAAATAAATAAAGAGTTAGTACTATGTTATTTCGGTGTATATTTATTTATTTCTAATAGGTTTGGGGCTAGTCTGTATTTTCAGAGTTAATTTTAAATCCAATATTGAATAAATTATGTTTCTAATTTTTTTAAATTGAGTTAAATAACGCTAAAATAATATAGAACCTTTATACTTTTTCAAATTTTGGAGTAATTCAACTAGAAAAATTATCTATCTATATTTTTTATTAGTCTATTGAAAAGACACTTAAATAATATAGGTACATTTTACAAAACTCATTAAAAAAATTTGTTAATAAGTTGGAAGGATCCAAGAAATATATTTATTTATAAATAAATATGTTTTAATAAAACAAATTCGAATGAATTACGAAGACCTTCCTATTAATTATTTCTCAAATCATTTCTCATTAAAAAAATGTATATAAAATGCAACATATCAGAAAATTTATTCATTTCACAAATAAATAATTATAATATTCCATTTTCATCGCATATATTTTTCGTCAAAGTATTAAGAGCAAAGCAAATTAGGAGGTTCTAATCTTCATTCAATTATTAGTAGGAGGAACTAAGGAGGAGTTATGCAGAACCTTAGATTATATCTATTTTCGGCTAGATCTCTACAAAAATCGCTACATTTTGGCTGTGATCTAGTAGATTTTATAGTCTAAGATTTGTGTGTTCAATTAGCAATAATGAGTGATTATACTTTAACGACATCTGTTGGATGTGTTTCAACTATTATTAATTTATAAATTGACAATTTCCATTATTTTTTAGGTTATTTTATCTGGAATTCAAAAAAACTGTATCTTCAAAATAAATAACAGGTATTGTTAAATATAAATATTATAATTATTAAATTGTTTATTTGATTTAAGTCTATGGTTATTTTTATAATGTGAGTTAATTTTTCTTATCAAATTTCTGGTATTAGATGATACAAAACTTTGTTTATTGATTTCAGATGCACAATTTTATACTTTTTATTCTTACTTTTGCAGCATTTGTGCCTAAAATAGTTGAAGGAAAGTAAAAACAAATCATAATAATTGTATTTCAAAAACCAGGAAAACTTATTATAGCCATACATTGTACAAAAGTGGGAGCACACAATTTGGACAAATATAGTTTTGTTGAAGTGTAGTTTGACCAAAAATTATGAAGCCAAACTGTATTTTAGTTAAACTGTAATTTGTACAACTGGAATTTTGTCAACCTGTAAATATGCCAACCCGTAATTTAGCCAACTGTATTCTAGACAAACTGTAATTTCACATTCCGTAATTTGACCAAACTGCAACTTCGACTAATATTATATTGTCAAATCGTTTTCAGGTAAACCGTATTTTAGCCAAAACTGCGATTTGACAAAAATATAGGTGTAACGGTGACACGTTGGCATACTAACGCTATAAAAGTCATAAGTAAGATATTAAGTGTAGTAATTGAACGGAGGATGGCTTCAACACAGAAGAGTTTTCCTGAGAATGAATCTTTTTATTCAGGTGATGCAAATGTGTTTGAATATTTTAGATTTTTATTTGTATTTATTTTAAAGGCACCGGATTATACGTAGACATTTATGTTTTTAAGTTTAGATATGGCAGAAGGTTGTGTGCTGGCCACATCAGATTTATGTGCAGTTTTATGTTTGGGTGAAAATGTATAATCATAAATAACATAAATAAAATTGACTTACCGACTTCAAAATAGATGTTATTCATTGCCACATGAAGAGGTCCACCACTGTCTCCCTGAAAAATGCAAAATCATTCAATTAATACATAAAATTAAAACGTTAAATAGATGCATTTTCTAACTGCCCAGATAGCACAATTATCCAAAAGATATCACCAAGGTTTCTTATTAAAGTTATTTAAGATAATTTCAAAAGATATCTTATTGATAACAATTTGAAGATATCTTGTGTACTGTGATCTTAAAGTAATTCCTATGAAGATATCCCTTTGATATCTCCTAAAATTGATCGTATCTTTTAAAGTTATTCGAAAGATGTAATCGTAACAACGATCCCTAGGATGCCATTGCGAAGATATCTTGAATAATGCATTTGCTGTAATCCATTTTATATCTTCTAAAATTGATCTTACAGGTATCTTTTATAGTTATTCGAACGACAATTATCATGTAAACAACGATCCGTAGTGAATATATCTTATAGAGGATGTTTATTTTAAGTGGCGCACCATTGCTATCTCGAGAAGTATAAGAGCTACGAAGTTGGTTAAATTAGCAAACAATTTCTATTTTATACGACTACTTTAATGAACGAAACTAATTTTTTTTAAGCCCTGTGGTTCTCAAACTACGGGGTGCAACTTTCTTTATTTCAAATGGGGACCTATTTTTTATTCGCTTCAGTATTTTTTTCTGAATTCAACGAGATATTAGTTTCTTATCCGGGCATAACAAAAATATAAGAAAATCTCTATTGAAAATTATGATAACTTAATTAAAATCTGATTTTGGTGGTTCGAGTCCCGCCATGTTGACGGTTTATTCTCAAATTCAGCATTGTTAGGTTGTTAAATCAACGCGTCGTACATATTTGCGATATGAATGCTATTTCTTTTTACCTCTCGCCTCATATTCTAGAGAGGTATTGTAATGGGTCAAAATTTTCGAGTATGAGTTTTTAGTAGATAAGCACGTTTCAGGGTCTCTAGAATACGAATTTAATATTTTCCCGATGATGTCTGTGTGTGTGTGTGCGTATGTATATATGGACGTATGAATTATGTGACGATTTTTCGTCCACGATAACTTAAAAAGTATCAAGCCTTTAATAACCAAATTTCAAATTAAAGGTTTTAATAAGAATCTTAACACCGGATAAGATTTTGGTAGAAATCCGCAAACCGGAAGTAGTACTTTTTGGAACTTGATATAGTTTTTCTTAAATAAATTGGTACATTATTTATTTATTACAATTTTTGCAATTAAAAATAAAAGGTAATATAATTATCTACGGGTACAGTTAATTTTAAATACAATTTGCTGAATCTGGTAGTATTTAGAAATAAAATAAAGTGCTACTAAGTACCAATATCTTGTTGTCCATGATATGAAATTTGTTTTTACTCAAAATTTGAATTATAATGACAGTGACATTACAGTTGACATCTTATGCTTGTATATTGGTTTACATTATCGTTTACATATTACATGAACATGAAACTATTAAAATGTAAGTAAAACTATTTATTAGATTAGTAGAATAAGCAGAATTAGGCGAGAGGTCGTGTACTGGCCACAGCAGATTTTTTAGATTTGCTTCTATAATAAACCTAATTAATCGATTTTAAGAAATGTAAAATAGATATTAGTAAGAGAACTATAGGTTAACTTTTAAAGATGTTTATAAGATTTAAAAAATCTGACGTGGACACCACATGACTTCCTTGTACGCCTTGTGTGTTCATACTTTTCTTAATAACTAAAATGTAGAATAATATAAAAAATTCTTTTAACATATTATACTAGTATACTCACAAATATATTTTAGTCATTTTATTTAAACTGCAGAAGAAGATATAAAGCATATTTTACTATTGTCACTGTCATGTCATAATCATTTAAATTTTACGTAGTAACAAATTTTAATCGATCATGGACTACAAGATAAAGAAATACTAAATAAAAAATCTGACGTGGACACCACATGACTTCCTTGTACGCCTTGTTTGTTCATAATTTTCTTAATAACTAAAATGTAGAATAATATAAAAAATTCTTTAACTTATTATACTAGTATACTCACAAATATATTTTAGTCATTTTATTTAAACTGCAGAAGAAGATATAAACGATATTTTACTATTGTCACTGCTACTGTCACTGTCATGTCATAATCATTTAAATTTTACCTAGTAACAAATGTTAATCGATCATGGACTACAAGATACCGAAATATTAAATTATAAGTAGGTATATACTTTAATTATTCTTAAATGATAGAAGATACAGAAAAATTTATAAAATACCGATTGTAGACAATAATCACATAATCTTTCATTTAAAATAAAAAAAATTGCCTAAAATTAATTATTTATCAATTTTTTTTTTAAATTTACTACTTCCGGTTTGTAGATTGAAACCAAAAATAGGAGGTGCACAACTAGATGCTATAACAGTCCTAAATACAAAATTTCAGCTTTCTACGTCTAACCGTATTTGAGTTATGCGACACACATACGTCCGTACGCACGTACGCACGTACGCACGTACGCACGTACGTACAGACGTCACGACGAAACTAGTCATAATGGATTCAGAAAAGGTCAAAACGGATATTTCCGTCAAAATCTGAGAACCGAAATTTTTCGCGATTACAATACTTCCTTACTTCGTACAAGGAAGTAAAAATATATACTTTAATTATTCCTAAATGATACCAGATACAAAAATATTTATAAAATACCGATTTTAGGTAATAATCACATAATCTTTCATTTAAAATAAAAAAATTTGTGTTAAATTAAATATTTATCGAAATATTTTTAAAAAGTACTACTTCCGGTTTATAGATTGAAACCAAAAATAGGAGGTGCACAACTAGATGCTGTAACAGTCCTAAATACAAAATTTCAACTTTCTACGTCTAACCGTATTTGAGTTATGCGACACACATACGTCCGTCCGTCTGAGAACCGAAATTTTTCGCGATTACAATACTTCCTTACTTCGTACAAGGAAGTAAAAATGAATAATATAAAAAGCGACAAACGAAATCGCAAAGATATCTTAAATATTTCTTAGCGATATCTCATATAAGATAACATGATCTAAAAGATATCTTTAGGATTTACTTTGTGCTATATGGGAGTAACCGGTAGAATAGACAATTAAATAAATTTCCAACAAATTCAAAATAACAACACCCCACCTGGCAAGAATCCTTCTTCCCTTCGGGAAACCCAGCGCACATCATATTCCCTGTGATCCTGTTCGCCCCATAGGCAGTCTTCTTGCACTCCTCGTTGGACAGTATAGGCACCGTGACCTCTCTGAGCCTGGTGGCGAGGGGCCCACCCTCGTCGATGGCGCCCCAGCCGGTGACGACGCCGTCGCTGCCGGCGAAGTCCCCCGGGGGCGGCAGACACACGGGGCGCACGTTCCCGCCCAGCGGAACGGACTCGTTGAGTCTCAGCAGGGCGATGTCGTTGTCGTAGTTCCGGGTGTTGTAGTTCGGGTGTTTGATAGATTTAGTGATGCGACGTTTGAGGGTTTGGGTCTCGTTGTGCCGGGTACGGTCGTGTTCTAGGAGGTAGGCTGTTATTCGCTTGTAGTCGAACCTGGAATGAAGACGATTTGGTTATAAAATTATTATAGAATGGTATCAGTCCTCTTAAGAGGACCGTCTACTACCTAAAATCCAGCGTAAAATATACTAATGTAACGAGTGTTTTGTGGCCAGTACAAGAATGGTAAAATTGTATTTCAACAAGGATTTCATAGAGAAAGAATGAATCTACAGATGTGCCTTTTTCAAATTTTGATTAAAAAATCTGACGTGGCCATCACACAACCTTCCGCCATATCTCGACTTTAAACAGAAATGTATACGTACAATCCGGTGCCCATTTAAAATATACAAATAAAAATTTAAATTATTCAAACACAGATATTAGTGTATCACCTGAATCAAAAGATTCATTCACACGAAAACTCTTCTGTGTTGAAGCCATCCTCCGTTCAGTTACTACATTTAATAGCTTACTTATGACTTATATAGCGCTAGTATTCCAACGTGTCATCTGTCTCATCTGTCAATATTTTTTTCGCAAAAACAAAAATCAACCGATCATAGATTACAAGATTTCTACGTTTTATTTGATAAATTGATTTTTAAAATTTTACTACAGTTCTTTAATGCTACCATATAAAGACAAATTTATTATAACCCAAGTTGCAAATAACTTTTCCCCTTACTCTTATTACAAATAAATACTGTATTTATCAAAATTTATAGAAATTTTTGACACTTAATCTTTTCAATCTTCAAAAAATATCACTTCCGGTGAAGATATTTGTACCAAAATCTAATGAGCTCTTCCTATTCGTATACAATTGTAAAATACCAAATATCAAAATTTTTGGGTAATTCGTATTTGAGTTATGCGACATCCGGCATCGGCCCGGACCACACACATACACACACACACACACACACACACACACACACACACACACACACACACACACACACACACACACACACATACATACAGACATCATCGAGAAACTATCAAAAATGAGTTGTAAGGACCCTAATTCGTGCTCATCCACTTAAAACTCACAACCCGATTTTTTGCATGATTCCAATACCTTCCTTTACAGGTAAGCGGAAGGTAAAAATTGTACATGAATATAAAAATTCCGAAAAATGCAAACTTTACACGGTTAAATCTCATGATACAAATTGATTTTTAAAATTTTAAAAAGGCACATCTGTAGATCCATTCTTTCTCTATTAAATGTTTATAAAAACACCATCCTGAAGTCAATAATAATCTGGCAGTTTACTCGCAACGAAAACACTTTTACAGTATTTTTCAACTTCAAAATGACATTGAATAGCTAGGATGCGACAAAGTACGAGTTTCAGGCTGGTTTCAGGCAGTCGTAGTAGTGGGGAAAAGAGTGGAATGGAAAAAATTTAAAATCGAGAGTATTCTAGGAATTCGGTAAAAACGTAGACGAGCCCCATAAGGGCATTCGCACGAGGATTCTTGAATATTTTACCAAGATTCTGAATCCAGGAAAAGAAGAAGATTCAAGATTCTGAATCCTGAAAAAAATTAATTCATGGTTTTGAAGCAATCAATAAATTATAAATTATTATTTTTCAAGACTCATTGAAGATTCAATTCAACCGCAATGTAACAGGTAATTCTCACTAGAAAGAAGAAAACTTCTTCTTTTCCGGGATTAAAAATATTGAGAATGGAATAGTCGGTATTTTAGTTAAATAAAAACTGACTGCATTCCCGAATATTCTATCCTTAATTAAAAATATTGGTAGAATCTTCAAAGAATCCTAGTGCGAACAGAGCTTTAAACGCCATGACGTAGATAGAATCTCAATAACCCTCAATCCGTGCGGTGATCTTTGAAAGTCAAAGCGGCAGCAGAGAGATTCTCATGCAACCAAGATGATCAATTGGTCAGCTTGAAGAATCCGAGCGCAATTTAATTGTAAAATATTTTTATAATTGAACAACAATCACACATTACTGGCCGAGAGACTAAACCACGGAACTCCGGGTTTATACATTATTTTCATCACATGCACTCTCAATTAATAACATGAAGTGCACGTGAATTGACGACTGGTAACCGCACACACCGATGGCTTATTGTATGCCAGGAAGACAAACCTTACTAGACAATATCAAAATAATTGATTAAAATAATAAAATAATTTTTATGTACGACTGCATTATAAAGTACTGTTTATAACATAATTTTGCAGCAATAAAGCAGCTCTTTATAATACTAGTAAAATAAAGTTTCTTTATTTTACTAGTAAAATAAAATAATAGAAATAATAATATTGTTAACATTTTACTTTGCATATGTACAAAGCCATCTCACTTATGGAATTATTTTCTGGGGAAACGATAGCTCAGTCTCTAGATTGTTTGTTCTTCAGAAAAGAATTATTAGAATAGTCTCTAAATCTATGTATAATGATCACTGTAAACCTTTATTTTTAAAGTTAGGAATTATGAGTATTTATTCATTGTACCTGTATAATATAGCTTTGTTTGTCAGTAATAACTCTGAAAAATTTATAAAAAATGTAAACAATAATTATATCACTACAAGACAGGCCAATGATCTCACTGTTCCGAAACATAAATCTACTTTTTACGAAAAAGGGCCTGAATATATGTGTATTAAAGTCTACAACAAATTGCCAGCCAATATTAAATGCAAACTTGGGTCTAACGAGTTTAAATGTACACTAAAAACTTATTTTACATCCAATTGCTTTTACTCAATTAATGAATATCTTAATATGTAATACTTACTCTCTTATATTATTTTGTATTGTATGTATTTTATAATGTACTGACGATTCCGATAGGCTGCTTTGTACACCTTATTATGGAATAAAATATTATTATTATTATTATTATTATTAATAAAATAATAATAGAAAAGGCACACTTCGCTAGAGATTAAATTTTAATTTGTCATTTGTCAAATGTGTCATTTTGTAAATGTCATTATAGATAATAGAAAATCTTGCGTATAGGGCAGTCAAACATAAAATGTATGCAACACGTATATAATATAGGGTTTTATTGACTCGCTGCGCTCGCTCGTCCCCTAAACTGTCTCGCCAATAAAACCCTATATTATATACTTGTTACATAAATAGCTATTTCTGTAAAAGATTATTTTAAAAACTCTTTAAATTATGTCTAAGTTATTTTTATAATAATATTCAAACAGAAGCAAACATTGTACTTAGAAATTAATTGGAATTCAGTAACAGTTCTCGTTGTTAGCACTTAACACTAGTAGTAGTGCAAGAGCTAAATTTAATTATAGTTATCACGTTAACAGCAATGCAGATTCCAGTTTGTGTAATTAAATTAATTGCGTTAGTTCGCGAGTAGAATACCATTTAATCTTACTAAATAATTAACCACAACACTAAATCAATTTGATAGTGTTAGTGTACTACAAATCCAATTTCAGATAATGCACATTGTGCAAATTATAATGTAATTAATATTAAAATATTAGAGACAATATAAACAAAAATTTTAGTATCTTGGCGTCTAAGCTCTACGACGGCTGTTAATAATTCATTTGTTCTTGATTATTATTAAGCTAGTGTTAAGCCGTTGCGTGAATCTAGAGACAATAATGAATAATGAGTACATACGTTGCAATGCAATGAGCTGCTGTAAGAAGGTATTTGTCACTTATGAGGGCTGCACCGCAATAAAATCTGTTTCCATATTTCAACAGCGTCATCCATGGATACTCATTCACTTGAGTTTCTTGTCCGCCCACAATTCGATTGAGTTTATTCGTCCTTCCACATTCTGCACAAACAAAAATACATACATAAACATAATAATTGTTGGAGAATAAAATAAAAATTTAATATTAACGACGAATTGTTGTTATGAGATATTTTGTTTAATTGTTAAGCAAGTTTATATTCTCTCAACTTTTATTTTATTTGTAAACCAATATTTTTTCAAACACTCATAACTTTGTGCCAAATCATCGTAGGAACTTCGTTCTTTGAGTCCTTCATAGGGAATTGAACAAATTTTAGTGCTCTTTTTGTGGATTGAGTAAAAAAATATTTTAATTTCAGTATACATCGTCAAAGTTGGACATTTTTCCATTAAAAACATTTTTTTTTCACATGGGTGCTTAAGGAGGTTCTCTAGACATTTAAAAAAATGTTCTAATGCAACCAAACTTTGAATTTATGTTGTCTGTGTGATAAAAATGATACCTGAATTTTTTGGAAATTTTTGACCACGTAGTTTGAACGAAATTAATTGTTAAATTTTTATATTTTACATGGGCTCTTATGGCTTTCCATTAATTGATTAAATAAAAAGATGTTAGAAATGTTCTATTTACTTAATTTTTGGTATATAAACGTATGCAAGCACGGACATCAATTGCCCAAAATTTGAAGAAGGTTGACCACATAGTTGTAACAATATTGTTGTTGTAAAAAAATCTTCAAGCATTTTTTGATTAGTGAATTAGAAATTATTGTAAAAATATATCACCGCAACTGAACGAATTGCAATATCAACTAACACCCGTTGACCGAATTTTGTTTTACATTAATAAAAACATTTTTATTAATTCAAGGCTGACATCTGAGTACGCCACTGAATGTCTAGGGAACCTCCTTAAATTGCGCTTAAATTCGCATGCATGACTTTAAAGTAGACACTTCAAAGTTTTTCGCCCGCAAAGTTTCATCGAAATCGATTGAAAATACGCCGAGTTATGGCGGTTTGAAAATGGTCGAAATTTCATGAATTTCAAGTGTTTAATTTTTTTTCCCTCAGTATAGTTTTAAATTTAAATATGTATATTAGATTTCTAAATTAAAATAAAATTTGACTAATCTAAAGGAAATAGAACATTTTCATAACCGGTTCACAACCACCGGTTTGGTTCCGGTTATGGATTTGCCAAAATATTTTATGATGATTCAAGTTTGGTTCCTTTTTCGTTACTGTTGCAGTAAAATAGATTGCTAAAGTAGTAATATTAGATATAAAACTTCATTCTTACGACAAGGAGGGCAGTTTTCCGGCGGCGTAGGGTTATCAGGAATCACAGGTTTAGGGGTGATTCCAGCAATCCCTAAGATCCACTGTAAGATGTTACTTCGGTTCTTGTCCGGTTCGTTTAACTCAGACATCACGATGTGAGAATCAGGTTTAGGGATGGATATATTTGGAGGCAGTTCGCTGAAGGTCTCGATGCCGAGGTAGTGTGGATCATTGCTGTTCTGGGATGGAGGGCTGTTGTCGACAAACCGAATCTGTAACAGAAGAAAAACATTGTTGAATAGAAGAAAAATATTCAATAACTTTAAGAAGAAGGCATCATTTTCAGTGGCAAAGTCAGAATATTAATAAAAAAAAGTACTAACTAATACAGTATAAGGGCAAAGTTATAATTGTAGCAGGATGACTTACATCTGCTAGGCTCTGGATTTTTGTTATCTTAAGGTAGAAAATCCGTCGGTCATAAGCGTGCGTGATTTCGGTGTGAGGTGAGGCCGAAGCAGTCAAATAATCAGAAATAAATCATTAAAAATCGTAGATTTGGATGTAAATTACAAATCATAGGTATCCAATTAAATAAAAAATATAATTGAAATTTAAGTTTACTCTGAAATGCAGTAGTAGTACGTCAAAAACATAATTTTTCTTGAGACTGGAACCTTTTGCATGCGATTTCTCAACCATTATTGCGGTGACTCATATTTTTTATTTTTCTAATAAATACCTCAAATATCAAAGAATAACATATTAGTTTTCCAAATATGTGTTAGGTTGTTATGATATAAAATTTTCTAATCGTTTAGTAAATCTACTGGTAACCACGCAATGTATTTTAGCGCGTTTTTGTGTCAACTTTAAATTCAATTATCTTCGTTATTTCAACGGTTACCTATAAATTTTAATTTTTATTCAAATTCTACGACTTGTAATAAATGCTGTATATTAATTTAAGTCATATTTTGGGTTGTCACTACCCATGGATTTACTACCTTAAGGTGTTCGTCTACCCTAAAATTTTACAGCGTTACAGAGGTGTACGCCTCCCACGTTTACTTCAATTATAATTGAAATATATGATGCTTTTACATATGAGTGTATTAACAAAGAATGTCTTAATGCTTCCAAATTTTTCTTTTTTTTCTTTGGACTACGAATTTGAAGTAAAAAAATATTTAAAATGACGTTTTTTGAAGTTTTTTGTCATTATTTGATATTATTTTCCTCGGTCATTATAAATGGCAAGAAAAATTTAAAAAACAAGAAGCATGCATCTAAGCTTCCTTTTTCGAATAATTTTTGTTTTACTTAATTTCTTTAAAAAATACACAAGTTATTATGGAAATCTGGAGCCATGTTTACAGTAATTTTCAACTTTAAAATGACATTGCATAGCTAGGATGCGGGAAAGTACGAGTTTCGGGCTGGTTTCGGGCAGCCGTAGAAGTGGGGAAGAGAGTAAAATAGAAAAAAAGTAATATCTAGAGTATTCTAGGAATTCGAAAAAAAGGTAGACAAGAATCTTAAGTTATTTTTAGATACAATATTTCAGAGGTCATCTGCATCCCTCCGTACCCCTTTAGGCCAGACGTTCCTATGATTTTTGGGCGTCTGCGACAGTTTTTCGTTGGACGGGGTACAGATATGACCCGAGATGTAGCTCGTTCTACACCATTTACGCTTTTGAGCGTAAATTTAAGTTTGTATTAGTTATAAATTCATCTATAAGTTTAGTGAAAACGTATAATTATAAGTTTAAGTTTATAAATTTGTGTTCTTTAAACGGTAATTTTGTGTGTTTATTAAAGTTAAATATAACGCTCCCAATTCATCCCTTCCTAATTCGACCACGACTGGTTATCCCCTTTCCCCAATAAAACCCTCTTTTTATCCTACCCCCTATTTCACCCCTATATTGCTACATAATAAAGATATATTATTCCGTTGCCGCTTTAAATTACAAAGGTCGTCGCACGGATTGAGGTTCTGACTGCACCAAGACGAAACGGTCGAAGTGATTGGCATCTACATCTACCATAACTAGGAGTACATCCTATTGACTGGTTATCAGCAATAATAAAATGTGCTTTTAGCACAGTACTTAATAGAGATGTGCAAATTTGTTTTGCAAATACAAATAAAATATTTGCAACTGTACATTTAGAAACAGTATTAAATATTTATTTACTGCAGAATGACCTTTTACCAGGAGTAATATCTTAAAAACTGTTTTATATTTTGTTTAACTACCAATTTGTTAGTGATTAATGCTTGTTAATTAAATATTTTATGTCATACCATTTAAATTTTAATTTGTTTGTAGTAGGTATTAATTTATTGTAATCTGGAATAACCCGCAGGCTCTATATACCAGTCTACCAGTGTATATTTATTTACCGTTAACATGATGTAACGTTAAAAAAATATTGGGCTCATCAACTTTATATTTCTTTTCATATAGTGCATAGAACACTGAGTATAAATGAAAATATAATACGTATAAAGGAACTAAATTTTAAAAACTGCTTACCTAAATTAGTTCTTCACTAAAAATAATTAAATATATTAGGTACTATAATCTTGATTCATACCTATTATAAATTTGTACGACCACATATTCATTGATACTTTAAACTGTATTAGATATAAATATTATAAATAGGTATACCGGCAAATTATACAGGGTGTTTTTATACCTCTGCACGCAACTTTAATAGGTTATATAATTTGATATACTGATTACAGAAAAATAAGATTTTTTCAAAATTCGCAAAAATAAGAGTAGTGAAAATATAAGCGACACTGGTTTGAAATTCTATTTAAATGTTTATTTATTAAATATTACATAAGAAATGACTATTTGTAGATAGTCTGATACTATTTATAATTTTATTTTATAAATAACATAATAAATAAGCAGTTAAATGAACGTTCAAACCAATACCCTTATTTTTGCGAATTTTGAAAAAATCTTTTTTTTCTCTAATCAATATATCAAATTATACAGGTTGGTGGAGGTGTAATGCGATCATAGGGAAATATATGACAATGGAGTTATCATGCTAGGCATTTTGATATACATGGAATAAGTACTGTCAATGTCAAAGTACCTGTCATATTTTTGCATAATAATGTAAGTAGGTATGTGTGCGAGCAGAACGAGAAAGTTTACATGCACTTTTAGATTTTATTATTATTTCTGTTATTGATTACTCTTTTTGCCACACAAATTCATATTACTTCGTTTTGTGACACTACTACAAGATACCTGGCATGAAAGTTCGATTGTCATGTATGTTCCCTATGTTCGCATTTCACCTCCACCAATCTGTATAACCTATTAAAGTTGCGGACAAAGGTATAGAAACACTGTGTATACTTGGACTCATAAATGCATAACATAATATTTATAAATAAGATAACTGCATTCAAAATAAATACATGCACTCGGCAATCGTCATATGCTAAACTTCGCCCATAAACTAAAGTCCTGTTTACACAAGGATTTTTGAAGCATTCTTTGAAGAATCTTTTATGCTTCTTAATTATGAAAAAAAAAATACTGGTGAGAATTGCCTGTCAAAAATCAAATCTTCAATGAGTCTTGGAAAAGAATAATGTTTAATTCATTGTAAATTCAATTTTACAAGAATCAAAACCATAAAAAAATCCTCAAAGAATCAAGTTCACACTGAAAACATTTCACCACAAACACACCGCACACCGGAAAGATCAATTTGTTCACTTTGTCGAACCACCTTTACACACCAACACAATACTTTCTATCTTCCCCCGTTTAATTACCACCAGCATAATTATTTACCTGTTGGTTGGAAACGTGAACAAAACATCCTCCGACCACTACAATCAACAGCACTCTACTACACATGATGTCAGTGGCTGGTAACAGCAAACTGAGTTGGCTTCCGCTGCAGCACAACTCACAGCAGAAGTAGGTAACGAGGTGTTCAGCTGCTGACGCTGACCGACGAAGTACGCGGTTCATGGAAAGTAATTCTAGATGATCTAGATGAGGAGAGAAAATTGAATGATTGATTGAATTAGTGCAGATGATGGTGATTATGGTATTATTGTAATTAGTGATGGAACAGGATGTACATGTCGATGCAGAAGGTTTCAGATTTGTTTGGAGGTTGGAAATTTATCTATAAGCGTATATTTGAAACAGAATTCAGAATATTTGGTAATCATTAACTCCCAGTTAGTAACTTTTTCGCTCACGAAATTGAAAACGGATCACGCCCAATCACGCACGTCATTTTAAGTTTGACTCACGATCACTCACGCTTACGAATTTTTTTATAGTCAGGTTAAAACATTTCTATGAATATTACGATGAGTATACAGGGTGAGTCAGCTAACTATTCCGTATTTTTATCAGAAAGTGACGAAATTTTTGCAAAACATGAACTATCTAAAGGAATTTTTACTGCCGAAATTTCAAATCGATCGGACAAAAACTTCACGAGTGGTTCACTTCAATGTGAAAATTGGACCAATTAATCCAAAATCTCCAATTGCAGCTAAAACAGTTGTTCTAGGAGAGTGCAAGGATTGTTCAGCAATCCAGTGGGGATTTTCATCTGACCAATACCGATGATTGTGTCCATCAAGATGAAAATGTGCCTCATCAGAAAACATGATGTTATTCAGATGACCAATGTTTTCATTCATCGTTCAATTTCGTCTTCTGCAAATTCCAATCGGTTTGCTTTATACTCTTCAGAAATTGCCTGCAGAATTTGAATCTTATAAGGATGCCACTTAAGGTCCTTTAAAATCCTACAAATAGTCGTTTGACTAATCATTAATTAATTAATCATTATTTCAGTCACCAATTAGGAAGCAATAGAGCAATAATGATAAAACTTTGCGAACAAAAACTCAAGTGGCTACTGTATTTACAGCAAAAATTTGGCGGACTTTACACAAATACTTGAGACTTTACAAACAAATGAAATAGGGAACACTTAACTGACTCACTCTGTAATTCATGTATCACGTGGTACATATTTGACTAATTTGATTGGCTGAAATAAAGTAGTAAGGTGGTATCAAATCGATGATATTTTTATAACCGCTGTTACATGTCAACTGTTTTTGTTAATTAATTTCCTACTGTCAGTTTCTTATTTAAATATTGCTGTTTGTCAAAAATAAGACTTAAATTGAATGAACCTGATTGTATTCGGTGGAGAAATGCCAGTGAAGACAAAATTGAGAAAGTGAAACAGAATTTAAAACGTTTTTGGACAACTATTGAAAAAATATAACCACTGCGCACTTGGTCAATTTTCATCGACTAACTCATGCTATCACCGATAATAATCATAGCACTTGTTATATTACCCTCGATAATTTACTTAAGCACCGTAAAATCCGAGGTAAAATCGTAAATAGATGAACAACTTTTGCTCCATTTTTTTCGACAAATCTGTGCGTTGTCTGTGTATTGGAGCGCTAAGAAGTATAAGTAGCAATAACCCTTAAATCATTTGTTTTGTGTTGATATTTTGCAAATTATATATTATGTCGTGACTTGTGATTTTTACTCACGTCCGAAAAAATTTCGCTGACTATAGATTCAGCATGCAGCCTCAAAAATATACGATATAAATAACTTCCTATTTTATTAATAATTTAAATTACATACATACATATCATTTACGCCTATTACCCATCTTGGGTGTGGCAGACTCACATTGTGAGTTTTCGATATAGGTATATATTTACCTTGTGTGCGGTTACCAGCCGTCATGGTTATTAGTGGAGAGTACACAACAAAAATATTAAATGTATAATGTAAAAATTCTTTTGTGAATCCAGTTTTCCTGGTTTTATGTAAAACTAAAATTCTCTCTGATATTTTGATCGCAAATCTATAACAATATATTCATATTTCCGTAGAAAGAAAATCGCATTTTCGCATTTGAGTATTATTGACGACTATACGAAGACGAACATGCACACGACATACATTTTTATCTACATATTTTATACTTGTATAAGTTCCTTTTCTCTGGAAATTCCAGCAAGAGATTTGAGTATCTGCAAAATCGTTTTATTACTTTCAAGAGAATTCTTCCGTTACTTGAACAAGAAGATGCAGAATGCATGAAAGAATAAATAATGTAGTACTGTTGCACTTGGGAAGATAAGAATTTTGTATTTTAAAAGTGAGTTAACTATTCAGAAAGTAAATATTTGTTACTTCTTTTATTCAGTTTGGTTTGTAAGGGCAACAAATCACCAGCCTTTAAATCACTGGTATTCTGTTCTCGAGAACTATTTCTCGTCTCGTAATTTTGAACTCTTCTCTCGTCTCAAATATCCGAGACGAGAAATTTATTGATTCTCGTTCCGTAATTTCTAGATGAGAGTTTCAGTTTCGAGAATTCTGGATTTCTCGAGAACTATTTCTCGTCTCGATTCAAATATCCGAGACCAGAAATTTATTGATCCTCGTTTCGTAATTTCGAGACGAGAGTTTCAGTTTCGAGAATTCTGGATTTCTCGAGAACTATTCCTGTTCTCGAGTTTTGAACTCTTCTCTCTTCTCAAATATCCGAGACGAGAAATTTATTGATTCTCGTTTCGTAATTTCGAAATGAGTCGAGAATGAGCCGAGAAATTTCTCGTCTAGGCGGTATCACTATTAGGGGTAAATAAAATATCCAGAAATCAAATTTTATTAAGCTATAGACATTTGTGCATTGTCTTATTTCAGTATTCACTTGGCTTGTCTATGTTTTTACAGAATTCCTAGAATACTCTCGATTTTACTTTTTTTCCATTCCACTTTTTTTCCCACTACTAGGGCTGCCTGAAACCAGCCCGAAACTCGTACTTTGCCGCATTCTAGCAATGCAATGTCATTTTGAAGTTGAAAAATACTGTAAAAGTGTTTTCGTTGCGAGTAAACTGTCAAATTATTATTGAATTCAGGATAAAGTTTTTATAAACATTTAATAGAGAAAGAATGGACCTACAGATGTGCCTTTTTAAAATTTTAAAAATTAATTTGTATCATGAGATATAACCGTGTAAAGTTTGCAGAAAAAAGGATTTTTTTTTGAATTTTTATATTCATGTATAATTTTTTAATCAAAATTTTAAAAAGGCACATCTGTAGATCCATTCTTTCTCTACTAAATAAAATTTTACCTTTCTTGTACTGGCCACAAAACACTCGCTACATTATGCTGGTTTTTAGGTAGTAGACGGGCCTCTTAAAACTAAATCGTTTGTCATTCATTCTAATGCAAATAATCTCCAAAATAATTCAAAGCATTTACGAGTATTGTAACACTAACATTGACTTACATTCAAAATTCGAGTAAATTCGTTTGACCTAAACCCAAAATGCAAATTTAGTTCCTATGAATCACGGAGTCAAATCGGTTTGTAATTTTCCTGTTTCATTAGTTCATCCTGTTGTCGTCAGTGTCAAAAATCTTCCATAAATTGCAGTAATTAAAGACAGTGACTTTCTTCTTTCTCTTTCTTCGTCGGTGACATCAAGAGGAACAGAGAGAGAGAGAGGGTAATTTACATGCGCGACACAGTGGCGTGGAACTGGGTCAAGGTAAGTGGAGCACAGAGGCAGCGGCGCACGTTGTTTGGGGCTTCACGGACATAGAGGATTTGTCAGTAATTAGAGTTGCATAATGAGATGGAAGTGATTACTCTTTTGTCTTATTAAAGGCTTCAACTCCATCTACTCGCAGTCTAAATCAATCTCAAAACTCTAAATCTATATTTTAATTAATATATAAAATTTAGACATTAAAATAATTAAATATATTTATAAAATTTAAACTTTAACACAATTAAAAGAAAATGTGAACTGAACAAATTTTAAATATATTTTTTATTTTGGGACATAAAAAAGATATATCATAATTTCGATAAAAAATATAGCATTGTTGCATTGTTCTAGTCTTCAAATTTTTGTATTTAGTTTTTAACTTCATGTTCTATTGCATAATTATTATGTTAATAATACAAGTACAATAATTAGGTTTCATTTTGCCTATAGAGTGGAAGGTAAACAGCCCTTAATTTCAGAGCTATATTTTTATTTACATAGACAGAATCATGAAATTCATAAAACATTAGAAATTAAAATATAGTATCCATATACAGGAAAATGCAACATCATAAGATGTAAATCTAGACTAGAAAAATTATAAATTATAAAATACCTGCATCAAAAGATTCATTAAGGGTCTCGTCTCCGTAACAAAATATTGCGTGTTTAGAGGTGTAGCAGTTTCTGCTTTACTCATTGCATATTAAAAATTTGAAGGAAAAACAGGTACTAGATTTTTGTGAAAGAATGAATCTAGGATTATGCCCAGTTAGAATTCTGAAAAAATCTTTGAAATCCATATACAAAATTAATGAAAAAGTGTGTTTTAAGCAATTTTTTACATGCTTGTCAAAACTGAGTATGTATAGGACACAATAATGCTACTGGGATGTTCATTTAGTTCAGTTCAGCCTAATTTATGTTTCCCTTGTGTTGAAGAAACAAACTAATTTGCTAGATTAGCGTCTTCCTATCTGTTTGCATTTATGCTGAAATTAAAATTCTAGATTTGAATTTTCCTGTGGATGAATCCTTTGATGCAGAAATTTTATTACTAATACATTTCTTACATTTGCATCCTGCTGAGTTTGCATTCATGCTGAATTTAAAACTCTAGATTTGAATTTTCCTGTTGATGAATCCTTTGATGCAGAAATTTTCTAGATTGCATTTTCCTGTTTTGTATAATAGTGTATGAACATTTTAGAAATTTTTATTTTCTGGTGTTGAACGGACACCTAAATTCATCTGCTACTATAAAAACAAATAAAGTACCTTTTGTTGTAAAGAATTCTCTGATTTAGTTTCTCAAGGCGAAAGAAAGATAAGCAGATAGAGCACCGGATTTCAGTTTCCATGACACTGGCCCTGAAAGCGCACACACCCACTTTCAGCAGTGAATTTTCAACACCGCTGACTGATATCGAAACATGGTGATACCGTTCACGCCCTCATTTGATTTATGATCTTATTTTGCTTCATTTGACAACCTTTCATAGCACGGCAGTTGACAAACGCTTAAGGGATGAATTAAAGGGAGGCTTACATAATTTTTATCACCAATTGATAATAATTTCTTTGAGAAACGAAAATAATAGATATTTATACATCAAGTGAGATATGTGAATGTTTATTCAAGAGAAGAAAGTTTAGCCCTCGAGCCCAAAGGGCGAGTGGGATAATTTCTTCGAGTTTAAAACGTCAAAATTGAATAAAATGAATTAAACTTTACTTATCGTTTAGCATCCCAAATGATTTTGATTTTCATACACATATCTATCTATCTTGAGTTCTTCCAAATTAGGTGTGGCAGCCTCACATATTATTATAGTGTAATCAAACCACTCGGATCCAGTGGAATTATTGTCGGTTGCTGGGATCGAACTATGGACCACGAGCATGCTACCGTTCAACTAACCGTGTGTGGTTGTGTGCGGTTACCAGCCGTTAGCTCATGGGTACTCAATACTCATGATTGGTGGAGAAAAGTACATCACATGGTTCATTGTCATTACGCCCTGTTCAGACAAATATTCTTTGACGATTTTTTAATACTTCTGAAATCTGAACTTTGAAATAAATAATCCTAGTGAGAATTATCTGTGAAATTACAGTGCCGCTAAATTGAATCTTTTACAAGAGAAAGGAAGAATTTTTAATTCAAGGATAGTTTCAAAACAGTGAATCAAAAAACCTTGTGTGAATAGGAATTTAGTTAATTTTAGAGAATAAAGCCTCATTCACTCTTCACTCATAAGCATTTAGTTTGAAGGTTTACATTCATGTTTACGTTTAAGAATGTTTAAATTCATGTAACTATATGAGCATCCGCACTTTTCACTTTCTAGCACTAAAGTGTGAATCCTCCAAACTTTAAGTTTATGTTTACCACTTACTAAAGCAAATTTAAGTTCATTATGTGAATGCTGTGTTTCTTAAACTTAAAATATTTTGAAGTTGGATTTTAATTGACTGGAAATTTTTATACATAAGTAATACCAACTCCTGAGGAGGGCTCATGTGGGGCCGAAACCGGTAGAATGGTATAAAAAATATATCTTTTTGACTGCAACCGTGCAACCCATCTACTAAAATCTTTTAATTAAAATATTTTATGTAAACTTTTACACGAAACGCGTATGTGATGCGAATGAGACTTAAATTACTCCATTCCATTTTATCATAAAAATGTATCGTTCAAGTTCAGCATTGTATGTATATCTTAATCCAGCGAGTAAAATAGGACAAAAAAGATAAATATTAGTGCGCATTTCACGTGTTTAAATAATAAACATCAACCTTGCATAGACAGACAGTCTTGCTATTGTATTGTCCTTGCATATGAAAATATGATATGGAGGCACTGATAAAAACACACAAACAAGGCTACACCCTTACTGCAAAATCAAATGCAATATTATCCGACCAACATATTTGTTTATTTTCATTTCTCTGACCTATTTGCATGAATTATATGCAAGTGCAGAGCTTTGGCAAATTTATACATTTTTTGAAATGATAACTGAACTGGTTTTAACTGCTTTTGCAAATATTAAAATGCAAATTTCGCGATATTTTATTTTTATTTTTAGTGTTCTACATTTTTAATGAAGGAGTTAAAGAAAAAGATGTTTACATTTTAAATACATAAATGAGAAATGTTAATTTAAAAAAAAAACTTAATTGTTTCCTGAATACTGAAATAAACTACTTGTAAATGTTATTTTAATTGCGGATTCATAAATTGATAATTTGTTATACAACATACTTGTATTATAATAAATTGATTACCTAACTGTTATTATTTAATTATTTATTATTAGTCGTATAGTAGAAGTTACTCTTAAAACCCAGTGTGGCAATATTTCAGACTCGCCCTTAAATAGTATATTATATATTGAGGGACTAAAGTGCATGATTTAATCCTGAGGGTGAAGTTTATTTCACGAGCCGAAGATGAGGGAAATAATCACCTGAGGGATTAAAGATACTTTAGTCCTATGGTATATACGCTATTTTTGCACTTCATCCTCAAATGAATGCAAAATAGTTTAAAAGAATACACATTTTGCAATTTTGACAGTAAATTTTATGACAAATATTTATATTGTTACCATAGATACTCTGTAACAAATAGCACGTATTTACTTGACAACGGGAATAATTAATTCAATTTCTTGACAACGGGATTAAATATGAAAAATAATCCCTTGGGATTAAATTAAGAATCTTAGTCCCTAAAAATAAAGACTAAAGAAGAGTTTTAGTCCCGGAAGAAAAAAATAATTAATGCCCCAGACATTTTAAGTGTAGTGTGACAATTTAGTGTTTGTGTTTGGTTTAGTTTATTTTACAGATTTGATTAGTTTTAGGAAAATCTCAAGTGTTTGGGCCATGTTAGTTTTAAGTTGTTTTAGTATAATAAATTGTAATGTGTGACGGAGTGTGACAAGGGTCGGTGTGAGGTGATGCTGACCGTATGTTGGTATGTTAGAGATATAGGCATGAGTGGTATCGAGAAGTAAGGGGTGTGAAAGGGCAAGTGTGTGTTTGATAATTTTTAAGTTAGTGTATTTCGTGGAGTCCTGTAGGAAGGAAGTTTATTTTCAATTAACGTAGAAGAAGGAGTTTGTAAATAAGACTGTAAATAAATTGATACGTGTGTACATAGTCTGTATTCCTGTGTTTTATTAGTATATTTATCCTGACAACTTATTATTGATAAAATACATTACAGGAACAACGAGAATAATCCTAATAACAATTATCAGACGTGTGGATTAAATAATAGGTTTATAATAGTATATGCTAACACCAGTAATAGCAAAAATAAGAAAAATAAACTTTTTCATGAATATAAAAGGAGTATTCCGAGCATCTTATCATAAATTTTACTAAACTTTTCATGATTCGTAATTTATATTCCATATTTTTGAATTGTAATTTAACTTTTAAAATAGCATCTTAAAATTACACGTACCTATGTTAGCAGCATATACTATTATACACCTATTAGTTAATCCACACTTCTGATAATTGTTATTAGGATTATTCTCGTCGTTCCTGTAATGTATTTTATCAATAATAAGTTGTCAGGATAAATATACTAATAAAACACAGGAATACAGGCTATGTACACGTATCAATTTATTTATCGTCTTATTTACAAACTCCTTCTTCCACGTTAATTGAAAATAAACTTCCTTCCTACAGGACTTCACGAAATACACTGACTTAAAAATTATCAAACAAACACATACACTTGCCCTTTCACACCCCTTACTTCTCGATACCACTCATGCCTATATCTCTAACATACGGTCAGCATCACTTCACACCAACCCTTGTCACACGTTACAATTTATTACTTAAAACAACTTAAAACTAACATGGCCCAAACACTTGAGATTTTCCTAAAACTAATCAAATCTGTAAAATAAACTAAACCAAACACAAACACTAAATTGTCACACTACACTTAAAATGTCTGGTTCATTAATTATTTTTAAGGGCGAGTCTGAAATATTGCCACACTTATAGTATTATATTCGTACACTACCGGAAAAAAGTAACCGCCCCTCCAGAAAAGTTGAAAAATAGGTGCATTTTCAAACCGTCATAACTCGGCTGTTTTTCAATGAAATTGGATGAAACTTTGAGTCCGAAAAACTTTAAAGTGTCTACTTTAAGGGCGTGGAAGCGATCTTAGGTTTAACCCCTTCCGCACCCCGCTACACCACAATGAAAAAAAAAGTTAAAAAAATTGTGGACCTGATTCTCCAAAAATGCAATAAAATTCAATGAATTTCCTACTAAGGACGCAAAGAACGGAGTTGATACGTTGATTTGGGCAAAGTTATGCGCACTTGAAAATAAAGTGCATTTGCGGAGTCTTTGGCTCATAACTTGGCAATTGGACGAATCTTTGTGACAAAAGACGAATTTTCCTCTACTTTACGAAGGTGAACTCAAAATTAGGATGATTATGTTTCTCAACCTCTATAACCCCTTACAAATAAACGCAACGTTAGGTCTAAAAAATTCGAAAAGATTTAACATATTAAAATTTGAAGTTATTTCACTTATAAGTAAAAGCTGTACAGTGGCGCAAATATTGCAGTTTTATTTTTACAAATATGGGGGCCAAATATATTTTTCCCTCAAACAAAAATTATTTGTTATTTTTATATTTAACAAAACAGCGCGGAATCAAAGTTTTTGACTGTTTTCTGCCATGGGTAGAGGATCACCTTAAAGGTTGTGCTTACACGACTATAGAATGAAATTTACAAAAACTCGGTTCTATTTTGTTAAATAATTTCTAGAAATTACTAAAAGGACGAGTTTTTCATAATTTTATAGTCTCCTTAATCTCTTTATAGCCGTCTTTCGATTAATGTACTTAATCGATTTCAAACTAAACATATCATTTTTATTTATTCACAAACGTATATAATTTATACTTTGCATTTGTCAATTCACTTATGGGGTTCAAGATTTTTCATGTTAAATATCAGTTAGCAATTTTTAATAACATAGCCAGAATCGTAGAAATTCTCTATTGAAACATCCCGCAACCAATAAGTCTTTATCAAACAAGGAAACAAAAAATGCTGATCAAAAATATTGGAAAAAAACATTTCATCATGAAGTCACGAAAGAAAGTCGGAACCAATTTCCCAGAAATTATTCTAATCACGCATTTTCAATAACAAATCTAACAATTCCGTCCTTGCGGTAAACATAGCATAGCAAAGAGCATAAGGTCGCGATAATTCAAATTGCGTAACCTAGCGTAAGCACAATATGAATATGACATAGACATAGATATTACACCTCGCAGACAGATGTGCGTTTTTGTGGATTATGAAAAATGGTCAAGGTAAAAAATCCCACTATTGGACCGAATAAATAATTCATTAAACAATGCACCAAGATAATATGACAATATATAAATATGTTTTACTTGGCACAGGGCACACAAGTTCAGCAGTGATATCTGTAAGAACAGAAAAATTAACAGTGCCGAAAATTTAAATTTAAATCATGCAGTGGTGTTTTTTGATTTTTATTGTTACTACCGTGTTTGGTGCACCCTCTTTAGTAAGTTTTTATAAAAAAATTATGTGCACAATTGACTACAAAGTCTAACGATAAATTATTGTATTTTTGTCAATCTATTTTGGATTATTTTGGAACAAGCACAAAATTAAATTATTGGAATAAATTTTCTCGGCAGTTGTTATATTAGAACAGAAAAAGACAATTAGTTAAATGGGAATATGTATGCTTAGAGATTCATCAAGTCAAGTAGCTTGACATTTTTGTGAATTACTTGACTTGACTTGAAAATCAAGCTTTTTAAAAATTCATTACTTGACTTGACTTGATTTTCTATCGTTACTACTTGACTTGATATCAAGTAATTTCAAACTACTTGATATTACTAGATAACGAACAATTTTGTTAATAAATGCACAATTCAGTTGAAAAGTTCATTAAAACAAAATGCAGTATTTCCCGAGCTAATTATAGAACGATTTTATATCTACACCAACGCTGTATTTTTATTCTTTTCTTGCATAATGTATTATTTTTTGTAAAAAACTGTCAGATTTTAATTTGGTTTTATGCATAATTGTCTATATTGCCAGGCCTATTGTTATACATTTATATCTAATTTATGATATGCAACGCAGTTTTGAAAAATTATTTAATATTTCTCCTAACTGCTTCATTTTCAATTATCAAGTACTTGAGATTTTACTACTTGATTTTCAAGTTACTTGAAATTTAACTACTTGACTTGACTTGATTTTCGAATTCTATTACTTGACTTGAACTTGACTTGATTTCAAGTCAAGTCAAGTCAAGTAGCTTGAAAATCAGGTCAAGTAGTGAAACCCTATGTATGCTATAACGGTCAATTATTTTCAAATTATGAAGCGCGAAGTTAAGTGTTACAATTCATACTGGGATATAAATCTAATCAAATGAATTATCTGTAAGTATTCCTGCAAGTGAGTCTAAATATTTTTCGTTTTAGAATTTCAACAATTCAAGAATCTCAAGAAATTTTCAAACTAGAAGTATTAATGGAAATCCCTGCGACTGTGGTATGGATACTTATAAAATTTATTATTAAATTAGTACCTACCTTAAGCGGCTCGTCTACGTTTTTACCGAATTCCTGGAATACTCTCGATTTTAATGAATTTAAATTAATTTTAAAAAGGCACATCTGTAGATCCATTATTTCTCTATTAAATCCTGGTTGAAATAAAATTTTACCATTCTTGTACTGGCCACAAAACACTCGCTACGTTAGTACATTTTATGCTGGATTTTAGGTAGTAGTTGGGCCTCTTAAATATTAGAGTAGTCCTTGTAAATATACGAAAAATAAAGTATGAGAATTAAAAGAATAGTTTGCATTAAAAACGTATTTTATTTCAACTGACTAATGAAAATTTGAACTAAATTCATACTCAAGAGATTGACTTTCAAAAGACTCATAGCAACTTAGAAACTTAAATGATTAAATTTGTGTATAACATCAAAAAGTTTAGCCGCTTGACTTTATAAAAAATCAAATTCAATTAGATTCTCATTCACTTTGAGCTTTTTGAGGCGAACTTAAAGTTTAAAGTAAGTACTATTTAAATGTTTGTAACCCGCATACAGAAAATTTACTTCGTAATTCTCTTTAAGAATATTTTAACAAGTAAACAGCAAATTAAATTAATGAAATATACAAAGAGGTATTCCGTCTTCATCTTTAATTATTGTACAGGGTGTTCCCGAGTTAAATGGCCATACTAAAAATATGAATAGGACCTCAATACAAGAGAAATAATTCATATCTGGAAATTTTCTCGCAAACTCTTCGTTTACGACCTGAATCTGTCGCAGGCTGTGATAAAAACTCCTAATCTTTTTCTAAATGACCGGGATGTGATGTCATATCATTTTATACACAATATACCGAGCGTTTTGCAAGAAAATCTGAACTGAACTAAATAAACAACCCAATACCCTACTTCAATCCCACAGACTTGGTTTTGGTAGATAATCTGATTGCACTGAATTAAATTTAAAAACCCAATACACTTTTTTAGTACAAACTAAATAAATAACCCAATACCCTTCGTGAGTCCCACATACTCAGTTTTGGTTGATTGAACTGAACTAAATAAATAACCTAATATCCTTTTTGAGTGAAATAAAATTATGAAACATTGTGTTTTGCAATACGCCTACATGCCTTGGCTTTTCTGTAAAAAGCCTAATTTTACAATCTGTAATTTATTTTGATGGGAACCATTCAACAGGATTAATTCCCAATGGTAGAATGGTAGTGATAATTCCACTCCTGTATAAAGTTAGCCATAAACAAAACACAATTTTATCGCTTTGAGAGCGGATAAAAAGGAAGGTATCTTTTTGCAAGTGATAAAACCTTATTTACCTTTTTCTTAGCAACCAAACAATAAACAAAACACTAAAATGTCATTTGATTTATATTTCTAATATGTCAGTGAAAATGATTAGATTTAGGAAATATTTGTGAAGAAGAACCAAAGGAGTCGTTAAATTATCTCGTTGAAATACACTCGAGCATTTTATTTCCTCCGAATAAATATCTGTTTGACGTCTCAACCTTGTCACCTGACAGCAATTTGACTCGAAAAATTGTTTTAAAATAAAATCCACCTACAGTGTCGTGATTTTATTAAACAATCTTTCTTTTCAAATTGCTAGGCAACAAGGGTTTCAATACAAAATCCGGCGAAATATAAAGCTCTCATGTAATTACAGTTAATAACTAACCACTCGGATTCAGGGAAATTATTGTAGCTTGCTGGGATTGAACTGAAGAAATAGCATGATGCATGAATCTCAATCTTCAAGATAATAGGGTAGTTTACCATTTAAAAAAAAGTTTTTTATTGAAAATTCATGTTATTTGAAAGCGATTGAGAGTACTGATAAGCCTTAATTGTTCTTAATAAAGCTGTAATTAATTTTTAAAGTTTGTGTGACGTAGATGTATAGCTGAAAATCTTCTCAAACCATGGGGCTGAAAGTGTACCCCATTTAAAATCAACTGTTTCTAAATGTTACAAAATATAAAATACAATTTGTTAGTTTCTTTATTACTGTAAGTAAGAATACACGTGAAGACGCATTACTGTGACGTAGATGTATCGATACGTAAAATCTCAAATGTTTAAAGAACTATTAGGTTTTTGAAAACTTTTTTCATGGCAATAACTCATTTTTGAGGTTACCTTTCAATATAATTGACTGGATTGCTAATTTGCTACTATGGTAAAGTACCCTATTCTGATTTTTTGTAGCTTGTGGGGCCAGAAAGAACAGTCTTCGAGTAGTTGGCGGCGAAGTTACCAAACCCCATGAATTTCCATGGCTAGCTGGTATTCTCATGGAAGGACAATTTCAATGCGGTGGCAGTCTCATCACCAAAAGACATTTGCTTACAGCAGCGCACTGTGTTGATGGGTGAGTGTAATCCGGGCTTTAGTTACATTATCTTTAACGTCAGGTAGTCAGGGTTTGTAGAACGAATGCATGTAATAAGAACAAACCCTAGGGAATGGGAATTATTACGGGACTTTTTTTGTAATGCAAGCAATTTTATTTAAAAATATTAGTCTCTAAGGAATATGAGAAAGTGGTAAATTATTATAAATGTGTAATTAGTTTTGTGTATGAAACACTTTTAATATAAATCTTTGTATACTGTTCTGTACATTCTAAGTGGTTGTATCCACAATGATAGTTTAATTTATTTCTGTAGTGAGATTTACTTATTTAAATTAAACAAAATACACATACCACTAAAATGAAAGGCATACTAGGTACACAGTCAGATTTTGTTACATATATACAGGGTGTTTCTGTACTTATGGATCAAACTATAAAGGTTATGTAACATGTAACACGTTCCACTGATAATGGAACAAAAAGAATTTTTCAAAAATTCGCAAAATTAAGGGTGGTTTACTTATAGGAAACATGTTGAGTGCCACTGGTTTCATAGCTGTTTGTGTTGTTTTATTCAAATATTTACAATGCACGTAATTATCAATTCCAACGCTGATATTGTGTAATTAATATTCTGTTTCTTTCACAGTAATGATACCAGTGGCACTCAATATGTTTTCTTGTAAACCACCCTTAATTTTACGAATTTTTGAAAAATTCTTTTTGTTCCGTTATCAGTAGAACGTGTTACATATACCCTTAAAGTTTGATCCATAAGTACAGAAACAGCCTGTATATATTTTAAACTTTAAAAAAATGTAGAAGCAGCACAACGAATCATAATTTCTTGAGGTTTAAAATATTTCGACTAAATTTTGAAGGACAATATTAACTAAACTTCTTTCTGAAAGGTACCTAAGTAAAGTTAAATTAGGTAGTTGAGAAAATAAATTTCCTTTTTTGTTGGATTGCAGGCTTTAAGGAAATTTATTTTCTCAACTACCTACATCTTCATTCGGCTTAAATAAAAATTCCATTTAAAGTTAAATTAGGTACAGAAACCTACATTAAACTGTGTTCATATGTTACACATATTTTTACCTTCCGCTTACCTGTAAAGGAAGGTATTGGAATCATGCAAAAAATCGGGTAGTGAGTTTTTAGTGGATGAGCACGATTTAGGGTCCTTACAACTCATTTTTGATAGTTTCTCGATGATGTCTGTATGTATGTGTGTGTGTGTGTGTGTGCGTGTGTGTGTGTGTGTGTGTGTGTGTGTGTGTGTGTGTGTGTGTGTGTGTGTGTGTATGTGTGTGGTCCGGGCCGATGCCGTCTGTCGGATAACTCAAATACGAATTACCCAAAAATTTTGATATTTGGTATTTTACAATTGTATACGAATAGGAAGAGCTCATTAGATTTTGGTACAAATATCTTCACCGGAAGTGATATTTTTTGAAGATTGAAAAGATTAAGTGTCAAAAATTTCTATAAATTTGGAAAAATATTGTATTTATTTCTAATAAGAATAAGAACAAAAGTTATTTGCAATTTACGTTATAAAAAAATTGTCTTTATCTGGTAGCATTAAAGAACTGCAGTAAAATTTAAAAAATAAATTTATCAAATAAAACGTTGAAATCTTGTAATCCATGTTCGGTTGATTTTTGTTTCTGCATAAAAAATATTGACAGATGATACGGGTGACAAGTTGGCATACTAGCGCTATATAAGTCATAAGTAAGATATTAAATTGAACGGAGGATGGCTTTAACACAGAAGAGTTTTCCTGTGAATGAATCTTTTGATTCAGGTGATACTAATTTCTGTGTTTGAATATTTTAGATTTTTATTTGTATATTTTAAATGGGCACCGGATTGTACGTATACATTTCTGTTTTGAAAGTCTAGATATGGCGGAAGGTTGTGTGATGGCCACGTCAGATTTTTTAGAAATTGATTTCATTTATTCTAAAGTAGAGTAATTTCCTTGGTTGCTGTACCTAGTGAATAAAATGGGTATCAGCCACAAATTTATTTCTTGTATCTTTAGATTCGATATCTCGAAAATGCGGATAATTTTGGGAGTCCACGACCGTCAAAGAGACGCCGGTCAAGTAAAACGCAGCGTCAAGAACGCTCGAGTACATGTCGGATTCGAACCAAGAATTTACAACAACGATATCGCTGTTTTGGAACTAAATCTACCTGTAGATTTCACGGAAGAAATTCAACCAGTTTGCCTTCCTTCAAACCGTAAGTAACACTACAGTAAATTCACAAAATAAATTTACGATATCACTAGTTTTACATTCCTGATATGTACAATGGCGGAAAAAAATATATTGGATGGTTCGTGTGAATAACTCAAATTGCCTAAAAAATTAGAAATTTTGAAAGAAAATTTCATTCGTGAAGAAAAAACAATTTCGTCGATAAACTTCCACCTTATGAGTCAAAAACTACAAAATGCACTTTTTTTCAAACGCCCATAACTTTGTGCCAAATCGTTTTTTGAGTCCTGCACAGATAATTGAACAAATTTAAATGCTCTTTTGTGGATCGAGTCGACAAATTTTTTCCACTTCGCCAAAGTTGGATGTTTTTTTTGCCCAAAAACGTGTTTTTTTTGTTCGGGTTTTGAAGGGTACGAAAAGAGATCATCCTAATCTGAGTTTACCCCCTTAAAGTAGAACCACAATGGGTTTTTTCCTGAAAGAATCGTCTAATTTGGTTGAAAAGTCGCTGAGTTATGTGCGAAAAACCTAAAAATGCACTTTTTTTAAACACCCATAACTTTGTGCCAAATCATCGTAGGAACTTCGTTCTTTGAGTCCTGCACAGGGAATTGAACAAATTTTATAGCGCTTTTAGTGGATCAAGTCAAAAAAAAATTTTTACTCCGTACACATCGTCAAAGTTGTACATTTTTAAAAATTAAATTTTTTGTTCACTTGGGTGCTAGAGGGGGAGGAATGGGTTGCGCTTAAGTTTGCATGCATGACTTTAAAGTAGACACTTCAAAGTTTTTCGCTCTCGAAGATTCATCGAAATCGATTGAAAATACACCGACTTATGGCGGTTTGAAAATGGTCAAAATTTTTATGAATTTCAAGTGTATTATTCAAATTCACATTGATAAATATACTTCGTGATAAAACATAAAATTTCCATAGTTTATTTTCTAATTAATTGTCGTGTTTTTAGCTGATACAGACTACACAGGTCAGCAGGCGACTATAGCAGGATGGGGTAAGGTAGAAGAACGTGGACTGCCCTCGCAAGTCCCGAAAAAACTCCAGGTTCCTGTTTGGTCCCGACAGGACTGCCTGGATAAATCTGGATACCAGACCAATCGTATTACGTTGAATATGTTCTGTGCTGGATTTGAACAAGGTGGAAAGGATGCTTGCAAGGTAAGGATAACAGAATAGAACAAATATTACGTGGTGTATTTTGTTTGGGTGTGGTAGTTTTTAATACTCGTAACTGTGAATTTTCTGTATAGATAAATATTAAATCTTCATACGATACTCATAGAGACTGTTATAATAATGTAAAACTTTACCCTTTGATTCAACAATTTTTCTGGAAAATTGCGAATTCACATGTTTCCTGATATTAAAATTGGTGGTGAAAGTAGGCTTTTGAAACATTGAGTGCAGGAAAATAATTACTGTGTACTGAATACAAATTTTTGAAAAAGTACATTTTTCATAATTGCATACTTTATTTGTATAGTAATCTGTATAATCTCCAAATGGACGATTTTCACTGAATTTGAGACATAAATAATTTTGCTGAACAAGAAATTGTAAAAGTAAAAGCTGTCAAAATATTTTTGACTTCTGAGGCAAAAGTGCAGATTCACAATTGCCGTAAACTGTACGACGGAGTACAAATAAACTCACTTTCACCAGCACAATTATTTTTATATGTTTATAATAAATCACCGTAAAAGTTAAATTTTAAAAATGAACTCAGTTTTGTATTATTATTGTTTTCAGCTATAACATACTCGTAAATACTACCTGATTTATTTATCTTAAATTTGTTATCATTACATTTTTAAAATAAAAACATTAATTTGAAAATTTCATACTTTCGTAGAAAAAAGAGTATGTAACACACTTGCGAAAAGGGTAATTGAAAAATTCGCTATCGCTCGTGCTCCAATATCATACTAGTTTTTCATGAAACCATTTCCAGCCCTTAGTATTACAATATATACTATTAACACAAATATCAATTATTATTGGATTTATTTTCAATTGATATATTTTTTTATCGACATTCGTATACTATAATTGATATTCATATTAGCAAGACTTACCAAAGGTCCTAAATCTATTTCAATATACGCCTTTTACCTAATTTGGGTGTGGCAGTCTCACATACTATGAGTCAACTCAGCAGTATTTATGGTTGTTAGTTAGAGTACATTAAAGGGGAAATTTTTGTGCAGTTAAACTTGGAATGGGTATATGTACCTGACTGAATTCGAATATAAAATTATACAGTCTGATCAACTAAAAATGGAAATTAAATTAAATTTATTTTTAGGGAGACAGTGGCGGTCCCCTCCACGTAACAAACAATGCAGGCAACATGGAAATAATAGGTAAATGTATCAATTATTAAACTTTACAGTTTTTAAGAAAATTCACTTTGAAGGGTTGGTATCTTGGGGAAGAGGGTGCGCCCGTCCAAAGCTCCCCGGTCTCTACACCAAAGTGAACAACTATTTAGACTGGATCGCAGAATCATTAAACGGAGAATGCATGTGTTCATAAACTAAATAACTCGTCAAACTACCGTGAAATTCAAGCTAAGAACAAATTAGACCAAGTCTAGTCATTAAATCAAATGAAAGTGTGCCAAAATGTACTTGTCATATTGTTAACTTAATATTTATTGTAATTTATTGATTATTGTTAGAGATAAATAAATAGAAGTGATTTAAATTAATTAAGCTGGTTCATTTTTCGATTTCCTGCTATTCATAACAGTCAAGTGAGCTGCAAACATTGAAAATGCAGTCTACGTTTTTACCGAATTCCTGGAATACTCTCGATTATACTTTTTTTCCATTCCACTCTACCTCATTACTAGGGCTGCCTGAAACCAGCCCGAAACTCGTACTTTGCCGCATCCTAGCTGTGCAATCTTATTTTGAAGTTGAAAAATACTGTAAAAGTGTTTTCGTTGCGAGTAAACTGTCAGATTATTGTTGACTTCAGGATAATGTTTTTATAAACATTTAATAGAGAAAAAATGGATCTACAGATGTGCATTTTTAAAATGATTCATGAGCTATAACCGTGTAAAGTTTGCATAAAATAGGAAATTTTTATATTTATGTACAATTTTTTAATCAAAATTTGAAAAAGGCACATCTGTAGATCAATTCTTTCTCTATTAAATCCTTGTTGAAATAAATTTTTACCATTCTTGTACTGGTCACAAAACACTCGCTACGTTAGTAGCATCACGTAGAAGTTAATATTTTATCAAATTTAAATAGAAGGTAACTTAATTTTTTTCATACGACCATATACGAAACTAACTGTTGCCATACAGTTACCTAGCTACAAAAATAAACAATATTACACAGCCGTTCAAACCGTTCGATATGTTATCGAACAGGTCTTGTCATTTAGTATGTCGTGATAAATGGCATTATCCATTAAAATGGACAAACGCGGCATTTAAAGTGATTTATTCATTTCATAAATTAAAGTAGTATTTTTGCTGTATCCGGTAAAATTTAAAAGTTAAATAGAATTTATATTCTTGTTATTCAAAATTTGTATCATGCGAATTTCATGATCGTGATATTTGTTTCTTCGTAAAATTAAAATTATGACAGTGGCAATTTACATCAAAATATATTCATGAATAGTTTAATATTTATAGTTATAGGAAAATAGTGTACTGTACATGACTCTCCGGAAAGTGTCTATCGTGCGTCAACAATCTCACTCACACGATATCATTCACTTTCCTAGCTCATTATCTAATCTACTATTTCCATATTTCACTTAACATACACAATTATTTTTATATCTTTTTTAAAACTAAATATCGGTTTGATTTAAAATGGTTTAAAAATTACCAATTTCCTTTCAAATTTGTAAAAACAAATATGGTACTTTACTGAACTATGTATGTGTTTGTATTTATTACTTTATTATACCGTCTTAAAAAAATAGACCAATAGAGTAGCTGTATTTGTATCAAATTTTAAATAAACTACTATCGGAGTAATAACTATAGTCACTCGGATGTAAAGTTGAATAACTTGTTTAAAAATAATCCAAAAAATTTAAATAAATCTTTATACTAAAGTATGCACATTTCTACCTTATTGTATAGAATTTCAAATTTTTAAATGTATATGTGTAGAAATAACAAAAAATTATAGCAAAAATGAGCTACGATTTTGACACATTTTTAGAAACTGTTAACTTTAATGACGTCTACTGTCAATATACATCATGCAAAAAATTCAAATATCTGAACAGAAATTTAGAGAGATTTTAATTTTATTTATATAAATTACATTAATTTAATATGTATTTGCCATCTTTAAATAAAATGAGCAAAGAAGAAACGAGATTATGTGTATTATTAAAAGTAAGAAATAAAGAGAATTGTACCTATTTCAGTCAAAAACCAACGTTTTACCATCTTCAGGAATTCTACATTAAGATAAAAAAATGATAACCTGAGGTCTTGAACATGGTATAATATTATAAACAAACTTTCTACAAAATTTGCAAAAATAAACAGAACTTACTTTCTTAAATAGGTGGACAGTTTTATTAATTTATGAATTAAAGTAAAATATTTTTTTAATTCTTTCATTTCAGCTAAGCATCTAGTAAACTGTAAACTACCTAATAAATTAACACAACGTGAAGTCAAAAAAGAAGATTAACCGTAAAAAGAAAGAGAAAGATGGCGCTGAGCAGAAAGCGAATACACTGCGCGGCTAAAACTGTTAAAGTAGGTAAATATGTCAGATTCGCACGAGTTGCTTTACTGAGCAGAAGAATTAATTTATTTTTTTTGAATTATGCTAAGAAAAATGTTTTTATAGTGTACGAGTACTCTATATAAGTTTTTATTGTCATTGTTATTACTTCTGCTACAGTTTTTTGTACTGTTATTTTTCTCTAACATTCTACCATAAATTTCTAGTGGTATATTTTATTAGATATAAAAAGATTTGCAGGATATGAGAATAAATTATAAAGTAATGATAACTGCTAACCGCTAATGTAAATAGAGAAACCACATATTTTTTTAAAACGTTATAAATCATCTTATTTCAACTATTGTACTTAACATTAAAACTATAAAATTAAATACCGGTATATTATAAATAATAATTTATTAATGGGGGTAATATAACTAGTGCTATGATCATCATTGGTGATAGCATGAGTTAGTCGATAAAAATTGACCTGTGATTAATCATAGCCCGAGTTATATTTGGGGAGAATATATAATGAATGAAACCAAAATGTTTGGTTATATTTTTTCAATAGCTATCAAAAACGTTTTAAATTCTGTTTACCTTTCTCAATTTCGTCTTCACTGGTATTTCCCCACCGAATACAATCAGGTCCATTCATTTTAAGTCTTATTTGTGACAAACAGCAATATTTAAATAAGAAACTGACAGTAGGAAATTAAATAACAAAAACAGTTAACATGTAACAGCGGTTATAAAAATATCATCGATTTGATAGCACCTTACTACTCTATTTCAGCCAATCAAATTAGTCAAATATGTACCACGTGATACATGGATAATATATTCATTGATGTATTTACAAATTAATGCATTGTTTTATTATAAAATTAAATTGGATTCACATTATCAATTCCTTATTATATTACATTCCAAAATTATATTATATAAAAATACTTTTAAAACTAAATTTTTTAAATAAGTAGGATAATAAACTGGGTAAAATAAAATTAATATTTATGTTAAATCCTATACCTGCATATTTATTTATCTCTGTTTGAAATATTGAACATAAAATATGAGTAGGTAGCTACATAAAAAGATAAAAGACAAATTGGTACTATAGCGAATCGTTACATGAATCAATAAGTCTATTCACATAACAAAAACATTATACCTATAATCAAATATGATTATCGTAGCAACCAGATGTCAAAGAAAAATGCTAGGTTATTTAATATTACAGTCTGAACCTCTACTCTAAGTAAGTGAAGTTCTGTAAGTCACTTTCTCTAATACCAATTGAAATGATACTTGCACTTCATTTTGACCTGATAAAAATAAAGTTCTGTAACATGTAATTCAAGATTATTTGCTATCAATTGGTAGATTAGTTTATATAATAGGTTTTATAATACGCGAGCACGAAGATGAATGATGGATCGTAAATTTGAAATTGCCCATAAATTTTTTGCACGGAGTATTTTTTCTGACAACTTGACACATGGTTTAATAGTGTTGTAATTTTTTATTTTATATTTACAAGTGACTACAATTAAAATATTAACGGTTTTATTCTTTATTTATTTATTGTGTTCTGTGTAAAAAAAATCGATACTGTTTTTTATGTTCGTTGTTTCCTATTTCGTGTTTATTAAAAATATAAGTTTTTTTATTACACATTTAAAACACGCAAATGCGTGCTTAATTACAAGATTAAAACACGGCGTGTTTTAAGGGTTGCGAAGCAACAGCAATGAGAATTATTGTAACCAAACTCTTAGGTAACGATATTTTGACTCATCACACAGAGTACTTTATAAAATGAATTAAAATTAAAATTACGTTTTCCAGCATTTTTACCTTCCGCTTACCTGTAAAGGAAGGTATTGGAATCATGCAAAAAATCGGGTAGTGAGTTTTTAGTGGATGAGCACGAATTAGGTTCCTTTACAACTCATTTTTGATAGTTTCCCGATGATGTCTGTATGTATGTATGTATGTATGTGTGTGTGTGTGTGTGTGTGTGTGTGTGTGTGTGTGTGTGTGTGTGTGTGTGTGTGTGTGTGTGTGTGTGCGTGTGTGTATGTGTGTGGTCCGGGCCGATGCCGGATGTTGCATAACTCAAATACGAATTATCCAAAAAATTTGATATTTGGTATTTTACAATTGTATACGAATAGGAAGAGCTCATTAGATTTTGGTACAAATATCTTCACCGGAAGTGATACTTTTTGAAGATTGAAAAGATTAAGTGTCAAAAATTTCTATAAATTTGGACAAATATAGTATTTATTTGTAATAAGAATAAGAGGAAAAGTTATTTGCAATTTACGTTATAAAAAAATTGTCTTTATCTGGTAGCATTAAAGAACTGCAGTAAAATTTAAAAAATAAATTTATCAAATAAAACGTTGAAATCTTGTAATCCATGTTCGGTTGATTTTTGTTTCTGCATAAAAAATATTGACAGATGAGACGGGTGACAAGTTGACATACTAGCGCTATATAAGTCATAAGTAAGCTATTAAATGTAGTAACTGAACGGAGGATTGCTTCAACACAGAAGAGTTTTCGTGTGAATGAATCTTTTTATTCAGGTGATACTAATTTCTGTGTTTAAATATTTTAGATTTTTATTTGTATATTTTAAATGGACACCGGATTGTACGTATACATTTCTGTTTAAAGTCTAGATATGGCGGAAGGTTGTGTGATGGCCACGTTAGATTTTTTTAAAATATGGATACAGGGGGTGTAATAAAAAATAGTGTATACCACAGGTGTATAAGTGCTTTAAAGCACCCGTCATACGCGATTTAAAAGCTTGGATACTTATACACTTGTATCATAATATAGTACTATTTTATTTGTTTTTGTTAGAAATTCAGTAAATAATTAAAATATTTAATAATTATTATTAATTCACAATTGGGTACTTAACATTTTTTTATATTGCAGAAATTTTTATTTTTGTACAATATTTGACTTATAAGAAGATAATTAATGTTAAAAAAATCAACAATTATGTTACCAATGCTTATAAAAATTTATTTAAAAGTTACATGCTTCAAAGCATCCCCTCTAATGTGACGTCACGTGTGCTAGCCATAAGCCGCAGGTGCTTTGATGTTTTATTTGGGAGAGATGTTAGGGAGTTATTTTGTAATGTCAAAGTGACAGCGATTTTAAAGTTTATTTTATTTCTTACCTGAAACTACTCTTTGCACAAACAATATTGTTGTAAAATTAATACTTATATTGCTTATATCTCAAAATAAAGACAAAAACACGCAGAGGTTCTATTTTGATATCTTCAAAATTTCAAAATTGTCACTGTCAACACAATCACAACAAAAACAAACGTCCCCTTTGCCCGTAAGACATACGTAGCAAAAAAAGTATAGCTGTCTTCGTCTAACACTACGACGGCACGTAGAAACTTAACCCAAACATACGAAGCACACGTGACGTCACATAAAAATACCTAAATTTTCAATAATTTTTTTCTCCTGTAATAATAAAATTTATGCAAAATAAAAAAATACGTCAAACTTAGATTCAAAAATAGTTTAACATATAAAAAAATCAGCATAGGTGTTAAGTACCCTATTACGACAATTACGGCCAGTGTTAGCACAAGTAATAGTCCATTTAATTTGGCAAGCATGCTAACGGTCCCGGATTCGATTACCGGAAGCCAATAAAAATTCCACTGAATCCGAGTCACCATTATCATCCACTATTCTGTAATTCGGATAAAAATAATGGTTCTTTAAGATATTTCTGCATAAATTTTTGCAGATAGGAACAAGAACAAGTTAATTTTCATTGTAGGTTACATGGTTTTTCTGAAAAAAAAACTTGTGCAAAAGCAGCCCTGTGCAAGTTTTAAATTGTCACTAGTGTGGCGCTAGTAGTTACAGAAAAAAATTTAAGCAAATTATGACACCGTTTACGGTTTTTCACTTCTAAGCGCACCCATAACTTATATTTAAAGTTTTATGCAACGTAAATATTCACCATGTTGAACCAAAATGGCGTCTGAATCACTTTCATATCCTTCAAAAACCAAACCAAATATTTGTCACCACTTAATCGCCGAAAAAACCAAACCACTTTCGAATCCATTTCCATCAATTCCGCCTACAACTTAAAAAACACTCCAACAAACCATTAACATTGTTTTTCGGTCTCTTACAAAGTGAAAGCTATTACCAAATATACCGAGTCCGCGGGTATCTGATTCCCCTCCCCAAAACGGGGGTATGGCACTTTCTTCTCAATGCACAAGACCAACTTCTTCAACAGTACCTCTGGCAACGGTGAAAGCAACTACAAGACACCGAATTATTGGACATTGCTCTGATTCAACTTTATCAGAAATTCTAATCGTGTGTAGAATAAAAATATAAAGATTTGAAAGTGATATTTCGCGGAAAGAATAAGAAAAGTGACGATTTTTAAGAAGTGAAAAGTGGGTTAGCTGGTGACTTCTGAAAGTGAGATTATCTACAGTAGTGCAGCAGTCATTAAAATAATAAATACTAAATTTTTATTAGTGACACTGGAAATACTGGAAATTAACTAAATTAGTTCCTAAAATATTTGTCAGTTTTCTAAATTTTGAAGTTCAGACTGACACAAAACTAAAGTACTATAATATCAGCTAGTTAGTACTCTAAATATTAAATTATAAATCAAAAACACTGTTTAAATGTTAAATTAATGTAACGAAATAAATCAAGATACTAAAATTTGTACTCTTTACCTACATTTTCTAAACACACTCAACAATTTCAAAAAAAATTGAGATACTATTCTTCTTGAACCATTTAAATGCACTGATCTAAAATATACTAATTAATCAATAAATATTTTATTACCAATTTAACAAAATTACATGACAATTTAAACTACATACGAAATTACTTTTAAACAAATAAAATCCAAAATAAAAGCAAAATATAATAATAATAAATAATAAAATTTGCAGCATTTATAAACCTAAATAAATAATTATTTATTAATAAAAACTGTATAAATTTTGGTGCAAATAAACAATAAATAACATTTATAAACAATTGAGCTCACCAAATTTTGGACCAAGTCAAAATAAAACTACAATCAGTGCAGCCAAACTGAGAATATTAATAAATAACCACCACTCAGTCAAATTATACATCTAAATAATCGTGCCAATGTATTAACCCTTCCTCAACCTCAATCAACCCTTGGCTATGCGCGTGTGATAGTTGCAGTTACAATGCTGTTACCAGACAATGTGTTGAGACTCAGAATCTTGTTGGTGATGGTGCTGGCGTCTGCACCGCTGCTGTGTGAGGAAAGTCTGGCATTGGTGGTCAACCAGCCAAGCCTCGAAGAAGTGAGTATCGTTTTTTCAAGGTCATAGGGTCAAGGTTACCATCTCTGAGTGCATAAAGCACCGTGCACTCTCACGAGATATTACTTTTATTTTTAGAACGAAAGTTGCTGGGAATTTTGTCTGACGGTCTTTGTTTTTAATTTTGAAATTTTATCAATAGTGCATTACTAATTTTAGTACGACTGTACATAATACGTAATTAACAATTTCAGCAGTCTACGTTTTTACCGAATTCCTAGAATACTCTCGATTTTACTTTTTTTCATTCCACTCTTTTCCCCGCTACTAGGACTGCCTGAAATCAGCCCGAAACTCGAACTTTGCCGCATCCTAGCAATGCAATGTCATTTTGAAGTTGAAAAATACTGTAAAAGTGTTTTCGTTGCGAGTAAACTGTCAGATTATTGTCGACTTCAGGATAATGTTTTTATAAACATTAAATAGAGAAAGAATGGATCTACAGATGTTTAAAAATTAATTTGTATCATGAGATATAACCGTGTAAAGTTTGCATAAAATAGATTTTTTTTTAATTTTTCGGAATTTTTATATTCAAGAACAATTTTTTAATCAAAATTTTAAAAAGGCACATCTGTAGATCCATTCTTACTCTATTAAATCCTTGTTGAAATAAATTGTTACCATTCTTGTACTAGCCACAAAACACTCGCTACGTTGGTACATTTTATGCTGGATTTTAGGTAGTAGACTGCCCTCTTAAGTGACAGTTTTTCCTTTTCTTATTTTTGGACCAATAAAATTTCTGGTATTACGGTGTATGCTAAAACTTTTTTTTAACTACAGCATCATTTAAACCCAATAGTCTATGAAAATGCTGGTTTGAAATATGAAGGGTAGAAATTACTTAGGACTTTTAGTCAGTAAGTATACAATTGACTATTGACTTTATACATCATACTAAAAGTAGACAAACGTATTACAACAAAATAAATGTAAATAAACATAACAATAAATGTAAGTTGCGTCAGAAGTAAAATAAAAAATAAAAACACAATACACTGTCCATAACACAACTATACTGACGCAACTAACAATTATTTCTATGTTTATTTATGTGTATTTTGTTGTAATACGTTACTAACTGCTTTAAGTCAGTAAGTATATGTAGTTATTTCTCGACTTATACTAATTTTTTGTTCCCTAGTTCGGTTTTTTATTTAAATAAAAACAACTTAACACTGCAGTACTGAATAATTTCTACCCTTCATAATAGTCTATTGATAAGAAAGTAACGTATCTACATAAATTTCAAAAATGAAATTGGAAATCTGAACAATGGTAACACCCAAGTTAGGTAAAAAGCATGATAAGTAACGTATCTACATAAATTTCAAAAATGAAATTGGAAATCTGAACAATGGTAACATCCAAGTTAGGCAAAAAGCTTGATTGATACGTAGTATGTTTGTTCATATTTTAGGTAATATTTTGTTTTGAATTGTTCTTGCATGATAAGTTATCTAGTGTTGTATGTTTTTTTCGAGTGAGAAATACCTACGTATTACACAAAAGCAAAATTTGCTACTAACCTTTAATACGGAACTTTATATTATTATCTTTATATTTTAAATACCAGTTGCAGTTGCCATTTCATTGTTCTTGAAAATTTAGGTTATACTTTAGTAACAAACTATTGGAACAAACATAAGATGTGTTTATTCATTAACTTATTAAAAAAATATACTTTTATACTTTAGAACCTTTAACTATTAATTGATACTAGTTTCCTAGTCTCGACACGGCCCCAAACTAAATATTATTAAAATTCCAATTTGGGTTTTACAATATATTTTGTATTTGAAAATAAGGTAATAATAGATCACTTACGGCGATAACTAACGAGTATCATTAATCAGCGAAAAACGAAATGACTATAATTCATTCTAAATTTTTTTGTAAAAAGTAAATTAGATCATTAAATTTATTATCCCGAATTACTTTGTTTATCTCAAAGTATATTGGCAGAATATTAATACTGCTAAATTAAGATTTCACTTTTAAATTAGGTATGCAAGCAGTTATATGGCCTAAAAATGCTGCCTAAATTACTTTTGCTACCGGAATACCAGAAAGAGAAACTGAAAAAACTTCATAATGATGCGAAAATTGAAAAAAAGTCGTTAGATTTTTTTTGGCAAGTCCCAGTTACATTTACTTATCGTAATAATTAATTTTCTAATAGATTTGCTATATATTCAAATTAAAACAAAGCAATCTATACCATTTCTTTGTGTTGAAAACTGTTATCTTATAAACATAATTTAATATTGTATTATTTCAAGTCATAATTATTTATAAGGTTGTATAGCAAGGTCGTCATTTAAATTTTAAGACAAAATGTCAATCACATGTCTAGTGTATACTATACTAATTTATACATAATACATATTGATAACTATAACAATCGAACATAGTAAAGTTCACAAGCTTATGCATAATAGCGAAACAATAATGTGATATATTTTAAGATTCCTAGCCTTGAAAATTCCCTAATAAATCGATTAGTTATTGTATTAATTATATTTAACTTGTAGTAATATGAAAAATTTAAAACAAATAAATTACAGCTGTCATTTGAAATTTATTTAAAAAATTATTTGTTAGTTATTGTCGTAAAAATAAATAGTTTTACATTTTATATCAATAAGATTTTTGGTGAAACAATAAATTTAATAAAATGCAATTAAACACTAATATTTCGACTGCAAATCAGTCATCATCAGCTATACAGAGTGATCCACAACTTCTTGCATATAAGTATTTTAAGAGGCCCGTCTACTACCTTAAATCCAGCATAAAATGTACTAGCGTAGCGAGTGTTTTGTGATCAGTACAAGAATGGTAAAAATTTATTTCAACAAGGATTTAATAGAGAAAGAATGGATCTACAGATGTGACTTTTTAAAATTTTGATTAAAAAATTGTGCATGAATATAAAAATTTCGAAAAATTCAAAAAAAATCCTATTTTATGCAAACTTTGCACAGTTATATTTTAAAAAGGCACATCTGTAGATCAATTCTTTCTCTATTAAATGTAGAAAAACATTATCCTGAAATCAATAATAATCTGACAGTTTACTCGCAACGAAAACACTTTTACAGTATTTTTCAACTTCAAAATGACATTGCATAGCTAGGATGCGGCAAAGTACGAGTTTCGGGCTGGTTTCAGGCTGCCCTAGTAGTGAGGAAAAGAGTGGCATGGAAAAAAAGTAAAATCAAGAGTAGGTATTCTAGGAATTCGGTAAAAACGTAGACGAGCCCAGTGCACACGGAGAAACTTTTTGACATGTTTCCTGAAAAAAGTTTCCGGAAACTTCAAAGTTTTAACGGCGCCTATAAAAATGAGGCGGTTTCAGGAAACGTTGTGAAGTGCAACTAACTTTTTATTTGTCAAATCGTCAAATGTGGCATGTGATCATAAACATATTTATTGTTTTTCAAAGAAAATCTCCATTTTCTGGAAACTTTTTTCAGGAAACTTGTCAAAATGTTTCTCCGTGTGCACTGGGCATAAGAAATCTGGTAACTAACATTGCAAATTAAAAAAAAAAAACAGTCAGTTCCGTGATATTAAGTTCAGCACTATAATAATGCCATTAACATATTTGCACGAAGTTTTGAATCATCCTGTATAAATGTTGATTAAATAATAAAATATTTTTATTTAGTTTTTATAAGAACAGTATTTTGTTAATCTATGGCAAACAATAATCTTTAAATATTTTAGAAAGCAAATTTTATACATGAACAAAGCCTAACTCACCATACAAATTATAAAAACATTGCACTACTTTTTGCAAACTTCAAACAAGATAATTAGCCAATATTCGCGGTCAATTTAACAAGCCTCTCATTAGTGAATTGTCACTGAATTGCCGCCTACTTTCACCGAAAGCTGAATTAATTTCAGCACTTTATATTGTTTGTTATATTTATACAGCCTTTTATGAAATGTTAAAAGATCTAATGTGTTTGAATAGTAAATTTCTCTATAGCCAATAAAAATGAAAGTGCTTTTGTGCTTCTATTTCTGATATAGATTTGCTGAACAGTTAGCTACACTTTCCAATCATACGATAAGGAAAGGATATCTTGTATTTTGTTCACGACATGACAACTTTGACACCTGACGCTTTGTTGAACTAATATTTATTTAATATTTGAAGGCCGTATGCCGTATAATTTAGCGTATAAAGCGAAGAAGCATTAATGGCACGACTGTTAAGAATTAAATACACTTATGAAATTCCATATGGAAACAGCTTGATAAATAAACCTTCAAATTAGAATTGCTAATTTTGAAAATATTCTTTCAGTGCCATATTCAGTTCAGTATATTAAAATATATGCACGAAGTTGTACCTTGTACGAATCACCCGGTATGCAAGGCATAATATATAAATGTACCTTACGTATATTTTACTAGTTCTTGTCTCGCCATTTGTAAATAACTTTTTTTTGTAAAAAATATTCCATTGTTTTGGACCTGATGAAGTCAGCACAACAGACTGTTAATATGTTATTTTTTATATATTAATTTTTTTTGTCACAAAGCAAAGACAAAGTTTAACCCTATAACCATGGTATCAATGATACAGAGCCCCCAACCATGAGCGTTGTGCAGAAGTGCGTAGACAACGCGGAGGAAACAGGCGATACTAAACATGACATTCTTATGACACTTTAAATTTCAAATGCTCATAACTTTGGATAGAATCATCGTAGAAACTTGTTCGTTTTTTAACTTTAAAGGAAATTGTGTGAACTTTAATGTCCTTGCCTTGAAAATGGTCTACAATTTTTTTGTACACCGTGCAAGTTGTTAAAGTTGGACATTTTTTTCAGTCAAAAACATTTTTTTGCTATGGTGGTTTACGGGACATGGGATGTATCGAATGTGGCTCTCAGGTACACCATTCGAAAGCGGAGACTTTGATCTTTTTAAAACCCAAAGAATTTTTGTTTTTGGGTCAAATGCAACCGAGTTATCACGGTTTGAAAATTTGACATTTTTCGTCAAAAATCGAGTTTTCCCCTAATTTTTCCTCGAGTGTATTTTACATATATTTCTATAATACTATATAAAGGACAAAATATTAAATTTCAAAAATACTATTCAGTGACAGCAAGTGACAGAATTAATTCGTATCAGGCGTGAGCAGCAGAAACATCTAGGTACAAATTCTGACCGGGGTTGTCAATGAAAAACGTGGCCAGTCGGAAATCCTAACTATTCTTTAACCGAAATTCTGTATATTTATTTGTTTTTCGAGAACTTTGCGATTATAATTTTGGATACTGGTCCCTCCAAGTACAAGGTACGGCACAAATGTACAAATAAATGTAAGTAAAATATACACTGCATGATGTATAAAGGATTATTTTTAGACTTAAAATCTTTTTAATTTAAGGGTATCGTCTCCACGTAGCTCAACACCGCGTTTGTCCTATGTTAATGCATAGAAATGCTGGCTAAAATACGGAAAAGCACTCTAGCAATTTCTACAATGCTCACGAAGTTTTATAGATAAAGCTACATTTCATAAATTTATTTACAGACGAAGAATGCAACTAGGATTATGCCGAGTTACATTTTCTAATAAATCTCTTAATAATAAGAAAAAGCATGTAAAAAATTGCTTAAAACACACATTTTCAATAATTTTGTATATGGATTTCAAAGATTTTTTCAGAATTCTAACTGAGCATAATCCTAGATTAATTCTTTCGCAAAAATCTAGTACCTGTTTTTCCTTCAAATTTTTAATATGCAATGAGTAAAGCAGAAACTGCTACACCTCTAAACACGCAATATTTTGTTACGGAGACGAGACCCTTAAGATAGACGGTAGAATGTCTCTCTTTGCTCCTTGTCATTGTTAATGTTTGCGTTTTTGTTTGTGTCAGTTTAGTCGAAACTCCTCAACGTTGCCAAGTAACTTGAAAGATCGGAAGTTCACAAACGGAACAGGAAGATTTCTTTTCGACCAGATCTTTGGATTCGGAGGTAGCGACGACGACGACGATGATGATGATGACGATTCAGGCGCTAAAGTCAAAAACTGCACTTGTGGTAAGAAACTTTACAGTGAAATGAGAGAAATCTTATAAAGGAAATTTATTTTGCTTTATTATTGTGTAGTACAATATTATATGCAATGTTTTGCATTTAATTAAAGTGATGGATAAACTTTCTTTTAATTAATTAAACTATTGAAGAAGTGGAAAGTCTGGGAAACAGCACAAAACCTTTTATTTATAATACCGATAGATAAATTCAAATATAAAACTGAATAATGGAATAATAAGCATTGAAATTCATATTTTAAATAATAATTGGGTGCTACATTTGAAGATTAATTTCCAAATCCATAGATGTTTTGATTTTTTTAAACTCCAATTTACACACAAAACTGAACTTTTTAGTGTAAGTTTTACATTAACTGGCATAAAACCTGTTTACACATGGATTCTTTGACAATTCTTACATGCTTCTCAATCCTGAGAAGAATCATGTTGATAATTATTGTCTGTCAAATAGTGGCGCCACTAAATTTAATCTTCAGTGAGTCTTAGAAAGAATAATTTGTAATTCATTGATAGCTTGAAAACAGAAAAAAATCTGATTTCTCAGGATTAAAAACATGGAAGAATCCTCAAAGAATTCATGTGTGCACAGTGCTTTACTGTACCAACAAGTTCCCACTATTTTTGAGTTTATTACAATTTATTTCTGTGTAAAAAGTTGCAAATTAAAATTACAATTTGCGAGCAAAATTATTTATTCAGCAGCAAACATAGTCAAAAGGTTTAGTGAAACTCATTTTTACGTCATATTTTATAAACTAGTCCTTAATCGTTAACCCACTAAACTCACGGCTGGTAACCGCACATACGGTAAAACAAAAAGTAAGTTTGACACACTCAAGTTCGGCAAATGGATACCTACTCGCTAAATTCTATTTTACAAGGCATTTATTCCCTTTTTTTTAAAAAAAATCTTGTCTTGTTCATACATGGATTCTTGAGAATTTTTTCATTCTTCTGAATCAAGCAAAATAAGAAATTCACTGTTTTCAAGCTTCAAATTCTTGGTTTTTAAGACTCTTGAAGGCTTTACTAAATTTTCAGACAGCTTCTTTCAATAAATGCATTTAATTATTATCAATTATTAACATAAACAACAAACAACAAACTGAATAAATATTGCATTATGCTTTCTCTTTATTTGCAAAACCAGTTACCAGAAAAGTAGTTTCAAGTTGGGCTAAACGTTATAAACAAAGAAACTAAAGAGTCTCAAAGTCTCCATTCAAACACTTCCAAATAACCAAGCGCCTACCGACCTCAATAAAAAAAACAACAAATTAATCTCAGCACTGAGACAGTTCATTACAAAGGAATTTCAATATCACGATTCAAACGAAATGGAAATCCTAATTATCTCATTACATTGCATGGATTCGTTGTTGTTTTCTGTGAATGCAAACCCGTTTCTGCGTTCCTGAACTTGAACTGTGTTTTGCAGAATGTGGAGTTACAAATCAAGAAAACAGAATCGTAGGCGGCCGGCCCACTGGGGTGAACCGGTACCCCTGGGTGGCAAGGATAGTCTATGACGGACGGTTTCATTGTGGGGCCTCTTTACTCACCTCTGAGTATGTTTTAACTGCTGCTCATTGCGTCAGAAGGTAAGGAAATACCCAGAAGATATCTCTAGGATTGCTTATAATAGATATCTGTAAGCTAATTATTATTATTATTAATAATTTATAACAATTTGAAGATATCTCATGTACTGTGAATTTAAAGTAATCCCTATGAAGATATCTCATTGATATCTCCTATTTTAAAGTTATTCGAAAGATATCATCCTAATAACGATCCCTAGGATGTCATAGTGAAGATAAAGTAATGTATTTGAAGTAATCCATTTGATATCTTCTAAAATTGAAGATGGTAAGAAAATACCCAGATAGCACAATTATCCAGAAGATATCTCCAGGATTGCTTAAGATAATTATTATTATTATTAATAATTGATAACAATTTGAAGATATCTCCATGTACTGTGAACTTAAAGTAATCCCTATGAAGATATCTCATTGATATCTCCTAAAATTGATCTTATAGTTATATTTTAAAGTTATTCGAAACAACAACGATCCCTAGGATGTCATAGTGAAGATATCTAAATACTGTGAACATAAAGTACCTAATGTATTTGAAGTAATCCATTTGATATCTTCTAAAATTGAAGAAGGTAAGAAAATACCCAGGTAGCACAATTGTCCAGAAGATATCTCTAGGATTGCTTATTAAAGATATATGTAAGATAATTTCGAAAGATATCTTATTGATAATAATTTGAAGATATCTGTACCTACTGTGAACTTAAAGTAATCCCTATGAATATATCCCTTTGATATCTCCTAAAATTAATCTTATAGTTATATTTTAAAGTTATTCGAAACAACAACGATCCCTAGGATGTCGTAGTGAAGATATCTTAAATACGGTGAACATAAAGTGATGCATTTGAAGTAATCCATTTGATATCTTCTAAAATTGATCTTACATGTATCTTTTACAGTTATTCGAACGATAAGTATCATCTAAAAGACGATCCGTACTGTATATATCTTATACAGGTTGTTCCACAACTTAGGACAAAGTTAGATATAAAAATGTATGTTGTATATGTACATATTTGTCTCATGAATAAGAATCTCATAAACAAGTTAAAGATTTTTTCAAAAGATAGTTTAAAAACTTTAAAAAATAAATATAATCTTACTACGAGATAATTCAAAATCTAAATACTTTTAAGCTAATTTTTAATTACAAAATAAACTATTAGTCTCTTTTTAAAATTATAGTAGTTAACGAGATAATAAAGAACCAAAACGTTGAACGTCATATGTTGATGATAAAACTAAAACTTGTCTAATAAATGCTTCATCCATTAGTTTGTTAAAAGCGACATAATATTATAAATGTTAATCAAAGCTTTTAATAATGACCTTGGCATTCAAACCAGATGATTTATTTAAATAAAAACAACTGTAGACTGGACAATGAACTTTACCCATTTCTACACTTGATGTCAAATTGTCAATTGACACTTCTGAAATCTATAAATTAATAAAGTAGAGAATTTCTTGGAGAATTCAGTCAATTTATTTCTCCAAGAACTTCTCTACTTTTATTGATCCAGTCGAGTAATATTTTCCTCTGTAAATTAATATTTCGCAAACAAGTATTCAAAATTATTGTCTTGAAAACCTGGAATGAAATATATGCAGCTTCATCTTTTATGACGTTGCAAATAATTATAAACACTCTTCCTTAGCTAAAGTAGTCATTAACTATGAACTAATAGTATTCATAAGCAGACTGAGATGTATGAAGTGTACAAACGGAAACGTAGGAATTCTTAACCAACCGTACACTAAGTTGTAACCATAACGAGTTCCTTGACCGCACGTGCTCACACAATAACTATCAGCTAGTGGTAACATCCATTCCTAAATGTAAATACTAGAGATTTACACAAATATTACTAGACAAAAGATAACTTCAAAAAACAGTTAACACAAAAACTGGCAGTTTACATTAAAATTTAAAACAATTGTTATGTTACGCTATTTGATGGATTGTGATTCTGACACCTGAGGTTCAATCCAGTCAGATACGTATTTCGATTTAATTGCACAAATACAAAATTTCTTCTCAAGCAGTAACAACCATATGAGTTCTTAAGCGGCTCGTCTACGTTTTTACCGAATTCCTAGAATACTCTCGATTTTACTTTTTTCCCCATTACTAGGGCTGCCTGAAACCAGCTCGAAACTCGTACTTTGCCGCACCCTAGCAATGCAATGTCATTTTGAAGTTGAAAAATACTGTAAAAGTGTTTTCGTTGCGAGTAAACTGTCAGATTATTATTGAATTCAGGATAATGTTTTTATAAACATTTAATAGAGAAAGAATGGATCAACAGATGTGCCTTTTTAAAAATTTTTAAAAATTAATTTGTATCATGAGATATAACCGTGTAAAGTTTGCATAAAATAGGATTTTTTTAAAAATTTTCGGAATTTTTATATAGATGTACAATTTTTTAATCAAAATTTTAAAAAGGCACCTCTATTCTTTCTCTATTAAATCCTGGTTGAAATAAAATTTTACCATTTTTGTACTGACCACAAAACACTCGCTACGTTAGTACATTTTATGATGGATTTTAGGTAGTAGACGGACCTCTTAAGTTGACGGCTGGTAACCGCATACACAGTAAAACATCAAAGCCGCGATGACTCAGACTCACATTATGTGAGGCTGTCACACTCAAATTATAAAAAGTATAAACGAGTATAGTACAAGTAGAGAACATCTACCTAATAATTGTAAAATGCTTATTGCAGTCGCACAATGCCCAAATCCGCAATCGTTTAAGATTAGCCCGCAGATAAGAAATATAGTCGAACAGTTCAGTATTTGCCATATTTATTAACCCGAGTATATATTTTAGCCCCAGTGTTCCACCGGCAGAGTAAGAGTTTTTCGAAGCTTATTACCAGGGTTGTATTGTATGCTCTGGCGCATCTCAGGCTTGTGGTTTTGACCATTGTGTGACTGCAATAACCCCCTAATAAACGCTAATGATTATTAGGTAGATGTTCTCTACTTGTACTAGGTATACGTTATTATGTTTTTCCACGACCATACAGAAAGACAGTTTCCATAGTTACCTAGCTACGAAAATAAAGAATATCGACACGTTAACGAACAAATCTTATCGCCACGGTTTAAATTTTTGTTTCACCTTTTAGTAGGCGTGTGTTGTCTTTCTGACATTTGATATTTTTTCCTGTCATTAAGTATTTCGTGATAAATTGCATTATTCCGTTAAAATAAACAAACATGACATTAAAATTGTTTTATCCAAATAAATTAGAGTAGTACTTTTGCTGTATCTAGTATAATTTAAAAATTTAAATAGAATTTATATTCTTGTTATTGAAAATCTTGTATCATGCTTATTTTATGAGCGTGGTATATTTGTTTTTTCATTATTATTAAAATTATGACAGTGACAGTTGACATCAAAACAATATTCATGAATAAAACGTATGGTCGTGGGAAAAATAATGCACACTTTCCGGAAAGTGTGTATCGAAACTTGGCAAGCCATAAGCGTCAACATTCTCACTCAGACGATATCATTCACTTTCCTCGTTCATTATGTAATACTTATATTTAACTGTATAAATTTTAATTCTTCCAGACTGAAAAGATCGAAAATCCGAGTAGTTCTTGGCGACCACGACCAGTTCGTTACAACCGATGCCCCAGCAAAAATGCGAATGGTGGCAGCAATCATCCGTCATAGAAATTTCGACGCCAATTCTTACAACCATGATATTGCTTTATTGCGATTGAGAAAACCGATTGAATTCAGCAAGCATATTAGACCTGTGTGTCTTCCATTCACTGGTGAGTATATTAGATTAGTCAATAATATAATTGCAATTACTTTTGACGTATAGAGTCTTACATGAATTATTGCAGAGCTGATGATTTGCATTTATGAATTATTTATGAGTTCAGTTTGATGTCTTATTATCTTACCAACTTGTATGTCTTAAATACAGTTGGGAAGATTACGATTTGAGTAAAATGCGTTTGGCAAGATTAAGGTTTGCATAACTGCGATTTGACAAAAATACGTTTTTGATAAATTCCTTGTTGAATTATTCCAGTTAGGTATAGTTGCGTTTTGACTAAATTACGGTTTTTCTGAAAACGATTTGACAATATAATATTAGTCGAAGTTGCGGTTTGGTCAAATTACGGAATGTAAAATTACAGTTTGTCTAAAATACAGTTTGGCTAAATTACGGGTTGGCATATTTACGGTTTGACAAAATTCCAGTTGAACAAATTACAGTTTGACTAAAATACAGTTTGGCTTAATAATTTTTGATCAAACTACACTTTGACAAAACTATATTTGTCCAAATTGTGTGCTCCCGAAGCTGTCATACCCAAGTTAGGAAAAAGAAAAAAGGCGTGATATGACTGATATCTATACGAGGTCTGGCTATTAAATAACGAGACTGTGCACGCACAAGACGTCCTAGACGGGCATGGGGGGAAACGAATGCAGCTGGATAGCTGGAAGTGTCTACTATTCCTGTACGAAAACACGTTTTTGTCGCTGGAGTAGTATTTTTTTTTCTATAAAGGCTAGAAACGAATGTTTTCTTCTCGTGCCGATTTTCGTTTCATCTCTTCCATCGACTCGAACCGGGTTCCTTTTAAAGCAGTCTTGATTTTCGGAAATATAAAATAGTCACAGGGTGCTAAATCAGGCGAGTATGGCACGTGTTCGAGCACTGGAGTACCTCTAGCGGCTAAATAACGCTTCACAGACAGCATGAAAAGAAAACACGTTCGTTTATAACTTTTATAGAAAAAATACTACTCCAGCGACTGCGACGTGTTTTCGTACCGGAATAGCAGACACTTGCAGCTATCCAACGCTATATTAGTTGCCCCTTCTGCCCCTCTAGGAGGGGAACACGCCACTGCGCCAAATTGCCACTGTGCCAAATACCTGCTGTGTCCAATTGCCGCAATGCCAAATTGCCACTGTGCCAAAACGCATCCCCACCACTTACATACTTGTAATAACGTATGTCGAGAGACTACTGCAAATTTATTTCGACACAGAGGCAATTTGGCCCAGTGGCAATTTGACTCAGCGGCAATCCAACACAACAGCAATATTTAGACATACTGGCAATCGGGCATAGCGACAATTGGACATAACAGGAGCATTTTGACATACACTAACAAAGCTAACAAAACCAAAACCTAGTTTTTGGGGCTCTAGTACGGTTTTGTTAGCTTTGTTAGTGTAGTAAATACCAAAACCGAGTTTGTGGAGCTCTAGTACGGTTTTGTTAGCTTTGTTAGTGTAGTAAATACCAAAACCGAGTTTGTGGAGCTCTAGTACGGTTTTGTTAGCTTTGTTAGTGTATGTCAAAATGCTCCTGTTATGTCCAATTGTCGCTATGCCCGATTGCCAGTATGTCTAAATATTGCTGTTGTGTTGGATTGCCGCTGAGTCAAATTGCCACTGGGTCAAATTGCCTCTGTGTCGAAATAAATTTGCAGTAGTCTCTCGACATACGTTATTACAAGTATGTAAGTGGTGAGGATGCGTTTTGGCACAGCAGGTATTTGGCACAGTGGCAATTATGCGCAGTGACATGCACCCTCTAGGAGGCCTTTTGCCATTTGTGGAAATTCAAGCTCAACCTTCTAATCTCTTCCTCTTTCTCAGCGGACGACCCAGCGGGTCGGGAAGGCACGGTGGTGGGTTGGGGTCGCACGGCGGAGGGAGGCATGCTGCCGGGGATCGTGCAGGAGGTGCAGGTGCCCATCTGGAGCCTGGCGCAGTGCAGAGCCATGAAGTACCGCGCGAGTCGCATCACCGGGTACATGCTGTGTGCAGGGCGAGGCGCCCAGGACTCCTGCCAGGGCGACAGCGGGGGCCCTCTCCTTGTGCACTCGGGGGACAAGTATGAGATCGTTGGTGAGTTGAAGGGTTGAATCAATCATTAATGCCTATGACACACCGGTCGAGGAGCATCAAGGAACTCCTCGATGAAACGGTAGAACGCATTCTGTCCTCGACGAAAAACAGGGGCGTTGAAACGAATGTGTCTCATTTCAGACGTATCTTTTGTATCTGATCTGTGGAGTTCCTCGATGCTCCTTGACCGGTGTGCCATAGGCATAATACATGATGAAAGAACCGTCTTGAATTGACAGGAGTAGTACGAGAAAGTGTTGTACCTTGAGACGCATGTACCATAAATTGCAGCCGCATTTAGCGTTAAATATACTAATTTCAAGTAGAATTTGACAATACTGTTGAAAATAAAGTGATAGGTACACGTTGTTTCAAGACTCGTGCATTTATTGTTCAGTTACTGAAGATGAATGTTTTTTTTCAGAGGGAAATGTATTTTTTGTACCTATTTGGTACCTTTCATTGTCTGATAGTCCATTTAGTATATACATTGTTACTTCTTCGAAAACATCTTGCATTGATATTTAAAATTTAATGAAACAAATACTGCTTTATATTTAATAAAAATATTTTCTTAGTTGTACCTTTGGACAATAATTTGCTTGTACCTTGGGACATGGTTCCAAGGCAAAGATACATGTCTTCTACTAATTCTTTTTCTACTAAATAACAATTTTATTAATAATTATGAATTTAAATCTTTCAATCCATAATATTTGTTTCTAGGTATCGTATCTTGGGGAGTAGGCTGTGGACGGCCTGGATATCCAGGGGTGTACACCAGAGTCAGTCGGTACCTCAACTGGGTCAGAAACAACATGGAAAACACGTGTCTTTGTGTCAATTAACTTGTACTTTAATTCTTAATGTATTATTTTAATTTAAATTATTTATTAAAACCTTTTTTAAATAAATGTAATATATGTATAGGTAGTATCTAACAGATTTTTGTCATTATTTCCTAGATTAACAATACACGTTGACAGACTCGTAATTTTAATAGAGTGCATGAATATTCGAGTGTCGAGTGTGTAATCGTGTGGTTCTGACAACTAAATTTCGAATCCAGTCAAAAACACGTTTAAAAAATCGTATATCAAGCAACATTTCTTTATCACTGGTCGGTAGTTATTTTTAATAATTTTTTCAAATCTTCTACAATGAAAGTAATTGTTTACATAATATATAATACTAATAAATGTCAAATTATCAAATATAACATCAAAACAGTGATACTTAAAATGTACATACGTCAAGTAAACCACCCTTAACTTTGCGAAATTTAAAAAAATTCTTTTTGTTTCATGATCAGCACGTCGTACAGTATATACCCTTTAATTTTTTGTCCTAAGTTGTGGAATTTTTCATATAATGACTTAAGTTTTTAATTAAACGTAAACATCAGTAAAAAAAATTGCAATATGCCCAATTATATCAAATATGCATATGCACAGAAATAATCCGGTCTCTACCGATGGCTCATTAGTCATCATGAGGCTGTTACATTTAAGTTGAGCAGAAAGGCGTAATAAATAATAATATTATATGCCAATTTTAAGAGTTAATGAATGTGTATGTTAGTATGTTTTCTGTTTAAAATGTATGTCTTCACGAATATATAATACATGGTTCGTAGTTCGTAAAAATTGATTAACTATGTAAAATTTTTATAAGAAAAAGCATGACTGATGTATTTTAAGTAATATTTACTTACCACACTATAGAGTCATATGATTTGGTATTGTATGATAAAATTAAAATGAAATAATAAATGTGCAAATCATTGGGTAGCACTATTCGCCACCGCGTTTTTAACAAAACCGCAGCCTACTATTTGTATAACGTGACTTTGAATCACAATGCACCATTTCATCCCACTTGGAAACATTCTAACAGTTATTAAATCAACATCACTATGTTTATAATCCTGCTCACTATAATTTCGTTTTGTCATGGCAGGGAATTGAACCCGGAACCTTATCTTAGAAGTGTCAAGAGTCTATCGCAGAGATGCGTTGTGTTTAAAAGAAAAACATCAAAACTTTATGTAGTTGCCGCGATCGCTCATTACGTTTATTACAATTTACAAGATTATGTTTAATAGTAGACGCGGAACAACTGAAGCAAGAAGACTATTCCAATTTGAGATAATGTTCTACAAACTGAAGAATTTTTTATAAATCAACTGAATTTTTCCTATACTTAAAGTGTACATCTACCCTAAAATTTTACAGCGTTACAGAGGCCTTCCACGTTTACTTTAATTATAATTGAAATGTATGATGCTTTTACATATGAGTGTATTAACAATGGATATCTTCTCTTAATACTTCTATATTTTTATTTTTTGTCGTTGGTCTAAGAATTTGAAGTAAAAAATATTTAAAAATTACGTTTTTTGCGGTTGTTTTGTCATAATTTGATATGATTTTTTTCGGTCACTAGAAAAAGCAAGAAGCATGCACCTTAGCTTCCTTTTTCGAATAATTTTTGTTTTACTGAATTTCTTTAAAAAATACAGAAGTTATTATGGAAATACTGGAGCCATTTTTACAGTATTTTTCAACTTGAAAATAACATTGCATAGCTAGGATGCGTAAAAGTACGATTTTCCTGTTTGTAAAATTATTATTACATTAATGTAATTATGATTTATTGCGCTAATAAATACTGCATAACTATTGATTTTATTTTAAAACAATATTTCGAGTCAAATTGCTGTCAGATGACAAGACTGAGATATCAAACAGAAATTTATTCGGAGGAAATAAAATGTTCGAGTGTAATTCAACGAGATAATTTAACGACTCATTTGATTCTTCTTCACAAATATTCCCAAAATCTAATCATTTCACTGACAAATATTAGAAATATGAAGCAAATGACATTTTAGTGTTTTGTTTATTGTTTGGTTGCTAAGAAAAAGATAAATAAAGTTTTATCACTTGCAAAAGATACCTTCCTTTGTATCCGCTGTCAAAGTGATAAAATTGTGTTTTGTTTATGGCTTATTTTATACAGGAGTGGAATTATCATTAATATAATGATGCTATTGTAACCACAATGCAAACTCGTGCATTTTTGCAAGGGTAATTGGCAATAATTTTCATACAATACAATGTCGTGAACACTTTCCGGGAAAAGCTTCCAACTGTTTATTTTGTTTCACAATCGCCAAGAAAGGTTCTACAAAATATTTTATTTCAAAAACATGATAAAGAAAACTAGTATTTTTATGAGACAACACAATAAAACAACTGTCAAATATTTGAATACAAAGCGCTCAATTTGTAGTAAACAAACGACGAAAATATTTTTTCTGTGATTCCAAAATGTTGAGTCATTTATTAAAATTACGGCTGGACCTTTTGATAAAGCTATATGTAAAAAAGTAATGAAGTAAATAAATAGAAAAGTAGGTTTACTTGCGAAACGCACACCTTAATGGGAAACAATCATAAAGAGAACAATCAAATGAATTGAATGAAAGACACAATGAAAGCCCTACATTACAGTAACAGTAACACATTTTCTCATGTTTATTGTTTATGACCAATCAGTTCTTTGAATAGTAATTTTCATTTTGCAAACTGCATTAAAATTAATTGGTTCTTGTGAAAACGTATTTTTTAAATCCTTTATATTAACTTCATCGTCTTGTCTGTCTGTCTGTCTACGTACGGCAAAAAAACAAAAGTCAAAAATAACCCACTTCCCGGGATCCTTTCGAGCTGAAATTTTGCAAATAGACTTTTGTCACCTAAAGGCTCATTCCCAGTGCTTATCATAGTCATAGTTTTTGACATAAGTTTTTGTCTTAATCATAAACATGCGCTGGCCATTCCCATCACAATATAAATTATGTTTATGACAATGTCATGACAGTTAAGTTAATGTGCCTGTAAATATATTTTATTTATAATTTATAGATTAAACTCAGCTTAAACCTATTTTTAAGTAATGAGGAAACACTTTTTGTTATATTTACCTTGCTTTAATTTTTCTGTAGCATTATTAATATAATTTTTACCTCTCGCCTCATATTCTATAAGAGAGGTATTGTAATGGGTCAAAATTTTCGAGTATGAGTTTTTGGTGGATAAGCACGTTTTAGGATCTCTAGAATACGAATTTAATATTTTCACGATGATGTCTGTGTGTGTGTGTGTGCGTATGGACGTATGTGATGATTTTTCGTCCACGATAACTGAAAAAGTATTAAACCTTTAATAACAAAATTTCATATTTAAGGTTTTAATAAGTATCTTAAGAACGGATAACATTTTGGTAGAAATCCGCAAACCGGAAGTAGTACTTTTTGAAACTTGATAAAGTTTTCCTTAAATATATTGGTACATTATTTATTTATGACAATTTTTGCAATTAAAAATAAAAGAAAATATAATTATCTAAGGGTACAGATAATTATAAATACAATTTGCTGAATCTGATAGTATTTAACAATAAAATAAAGTACAATTAATATTTTATTTTTTTGAAATTCCAGTATCTTGTTGTCCATGATATGAAATTTGTTTCTACATCAAAATTTGAATGATTATGACAGTGACAGTACAGTTGCTTGGTTCTTGGTTTACATTATCGTTTCATATTACTTACATAAATATGAAACTATTAAAATGTAAGTAAAACTATTTATTAGATTAGTAGAATAAGCAGAGTTAGGCGAGAGGTCGTGTGGTGGCCACAGCAGATTTTTTGACATAAAAAGATCAAATCTGTTTGACAACAGCATTAAAAAGTGACAGGTATATACAAAATTTTATTTAAAAAAAATGATGTGTTTTAGTAAATTGAGAAAGAATAAAAAATACCGGTCCCAAGCTATTATCTCTTCTTTATAATATTTAATTTAAAAACTCATGCAAGTATCCCATTGGCAACATAAGGAAGTAAATGTATAAATTAATTACCGACCACTTTATAGCGCAGTGCGTCATATTGATACGTCAAACAGTTTAGATTTCCATTTTTTGCATATAAACTACTAACACTGAATCCTATAAAAAATAATAATTTTAATTAAAAAATTGCACATGATTATAAAAATTCAAAAAAATATCCAATTTATGCAAACTTTACACGGTGACAGAAATTAATTTTTAAAATTTTAAAACGGCACATCTGTAGATTCATTCTTTCTTTATTAATTTTTTGTAAAAACATTATCCTGAAGTCAATAACAGTCTAACAGTTTATTCGCAACGAAAACACGTTTACAGTATTTTTCAACTTCAAAATAACATTACATAGCTAGGATGCGGCAAAGTACGAGTTTCAGACTAGTTTCAGGCAGCCCTAGTAGTGAGGAAAAGAGTGGAATGGAAAAAAACTAAAATCGAATCTAATCTAATCTAAGAATTCACATTACTGGTCACTCAAAAACAAACTGCGAAAAACCCAGCATTTCCTCTTCAACACCTCAGATTATCTCCAGCGGTAGTTCCATCCTCCTCACCATCACCATCAGCACCAGCAGCTCAAGAGCCGTCAGCACGCCAGCGAGGACAGTGTCTGCCCGTCCGCGAGCCACAACAACTCAAGAGACCGAGTGCTGAAGACCGGAGACTTCGATGAGGAGTCACGCGCGAACACCAACAGTAGAACTTGTGTGATTTGTTGTTAACTCTGTGCGCTAGAAGTATCATGGGGCCGATGAACTATTTGTTGGTTTTGGGGGTGGCTGGACTGGCGGTTGCTGTCTATAATGTGGTGAGTTTTTTTATTGTACAAATGTTTGTGATTTGTACTAGTACCAGTTAAGGGTGTGTGCTGATTATGGATCAAAAGAGTTTTACAAAATTCCAAAAATAATTTTAGTGTTTCTGAATGGAACATGTCTTGTGCCACTGGATTTATAATTATTTTTAACATTTTTATTACAGAGATTCTAATAGTTCAATAAATTGTATAAATGAGTTTCCATTTATTTAGATGTAAATTAAATTTTATTTTTACCATTACTACTACGGATCTTACCATATATTGTAAATTTATTTTTAATTGTTAATTATGTGAGTCCAGTGGTACTAAAATGAACCGTGTAAGTAAACTGCCTTTAATTTTGCTAATTTCTTAAAAATTCTTTTTGATCCGTAATCAAAATATCAACCTGTAACGTTTATACTCGTAGTTATAATACACCCTGTATATAATATATATATATATATATATATATATATATATATATATATATATATATATATATATATATATATACGATTGTACGACACATTTTCCAAACCATTATTTCCAGAGATTTATTTTCCAATAATTTTTTTTCAATATCCATTTTTTCCGTGAATTCTTTTATTATTAAAGTTATTTTTTCCAATATCGATTTATTCCAATTTAATCTAACCTAACCTCAATTGAATAATAATTTTATTGGAAAAAATGTCCCATTAGAAAAATGCATTATTGAAAAAAAACGGACTGGAAAAAATGTATTGGAAAAAGTGACTCCCCACCAATATTAACAAAATCTGAGTTTGAAGTTTGATAGGTATAGATACCTGTATATTCAGAATCGAATGTGTATTTTGATATTTAATTATAGCTAAGCTAATCCGCGTTTATTGAATCTACAGGACAAGTGATATTATCGCAAACCATTAAAAAAATTAACATTATTTATAAATTGTTAAATTTTAAACTTTAATGGCCAGTTGCACCGCTTCCACTTAAATTTTAAGTTTTCCTTAAATGAACAATATCGAATCAAAATCAAATTGTCAAGCGTAGAAATAATAATGCTGTCATGAGTTCGATTCGATATTTTTTATTTAAGTGACACTTAAAATTTAAGTGGAAGCGGTGCAAATGGCCATTAGTCATATACGTATACCTAATTTACTTCTGCGCAAATGTAAAGATAAAATTAAGTAACTTAAAAATGTGTTCTCAAATTTATAGTTTGTAGTTATCAAAGCATCAACAAAGAATAAAATAATCTGAATCCGCAATACAAAATAATGCACTTAAAACGTCCATGATATTTTACACGATTGACACACGACAATAAAAATTGTTATCAAATTTATTGTTTGTTTCTCTTATCGCTCATATGATTTAAAATAAAATACCTAATCTTCTTAAAAATTAAATCTTGCACAAAATGTTTTGCATATTTTATATATTCTATTTCTATACAATAATTATATTATTTATTATGATTTAAAGTCAGTGTTACTCGTTTATTTAAATTAAAATTGCTCATAATCGGTTACTGTACAAATGATTATAAAAACAAACAAAATTTTATTGTAATTATATTTCTGTCACTGATTAAATTAATTGCAGCAGACACATTAAAAGCAAATTAATAATTAAGGTCCTTTATTCTTCATATTCAATTTAAAAAGCTGTTTGATAGCTCCGTAGCCTCGTAATATGTCGTAATTTATGTAGATTTAATGCACAATTCATGTCACAATTAATTCCACTGTACTATAATTAATTTCACACCGCGTTCATTAAACAATTAATTTTCGTTTTACCTGAAATTACAAAAAGGAAAACTGTTGAATGGAATCTCAGCTGTTTGCAAGACCTTGACGGCTGTGATAGTGACATTGAACTTGGCTTTCAAAAGAAACGTTTAAAAAGAAAAAAAATAAAGTTGTTTTAAAGTATTATTCATGTGGTTTGCGGCGACGTGTCTTACCATTTTTCTCTTTGTTACTTTGTTTACAAATTACCTACAAGTTTCACTTTCCAACATCAAACGTAATCGAAGATTATACTTTAAAATATTACATTCATGTTCTTTTAGATAAAAAGAGTAGATAATAATAAATAACTTTTTCACGTATCAGTTTAACAAGACAAAAATCTCTCTACTAACAATTATTATGATTTAGTTGTCAGCTGGTAACCGCACACGCGTTATATCAATCAATAATACGAATGACTTATGTAAGGCTGTCTCATCTGAAATTTAATAGTATATTTATGTCTATTGTTCAATTTAACTTCTTGTTTTAATGTTTTGGCTAGTATATTTCTAGTAATTATAATAGTATATTGCAGGGATTATTCTACCATGAATCTAGACACAAAATGTGCAGTGGAAAAATAAAAAGTGCAGTAGCAATTTTAAATTTGTGCAAGAAAAAAATATAAGGAAACTTTATTTTTCAATTATTGTTATTATTCAAATTAATCATAAAAATATACAATAATTATTTATGAATGGTGATTCTGAAATGCGTAAATTAGTTTTTGTTTTTATATATTTTTTGCACAATTGGTCTTTTTATCAACTTACCATGCCTGTTTCCAAGACAGTATGTTGATCTTACCGGTTGCTAGGCTAAACAAAACGGTAAGTAATTTACGTACCGTTCACTGAACGGTAAGTAAATTAACAGAATGGTAAGTTAATTTAATATTAATTACGAAAAAATTAATATTTGTGTATGGATAAAAAAACCAATAGTGCAAAAAATGATATAAGTATCACGAACGTTAAGGAATTACCGATGTCAGACAAAATTGGAGCCTCGCTTCGCTCAGTCTCCAAACATTGTCTTCCATCGGTAAACTGTCCTTACCGTTCTTGATACTTAATATACTAAGTATTACACAAGAAAGAGAGAAAACCTTACTTTTATTCATCTTTAAAAATTCAATTTTTAAGTTTTAATCTTGACAAAAAAATTTATTTTTTAAATTATGACCTCCCCCCCTCGAAAGAAAATTAAAAATATATGGCACTGTGAGAATATTATGTAATAAAATTTCATTTTCATTTTGTGGTAGGTATGTGCATTGGGAAAAAAAGGTTAGAATTAACCCTGGTATTTTGCTAAGCAGCGTAGATAAATCTCATTAAAAATTTGGACAAGTTTTTATCTCGTCTTCAAAAATATTTAATAATATAAATAATGCAAGTTGCCATTATTAATTCAAACAATTACGACATTCGCTTGCAGCTCATTTAATTAGAGCACATCTCTTGCCATAAAAGCATGTCACAATAAGTCATTTTGTGATTTTGTTTTTAAATTCTATGGTTTCATATTTTTAAAGAAGCACTCTTATTCAGCAAATTATTTTTTTACAGTCAATTGGTAAATTTCTTTTTCTTATGAATAATTCCCATCGGTGAAAAATATCGTATGCTTGAGCAAATAAACGTATGAAAAATAATTGCAACTTTAATCTGCAACCATTTCCTGCAGAAGGTAAAATTTGTTTTATTTTTAACGTCTGTTATTACGACGGTCATCGCCCGAACTATAAAGAAATTTTTTTATTTTTTGTTTAGCTTCTAATAATAGTTTGAAGGTTGTCGAATCAAAACCAGCTTTATCGGCAGCTTTTGAAGTTGAAAACATTTAAATTTTTGATAAGTTTTAATGAGGTTTTGAGACATCAACAAATATTTAATACGATAAAGATGGATAGAGACCAGGAAAAATGTTCCAACAATGCCAATAATTGGTTTCAGGAACTGTAAGAAATAAATGATCAAAATAAAAGAGACGACTTGCATTTCTATAAACGATTCTGAAAGCGAAAATAATTTATAAATATCTTACTCTTAAAAGGAGTATTTAACATTTCCTCAAAAAAGAAACAGATTATTTCTAATGCCATTGCCATTTTTAATTTTTACTGTATGAATAAGAGAAGACATACGATTTCCTATTTCCTGCAAGTTTATATAAATTCGCTGAGAAAATTAGTGCCAACTATAGGCAACAAAATAAAATAATAAATTTATTGCAATTTCCATATTTCTTTGCAAATACTATAATATATTGCAATTTATTCTTTTAGCAAGGTATCTACAAAATTATGTAGGTACTGTACTGTACAATATTTAAAAAAAATTCTTAAGCGGCACGTCTACGTTTTTACCGAATTCTTATAGTATACTCTCGATTTATCTTTTTTTCCATTCCACTCTTTTCCTCACTACTAGGGCTGCCTGAAACCAGCCCGAAACTCGTACTTTGCCGCATCCTAGCTATGCAATGCCATTTTGAAGTTGAAAAATACTGTAAAAGTGTTTTCGTTCCGAGTAAACTGCCAGATTATTATTGACTTCAGGATTATGTTTTTATAAACATTTAATAGAGAAAGAATGGATCTACTAATGTGTCTTTTTAAATTTTTAAAACTTAATTTGTATCATGAGATATAACAGTGTAAAATTTGCATAAAATAGGAATTTAGTTTGAATTTTTCGAAATTTTTATAATCATGTACAATTTTTTAATCAAAATTTTAAAACGGCACATCTGTAGATCCATTCTTTCTTTATTAAATTCTTGTTGAAATAAAATTTTACCATTCTTGTACTGGCCATAAAACACTCGCTACGTTAGTACATTTTATTCTGAATTTTAGTAGACGGGCCTCTTAATCCTACAATTCTTTACACTATTCTAATTTTTAAAAATATTAACGCAGTTCCTATAATTCTTCGTTAGTATTCAACCTAATTCATTAGGTACTTAAATTATTAGTTGCCAATTATTTAACCTTTTTAATTATTACTACCTGTCTTCTGAAATTCTTTTAAATACCTTCAGTACCGTGTAATTCTTATATGATTCATTGCGCTTCATTATTTTTTTACAATTTGAAAGTTTTATATTTTATATAGTCTTCAAAATTCTTTACTATTCTATTTCAATTTTCAATCCATTAGATTTTTCGAGACTACCATGCATGATTCTTTGCAAGTCCAACAATTACAAATCCTATCATTTATTCCAAGTACCAAGTACCAATTGTCCGATTTTTTGATATCTTAGCAACAGTCAAAGGATTTCGAAATTTTTGGTAATTTGAACAAGTAAATTTAATTAATTAATTTATTAGAAAATATTGAACCGTGCATAAAGTTGGGTATGTACCACGGGCGTAACTTGCTTTTATGGCTCTTAACGTGTTTTTACCCCTTGGCTAAATCAAAATCACGTCTCAAACCATAAAAGCTTCCTTACACCCTTAATACATAAATAACTAATATGTCATCAAATATTATTAGTAATACAATGACACGAATTAAACGTTACTACCAAATAATTAAATTAACACATTCAAAAATGTTGTTAATCTATTTTACAAATAGAAATAATAATTGAAGCAAGTGTTAATTTCTTATTTCAACACATTCGAAATTCATCAGTTCAGAAATTCCTTTTCCTATCCGCCACAGAAAACGTGTAGCTATTCTTCAAAATCCGACGTCATCGTCAAATCACGAAAGACTTCATCAGTTAAATCTACTTGTAACAGTACACACAGAGTGCATTCGGAATATCTAATGAATAAAAGAAACATAACGGACTTAAAACACGTTCACAGATCCAATCAGAACGACATATTGTATTTGTCCACGTAAAGTAGGTACAATCAAAGCAAAAATTTCGCAGTCACGTCTAGTTCAGAACAATGTCATGGAAAGAAAATTCTTGGTAATAAAATTTGTAGTTTGTTTCCAATGAAAGTTGAAGTGAAATTAGGCTAGTATTTCATTAGGATGAGTTGCTAATTAGGGTTTAATTTTATTCTAAACGTGTTAGATTAAAAGGATTGATTATTTTTATGGGGTACAATAAAATTATATGTTGAATCAGTCAACACATTTTTAAATCACTCTGACGTTAAAAACTGTCAATATTTCCTCAAAAATGTATAAAAACAATGACAACTTATCACTGACGACTACTTTGATTAGTTTTTTTTGTTATGTCAAAATAAATTTATAATTCATATATTTGAAATAATTTCGTCAAAATTGAATAGAATATTGTATAAACCACGTGAGATACGAATGTTTATTCACTCAAAGAAATTATCCCACTCGCCCTTCGGGCTCGAGGGCTAAACTTTCTTCTCTTGAATAAACATTCATGTATCTCACTTGGTGTATAAATTATTTCATTCATAGTTGTCATATTTTCATTATGTAATCTTTAATCTACTGGTATCAAAAATGTAGAAAATAAGGTTCATCTTTATATGTACAATTCTTGACAAAAAAAACGTTATCACTTCAGTGAGTAATCATTTATTACTTCATGATTTTAACTAAAAATTGTAATTTACTTCAAAATAAAATATTTTACGGGTTGAAAAGTTACAGAACGATAAAAATTGAATTTTAAGAATTTATCTATTTCCTCTAATTTTAACATTTTTTAAAAATTTCTTAAACAGGGTTAATAAGCATATTTAGATAAATTTATGGCCCAAAAATCATGAAAATATCTCAACGCGTTCACGTTTTATACTAATTTTGACGTTCTCATCGTATTTAAGCGTTTCAGCTTGAAATACGTTTTGATTTAAAATTTTAATACATTCCTCACTCCTCTGTTATGAGTTATTTACATAACAAAGAATAAAATTATAGGAAATGTATTGTACTTTCATGTAATGGCTATTACTCACTTGAATACCGCTTGTAACTTCTGCCATAAACAGGTAACAGCCAATAATATTATGGTATACTATTTTACAAACATAACCTAAACAAAGTAATATGTCCCGTTGGTTGTTTATCCATTGAAATGTAAATTATTCACCATATGCTTCCATTACACATTCAATAATAGATTAACAACTACAGAGAAATACAAAGATAGTAAAACATACTGTAAATCTCAATAATGCTTCTTATAATGTTAAAGTAAATGAACTTAAGTTAACAGTTACTTGATTTTAAATGTCTACTTACATATTTACACACGTAAATATAAATCTCAACAATAATTATATGTTTAGCTTCGCTTTTGCTGGACCAGATTTTTTATTTTATAAATCATGAATGATATCAATGATGTCAAAGTAATTTTTAATGTTCACGTTTAAAAAAAAAACGTGACACTATGGATTTCAATATTCATACCTGTGTGAACAAAAAGTAAAGTCAACTTTTTGTTATTTAAATAGAATGGAAACTCGTACAGACATTTTTGTTTTATAGTAATAAATAAGCATGTTAATTACAAGGTAAAAACGTGTTATTTTTATTTCAATTGACTTAAATTTTAAATTTGGTAAACTTTAAACAAAGTTAATGAATTATATACTTACTAAATTTTACAATTATGTAAATAATATTATTTTTCTACGTCTACTGAATATTGTTATTACATTGCGTTTCTTATGCCCAATGCACACGGAGAAACATTTTGAAAAGTTTCTTGAAAAAAGTTTCCAGAAAATTAAGATTTTTTTAAAAATAAATAAATATGTTTATGATCACATGTCACATTTGACGATTTGACAAATAAGAAGTTAGTTGCACTTCACAACGTTTCCTGAAAACGCCTCATTTTTATAGGCGCCGTTAAAACTTTGAAGTTGCCGGAAACTTTTTTCAGGGAACATTTCAAAATGTTTCTTCGTGTGCACTAGGCATAATGTACCCAACTCTGTCCGCATTATGTCATTTTAAGTGATGTTTATGGTTCTTTCTACAAAAGCGCTTTAATATAATACGATGAACTTTGTATTTGTAATGACTAAATTTTTAATATTCTCGTTTATCGTTTACCTGGAAAATATAAAAATACTAATTTGTTTCGCGATTTATTTAGTTCACACTGCTATTTTTATTATTATTTTCTAGGAGGGCCAGCTAAACAGACCACAACTAAACAGATTTTGGTCGTCAGAGAGATATGGAAACAGACCACCAACACACGATACCCCGCCCTCAAAGTGCAGATGCAGTGAGTAAGAATCATTCACCTTTTCGACTCATGTCATAAATAATTCAGTTCACAAACCCACATTAATTTTTTGTACCCCAACTCATACAAATATTTGGATTTCCCAAACTACTAGTAACACAGATGATCTAATTAATATAAACTTTCTTGAGATTCTTGGAAGCATGATTTATCTTCCTTCATATCATTGGATGGACTTTATAATATGAAATTTAAATCGCATCCAAAAATAATTATTAAAGATAATCAAGAAATCATCGGATGCTGGACAAGGAAATAAATAAAGAACTCACTTTTACTAGCAAACGTTTCGAATCATTACTGACTCTTCCTCAGTTCTTTAGAGCAAACAATTTACTTAGAACAGAAGAACATTCAGTGCAACTTGACAACCTTACTTGACTTGCACTGAAACAGGAATGTTCAATTTTTTTGTCTAGTTAATTTAAACTGTTTGCTCTAGAGCACTGAGGAAGAGTGGAAGAGTAATATCAATAATGATTCAAAACGTTTTCTAAAGGAGTGAGTTCTTTCCGTATTTTTTGCACTTTCGGGACTAAAACTCTACTTTAGTCGTTATTTTTAGGGACTAAGGTTCTTAATTTGATCCCAAGGTATTATTTTTCATATTTAATCCCGTTGTCAAGGAATTTAATTTATTAATCCCGTTGTCAAGTAAATACGTGCTATTTGTTATATATATGGTAACAAGGTAAATATTCGTTATAAAGTGTACTGTCAAAATTTCAAAATGTGCATTATTTTAAACTATTTTGTATTCGTTTGAGGATGAAGTGCAAAAAATAGCGTATATACCACAGGACTTTTACCTTTAATCCCTCAGGTGATTATTTCTCTCACCTTCATCTTCACCATCAGGATTAAATCATGCACTTTAGTCCTTTAATATATAATATACTATTTTCTACGCCTATTCCCGAAATTCGCACTTTTGACATTCGAAAAGGAGGACTCAGCATTTAAATATGCATGTTTCCTATTTGTTGCTGCACTTCGCACTCTCAGAACATTATAGTAGTAGTAAAAAAAAATAAGTTAGGCATGTCAAAAAATCTGAAAAATACGCCTTTCCAGTGCAATAGTACAGTAAGTGTACCATATTTTTTAAAGCCCTGTATTATAATAAACAAGACAAGACAAAGTTATGATTTATGTGAGCCCACAACATTCAACATCATTTTCTCTTAAATCATTGATTTTGAATTAGGTAACACAGTAAAGCCTCATTTCCACCGACTGTTTTAGTGCTTAATGCACAATGATTTGTGCGTAACGCGTAATGCATAATGATTATTTACTAGATGGCCATTTCCATCTATTTTGTTTAAGAACTAATTCGACAGAGGTGACATTTGTTGTCGAATTTTGTAATTTAATCATTACCGGAATTTTTGAGATAAGGAATGGAAGAAGAGCTGTTAATTTTGTAAGTAAGGTATTCATTTCCATATTTAGAAACAGACTGAAATTGACAACTCAAAACAAATAATAAATATGACACATGTCAATCATTATGCTTGTGCATTACGGCTTATTATTGGAGTCTGCAAAGTTTTGTTCCTATGCGTTGCTCTTAGTAATTATGCAATAAACATAATTCTGAAGCATTAAAACAGTCGGTGGAAATGAGGCTTTATGCACTGAGAGTGCGACTTGTTGAAATGCTCTTACATGCTCATGTTCCTTCCGGAACTCCCTTCGGGTCGTGCCACAAATAAAACACCCCCAAGAAAGACGCTTATTTCGACACTTGATCCGGCATCCGGCATTTTAGATCATCTTTGATTTATAATTATATTCCTGTTATAATGTTTGTTAATTGTTTTAAGGTTGTGGGGAAAGAAATGACGAAAGCAGAATTGTTGGTGGTCAAGAATCCATCCAGAATGAATTTCCTTGGATGGCGAGACTGTCTTATTTCAACAGATTCTACTGCGGAGGAATGCTTATCAATGATAGATATGTTCTGACGGCTGCCCATTGTGTTAAAGGGTAAGATATAGTTACGATTGCTTTATATTATTCAACACAAAATAAAATACATAATAGTAATCACAGTGACTGGTACACCCATTATTTTCCTTCTTCAAATTCCAAATTCAGTCAAGAATTATTTCACAAAATAAAATGTTACAACCTTTGAAATCTATAAACCCATATTCAATTTATAGACTTCATAATTGTAAGAAAAGTGGTATTAAAATAAATAGTAGTTTTGAAAGGACATTTGCATGATTATTTTATTTAAATCAATTTTCAGTTTAATACAGGTTGGCTTTAATTGCTTATGTGACAAGAAGATAGTTAAATCATATAGCTTTAATAATATGTACTTTTTAAGAAAAATAATTTGCAATTGCTTAACTATAATGATTTTTTTTAAATTGTCTCGTTCATGCCACCTCTCCCCTACTCAACTTACTGGATCATGGAACAATTTTCTTTAATTCGTAAATTTAAGGACACTTTTATGATATTCCATAAGGAAAGAAGGAAAGAGTGGTTTAAAAACCTGTTAAATAAAAATGCGAATTTTGAAAAAATCTTTCAGTTTCATTTTCAGTAAGTAGGGTACTATAGCTATTATAATATATGCATGAAGTTATTTATTATCCTATATAACAACATCCTAGATATTTCAAAAAATCTGACGTGGCCATCACACAACCTTCCGCCATATCTAGACTTTAAACAGAAATGTATACGTACAATTTTTAAAATATACAAATATTCAAACACAGAAATTAGTATCACCTGAATCAAAAGATTCATTCACACGAAAACTCTTCTGTGTTGAAGCCATCCTTACTACATTTAATATCTTACTTATAACGCTTATAACTTATATAGCGCTAGTATGCCAACTTGTCACCCGTCTCATCTGTCAATATTTTTTATGCAGAAACAAAAATCAACCGAACATGGATTACAAGATTTCAACGTTTTATTTGATAAATTTATTTTTTTAATTTTACTGCAGTTCTTTAATGCAACCAGATAAGGACAATTTTTTTATAACGTAAGTTGCAAATAACTTTGCCTCTTATTCTTATTACAAATAAATACTATATTTATCTAAATTTATATAAATTTTTGACAATTATCGTTTTCAATCTTCAAAAAATATCACTTCCGGTGAAGATATTGGTACCAAAATCTAATGAGCTCTTCCTATTCGTATACAATTGTGAAATACCAAATATCAAAATTTTTGGGTAATTCGTATTTGAGTTATGCGACATCCGGCATCGGCCCGGACCACACACACACACACACACACACACACACACACACACACACACACACACACACACACACACACACGCACACACACGCGCACACACACACATACATACAGACATCATCGAGAAACTATCAAAAATGAGTTGTAAGGACCCTAATTCGTGCTCATCCACTAAAAACTCACTACCCGATTTTTTGCATGATTCCAATACCTTCCTTTACAGGTAAGCGGAAAGTAAAAAGGATGTGGCTATTTATGCATACAGTACCTATGTATACGCAATTTGCTATTTATACATACTGTATGTATAATCAATTGGCTATTTATACATTATGTGTATATGCAATTGGATATTTACTGAAATAATAAAGAAACTAATACCATTCTTGAGTCCCACAAACTCGGTTTTGGTATTGAAATACAGTAGGTATGTAAATACCCAATAGCGTATACATACTGTATGTAGTATAAATAGCCACAATCTTAAAAATGTACTATGCAACAAAATGTTTTGAACTAGCATCAACTTTTGCTATACCTATATTTAACTGGTTATTTATAATTTTAACAAAGTTAAACGTTTAAGAATGGTAGTACAAAAATATAATTTGGTATTGTTTTATTAAAAGTGGAACACTAATGTTGACCAAAAACAATAAATTCGATTGTTTAATTGTCTGCGTATGCAGAAATCCCGTCCAAACCGAGCACAGTTTTAATAAATAAATTAACTTTTTAACCTTTTAACACTGTTTCGAACACACACACGAAAACATCAACAAATTACCACTATCTGTAATCAAGCCATTAACAATCAGAAATTCTCTCCAAAACTACTTAAACGTAATTTCCAATCTGTACATTCCAAATTCACAGATAAGACAAAGAATTCCAGATTTCTAAATGCCTCTCCTTTCTGTCAACCTCGGTAGAAAGCTGCGCTAGCACCAGGTCTCCGTGAAACCTATCAGAAGTCGGAAGACTTACACCTTGACTTTGAGATAACCTTGCAGTCCGTGGATTGTTTATTGTTTACTGTTTTGCTTGCAGGTTCATGTGGTTCATGATCAAGGTGACATTTGGGGAGCATGACCGTTGTAACGACACCACCAAACCTGAATCCAGGTCAGTCGAGAATTTATTAAATTTTTGCGATGCAAACATAGGTATGGGACGTAACTATACTTCGGAACGTGGAACAAAATTATTAACAGACATTATGTAAAGAATTATTTGTGGTATTATACACTAGTGAAAAAACTTGAAATTCGGAAAAATTTCGACCATTTTCAAACCGCCATAACTCTGCGTATTTTCAATCGATTTCGATGAATCTTTGCGAGCGAAAAACTTTAAAGTCATGCATGCGAGGATCATCGTGTTTGCTATTGTTCGAGGTACAACACCTCCCCGATATAGTAATATTCTGTACCTATTGGTGGAGGTGAAATGCGAAAATAGGGAACATACATGACAATCGAACTTGCATGCCAGGTATCTTGATATATTTTGTAGTAGTGTCACAAAACGAAGTAATGTTAATTTGTCGGACAAAAAAAGTAACGAATAACAGAAAAAATAATAATAGTTATTTATGTATCAAGGGCATCATGATGATGTTTATGCTCATCCGAGGGCGACATGTTTACAAGCCCAAGGGCATCTGGCCCGAGGGTCTGTAAATCGCCCGAGGGCTATAAACATACAATATTTTATGTCTTACTATTTTATTTAAAATATTGCGCGCGTGACATTTCGCTTTGACGTTTCGAATTTTGTTAATATTTTTGGTATCCTAGTAACAGACAGAAAATATATTAATTTCAGAAGAAAAACATTAGTGATGTCTCAATATTACCATGGCAATTTCTTAATGCCCTTGAGTATAATGTAGTATATAACATACCTCGTATCCATGACATAATTAAACAATTACATACTAGGAAGACATAAAATCTAAAAGTGCATGTTAGTTAATGTTAGTATAGTAAAAGTTATTTTTATAAAAATAAAGAAGGAACATATTTAGTTTAATTGTTAAATAAATTATAAAGCTAGAATTTACAATAAATATTCAAACAAATTTCCTCCCTCTTCCAAACAGTAACCTAAACGATTTTAAAATCCAGTTCTAACATTATTTAACATTTATGGCGGTTGCAAATGCATCTAAAATTTTAATTTGCAGTTCATCCAGTGATGTCACTCTTTCTTCTTGGCAACTATAAATTTTAGTTTTAATATAACACCACAAGAATAAATCTTGGAGAGCCTAAGTCCAGAGATCTATCTGGCCAAGGAATTATTTATTAATTAATAATATGACAGCTACTTTGACATTGACAGTATTCCACGTATATCAAGATGCCTAATATGATAACTCAATTGTCATATATTTCCCTATGTTCGCATTTCAACTCCACCAACCTGTAAAAATTTGATACATTTAATTTATTCAAAGTTATTAAATGAGCCATATTTATGGTTTTGCCATATTAAATTGGAATATAACAGAATACTACTTATATTATCTACGACTATATTAGAACATTAATTAGTTTTATTAAATAGGTACCTATATTTTAAGTGACATCTTCCAGATAACTATTGCCTTAATTGCTACAAAATCTAATTTTATTTTTGAAATTTACTTAACAAGATAATATTGGCAAGATATTATATTTGGATAACGCAAAAATTAGAAAATTACCTTTTTCACGTGATTTTTTAACTCTCACTAATGAGTATTTTATAGAATTACTAAACTAAACATAAACATTATAATTAGCGTATTATGAAATAGTAGTAGATAAATATTTACTTCTTAACTTTGATATAACGAATTGCATGTTAGGTAATTTTTACGAATGCGTTCTTCATTTTCAGTAACAACAAGTGCAGAATATTACAATATTAATTTATTTTTTTAAGTATCAGATTTATATTTATTTTATCTACAACAATAGAATAATGTATTCATTATATACGTGAAAGTAGTATAATAAACCCCTCCATAAGGACACATTATGAAATAATGAATTCATTATTTCACACTGTTAAATAATGAGTACTTTATTCTCTCGAACTGTCAAACTGCCATCACATCTGTTTTAATATTAGTGTTACATCAAGTTATCATTTTATGACGTTGTAAGCAGAAACAGTAAAAATAATAAAAATTTGCAAAACGCTGTATATGACTAGCCCATAATAGTTTTAAATTACTCGGATAAATTGTCATCACACCAAAGTTTGAGGTTAAGTTAATATCAATACAAATTTGTAGTAAGAAAATGTTGTTTTATTTAAAAAGTTGTAGATAAAACGTCGTATTTTACTCGAAAATAATGGCTATAATTAACTCGGATGATTTATACACTCGCCTTCGGCTCGTGAACAAACTTTCATCCTCATTAATTATAGCCTACATTATTTACTCGTTAAATAATATACTATTATTATTAATTCTAAGTACCTACGTTACATTGCAACAACCTATTATTTTGATTGAACGTGCGCTCATATGATTTTACGCACAATTACGATGTTGCACAATATTTGAACGAATTTTATTTCTATTTCGGGGCTGACGTGATATTCAAATAATATTAGTCACCTAGCGTGGTATTAAAAGTGAAAATAATAGTATTCAATGAAAAATGAGACTGCAATTTGATAAATATTCCTGTGGGAATGTACTTATTGTTTTGCAATAACAATTAGTCAATACATTGATTTTATTAGTAAATATTATTATGTGAACTAATTTCATATTGTTTTCTTTCTTATTATATTATACATATAGCTAGGTAGGTAGGTACCTACTACCTACTATATGAACACCTGGTCGTAAAGTGGCACCTAACGTATACGTCGTATGCACGTGGTGTAACAATTAACTTTTTGTATAATACATAATATAAATTAAAAGTATGTTATTTGACAAAAATTAAACAATGTCTGAATCATTAAAATTAGTAATACCATCATTAAACCCAAATTGTTATTAATTTTTATTCAATTTTAACGTTTTCAACAACTTTAATTAAAAGTTTATTCGAATTAATTTAACTCACTTGGCGTATAAATTAAAAATGACAGGCTATTTGTTAGAAGTATTTTATTATTTAAATTTAGTACCTATAGTAGTAAGGGGATGGGTTTATAACCACAGAAAATACAATTCTAGAATGTTCATAGACAGGAAAAATGTATCACCAGAAGATGCAAATCTAGAAAATTCATCATTAGAGAAATATCAAAAGATTCGTTTGCAAGAAAAATTAAATTCAGAATTTTAGATTCATCATAAGATAATTCAAATCTAGAATTTTACATTCGGTATAAATGCAAGCATATATAGGGAGAGGCAAGATGCAATTCTAGAAAACACGGAATTTATTAAAAACGTATTTTTGTCAAATTGCAGTTATGCATGACCGTAATCTTGCCAACTGTACTTAAGACATACAGTTGGTAAGATTACGGTCATGCATAACTGCGATTTGACAAAAATACGTTTTGATTAAATTCCGTGTTAATTATTCCAGTTAGGAGTAGTTGCGTTTTGGCTAAATTACGGTTTACCTGAAAACGATTTGCCAATATTAGTCGAAGTTGCGGTTTGCTCAAATTACGGAATGTGAAATTACAGTTTGTCTAGAATACAGTTTGGCTAAATTACGGGTTGGCATATTTACGGTTTAACAAAATTCCAGTTGAACAAATTATAGTTTGACTAAAATACAGTTTGGCTTCATTATTTTTGGTCAAACTACACTTTGACAAAATTATATTTGTCCAAATTGTGTGCTCCCCTTTTGATACTATAAATTTTCTAGATTTGCATTTTGTGATGCATTTTCCTGTGTATGAATTTTCCAGATTATTATGGGCACTCGATTACAATTAATACAATTGAATTTTGCTTAGATTCGTCCTCCGAGCCATTACAGGGTCCTTCAGTTTCCTGAACTTCGACAACGACATCGCCTTATTACGTCTGAACGACCGGGTTCCAATCACCGACAAAATCAAGCCTATTTGCTTGCCTACAAATCTAGGTAAGCTCGCCTATACCGCCTTTACCACGTCAATCACACTCATATAATAATAATAACAAACTACCTGCGTCACCAAAATCATACGACATTATTGTTTCCAAAATTTCGAACTTTGACATTGTAATATAGAATTTAACTTACCTTTGGCTTCGTGTAGAAAACCTCTACGAGGGAACGACGGCAGTGGCGTCCGGATGGGGCACGCTAAAGGAGAACGGAAAGCCATCTTGTCTGCTGCAGGAAGTGGAGGTTCCGGTCATCACGAATGAAGAATGCCGGAAGACCAACTACTCGTCACAAATGATCTCTGATAATATGCTGTGCGCTGGCTTCCCTGAAATGGGACAAAAGGACTCTTGTCAGGTAAGAAGAAAAGAGTTTTTAGGTGGCTATTGCATAAATAGTTGTTTTACGTATCCTTTGACAGCCGTAAAGTGTCACATTTTTTGACATCTGTCAAAATGACTACTTTACGGCCGCATTTACTTCACGGCCGCTTTTACTTCACGGCCGCATTTACTTCACGGCCGCTAAATAACAAATTTATTTAATTTTTAATTGGTAAATATATGTAGAACTAATTACCTACAACTTAGTTAGCCTAAATTATACAAATAAAATTATTTATGATACTAAGAAACTTTTTTTGACATAAAATTATATTTTTTTTTATAGCCACCTAAAAAATGTTGTGTGCACCTCGGCTTAAAAGTGTTTTTAGCCTCACCTGAATTGCTGGCCTCGGCCTACGCCTCGGCTGCAAACTTCAGATTCGCCCAAAAAAGATCACTTTTACAGCCTTGATACACAAATAACTATTATCGTAAAAAATACAGATATACATATAACTGCTTGGGTGTGGCAGCCTCACATTGCTCTGCAAGGCCCGGCCCGGCCCGTGGGCCGAACCCGGCTTTATTTCTTTTAAGTATAGTGGGCTTCGGGCCTAGCCGGGCCTATCATATCACGGGCTTGGGCCTAACCGGGCTTACTATTTATTGTACTATGACGGACTTGGGCCGAGCCGGGCCTGTTATACTACGGGCTTGGGCCGAGCCGGGCCTGTTATGCTCCGGGCTTGGGCCGAGCCGGGCCTGTTATGCTCCGGGCTTGGGCCGAGCCGGGCCTGTTATGGTACGGGCTTGGGCCGAGCCGGGCTTGTTATGCTACGGGCTTGAGCCGAACCGGGCCCGATAGGCTACGGGCTTGAACCGAGCTGGGTCTTTTATGCTGCGAGCATAGGCCGAGCCGAGCTTTTTAAATTAAAATCTTATTTCTAAGTTATATATTACAATAATTTCCTACAGTACTAAACAAATTTGGAGAGCATGATACTAAAATTTTTTGTATGATATGTAACACGATAACACGTACACAAACTAAATTTTAGAGGTTTAGTTAGACCGAGCCAAGTCGGGCCGGGCCGGGCCGGGATTCAAAAAATCATGGGCCGACAGGGCTGAGCCGAGCCGGGCCGGGCCTTAAAAAATCTCGGTCCGGGTAGGGCCGGGCTTCGAAACATTATGGGCCGGGCAGGGCCGGGCTTTGTTTTTATTTTAAAATATCGGGCCGGGCCGAGCCGGGCCAAATAGCAGGTGGGCTTCGGGCTGTCCGGGCTTTGGCAAAATTTGAAATTGTCGGGCCGGGTTGGGCCGGGCCTAATAATAGCCGGGCTTCGGGCGGGCTGGGCTCCAAAATTACGGCCCGTGCAGTACTCTACCTCACATATTGTGAGTCATTTTATGCAGTTTGTTATCAGACGTCAACTCACAAACAAACAAAATTGATATAAGGCATGTGCACCTACGTCACAACATCAGCTGTTTGATAGGCAAGCATGATAGAAAAGTGCAAAATACAAAGTACTGACCTACGACTTACGCTGTTAAATGAGTTATACTGCCATTTTATTTAACATTTTCATAAAAATAAGTTAAATTTGAAAATAAACTCTTGTTTACAAAAATCAAATTGCACCTCCCTGTCATATTTGCCTATCAAACTTTTGTTGTTTGAGATTGTGACGTAAGTTGCACATGCCTTATACTGGCGAAAAAAAAATGAAACACTTGAAATTCGTAAAAAGTTCTACCATTTTCAAACCGCTATAACTCGGCGTATTTTCAATCGATCTTGATGAATCTTCGAAGGCGAAAAACTTTGAAGTGTCTACTTTAACGTCATGCATGCAAACTTAAGCGCAACCCCTTCCGCCCCTCTCTAGCACCCATGTGAAAAAATGTCCAACTTTATCGATTTGTACGGAGTTGAAATTTTTTCTAACTTGATCCACCAAAAGTGCACTAAAATGTGTTCAATTCTATGTGCAGGACTCAAAGAACGAAGTTCCTACGATGATTTGGCACAAAGTTATGAATGTTTAAAAAGTGCATTTTTAGGTTTTTCGCACATAACTCTTTTCAACCAAATTAGACGATTCTTTCGAGAGAAAAAACCCAAGTTTTCCTTAAATGAACAATATCGAATCAAAATAACATTGCTGTCATGAATCATGAGTTCAATTTGATATTGTTCATTTAAGTGACACTTAAAATGTAAGTGGAGGCGGTGCAAATGGCCATAAGGAGATGAATTTTTTGACATTTGCACTAAAATTTCCTTTGGTCAATTAGTCTCGGAAAAACTGGTAAGAAATTGCGCCAGCAAATGTCAAATTAAAAATTAATCTGTTTTATTTATTTCAAACTCTATTGAATAATAAATTGTGTAAACTAGCGTTTTTACCTCTCGCCTCATATTCTATAAGAGAGGTATTGTAATGGGTCAAAATTTTCGAGTATGAGTTTTTGGTGGATAAGCACGTTTCAGGGTCTCTAGAATACGAATTTACTATTTTCACGATGATGTCTGTGTGTGTGTGTGTGTGTGTGTGTGTGTGTGTGTGTGTGTGTGTGTGTGTGTGTGTGTGTGTGTGTGTGTGTGTGTGTGCGTTTGTATGAACCGACGATTTTTCGTCCACGATAACTTAAAAAGTATCAAACCGTTTATAACCAAATTTCATATTTAAGGTTTTAATAAGTATCTTAACACCGGATAAGATTTTGGTAGAAATCCGCAAACCGGAAGTAGTACTTTTAGAAGTTTGGAAAAGTTTTCCTTAAATATATTGGTACATTATTTATTTATGACAATTTTTGCAATTAAAAATAAAAGAAATTGTGATTATCTATGTGTACAGTTAATTACAAATACAAATTGCTGAATCTGGAAGTATTTAACAATAAAATAAAGTACAATTAATATTCTATTTTTTTGAAATTCCATGATATGAAATTTGTTTCTACATAAAATTTGAATTATTATGACAGTGACAGTACAGTTGACATCTTTTGCATGCATATTGGTTTACATTATCGTTTACATATTACATGAACATGAAACTATTAAAATGTAAGTAAAACTATTTTTTAGATTAGTACAACAAGCAGAATTAGGCGAGAGGTCGTGTGGTGGCCACAGCAGATTTTTTTTTATTAAAGTAACTTCTTTTTAATATATAAAAGCGTACAATGTTGTCTTTTTATCGCATACGATGACATAAATGGCAAACAAAATAATCAAAAATACAAAAGTACAAAATTATTTTTGTATTCCAGTAAAATTATTAAATAACAAAATGAATAGTCTAATTTAAAACATTCTAGTGCTATGTGCAATTATTTTAACTATCTTTTAATTACAAATAAACCTTGAAAACTATAAAAATAAGCTGTTTATCATAAAAATTTTAACATAACAAGAAAAAACTGCAACATTTAGCAATAATTATGTATTATTTTTATAATTGCAGGGTGATAGCGGAGGTCCCTTGATTGCTGCTCGACCAGATAAGCGATATGAACTTATAGGTAAGTAAATAACTACACATGCTGCAGTTGTAGCTAATAAATAAAAAAAATATAGCAAACCATTTTAATTAGCTTTTTCGTATATTCTTTTATAAGCAATTAGATTCGGTGTATTGTCTAATACAAAACAGTTTCCTATAAAATGGATTCTTGTTTCTTGTTTTCTGCTTTCTTGATTACCATACAATTAAATCAAATACAAATGAATTCAATGCATGAATAAATATTTTTTATGTTTATATATATCAGCAAATAGTAAATTTTCTATATGACTGTTATAGAAAGTTATCTTTCTTACAGCATTTTCAATTATGGAATGGTTACATTCTATCACTTGTTACGAAATGGATTCATTCCGTCACAAGTGATCGAATGAAATGTGGCGAGATATAATAACTTAACTTTATTCAATGTTTTTGGTTGGTGGGTAGCTTTCAAATATGTTTTATTAATTTATAAATTTTATGTGGAATATTATATTATAAATAACACATATTTTTATTTTAATAGTTTTAGGTTATGTTTTTTAATGCAATTAAATTTATAGTCGTAGATAAGTATAGTCGTGGGTAAAAAGGAATGACCCACTCGAGAAAATTTCCCTCGTGGGTAATTCCTTACTTTGCCCACTTGTAAAGTAAATAACTATTATTGCATGTCTTCTATGACAACGCGCATTAAAGTTTTTTATTGTTTACATAAAATTAAAGAAAATGACAGAATCAAACAAAAATATTTGTTTATTTATTTCGATATTATTGGTATCGTCATGGTTCTAAATAAAACATAAATTGGTTTAACTAAGATTGAACTACAAACTGAAAATACCATTTTTTTAATAACAAATAATTCTAGTCGTAGATAAAATTATGTGTGTATTACGAGCGTAAAATGATTTTGTTCCTCTTGCACTATTGCAGGTCTCGCCTTCGGCTCGCGCTACAATTACCGTGCGCGAGTAACAAAGAGTCACTTTACGCTCTTAATACACAAATAACTATTTTAATCCGTAATCAGCATAATATCACTCTACACAGAGAAAAATTGTAGAAAATTGTAAAACAATTGTCTATTTCTGCATTACAAATGTAGCTCAAATAGGGACAGACACAAATTGTTTTAAAAATGTATATCATGCTATAAAAATTGACAAATATTGTTTTAAACTATACAATACCCAATAAACACAGTTACGTTAAATAAACGTTGAAAATTACCATAACCGAACGTTAAAATATAGTATTATTATGATCGTTAAATCTACGCAAAAATGCTCCACGTTTCAACGTTATTCGTAACTAAATTTTATACGTATATATAATAGTATATTTATATGTTTATGTAACTTTACATTTTAACGCTAAAATTACTATTAATTTATACGTAGATTCCTAATAAACGGCCGTTGTTTAAAAAACGTTATTAATTTACGTTAAAATATAGTGTTATTATGAACGTTAAATCTACGCAAAAATGCTCCACGTTTCAACGTTATTCGTAACTAAATTTTATACGTATATATAATAGTATATTTATATGTTTATGTAACTTTACATTTTAACGCTAAAATTACTATTAATTTATACGTAGATTCCTAATAAACGGTCGTTGTTTAAAAAACGTTATTAATTTACGTTAAAATATAGTGTTATTATGAACGTTAAATCTACGCAAAAATGCTCCACGTTTTAACGTTATTCGTAACTACATTTTATACGTATATATAATAATATATTTATATGTTTATGTAACTTTACATTTTAACGCTAAAATTACTATTAATTTATACGTAGATTCCTAATAAACGGCCGTTGCTTAAAAAACGTTGTTAATTTACGTTAAAATATAGTATTATTATGAACGTTAAATCTATGCAAATAAGTTCCACGTTTCAACGTTATTCCTAACTAAATTTTATACGTATATTAAAAAGTATATTTAAATCTTTATTTAACTATACATATTAACGCTTAATCAACTAATAATGTATACGTAGATTTCTAATAAACGACTGTTGTTAAAAAAACGTTGAAAATTTACGTAAATATATATATTATATATAATATATATATATATATATATATATATATATATATATATATATATATATATATATATATATATATATATATATAAAAGCTTAAAATAGAATAATTTGTTAACATAAAATATTCGCAAAAAAGTTCCACGTTTTAACGTAAACTTTAACTAAATATTTAACGTATATATAATAGTATACTTTCATGTTTATATTTAACCATGCATTTCAACGCTAGAAGAACATTATATTTATACGTTAATAATTAATAAATAGTCGTATGCTAAAAAAATTATTTTTGCGTTCTACTCAGTACTTACCTGAGTGCGAAGCACGAGTTCAATTTTATAAAGGCTATATCGAGTACTAACAGCGATAAATAATCATTGCAGGATGTAAGAAAAGAACATATGGATGTATCAAATGAAACTGGCCTTTTTTCTTGTAATGCCTGCAGTATAAGTAGCATAGCTTAGTTCACACCTATTTATTCAGTTTAATTGCCAGACTTTTGGATTCATAAAGGTTTAATAAAATAACATGTTGATTGAAAATTGTTTAAATGAAATTCAGTAGTATTTAAAAAATGTATTTTAAATAAATCTATGATACAGGCATACATACTAGAAACTTAAGAAACAAAGTACAGCTATAATACTAAACGAAACTCATTATTTTATGTTTTATCTGAAACATTAAACTCATTAATTTTAATGACAATTCCACTCATAGTTTTTCATCCAATCAAAACACAGTATTTTGCTGAATTGTACCAATCACAGACGAACTAGAGTGACAATTTTCACTAGTGAAAATGTCAGTTGATGATTGTTTTAAAAATAAATTACTTTTTTTGGAATAAATAAAATAATTCGAGAAATTGTCAAGCCGAATACCATACGTGACTATTATTTTTTGGTAATTTTTGCCGTCTGGTCACTCCTGCTTGTTGCTTTAGAATATAAACACTCGTGCTACGCACTCGTGTTTATTTTCGACACAACAAGCAGTCGTGACCAGACGGCAAGAATTGCCGGCAAAATCATAGTCACTAATGGTATTATATATGAAAATAACATAAAATTCTGCGTGATTGACAGAAGTGTTTACCAATAAGAAAGAAGTTAATTATTTATCTGGCAAATAATGTGTAAAGGTGTAAAAGTTTGACTTAACATGACTAATACAAGTTATATCATGAAATTATATTTTCGCAAACAAGGTATCTAATAATAATAAAACAGTTTGGAAATGGATAACTAAAGTAAAATAAGAAAAAAATTTAAAGACAAAAATTGCATTTGAAAAAATGTCGTGGAATTTTTATAGTTACCTACAATGCTTTCAAAAATTTATTTCATTTAAATTTTTATATGTTATCTATATTAAGTTTGATACTTTACTCTTGTCGGCCATTTAAAAAAATGCTATTATTGAACACGCTGTGAATGATTATGATTTGAATATTATGTTAACACTTTCGTCAATCGCTCAATACATATAGACGTTAATTATTTGTAAATACCATTTTCTGAAGACAAAAGAAGAGTTACACCAGCAGAACAATAGTCTTAAAGACGCTGCACGGAATCGCTCACATTTTATGTAAGTATAACTCCCAATAATAATTATTAGAAAGGTAAATAATATAAGTTTTCTCTCAGTACTGCATAATATAAATGTTTAGTTAACAAAACACACTGGATAATTGAATAACTGAAATAAATAAATTTTATTAAAATATGAACGAATATACAAAATAATTAAATTTTAATAAATACCAGGTAATTACTGACGTTAAAAATGGCACCAGCATACAAAGAAAAATATTTTCCATTAAAGGAGATTGATGCATTTTATAACAGCCGTGAAGTAAATTATTATTTCTTCTTGCTGGCCAATCGTAACTTGGCAAATTGTAGCCAGTCTTTAATGCAATTCGCTATTTTTAAATCTTCGCCTTCTCCTTGCGGAAAACTTTTTTCACGGCATCTGTAATAAGACAAAAACCATATTTTAGGGACATAGTAATTAAAAACAACTATTTAAAAGGTCATATACCTTTGATTTTGATACCCATAAGAATTCAATTCTTCAATTATGTTCACTATGGTTGCTATAGCGTAGTTTTTTCTTTTTTCATATGATAATTTATCTCGCCCTTTCCAATTATATAATGCTGCCACCTCATTCGAAATAACATACTTTAGAATTCTACAAGTTAAAGTTTCTACAGTTATACCACCAATAGAAGACAATCTGTTGGTCTACAATAAGGGAACAATTCAGTTATAATTAGGTTTACACAAATACAAAGTATTGCTCATCATGTAAGTTCTATATATAAGTTTGAGCATATCTTCTCGAGTTTTTACAGGCATGTCAGGAAGTTCTTCAGGTTTTTGCAAATCTATGGAGTTGCTGTTTACGCGATGGACTCTGAGAATCTCGTTCATCATCATTGATTGCTGCTCTTGTTGAGCAGTTAGTAAAATTTGTTTCATAATATCTGGAATATCTAAAAATAAATAGTTAATAAAAAAGTTTTAAATGTGATTTTTCTAATAACGTTTAGATCACGTATTATATTTTTAAATTAAAGTCCTTAGTTGACTCTTAAAGTGTACGCTATAAATTCGTCATCAAGTAACTCATAGGCCAAAACTTCGCTAGTTGTTTAACAAAAAATGTTCATAAAAAGCCATGAATCTGTTAACAGTTTGAAATAATTTTCAGATTTGCTAAATATCAATTTGGAGTTCATATTCAATTATTGTATATAACATATTTAATCAAATAACTTACTTCCCGAAGAAGACGACGAACGAGATGTTGGCGTAGAAACAGAAATGGTTGACAACGAGGATCTTGGAGTCGCAATGTTACTCTCTTCGTCATCTTAACTCTGTTCCTCAATTTGTTTTCTTTTTATTAGTAAATTGCTGTTCCCAGTGTCTTCGCTCTCTTGTTCTGATTCTTTTATGAACAAATCAAGCTTCTTTTCAGTCCCTTCATAGCAAGCTGCGAAAAAAGTATGAGTATGAGTTTCTTCGAAAAATGACAGGCTGGTTTTGATGTGCTGGGTGCAACATTAATTAAGGGTATGTTCCAAAATTAAACCATGTTTACCGTGGTATTATGTTACGGTAATTCTTTGGTAACTGATTGTGACGTTTCTCTCAGTAACTTGTGAAACGCTTCGGTAAAATTTTGACATTTAGGTTAGAGTATTTATTGAAATGGAAACACAAAAGTCACAAAAACATACTTTTTCATCCTTAAATAAAAGCATAATATAATATTACACAAATAATATATGTTTACATACGATTTCGTAAATTTTTCGAATAGATAAATCCGATTGTATAAGTATAATCATTTTCAACAAATAAAAATCAGCCATTCAACAAACAAACCAACGTTTTTAAGTTAAAACTGTGAGATCGCGATACACAAATACAAATTTACCACAAATATCGTGCTCTCTAGCACGGTGATCGTGGTAAAAAATTACCATGGTACATGTGGTTAAATTTTGGAACATACCCTAAATTTCCAAAAGGAAAATTAGTTTCGGATAATGAAGATGCTTTTACATATGTTGAAGAGTTACTTTCGGACAATTTAAACTGGGTACTAATTTCTTGAACATCGTTATAAAAATTTGTTTGGGTATTTAAGCTTTCAACCTCGCTGTCAGCAGTAAGGGACAGTGTTCTAGATTTCTCTAAATTAACTATTTGGTTAACTTTTCTGCGAACCATTCTTTGTATATACTTTATGCATAGTAATTTACGTTTGAACATTATAGTATACACTAAAACAAATAATAATAAGTTATTAATGTACAAATTATATACAAAGCATAATTAATATTAAACAAATTGATATTATTTGAGGCTTAACCTATAAGCTGATTCGATAGGAAGGCGAATTTGTGCAAGTTTTAAGTGAACAATAATTATTATTATCTACTGTTCCTATATTACCTACATAAAATACAAGTACAAGAAATATATTTACATACCTTTATAAAGTTGATGAACTTCTCAAAGATTCAATCACAGCTCACGAAGCACAAACACAAACACGTTTTCCTTGTTCTTTGTTTGCAAACACAAGAAAGAAGCCAAGCGTGGCGTGGCCTGGCCGTACGACGTGATCACGTGATCAGTGAGTGTGCGCGAGTCTGCGCTTAGCTTGTGTACATCTCTACTGCGCAAGTCGAGGCAGTGGTATACAAATTCAAAATGTAACAAAAAACTTTTTATTTTAAAATTAATTGCCCAATAGAGTAATTGCCTTGTAATATAAAATATAATTGTTTATTTTTTATCACAACAATATAATTACTACAATATTTTAAAAAAATGAAGAGGGAAGAATAATGTCGATATTTTTCAAATAGTAATAGTTTGGACATCCATGCGAAAATGCATTTCAGGTCTGCCCTGCTGTCGTGGTGGTAACTGGTAACAATAATTTATTCAAGTTTTAAATTTCGATCACACACCATCACAAAATTATTCAAATTTAAATTCTATTTGAAATAGTTATTTACAAACTAGTGTGTTAATGAGGGCGATTAATTCGGACATTTTAACGCGTGAGAGAAGCGAACACATGAGTTAGTTACAAAAATTTTTCGTTGGTCATACCTTTTTAATTTAAAAATATTTTAATTTTATTCCGTAACAAATTAGGTTAGTATCGCTTTAAATGTTCAAAACAATTTTAACGACAACAATGGACAACTCAACAACAACAATCAACTGACTGCGGGTGCAGTCTGCAGTCAGTTCACTTAATATTGATTAGCAAGCAGTACTAAATCCTAAGGTTTTTTCGTTTTTAGAAAGATGTTATTATTTTTAAATTCATTTTAAAGCAATTCTACGTAAATATTATGGGACCGCCCCATGTCATCTACTCCATTTTTTCTACTACAAATTTTTTCTACCTTATTATATTACTACATCCATTTTTTCTACCACAAATTTTTTTCTCCTTTATTATATTTCTACTCAATTTTTTCTACCACAACATTTTTCTACCTTATTATATTTCTACTAATTTACCTACTAATAATTCTTCATTTAGACATTTTGAGGTTTACATACAAAAATTTCATTTCATTCAAAAAACTGTTCTAACGTTTACCTACTACGTATAAGTGTTCGTTAAGATTATACCATTTTTTTGTATTTGTATGTTAGGTTAATATAAAAATTCAACATTGAATGTATGAAACTATAACACGTTTTAGCTCCTGGAGATATTTTAGTTAAACTAACGTTATATGAAAACACCTGGTTAATATCCTGTATAGAAAATACGTTATTCCAACAATTAGCTTCCACGTATCATTTTATGTTTGAAATATACTTATTACTTTTAATTTTATGTTTAACTTATATACGTATTAAACGTTGGATATATAAAAGAATATAACGTTTTGTAACCTCTCGAATAATTAATTAAATCTAACGTTATCTGAAAATTACTGGTGAGTTTTATGTATCTTAGCAACGTATTTCTAACGTTTACCTACTACGTATAAGTGTTCGTTAAGTTTATACCATTTTTTTGTATTTGTATGTTAGGTTAATATAAAAATTCAACGTTGAATGTATGAAACTATAACACGTTTTAGCTCGTGGAGATATTTTAGTTAAACTAACGTTATATGAAAACACCTAGTTAATATCCTGTATAGAAACTACGTTATTCCAACATTTAGCTTCCACGTATCATTTTATGTTTGAAATATACTTATTACTTTTAATTTCATGTTTAATTTATATACGAATTCAACGTTGGATATACAGGTTGGTGGAGTTGAACTGCGAACATAGGGAACATACATGACAATCGAACTTTCATGCCAGGTATCTTGATATATTTTCTAGTAGTGTCACAAAACGAAGTAATGTGAATTTGTGTGACAAAAAGAGTAATCAATAACAGAAATAATAATAAAATCTAAAAGTGCATGTAAACTTTCTCGTTCTGCTTGTACACATACATTATTATGCAAAGAAAATATTTTAATGAAAATAAAAATTTCAATAATATGACAGCTACTTTGACATTGACAGTACTTATTCCACGTATCAAGATACCTAGCATGATAACTCCATTGTCATATATTTCCCTATGTTCGCATTTCACCTCCACCAACCTGTATAAAAGAATATAACGTTTTGTAATCTCTCGAATAATTAATTAAATCTAACGTTATCTGAAAACTACTGGTGAATTTTATGTATCTTAGCAACGTATTCCTAACGTTTACCTACTACGTATAAGTGTTCGTTAACTTTATATCATTTTTTTGTATTTGTATGTTAGGTTAATATAAAAATTCAACGTTGAATGTATGAAACTATAACACGTTTTAGTTTCTGGAGATATTTTAGTTAAACTAACGTTATATGAAAACACCTGGTTAATATCCTGTATAGAAAATATGTTATTCCAACATTTAGCTTCCACGTATCATTTTATGTTTGAAATATACTTATTACTTTTAATTTTATGTTTAATTTATATGAAAACACCTGGTTAATATCCTGTATAGAAAATATGTTATTCCAACATTTAGCTTCCACGTATCATTTTATGTTTGAAATATACTTATTACTTTTAATTTTATGTTTAATTTATATACGAATTCAACGTTGGATATATAAAAGAATATAACGTTTTGTAACCTCTCGAATAATTAATTAAATCTAACGTTATCTGAAAACTACTGGTGAGTTTTATGTATCTTAGCAACGTATTTCTAACGTTTAGCTTCCACGTATAATTGTGCGCTAAGTTCATACAATTTTTTTGTATTTGTATGTTAGGTTAATATAAAAATTCAACGTTGAATGTATGAAATTATAACACGTTTTAGTTCCTGGAGATATTTTAGTTAAACTAACGTTATATGAAAACACCTGGGTAATATCCTGTATAGATAATACGTTATTCCAACATTTAGCTTCCACGTGTAATTTTATGTTTAATTTATATACGAATCCGACGTTGGATATATAAAAGAATATAACGTTTTGTTACCGTTCGAATAATTAATTAAATCTAACGTTATTTGCAAACTACTGGTGAGTTTTATTTATCTTAGTAACGTATCTCTAACGTTTAACTACTACGTATAAGTGTGCGTTAAGTTTATAATATTTTTTTTGTATTCGTATGTTAGGTTAATATAAAAATTCAACGTTGAATATATGAAACTATAACACGTTTTAGTACCTGCAGATATTTTAGTTATAACGTTATAAGAAAACACCTAGTTAATATTCTGTATATAAAATACGTTATTCCAACGTTTAGCTTCCACGTATCATTTTATGTTTAGTATATACTAATTACTTTTAATTTTACGTTTAATTTATAATACGAATTCAACGTTGGACAAATGTAACAGTATAACGTTTTATTACCTGTCGATTTATTAATTAAATCTAACGTTATTTGCTAACTACTGGTAAGAATTATGTATCTAAATAACGTATTTTTAACGATAAGATGCACTATATTATTTTACGTAACTTATTTATTATATAACAACGTTTACTACCGAACTTAATATATATTTATGTAAATATAAAACGTTTTCTTACCTAAAATGTAAAACATTTAAATATATTTAAAAATAAAACGTCAGTTAAACGTTATCTTAAAACACTTAGTTAATATTATGGTACTAATAAACGTTTATGCGACGTATATTATAAAAACGTTAGTTTCAAACGTTTAAATTTTCAACGATAAACGTATAATCAACCTGCAAAACGTTTTTTTAACGTATTATATACGTACCTGTGTTTACTGGGTAATTGTAATAATTTAGTATACAAAATTTTAAAAACAGTATTATCGTATGTACTCAAAGTAATAAATACACCGTATATATTATTATTCATAATATTCATGAACTGTTTTAGGTATAATATCTTGGGGCAACGGTTGCGCCAGGCCAGGCTATCCAGGGGTGTACACTCGGGTCACGCGATATCTAGAATGGATTAAAGCTAACTCCGCTGACGGCTGTTTCTGTCAAGAATAGAAGTTTGCCCACCCCTGATTTGTTCAGAAGACTATACACACCTACAAGTGATATTTCGTAGAGTAGATACAACTGTATGCGTAGCCTAAGCTAGTTAATAATGTATGATATCTGGAATACGAATAGCATAGTTACTAATGTATTCTGTGAAGTTTTGTAGACTGATGGTAAATTAATTTCAATTAAATAATATTCATAATGTAATACGTAATACAAAAGAATTATAATTATTAATGTAAAATTTATTCGATTGTACATTTTTATTGCCAGTTATTTAATTTATTATGATATTGTGCTAATTCAAACAAACTGAAGACTTTTGGACCCTATATTTACGCAATATGGATTAGTAGTTCTACATAAATTGTTCTATTTAATCCTAACCATGAGCTATAATAAAAGTAGCACATAAATTTTGCTGTTGAAAAATATTGAAAAACAAACCCGTAAAAACAAAAATTTTCACTTATAATATCACATGTGCATTAATTCTTTCCGGAAATTTTTTTGAGTGCTTTCCAACAACGTCTTAATTAGCTCGAGTGGTACACGAGAGTTAATTACGTTATTGGAATGCACGATAAAAATTTTCTGGACATGAATGAATGCACGAGTGCATATTCGGTAAGAAAATTGCAATGACACCGCCGCTCTATTTTTGAATTCTTTTTACAATAGAAACTTGAAATATTTACTAAATTTGTATTTAACATTAACAAATATGCATTATTTACCTTATTATTTGCTTATTTATACTCAAAATAACAATTTAACCAATATTTAATTTAATGTCAAAGTGACAGATGACGAAAAATTTCCGCTTATTAATTTCAGTTAAGTTACTCAAGCTACTAGTAAAAAATTTCCGAGAAAATTTGTATATAACCATGGTAACTATTATTGTAGTCATTTCATTAATTGGCTATTATTTGTGTCATGCAATTTTCACTATAAATCCTTTTTTGAACCAGATCGGTGCAGTACATTTTGAGATAGCTAGCCGCCATTTTGTTTCAAGATGGCGGAGAATCTGAAATTTTGCCAAAGTGCATTGTTATCCCAGGAAGTGGATCATTTTTGACTTTTGTTTTTTGCCGTACGTAGACAGACAGACGGTGAAGGATTTTAAAATCACACAGTTGCCAAAAATATTAATGCAAGCAAGTCATAGAATAAAAAAAAATATTAAAATCTGGTAGACTGCTTGTCACTAACTAAACTAAAAATATAACTAAGTATAAGATTTTATTGATTCCTTATTCGTAACGAACGGTAACCAAGTAGCAAAATAATTATCATATTGCATTTATTCTAATTTATTTACATACAACTGTACAATAATTATTTACCTTGCTAATTTAGAACTACTTAAATCTCAACAATAAGAAGGTTAAAACAGAGGAATAATGCAATATGTTGCAATAATTTATACCTACTTCCATAGAAATTTTAATCTGTATGAATAGCTAATTTGAATAGAGAAATTCTAGAACTTCAACAAATTATACATGCAAATTGCTAAAGTTCGAATGCGGGTAAATTTCGTATGACAACAGTTATTAACGGGTCCTTAATTCATTTACAAATTCAGTTTACCTAATTCCGTTAAACCCTACACACCAAAATGATGTTCAAGATCATTAAGTTTATTATAATTTTGGTTATTTGTTGTAATATTGTAGTTTGTTTTAAACCAAATCAAAGACGGTTTCTAGATTTCTTTTTCCATAATCCAGTATTTCGATGCAACTGTGGTAAGTTCATAAATTGTAATTTAAAGGAAATTCAATATAAATTAAATGCATTCAAAAGAAATAGTCAGTTTTCTGTTTTGTAATATTTTTGAAATCTTTTAATCATTCATGTTTTTATGTAAATGCTAATAGTATATTGAGGGACTAAAGTGCATGATTTAATCCTGAGGGTGCCGAAGGTGAGGGAAATAATCACCTGAAGGATTAAAGGTACTTTAGTTCTGTGGTATATACGCTATTTTTTGCACTTCATCCTCAAACGAATACAAAATAGTTTAAAAGAATACACATTTTGTAATTTTGACAGTAAATTTTATGACAAATATTTATATTGTTACCATAGATACTCTGTAACAAATAGCACGTATTTACTTGACAACGGGATTAATTAATTCAATTCCTTGACAACGGGATTAAATATGAAAAATAATCCCTTGGGATCAAATTAAGAACCTTAGTCTCTAAAAATAAAGACTAAAGAAGACTTTTAGTCCCGGAAGTGCAAAAATGATTTTTTGATATCAAAACATCTAAATGATTTTGTGTTTCATAAAGTAAATTAAAGCATGGGTGTAGAAAAATAAATTTTAGCAACACCATAATCATACTTATAGTAGGTACTGCTTTAATTTAAATTAAAAATTAATTTAAAAATCGATTAGAACACTTCTTTAAAAGTGACGACTTTTGTTAAAACAATTTGCATTGTCCTTTGTATTTTTCCCAATAATATTTCGTAAGAAAGATTTGATCAAAGTTCAAATGACAATTTCAAGTATGCGGCATCCCAAATCGAGAAGGACGTTTGCTAGGAGGTGAGTACGTTCGAGGACATGAATTTCCTTGGTTGGTGACAATTCCTATTCGAGGTATCACGTCTGCAAGCGGAGTTCTCATCAACGACCAATATATTTTGACAGCTGCTAGCGCACTTACAGGGTTTGTATAAAACTCCATTCATTAAGGGTATCGACTCCACGTAGTTTAACACCGCGTTTGTCCTATGTTAATGCATAGAAACGCTCGCTAAAAATACGGAAAAGCAGTCTAGCAATTTCTACAATGCTCACGAAGTTTTATAGATAAAGCTAAATTTCATAAATTTATTTACAGACGAAGAATGCAGCTAGGATTATGCCGAGTTCCATTTTCTAATAAATCTCTTAATAATAAGAAAAAGCATGTAAAACATTGCTTAAAACACACTTTTTCATTAATTTTGTATATGGATTTCAAAGATTTTTTCAGAATTCTAACTGGGCATAATCCTAGATTAATTCTTTCACAAAAATCTATAGTAGTAACTTAACTGAAATTAATAAGCGGAAACTTTACCGTCATCTGTCACTTTGACATTAAATTAAAAATAGGTTAAATTGTTATTTTGAGTATAAATAAGCAATTAATAAGGTAAATAATACATATTTATTAATGTTAAATACAAATTTAGTAAATATTTCAAGTTTCTATTGTAAAAAGAATTCAAAAATAGAGCGGCGGTGCCATTGCGATTTTCTTACCTAATCCTAATATGCATTTGTGCAGTAATTCATGTCTAGTGAAGATTGTTGTATTTTCTATGGTTTAGTCAAGTTTTTAATTTTTTTAGAAATCTATTTTTTTTAAACGTATTATTTATTGTAGTATGTAATGGCATATCCTTTTTAAGCACTTATATATAAGATATGAGTCATAAATTTCAAAAACAAACAGAAACATAATTGAATATTGTTAGATCCTATTTCTTTTGAATTTTATACAAGTAATAAGAAGTGCTGAACCATAAATATTTACAATTTAATAATTTGTATTATGGACCTAAAATTATTATTATTATCAAAAAACTGGTCCATATAATGTGCTACAAAGAGTCATGATAGTATTATAAGCAAGATATTGTTTTTGAAGATTACTCGTGACATAATACATTTTCCTTTCTGCTCTACTTCATAAAAGAATAAAACAAAATTGGTTGATGATTCAATGCATCAATTTGTATCAAAGAGTTTCTCTTCAATTTGCACCAAATTATTTCTAATCTTGCAGAAATCGACTTTCTTTCAAACGATTTAGCATTTTAAATATCATATTTCATTAGTCAATATATAAGATTATATACTGCTTGATTACCGGAAAGAGTAACGATTCTTGCCTTGAAAAATAGTTTAAAATGTGATTTGATCAATCATTTTGTCATACGATATTTTGAGATGGAATACACGAGAAATAAGTAAAAATGAATCATGCCAGCAAAATATTGTATGATCATATTCTCACATTGACAATGGCATTCATCAAAACGCACTATGAATATGTAATACCTATTTTAGTACGCATGCCATGTAGTGTATTACAAAATAATTATAAACCCAAATAGTCTAATAAATTCCAAGCATGAAAAAATGCAAATAGGTCAAAAACAATTTATATACACCTTGATAGTGAATTTACATTGTGGTGACTTTAGCGATGTATTAAAATTATATTATTATAGATATATAATTTGTATTACAAAATTCTTTATGGCGAGAAGTACTTATCTGAAACCGCAAAACAATGACCTAGTAATTTAATATTTATACAGTCCTTAGAATTGTAAATTAGACCTGATTCTATTGTTCTACTTCTAAGTGTAAAATTTGACAAATTGTGATTTGTAATATTTCAATAGATTATTATTTATTAGTTTCCTGCTTCCTTCATATTCATCATTTTCTATTTCCTTAAAGTAGAAAAAATATATCACTTATTTTTATGTTTTACTCGGTAATTCTTAAGGAGAGTCGATACCTAAATACTGGATTTTAATTGGCGGCATGTTACAGATAAATAGACAATGAATTAAATTATTAATTTAAATAAATAAGTATAACAGAACTATTTAATTCAGAAAATTAAATTACAAATGGTTCAATACAAGTCCTAAAAATAAAATAAATTAAAACTTGTTTCAATATTAAGATTTTTTAAACAAATAAGATATTTTTAAATAGCTAAAGGTTGTTCTCAAGTGCGTCTAATGCCACTTTTTAATTTTTTTTGTTTTAAATATGTAAAGATACGTATAAAAAACTTACAAAATAGCTAAAATTGACCATGTTTAGCCATGAATATAAAAAAATAGAGTAGAAATCTGAAAAATGTGGCATTAGACGCATTTGGAGGCTATTATTATTAATACTATCTATTCAAAAATGTATTTGTTTTTATAACAAAGTAAATTTTTACTTAAATTTTATGGAAAAAACTAGACATACTTTTCACCATTTTTACACCGGTAGTGACCCCCATTAAAATACAATGTATGACTATGTTTCTTGATATGAGAATATTTCCTAGTGATATTTATTTATTTATTATTCACTATTTATTATTTATTTATTTATATTCAACTATTTTAATGTGTAAAAAGCAATTAATGTTTCAAATTGACTCCACTTTCCTGAAAATGATTCTGGTAGGATCGAACGTACATTGAGAGTGTGATTTCAAATAAATTGACTGAATTCTCAGTACTGTGTTTTCAATTTATCATCCAAACAGGAAGAATAATAATTTATTATCGTTTTCATTTCTAGCTAATCTATATTATAGAATAGCATTTTTTTGTGAATGAATATTTTCTAGATTTAAATCTTCTTGTGCATGCATTTTTCCTGTTATGAATATTCTAGAATTTTATTTTCTGCTGTTGAATGACCACTTATTATTATTTTCTACGTCTACACGTAAAGTTTGCGTAAACTATGTAAAATATAGACAATGTAGACTTTGCGTAAAGTATGTAAATAATTCAATTGTCAGAAAATCTAACCTATAATTTTATTCGTTTTCGGTGAGATTTGTTCTTCTACATTGTCTACACTATTTTATTGTTTACACAGATACTGCATGCGTAGATTACGTGTTTGTCGACGCGTAAAATTACACGTAATCTACGTCGCGTAGACTACGTGAATAACCCTGCAAGTCAGTTAAATTAAGGGTCTCGTCTCCGTAACAAAATATTGCGTGTTTAGAGGTGTAGCAGTTTCTGCTTTACTCATTGCATCTTAAAAATTTGAAGGAAATACAGGTACTAGATTTTTGTGAAAGAATTAATCTAGGATTATGCCCAGTTAGAATTCTGAAAAAATCTTTGAAATCCATATACAAAATTTCCGAGAAAAATTTTATATAACCATGGTTACTATTATTGCAATCAATTCTTCTATTGGCTGTTTTCATAAAAGTTTAATAGCATTTTCATGAAAAACGTGAAATTCCAATTAATGCTTTAATTCGTTCCGAACCGGTTCGGCTTGTTATCCAAATTACTTTCAATAGTTGGTTTGGTTCGCTGTTATCTAAAATATCTATGGTTCGTTCCGGTTTTCGTTCAAGTTCCGGTTCGGTTCGAGTCCCCTCCTGATAAGAAATTAATAATTTTAGGGTAACACCATACGACGTAAAGGTAACTTTAGGGCAGCACGACGCTTGTATCTCTGACGTCACATCCGTGAACATGAGCGTCGACACAGTGTCAATCCACCCCGACTTCAACCCCAGTTCCGGCGCCCATGATCTCGCCCTTTTGCGTCTTGCGTCTGTCGCCACTTTAGACAGGAGGGTTAGACCAATTTGTCTGTCTACGCCAGGTAAATTACAGTAGGGGATCATAATAATTATTATTGGTTCATTATTTCTAAATCTAGGGACTAATTATTTGGGACAAGTGGCAACAGTGGTAAGCTGGACTGAAGGAAAAGATGCGTCTGGACAGCCGGAAGCCACCTGTCGCCCTAGGAAATTAGGACTTCCGGTTTTGGGAGAATGTAATTCGCAGTATTTTGCTCCGGATAAAGGGTGCATTGGCGTACTTGGGGGACCGTCTTTCTTATGCAAGGTAATTTGTAATTATTAATTAACGCAACGCAAGAGTTCACCAACTTTTAACTTTCTGCGTTACTTCTCCTGCTTCCAACCAATCAGGAATACACTTTGTATGATTTATAACAAAGTATCTTGCTTTACATCGCATTACTTCTTACTTTACATTATTATAAATCCCGCTTAAGAGCATTCTGTACAGGAAGAATGTACACGTTAAAGCACTTTACACGCATACACCTCATCGACACATGGTTGCACATTTTAACAAAAACAAATTTTTATATGGTAGATATGGGATAAAACTTCGTTCTATTAGTGCAATTTTTTTTTTCAGCACGTTCAACGGTCGAAATTACTTACTTTCAACCGCTTGCAGGCGTTTAGAAGAACCTACAGATTTTTCTTTATATTTCGCAGAACATGATATTTAAAACTTGAATCATGTAGTTTAAAGTTTAATCTACGTTGGGGTAGTGTTATTTTTTGGAAAAAACTTTCTGATTTCGAGAAAATTAGAGGTAAAAAAATGTGAATTTTTGTAGTTTTCTTTATTTTATAAACTAAAACTTCGGTACAAAATAGAAAAAATGGCACTAATAGAACGAAGTTTTATCCCTTACCTACCATATAAAAATTTGTTTTTGTTAAAATGTGCAACCATGTGTCGATGAGGTGTATGCGTGTAAAGTGCTTTTTACGTGTATATTCTTCTTGTACAGAATGCTCTTAAATCATACAAAGATTTCTTGCTTTACGTCTGCGTTTGCATCACTTCTTACTTCATTATAAATCATACACTTTGTATGATTTATAACAAAGTATCTTGCTTTACATCTGCCTTTGCGTCATCGCATTACTTCTTACTTTACTTCATTATAAGTCCCACTTATTTCTAAATAAATTATACTGTACCTTAAACGAAAATGTCTCGTATTACTGGATTTAAATTATTTCTTTACATATTTACTACAGAACTTCTGATAGTTTAATTAAATTTATACACAAAGAAAAATCACATTTAAACTTTTAATACAATACTGTTTTTAAAATTATTACAATTGTTGTAAAGTTAAATACGATATTTATCAATTTTTATATCGTTGTTTTAAAAATTACAACATTATATAAATTTTTAAACCAATTTGTGTCTGTCCCTATTTGAACTACAATTTGTAGTGCAGAAATGATATATTTTATAATTTTCTACAATTTTTTCTCTGATAGATATAATAAGTAAATGAATCTCAATATTTAAAGAATTGAAGTAAATGGGTTGCAGTCAAAAAGATATATTTTATACAACTCTTTTTTGACTGCAACCCCTTTAAATCAAACTTCCAGTCAAGTAAATTCCAACTTCAGGAATCTCAATTATATTAGGTGCTAATTGAATATATTTTTATTCAATGTTGACGTTTTAAACTCCATAGCAACAACTTTAAATAAATGTTTATTCACAAGTGAATTAATTTTTTTTTAATTCACTCAACACATTTTTAAATTTAAATTTAAACTGATAGTTTAAAACGTCATAGTGATTTAAAAATGTGTTGAGTGAATTAAAAAAAAATTAATTCACTTGTGAATAAACATTTATTTAAAGTTGTTGCTATGGAGTTTAAAACGTCAGCATTGAATAAAAATATATTCAATTAGCACCTAATATAATTGAGATTCCTGAAGTTGGAATTTACTTGACTGGAAGTTTGATAATATCTTATTACGTCAAAATTTCATAAAAACAATGACAACTTGCCACTAACGACTACTTTGATTAGTTTTTACCTCTCGCCTCATATTCTATAAGAGAGGTATTGTAATGGGTCAAAAATTTCGAGTATGAGTTTTTGGTGGATAAGCACGTTTTAGGGTCTCTAGAATACGAATTTAATATTTTCACGATGATGTCTGTGTGTGTGTGTGTGCGTATGTATGTATGGATGTATGGACGTATGGACGTATGTGACGATTTTTCGTCCACGATAACTTAAAATGTATCAAACCTTTAATAACCAAATTTCATATTTAGGTTTTTAATAAGGATCTTAACACCGGATAAGATTTTGATAGAAATCCGCAAACCGGAAGTAGTAATTTTTGGAACTTGATATAGTTTTTCTTAAATAAATTGGTACATTATTTATTTATGACAATTTTTGCAATTAAAAATAAAAGGTAATATAATTATCTATGGGTACAGTTAATTTTAAATACAATTTGCTGAATCTGGTAGTAATTAGCAATAAAATAAAGTGCAACTAAGTACCAATATCTTGTTGTCCATGATATAAAATTTGTTTTTACTCAAAATTTTAATTATAATGACAGTGACATTACAGTTGACATCTTTTGCTTGCATCTTGGTTTACATATTACATGAACATGAAACTATTAAAATGTAAGTAAAAATATTTATAAGATTAGTATAGAATAAGCAGAATTAGGCGAGAGGTCGTGTACTGGCCACAGCAGATTTTTTTTTTGTAATGTCAAAATAAATTTATAATTCATATATTTGAAATAATTTCGTCAAAATTGAATAAAATATTGTATAAACCACGTGAGATACGAATGTTTATTCACTCGAAGAAATTATCACTCGCCCTTCGAGCTCGGGGGCTAAACTTTCTTCTCTTGAATAAACATTCATGTATCTCACTTGGTGTATAAATATCGATTAATAGTTATGTAAGCTATTCCAGTAGTACTGAAATGGAACCTTTAAGTAAACTGCCCCAAATTTTTCGAATTTCTTAAAAATTCTTTAAAGCACTGTTCACACATGAATTCTTTGAGGATTCTTTCGCTCTGAGTTATGGAAACATGTTCTTTTGTTGTTTTTGTTTATATTTATGCGGCACATGTAATCATTAATTATTAATAAGATAAGGCAGTTGATCAAAACAATAGTGAATTTTTAAAACATGGTAGCAAGCCATGTTAGTAGGTAAATGAAGTAAGCAAAGCCGTAACAAGGGTATGGCTAAGGTGACCGCCAGAAGTACCGAAAAAAATGACGTGCAATGTTTATGTTTGATAAAAGTAATAAGCATATTTTTTGTCAAATTTTACTCACATGCGAATAAGTAATTTCAGGAACATCATTTATTGTTATTCGTTTTACGATATTATAATCATTACACGAATATATAGATATAGAATAGAATACAGAGATGTAATGAAGCACTTTTCGTCCAAAAAAAATCAAAACATTACAAAAACAAAATTTGTATTTTATTGTCCTCCTAGTAAATATTACCATATAATGAAATATGATAAAAAAAATTACACACCTCTCGAATCAAATATTATTGTGATTGCTACATTAAATACATTTCGAAAAAATATTGATTTATGTATCAATGGCATAATGATGATGTTTATGCTCATCCGAGGGCGACATGTTTATAAGCCCAAGGGCTTCTGGCTCGAGAGTCTGTAAATCGCACAAGGGCTATAAATATTAATGATGCATACAATATTTTATCTTTTAAATTTTGTTAATATTTTTGGTATCCTAGCAACGGACAGGAAATATATTAATATCAGAAGAAAAACATTTGTAATATGTCAATATTACCATGGTAATTTCTTAATGCCCTAGGGCGTAATGTAGTATCCATGACATAAATAAACAATTACATACTAGGAAGACATAAAATAATACCTATACTATCTGTTTCTACATTCTACCCCTATGTTATATTCTAAATTTGGTATAAAATAAAATATTAGGTACTTTAACTTTATGTTCTTCTGTATAGGTTCGCAACTAATACAGGGTGTTTCTTAACTTCGAGTACATACGTTAATGGTTTATAAAAAAAATTATTTTTGGTTTGTAATCAGCATATCAAACAACATATACAATCTGAAGTTATGAAACACCCTGTATAATAACAATACGAATCTGTAGGAATGTGGTATGGTAGATGTAAAGAAACAGACTTTAGTTAAATACAACTTTAAAAAATAGTAATGCCGAAACAACAAAAATAATGTCATTGAACATAAAAAATAATATTGAAACAAGAAGTTTATTTTTAACATTTTTATACACTGCTTTTGTCTTTTCGCAACAATCAACAACCAACAGATTTCTAAATCAATATTGAATTATTATTATTTTCAAGTAATTCCTAAATTAAGTTTAAATATTTTAACGGAAATAACAATTACTTATTTCTACAGCACTTTCGTTTTCATTCGGGTCAAGGTTGGAATAGATTTGCGTGCCCTTTTTGCATCATCTTTTTGTTTTTCCAAAATGTAGAACCGTCATAGATGGCCATATGAATAGTTATGTTATATAAGGAGGAAATAAAACAAGTGAACAGTATAATAAAATTTTGAATTTGAAATTTAAAAAATCTGACGTGGACACCACACGACTTCCTTGTACGCCTATTTACTTTTCTTAATAACTAAAATGTAGAATAATATAAAAAATCTGACGTGGCCACCACAAGACCTCGCGCCATATACCTACTTTATTCTTTTAACTTATTATACAATAAATATATTAATATATAAGTACTACTACTACTGCTACTATACTCACAAATATATTTTAGTCATTTTATTTAAACTGCTGAAGAAGATATAAAGCAAATTTAACTATTGTCACTATCATGCCATAATCATTTAAATTTTACGTGTAACAAATGTTAATCGATCATGGACTACAAGATACCGAAATACTAAATTATAAATATATACTTTAATTATTCTTAAATGATACCAGATACAAAAATATTTATAAAATACCGATTGTAGTTAATAATCACATAATCTTTCATTTAAAATAAAAAAATTTGTCTTAAATTAAATATTTATCGAAATATTTGAAAAAAGTACTACTTCCGGTTTGTAGATTGAAACCAAAAATAGGAGGTGCACAACTAGATGCTATAACAGTCCTAAATACAAAATTTCAACTTTCTACGTCTAACCGTATTTGAGTTATGCAACATACATACGTACGTACAGACGACACGACGAAACTAGTCATAATGGATTCAGAAAAGGTCAAAACGGATATTTCCGTAAAAATCTGAGAACCGAAATTTTTCGCGATTACAATACTTTCTTTTACTCCGTACAAGGAAGTAAAAATATAACTACAAATTACAAAACAAACACAAAACAAAAATTTAATCTTAATTTTTAATTTTACTAGAACATGCCAAAGAACTCATTTTTCCAATTACCAATTTATAAATCATTTTAAGTATGCCCAAAGTTGAACAGAAATATTTTTGCAATATTGGTGTACTCTAATTAAACGTTACTTTTTTTACTTTAAAAAATGTCTTCTTATCTATAACTATTAAATATAATATGCATCCATTAAACTAGTATTTTCAAGGAGTAAAAATGATATGCTAATTACCTATAGGTACAATATTCAATAGTTATATCACAAGTACATGACAAATACCTGACTATTTTTTCGAGTGCACGAATGTGCACGAGAGACATTATTCTGATGTATTTGTCATGTACTTGTGATTTTATCTGAAATTATTATGTACGATAACACTTTTTTAAAAGCAAATTTTTTTGAATAAGCCTAACATGTCAAATTTATCGATTAAATTCTTTAGCATGAGGGGTATATGATAAAATTATTTCATGAATTCATAGTAAAAACTTTGTTTAAAAAATCAAGCTTCAATAATTTAATCAATTATTTAAATTGGAAAACAATGAAATTTATAATGAGTGAAATAATTATTATTATTTATTTACCAAACATCCTACTGCTAATTAATTTCAATTTTGTTCCATTTTCTATAAATTTTCCAATACCGGTACCAATACCGGTATTACCGGTTTTTAAACGAATATACCGAAAAACCGGTATTAAATTATTTGTTCGGTATTGAATTTTCTAGTCGGTATGTAATACCTATATTATTAATATTTATTAAGGAAAACAGTTTTACATAATATGATAACTAATTTTTTGTATCAATTTATTGCAGTCAGATGTTGGTGTTCCAGTGGGTTTTCGGTCATTTCGAGGAAGCTACGAATTGATAGGTAAATCTTTGTCTTACCCTATTTTTTAGATTGTGCAATAAACGTTAAATTTATAAATGTACTATAAAAGGTTATTATCTTAGAAACAAAATTGCACTAACACTTATTTAAAGTCAATAATAAACTTTATTTTTACCCAGGAAATTGCTGTTTATAAATAGAATTTTGAAAAAAAAATGATGCCCCTTATACACAACTTATATTTTAATGACATAGTACTCAATCAGAGAGCAAAAAGACATTTTTGTAAATTTGTAAATTTTATGGACCACTGGAATGAATATTGCATAATGGATATCTGACTACTATGAATGGGAATAAAATTAAATTTTAATGAATTATACAATAGCAAGACAATTAAACATTAAAAACATTTATGGAATTAGTGCCAAACTGTCTGATTAAAATAGCCCTGTTCATTAAAATTGCAAATTTTGAAAACCTTCTTTCAGTTCTGCATTCAATTATTGAGTATACTAATGTCTTTAACACAATGTACACGAAGTTGTGTATACCTAATATGATTTTCCTTAGCAATTTCTTGAATCTAAAGATACGAATAAATTTTTTTAGGAATCCTGTCTGACAAAAACGAATGTGGAAAAGACCCTAGTCCGGCACTGTACACCAAAATAAATGAAAACATCAAATGGATTTTGCACAACACAAGAGACGCTTGCTATTGCAGTAAGGCATAAAGTTCTATCCCTATATGTTCATTAAACTTGTATTATATATTAAATTTAGCGTAGCAATCTTACGTTCTAATATGTAGTAAATAATATATAATCAGATACTTATAGTTTGTATTTATTTTGTCGTTTGTATAAGTTGTTATGTTAATTTATTTATATCTTGAATTTTAATAAAATTTGTGCTTTATATACATTGTTTCATTCATGCGATTATTTCACACACATCATTTTATTTTTTCGAAGACGGCAGATTTTGAGCGACTATTCCACTCAAACATTTCTAAGCCAACAAAATTTTTCCTCGTTATCTTGTTTCATTTTAACAAAACACCCTCACACAAATTTTTTCGCACCTCTCTAGCCAATAGACTGCTGTCTTATATTAGTAACCATGGTTATATACAAATTTTCTCGGAATTTTTTTACTATTAGCTTGAGTAACTTAACTGAAATTAATAAGCGGAAACTTTACAGTCATCTGTCGCTTTGACATTAAATTAAAAATTGGTTAATTTGTTATTTTAAGTAAAAATAAGCAATTAATAAGGTAAATAATACATATTTATTATTGTTAAATGCAAATTTAGTAAATATTTCAAGTTTCTATTGTAAAAAGAATTCAAAAATAGAGCGGCGGTGTCATTGCGATTTTCTTACCGAATATGCACTCGTGCATTCATTCATGTCCATAAAAATTTTTATCGTGCATTCCAACAACGTAATTTGCTCTCGTGTACCACTCGAGCTAATTAAGACGTTGTTGGAAAGCATTCAAAGAAATTTCCGGAAAGAATTTATGCAAATGTGATATTATAAGTGAAAATCGCATTTGTTTATCTTTTTCCCACATCCCACTACTAGGGCTGCCTGAAACCAGCCCGAAACTCGTACTTTGCCGCATCCTAGCTGGCAATGTCATTTTGAAGTTGGAAAATACCGTAAAAGTGTTTTCGTTGCGAGTAAACTGTCAGATTGACTTCAGGATAATGTTTTTATAAACATTAAATAGAGAAAGAATGGATCTACAGATGTGCCTTTTTAAAATTTTAAAAATTAATTTGTATCATGAGATATAACCGTGTAAAGTTTGCATAAAAAGGGAATTTTTTTTGAATTTTTCGGAATTTTTATATTAATGTAGAATTTTTTAATCAATTTTTAAGACACATCTGTAGATCCATTATTTCTCTATTAAATCCTTGTTGAAATAAAATTTTATCATTTTTGTACTGACCACAAAACACTCGCTACGTTAGTACATTTTATGCTGGATTTTAGGTAGTATACAAGCCTCTTAAATCTAAAATTTATATCGAAAATATATTGAAATTATTACTTACAATTCCAGAATGCTGAAGATCGCGTATAAAATATACTGAATAGTGTTCATTTCTTCAGCCATTTTGCAAAGGCTTATGGGTAATTTGGACAGACTGTCATTAAAGAAAACAATATAACAATGATTTGTCTCTAAGTCTCCCTCCACCTGCAAGAGTGGTGGAAACATATCCTTCGACCTTTTATCAAAAGCAGCCATAAATAAGTCTTCATTGTTACTTACTCAATGTGGTGTTCGAACGATAACAGCATATAACTCGAGATATGCTTATTCATTTGGCCATTAGAAATTAAACAGCGCTGTGTGAGTGAAAAGTGCACGCACATTTTCGGATTTAATCAAAATATTAGTGAGTATTATTGTTTATTAGTTATTTACAATTAAGTAATTCAAAACTAGGCCTATTTTAATTCACACTTCCGTATTTTTAGAAGTTTTGTCATTTATATGAATTTTTTACATGAAACACGAAAAGAAGTTTGGATTTGCTTGGACACTATAGTGTTAAATTTACACTAATTCTTTTTAGTGTACTGAGCATTGTTTTTACTCACACACCTATATTTTTAGTAGTTTTATAATTTATATAAATTATTTACAAGTTTTATTGATAAACACAACAAAAATTCTCACTTTATAAAAGAAATGTGGACTTGCTTGGACACTTAGCAAATGTACAAATTTACACTATTTTTTTTGGTACTGAGCTCTATTTTTATTCACACTCCTATCTTTTTGGTTTTATCATTTATATAAATTTTTTATAAGTTTCAAAAACAACAAAAAATTAAAAACTAGTTTAAGAAGTATGGACTTGCTTGGACACTGAGTAGTGTTAAAATTTAGGCGAATTTTATTTTTAGTGTACTAAGCATTATTGTTATTCAAACTTTTATAATTTTGGAAGTTTTTCATAAACACAACAAGAGTTCTAACACTATTAAAGAAGTGCTGACTTGATTGGACACTAGCTAGTGTTAAATTTACACAAATTTTAAATTTTCTTGTGCTTAAAAAATATTTAAACCCAGAAGGTTCACATTATTGAGTTATATAAATTTGTATGAGTACTTAAACCTATTTGTGAATCAAATGTTAATATTTTATAACTATACCTACTAAATTTTGTTATTAAATACATTTCTAGTTCAGCATTTTCAAAATACAATGAAAATTTTTCATATATACTTTACTGCAATCTATACAATATATCAAAAAGATAAATAAAAATATCTGATGTGGCCGTCACAAGACCTCCCGCGCCATACTTATTTTATTCTTTTTACTTTTTGTACAAATATAGAACGAACACACGTACACACAGACACAGACATCTTCTCGAAAATGTTAAATTCTTACTCTAGGGACCCTAAAACGTGCTTGTCCACCAAAAACTCACACTCAAAAATTTTGTTCCATCACAATACCTCCCTAATAGAATACGAGGCGGGAGGTAAATATGTTGTAATTTAAAAACTAATAAATAAATAAATACTTGTCCAATTATTTCAATTGTTCAAAGATAAAATATAAATGAATAGTACTTAAACGTTAAACGTATCGTACGTTTTTTATTATCGGCTTTTTTTAATAACTTTTGTAAAAACAAAATAGTTTAAAAATTACTAAAGTTCATTATTATGGCCTAGAAAGAAGCTATTATTATTTATGCAAAACACAATTCGAAATTCGAATAATACAAATTATATATTGTGTAATTACCTATATTATTTTGAAAGTTTTATTGCTTATAAATATCTACAAAAATATTGTCGAACTATATCTCATTCATTTTTAAAACAATATTTCAACAAATAAAAATTCGGTTAATAAAAAGAGATTCTACAATAATAATATTGTGCAAATATGTTTATTATAAGTAAATTAAAATATATTAAAAATTTAAAATCTATGACAAAAATGAAATTAGCTTTTAACAATTCTATTTTTCAGTCACTTAAAGGTTTATTATAAACGGGCATTACTGTGTAATACATTTTACCTTCACTTACTATGATCTTGTTTTTGTTTTTAGATCGTAACATACGTACAAACACACGCACGCACATACACAGACGTCATTTCGAAAATAGTAAATTCGTATTCTAGAAACCCTGAAACGTGCTTATCCACCAAAAACTTATACTCGAACATTTTGACCCATTACAATATCTCTCTTATTGAATATGAGGCGAGAGGTAAAACTAACAGAATAACAAAATTAATGATATTGTATTCATTTATAATTGATTAAATAATTTCCTCGTTTATTTTTACCTTCCGCTTACCTGTAAAGGAAGGTATTGGAATCATGCAAAAAATCGGGTAGTGAATTTTTAGTGGATGAGCACGAATTAGGGTCCTTACAACTCATTTTTGATAATTTCACGATGATGTCTGTGTGTATGTGTGTGTGTGTGTGTGTGTGTGTGTGGTCAAGGCTGGTGTTAGTCGCATAACTCAAATACGAATTACCCGAAAATTTTGATATTTGGTATTTAACATTTGTATATAAATTGGAAGAGCTCCTTAGATTTTGGTACAAATATCTTCATCGGGAGTGATATTTTTTGAAGATTGAAAAGGTTAATTGTCAAAATTGTATATAAATTTGGAAAAATATAGTATTTATTTGTAATAAGAATAAGAGGAAAAGTTATTTGCAACTTACGTTATAAAAAAATAGTCTTTATCTGGTAGCATTAAAGAACTGCAATAAAATTTAAAAAATAAATTTATCAAATAAAACGTTGATATCTTGTAATCCATGATCGGTTGATTTTTGTTTCTGCGTAAAAAATATTGACAGGTGAGACGGGTGACAAGTTGGCATACTAGCGCTATATAAGTCCTAAGTAAGATATTAAATGAAGTAATTGTACGGAGGATGGCTTCAACACAGCAGAGTTTTCCTGTGAATGAATCTTTTTATTCAGGTGATGCAAATTTCTGTGTTTGAATATTTTAGATTTTTATTTGTATATTTTAAATGGGCACCGGATTGTACGTATACATTTCTGTTTAAAGTCTAGATATGGCGGAAGGTTGTGTGATGGCCACGTCAGATTTTTGATTATATATTTCTGTTTTAATTGCTGACATAAAGTTGCATAAGTAATTAAAAAATATAGCAGAATTTATTCTAAGCTTTATTATCACAATGAAAACTTTGTTTCAATTTTTTATTTGGCACTCAAATTTTTAATAATGCAATTACATACGGTATTTCCAAAGAAAAATCAGTTATAAGGAAAATCGCCGTAGGTGAAAAATTATTTTAGTCAAATCAAATAGATAGTAGTTAGGTATCTTAAGCGGCTCGTCTAAGTTTTTACTCAATTCCTAGTATACTCTCGATTTTACTTTTTTTCCCTTCCACTCTTTTCCTCACTACTAGTGCAGCCTGAAACCAGCCCGAAATTCGTACTTTGCCGCATCCTAGCTATGCAATGTCATTTTGAAGTTGAAAAATATTGTAAAAGTGTTTTCGTTGCGAGTAAACTGTCAGATTATTATTGAACATCAGGATAATGTTTTATAAACATTTAATAGAGAAAGAATGGATCTACAGATGTGCCTTTTTAAAATTTTAAAAATTAATTGTATCATGAGATATAACCGTGTAAAGTTTGCATACAATAGGTTTTTTTTCGGAATTTTTATATTCATGTACAATTTTTTAATCAAAATTTTAAAAAGGCACATCTTTTTCTATTAATTCCTTGTTGAAATAAATTTTTACCATTCTTGTACTGGTCACAAAACACTCGCTACGTTAGTACATTTTATGCTGGATTTTAGGTAGTAGACGGACCTCTTAAATAAAATTGAATATTTAGAGGTTAATAACATGTGCAGAACTAAATAAAAACTAAGCTAATTTACGCATTTCATACTCACACAAAAATTTTAAGATGAATTTGAATAATAACAATTGAAAATCTTGCACAAATTTTAAATTCACACTGTACTTTTTATTTGCCCACTGCACATTTTTTGTTGAGCTGCACGTTAGAATAATCTCTGAAATATAGTATAATTCAAATAAATTTATCATAAAAGTATTAAATTTAAATATTTATTATATCAAGCACTACATTAAATAATAAATAAAATAAATAACAAATTTTGTAATATCTATGCCAAATACAAATTTGGCAAGATTGTTTAGAAAGTATTGCACCGTTCTTGTATCATATGCAAAAAGTAGCCAAAATATTCTAATTTAATGTTACAAATTTATTTCCCAATTTTTGTCTGGTTTCAATTTAATGTAAAAAAATTCAAACATTCCTGATAATATGTTTCATGACGTTTCTATACAGTAAAAATTCGGTGTTCAAAATTGTTTTGATTACTAATAGTTAAATTTTTCATTACCTGTTAAGTTAATAGTTCTTTAAATATTTGAGATTTTACGTATCGATACCGACTACGTCACAATAATGCGATTCACGTGTATTCTTACTTACAGTAATAAAGAAACTACCAAATTGTATTTTATATTTTGCAACATTTAGAAACTGTTGATCTTACATGGAGTTTGAGAAGATTTTCAGCTGTACATCTACGCCACACAAACTTTTAAAATTAATTACAGCTTTATTAAGAACAATTAAGGCTTATCTATACTTGCAATCGCTTTTAAATAACATGAAGTTTCAATTAAAAAACTTTTTTTTTAAATGGTCAACTACCCTTCTTTTTCTACAACTATATATCTACTTATATTTTCATTAATTCACATACAATGTATGACATTTCACTTTGACACATTGACATAATTATTTTTGATAGGAAACATGCATGTTTAAATTATTACGATACGCTCATGCTGCGTCTTCGTTTAAATTTCCAAACGGCCGTTCTACTGTTTTTAAGATGATATTTTCGAAGAGTGCAGCGAATGAAATTTCGGTAGTAGGCGTAGATTAAAATAATCCATTATGCAAAATATCCCAAACCAGTTTAAACTAAACCTTTTTATTTAATTTAAACTGTTCTAACCTTTTTGTAACAATTCTATTTATTAATAACTTGTTGATATACTATAGTAATAAAGTTAATATTCTGTTTTCCCCCAAAAATTTAGCAATTAGCAAGTTCAATGTACGTAAATACAAAAGTAAACAAACAATTTATGATTACATTAGTGATTCGTACGTCAATATATTTTAGGAAAATATGATTTCCATATTTTAGAACTATAACAATAGAAGCAAATTTTGTCATTATACGCAATGTTTGAATAGTTTAACAATTTTTATGAATGAACGTTTTTGGCTGTTTAATGCATACTGATATTTCAAAATATATTACGTCAAATCGTGTTTATCGCTAACGATGATGTTAAAATGTTAATACCTCATTAACTCTTAATTCCTGTCATTAATGTACAACATATTCATTTAATCTGCAATTTAACTTATAAATGCAATCAGATATTTGTAATGTAATCTATAAAGTATAAACTTTTATCGCCACAAAATCAACTCACTTAGAGATTGTTCTAATTTTCGTCATTTCACTTTGATTGCGAATTGCATACTGGTACAATATAGTAATATGCAATTATAATAACATTACATGTACTTGCAATTTGCTTTTTGATATTATACAGACAGAGAAGAAAGTTACTGTAACAATTTTAGCAATAATTTAGTATATACCTCATAACTTTAGTAAAAATCTGACGTGGCCATCACACAACCTTCCGCCATATCTAGACTTAAAACATAAATGTATACATACAATCCGGTGCCCATTTAAAATATACAAATAAAAATCTAAAATATTCAAACACAGAAATTTGCATCACCTGAACCTGTGTTGAAGCCATCCTCCGTTCAATTACTACATTTAATATCTTACTTATGACTTATATTGCGCAAGTATGTCAACTTGTCACCCGTCTCAGCTGTCAATTTTTTACGCAGAAACAAAAATCAAGCGAACATGGATTACAAGATTTCGATGTTTTATTTGATAAATTTAATTTTTAAATTTTACTGCAGTTCCTTAATGCTACCAGATAAACACAATTTTTTTATAACGGAAGTTGCAAATAACATTGCCTCTTATTCTTATTACAAATAAATACTATATTTATTCAAATTTATATAAATTATTGACAATTAACTCTTTCCATCTTCAAAAAAAATTGTACCAAAATCTAATGAGCTCTTCCAATTTATATACAAATGTTAAATACCAAATATCAAAATTTGTGGGTAATTCGTATTTGAGTTATGCGACTAACAACCTTGACCACATACACACACACATACACACATTTTGCTAAATGAATTATTAACAAGAAAGAATTGTCATTAGTCCAGGAAATTTACGTAAAAATGCCTCAAAGTTTGAACAAACTGCAACAAAAGATTTCTCGACGGAATACAATACAGACAAATGTGCTTTTTAACATTTCCGGAAATCACCACACCGGAAGCCATTTAAATTTTGAAAAAATGACCGCTAGTTTTGCAAGTTTAACTCATCTTGAACGTACCATTACGATAAAAAAATTTATATGACGTTATAGAGCACAAAATTCTCTATAAAAATGATACATGAAATTTTTATGTCAGTTAACCTGTTTTCGAAATATATTATATTTATGCCTTTAGGAAATTGGTGGTAATATTTTATCTTAACACAATAGTGACTGCAAGGAACAAAAATATTTCCATCCGGTTTCAGCATATGATTTCTATAATAATTTTCTATAACACCCATTATTTTTATAATTGAAGCTCTGAATTAGCCACAAATTGGAAATTTTCTTAAAATAAATATAGATAGAATTTTGAAATTTTTGTGTTTATTCAGCTGTTATTTCGGGATGGATTCAGATATTAACTTCCGGTTTTCAGTATTCAATTTTTCGAACATTCTTCTATTACATGCTTTATTTTTTTAAGTACACCTTGGTTTAGTCAAGGTTTAAACATTTTCTTCAAGAGAATTATTGTTTTTAATTTGCTGCCATTTCTTAACAAATTGAGTGTATTTTAAACTCAAGAAGAATATACACTTCGTAGTGCTTGACGTGACACCTCGTGGTAAAATTCGTAAGTTATGTGCTGAGAGCTGTCAATTGCAGTATATGGCATTATAGTAAGAAATAATAATTTGCTGTACTGTATATCTACAATTTAGCGAATATGAATGAAAGCCAGTGGGGAAAAAGCGTTGGTAAGGTGTATTATTATGTTCCTGGCTGTCCTAATAACCAGCGTGACAATCGCGAAATTAAATTTTATTCATTTCTGAATCGCAACTATGAAACGGAGCGAAAGAAAATTTGATACTTCGTGTTTGAAGGCAGGGATAGGCACAGTTCACTTAATTCTACAAACTACAAATAAACTCTTATATTTTGTTGTACCTAGTTATTGTATTTTGTGAAGTAATACGCTATATGTGTTAAATTATACTTTCGGAGCCATTATAACTTCGATTGTAGATCCTTATTTATTTATTACACTGTACTTGTGAGGTCGATTCCAAGTCATAGGCTGGTCAATCTTAGAACATTCCCATACAACACATTGATCGTATTAACGTCTGTAAGACGTACATCTTGCAACTGTCGTCTGGACGTCATAAGGAGACTAGCATTGGTCGAATTTTAGACGTCTTATGCGGTAGTCTTTAAGTCGTCATTATGTTGTCCAGTTTTAAATCTCCCGCTTACAATATAATTATAGGAGTCCTATATTTGTCTCAAAATTCATCTTGGTTAAGACATACAAGAAACCTACTCGTATATTAATCAAAATTAAGTCGTATATTGGTCATAATTTGACTGTCGAAAAAATATTAAATTAAATAGACGTCATTTGCATGGAAGAAAATCTTTTAAACATCCAGAATGGAGGACATATATAAGACACGTATGTGACGTCTTTGTGACTACATTTGGATCAGACGTTTTAGAGACATGAACATTATAAAGACGTCTTAACGACGTATTTGTGTTGTATGGGTTGTATTCTCCAAATTAACATACAGAGAAATAGCTGCAGCATGTTTACAGTATCCCTTTCCATCTTTGCAGTTACAGTCAGTATCAATTACTTCTCTATATGAATTTAACACTGAATTTAATTACGAAATAAATAATTTTTAATTACTAAATTTTGTTTCAAATCGAAAAAAGTATCACGATAACGAAGTTTCCAACTATTTATTTGAAATTTATTACTCTTATAAGTACCTACCTCAATTAATGGCTTATAAACATTTGTGTTTTTCTTATTACTATTCGCACCAGGTGTTTCTCGCAAAACAGTGCCAGAAATTCTTCTAAAATATGAATTTTTACCTTCCGCTTACCTGTAAAGGAAGGTATTGGAATCATGCAAAAAATCGGGTAGTGAGTTTTTAGTGGATGAGCACGAATTAGGTTCCTTACAACTCATTTTTGATAGTTTCCCGATGATGTCTGTATGTATGTGTGTGTGTGTGTGTGCGTGTGTGTGTATGTGTGTGGTCCGGGCCGATGCCGGATGTTGCATAACTCAAATACGAATTATCCAAAAATTTTGATATTTGGTATTTTACAATTGTATACGAATAAGAAGAGCTCATTAGATTTTGGTACAAATATCTTCACCGGAAGTTATACTTTTTGAAGATTGAAAAGATTAAGTGTCAAAAATTTCTATAAATTTGGACAAAATAGTATTTATTTGTAATAAGAATAAGAGGAAAAGTTATTTGCAATTTACGTTATAAAAAATTGTCTTTATCTGGTAGCATTAAAGAACTGCAGTAAAATTTAAAAAATAAATTTATCAAATTAAACGTTGAAATCTTGTAATCCAATTTCTGTGTTTGAATATTTTAGATTTTTATTTGTATATTTTAAATGGACACCGGATTGTACGTATACATTTCTGTTTAAAGTCTAGATATGGCGGAAGGTTGTGTGATGGCCACGTCAGATTTTTAATTTCTTTTACATCGCTGACATGATAACTGTCAACCAGTTTTTTCCTTTATTTAATGTTTTATTTCTAAATATAGCAATTTTAACTGGTTGGAAACCGCAAGTTGCAATGTAAGAAGTCATTATATAAGTTATGATACCAGCCTTTTATAATAAAATTAAGTTTTATGCGTAAACGTCAATTTACTTTTTGAATTTTCTCAGCCAACTATTGGCGAGCGCGGCCGCTAGAGCGGCGTTCGCGTCGTGCTGAGAGGAACGGGTCAAGCGTATTGTATTTTTTATTTAATTCAGTGCAAGTGAGTATTTAGTTCATTTCAGAGCTTCTACTACAAAAGCCTCGGGATATTGTGTAATAAAATGATATGATATATATGTCGAGTCATTTAGATAACGACAGATTTTATAATTCGCCTCCTTAGTAACTTTAGTAATAAACATTTTACCGGTGAATCCTTGTAAGGAATGTATTAAATTATTTTATTCAATTTTGACGTTTTAAACTGCTATTATTAACTCCATAGCAACAACTTTAAATAAAAGTTTATTCGCAAGTGAATTAATTTTTTTTTAAATCACTCAACACATTTTTAAATCACTCTGACGTTTTAAACTGTTATTATTACGTCAAAAATGCATAAAAACAATGACAACTTGCCACTAACGACTACTTTGATTAGTTTTTTTTATTATGTCAAAATAAATTTATAATTCATATATTTGAAATAATTTCGTCAAAATTGAATAAAATATTGTATAAACCACGTGAGATACGAATGTTTATTCACTCGAAGAAATTATCCCACTCGCCCTTCGGGCTCGAGGGCTAAACTTTCTTCTCTTGAATAAACATTCATGTATCTCACTTGGTGTATAAATATCTATTATTCAATTTTGACGTTTTAAACTGCTCCATAGCAACAACTTTAAATAAATGTTTATTCACAAGTGAATTAAATTTTTTTAAATCACTCAACACATTTTTAAATCACTCTGACGTTTTAAACTGTTATTATTACGTCAAAAAAGCATAAAAACAATGACAACTTGCCACTAACGACTACTTTGATTAGTTTTTTTGTTATGTCAAAATAAAATTATAATTCATATATTTGAAATAATTTCGTCAAAATTGAATAAAATATTGTATAAACCACGTGAGATACGAATGTTTATTCACTCGAAGAAATTATCCCACTCGCCCTTCGGGCTCGGAGGCTAAACTTTCTTCTCTTGAATAAACATTCATGTATCTCACTTGGTTTATAAATATCTATAAAATATATTACTGCAAAATTTACAATTAATGAATAAATTTGTCTTTAATTATTATAAATTATTGTTAAACAGTATAGATATTATTTTAAATCCTGCATAAGACTACTGTTACTGAGTAATGTATGTGTGCGTATTAGCATATTTAAATTAAACATTTACCTCGAATTTTTAATTACAATAAATAATTTGAAATGCAAAATTATTTATTTATTACAGTACCATGTCATACGATGTAAAAAAATAAATATGTGTTATTGAATTTAAGCAATAATGTCATACATATACATGTCACAAATCATTGTATTTTAAAATATGAATTACTTTTGAATTAATTAATTAATATTAATTAAATAATCAGAATAATAGCAATTCTGTGAACTACTTATAACAATATTTGAATCTAAAAATACCCAATTTATTTCCTAACTAAATTAATTCTGGGAAAAAATGCAAGTAATAATTTAGAAAGCCAAATTTACAAAACAAACATATTATACAAACCAAATATTGTCACACAATAATGTCGAGAATTTGACTAACACTGTGTTTTAGTAAGTAGTGTAAAATGAGAAGTACCACGATAACTCATGTGTCAACTGGGGAGGTAATGGAGCACAAGAAAGTCAAACTAAATGGATTTACGGAAAAAGTACAAAATGGAACAGTGGAAAATGGCGAGCCCATCGGAAAATTCGCCAAGGATATCGGCACAGACTACAGTTTTAAAAGAAAAATTGTGTGGACCAACGCCATAGGTTTTTTACTTCTTCATTTTGTGGCCCTTTATGGATTACATCAGATGTTCTACTGTCATCCATATACTTTAATTTGGTGTAAGTATTACAATTTTGTTATTTTTTTACTAAAATCTTATTACTAAAGTAAACCTTGCATGAGATAATAAAAGTTATACTTTTATTACAAGTAAATAAAAAGAACGAATTGTTTGGGAACAAACAACAAAATAATATATAAATTATAGAAGCTATAGAAAGTTAATTTCGGTTCTCAAAAGTTTTTGTAAATGTACTACCTATTAATTTATAAAACAAATTTATAGTTTATTTATTTGACCAATCACAAAATTGTTGTGAAGTGTAATTAAGAAAATATTATTTTTGATAGATGCTATATCTGATAGTTGTTTATACAGGGTGAGTCAAAACTTGGTGCATATATTTTATAGTACTCAACTTATTAATGGAACAAAAATAATTTTTTTAAATTCTTAAATTTAAGGTTAGTTTCCACAAGAAGTACATTTTTGAAACCACTGGATTGTTTTGACAAAAAAACGAAAAATCGTTATTTTTGGCTTATCGGGTTTTACCAAAGTGAGAGTGTTGATTGTATAATGGATATCTAATTTACTATGAAGGGACTAAAATTAATTTTTAATTATGCGATGGTAAGAATTTAGTAAATTTATGAAATTCTATATTTAAAAACTATTTTGCGGAGCTAAAGTAATTCATGATTTTTATTTGTTTTCCCAGTTTTGTCTGATGAAATCGGTTACAAAATAAACAGTGTGAATATTAAAATTATTTTCTTTCATAAACAATCGTATTTATGATTAATTCTAGATGTTTTATTTTGTGTAGTTACGACTTTGATGTACGCAAGTGGCCAAGGAATCACAATGGGAGCACATCGGTTTTTTGCACATAAATCTTTCAAAGCCACTATTATTGTTAGAATCGGACTTATTCTACTGCAGACCTTATCTGGCCAGGTAATAACATATACGACTAGTAAGTAATTAACTCATAATTGAAATTTGTATTTCTGTAAGTCAAAAAGTTAAGTATTAAGATACAAAAGGAACATGTTATATATTACTTTAATAGTTATGTGTGTATTAAGAGCATAAAGTGACTCTCGCCCTCGGCTCGCGCTGTAATTACCGTGCGCGAGTAACAAATACACTTTACGCTCGTAATACACACATAATTTTATCTACGACTAAAATTATTTGTTATAATAATAATAGTATTCAGGTAGTTCATATGTTTTATTCGTAACCATGACGATACCAATAATATCGAAATAAATAATATAAAAAAATTGTTTGATTCTGTCATTTTCTTTTATTTTATGTAATCAAATAGTTATTTATGTATCAAGGGCATCATGATGATGTTTATGCTCATCCGAGGGCGACATGTTTACAAGCCCAAGGGCCTCTGGCCCGAGGGTCTGTAAATCGCCCGAGGGCTATAAACATCAATGATGCCCGTGGTGCATACAATATTTTATGTCTTACTATTTTATTTAAAATATTGCGCGCGTGACATTTCGCTTTGACGTTTCGAATTTTGTTAATATTTTTGGTATCCTAGTAACAGACAGAAAATATATTAATTTCAGAAGAAAAACATTAGTGATGTCTCAATATTACCATGGCAATTTCATAATGCCCTAGGGTATAATGTAGTATATAACATACCTCGTATCCATGACATAATTAAACAATTACATACTAGGAAGACATAAAAGTACTTTATTGCGCGTTTTTTAATTATTTTTAATATAGCTGAATTTTAAAGACTTTTTAATGCCCTTATGATTTTGATTGACTTCAATATTACCAAATAGTGATGTCATATTGTGACGTCGGTCAGACTTTGTTACTTTGGGACTGTAATATAATTTTTTCGACCTTACCAAGCTATCATTTATGACGCCAAGAAATGAATTAAAAGAGCAATTTTGATAAACACCAACATTATTCGTAGTAAAATGAAAAGGTCTAATATCACACTATAAATGGCCATGAATTTCCTTAATGAGTAACAATTATTTGTTATCTATGTGTGCCGTGAAATGTTTTACACAAATTTTAGTTGCATTGAAGAGGAAATTTGTTATGCGATATGTACACAAACAGCAAACACTCTCACATTAAGTAATGTATTTTCTATTACTACATATAGCCTTTCTTTCAAAACCTATGTACCTAATTATCTATGGCAAATATTTCCCAAATTAGAATTAAGAATTACTTATTAGGAATGCCATTAAATACACTAATATGAAAAGTAAAAGTGCTCAGCAAAATTGATTACATACAATTACAAATAATATTATATATACTACTTCCGGTTTACCCGAAAATAAAATCAATTTTTTATATTTCCAATTGTACCCCACTTGACATGAATCGTCCATGAGATGTTTAAAAATATCTTATTCTTGTACTTTAAGTGATGTTACGCAAGTCTATCCTAGCCACATCCTGAGTACGATCAAAAATTACATACTCAATACAAACATCTCAGAGAATTACATGGGATACATAATTGTGATATTATTACAAAATTACAACATTGGGATGTAACATAGATAATGTTACCAAGGGCGGACATTAGCAATCGCAAAGATATTATTAGGATGTTAATGGACGAGTATAGCAAGTAACAAGCCAGGATGTTCACATTCTTGAAATGTTCTGGGGATTTTATTTTGTCAAGTGGGACCCTTACAAAATAGAAAAATCAATCATCATTAAAATTATGTATAAAATTTCGACATTAAAATAATTTATTTTATTTTTGCAGGATCTTTTATATTAATGGGTCCAGTAAGCCTTTTTATTATACAAACCATTACTACTACGGATCTTACCATATATTGAAAAAAAAGAAATCAGTGTTTATTTAAATTAAAATACATACCTACCTAACAAAGATGTTTTAATTATTTTCAATACAAGTTTTATCAGCCATGTTTATGTTTATATACACATGAAAAATACCTATTGTTTATAAAGTAATAAAAATAGTGATATTGTATAAATTTTTTCCAATTTGTCACAGAAATTTTAAAAAAATCAAATTAATCATGATTTTTTTGTATAAATAAAAATTTTTGATATAGGTATTTTTTAAATGATTTTTGCCAACTCTGCTGCAAACAATTATACAGGGTGTTTCATAACTTCGGGTAGGTACATACGTTAAGGGTATTATGTTGTTTGATATGCTGATTAAGAATCAAAAAGAATTTTTTTAAATCGCAAAATTATTTCCAGGTTGATGATTATGTTAAAGTTAATAATTAAATAAAATATCTATTATAAATAACTGCTAATAATGTAAATAATTATATAATTTAAGTTATTAATTAGGTACCTACTTCTTTTAGGTATTTGTGTGTAATAGGAAAGCGAATCAAGTGCAGTACGAAAAAAAAATGCTGCAGATAAACTACCCTTAAGTTTTCCAAATTAAATAAAATTCTTTTTGATTCGTAATCAGCATATCAAACAACATATATGTTTAACGTATGTACTCGAAGTTATGAAACACCCTGTATAATGATTGATACTATTTAATAGTCGTTGATAAAATATATTCCATTCTTTACAATTCTTCGCAATATTTGCAAGGACGGTATCTAACTATATTAGAAATAATTGCACAATTGTGAATATAATCACTAAACAACATCAAATAAAATTTATTTGAGCACGAAGAACGTAAACAAAACACGTCGATATCGCAATTATTGTTTTCTTCACAAGCCAAACAACAAAGCAAAATTTCCACGTATTTTTTTTATCATGATCATCTTTATTATTGTGTATTAAACATAAACAATTATATAGTGTTGATTGGTAACTAACACAACAAATATTTTCGTAGAACTGTCTTTACGTTTGGGTTCGAGATCATAGACAGCACCACAAGTACAGCGACACAGATGCAGATCCACACAACGCAAACAGAGGGTTCTTTTTTTCACACATGGGCTGGTTAATGTCCAGAAAACATCCCTACGTCATCGCCAAGGGGAAGACGATTGATATGTCTGATTTGGAGGCGTGCCCAATCGTCATGTTCCAGAAAAAGTAAGAAAAACACCAGTTTTTTTCCTCAATTTATTTATTTTATAAAGGAATCTCGTTATAAGAATTCTAAGTTGTTACCATACCATACATGGTGGCAATCGGTTACCGCCATTTTGTTTAAAGATGGTGGACTGATATTTTAGTATGCTTGTGTAATAAGTTATAACCATTACAAATTTGAACCCAATCGGTGCAGTACATTTTGAGTTATCTGGCCACCATTTTGTTTCAAGATGGCGGACTGATATTTTAACGTGCTCATGTTATAAGTTAGATCTTTAGCTATTACCATACCAAATTTGAAGTCAATCGGTGCAGTAAACTCTGAATTCGACAACAATTTAATTTGACATCGTTATAAACATCAAATAAATAGAAAATACTAACCAATACTAACAATCCACAACTGTCTGTTCAAAACACGTAGACCAACTGTATTCGAAATTTCTATTCAACAACTAATACATAGAAGTTTAATTAAATGTATGGTTATCTAATCTGTTTGTTATTTTGTTCAATTAAGTGACAAATCACTGTACATTTTCGTCAAAAGAAGAAGCAATTTTAAATTTTTAGATTTTTCAGCTATAATTTTGGGTTTTATCAAAAAAATTTAAACCATCCTTGTACGAGGGTTGTCCGTAAAGTAAGTTTCCCAGTGATTTTTTACAATGTAAAACATGTTTAATTCCATGAATGCGTACATTTTTGGAAAGTTCAGACTTTTACCTATTACCTCTCGCCTCATATTCTATAAGAGAGGTATTGTAATGGGTCAAAATTTTCGAGTATGAGTTTTTGGTGGATAAGCACGTTTCAGGGTCTCTAGAATACGAATTTACTATTTTCACGATGATGTCTGTGTGTGTGTGTGTTTGTGTGTTTGTGTGTTTGTGTGTTTGTGTGTTTGTGTGTTCGTGTGTTTGTGTGTTTGTATGAACCGAGGACTTTTCGTCCACGATAACTTAAAAAGTATCAAACCGTTTATAACCAAATTTCTTATTTAAGGTTTTGATAAGTATCTTAACACCGGATAACATTTTGGTAGAAATCTGCAAACCGGAAGTAGTACTTTTAGAAGTTTGGAAAAGTTTTCCTTAAATATATTGGTACATTATTTATTTATGACAATTTTTGCAATTAAAAATAAAAGAAATTGTGATTATCTATGTGTACAGTTAATTATAAATACAAATTGCTGAATCTGGAAGTATTTAACAATAAAATAAAGTACAATTAATATTCTATCTTGTTGTCCATGATATGAAATTTGTTTCTACATAAAATTTGAATTATTATGACAGTGACAGTACAGTTGACATCTTTTGCTTGCATATTGGTTTACATTATCGTTTACATATTACATGAAGATGAAACTATTAAAATGTAAGTAAAACTATTTATTAGATTAGTAGAATAAGCAGAATTAGGCGAGAGGTCGTGTGGTGGCCACAGCAGATTTTTTTTAAAATATAGATACGTCCACCCATTTTAGGGTGTTGTAGATATTTCTAAAACTATATCAGATATTTAGATGAGGTTTTCAATGATGATTTTAATAATGCATTTAAATAATATTTATACACAAAAATCTCTCTTGTGGTGACTCTCCACTAATATCTATGCGAGTCGAATTCAAATAAAATATAATATAGAAATAAAAATTGTCTTTTTGATTTGATATTAAGTATTTTGTGATAAATTTTATTAATAGTGATTTATCCACATAAATTAAAGCAGTACTTTAGCTGTATCTAGTACAATTTAAAAATGTAAATAGAATTTATATTTTTATTGTTTAAAAAATTATGACAGTGACAGTTAAATCAAATTCATGAATAAAATAGTGTACACAACTCTCAGCAAAGTGTCCATCGATCACTTTCCTCGCTCATTAAGTTGTCCCTTGAAACACATGTTTTCGTTACCAAGCGATAATTTTTTATTCCGATGGTTATTTAAATTCATCTGCTCCAATTTTGGGGTTTTTACCTCTCGCCTCATATTCTATAAGAGAGGTATTGTAATGGGTCAAAATGTTCGAGTATGAGTTTTTGGTGGATAAGCACGTTTCAGGGTCTCTAGAATACGAATTTAATATTTTCCCGATGATGTCTGTGTGTGTGTGTATGTGTGTGTGTGTGTGCGTGCGCGTGTGTGTGCGTGTGTGTGTGTGAGTGTGTGTGTGTGCGCGCGGGTGCGTGTGTGTGCGCGCGTGTGCGTGTGTGTGTGTGTGTTTGTATGAATGTATGGACTGACGATTTTTCGTCCACGATAACTGAAAAAGTATCAAACCTTTAATAACCAAATTTCATATTTAAGGTTTTAATAAGGATCTTAACACCGGATAAGATTTTGGTAGAAATCCGTAAACCGGAAGTAGTACTTTTTGGAACTTGATATAGTTTTTCTTAAATAAATTGGTACATTATTTATTTATGACAATTTTTGCAAATAAAAATAAAAGATAATATAATTATCTATGGGTACAGTTAATTTTAAATTCAATTTGCTGAATCTGGTAGTATTTAGCAATAAAATAAAATGCAACTAAGTACCAGTATCTTGTTGTCCATGATATGAAATTTGTTTTTACTCAAAATTGAATTATAATGACAGTGACAGTACAGTTGACATCTTTTGCTTGCATCTTGGTTTACATTATCGTTTACATATTACATGAACATGAAACTATTAAAATGTAAATAAAACTATTTATTAGATTAGTCTCGAGATTAATAGAATAAGCAGAATTAGGCGAGAGGTCGTGTACTGGCCACAGCAGATTTTTTTTCTACATAGTCGCCACTGCGGTCAATGCATTTTTGCATGCGGTGTACGAGCTTTTGAATGCCCGAGTCAAAAAATCTGCCGCCAAGCCACGCAGATACGTCCGGAACGCTCCTCATCATGGACGTCAGTACGCCCGTTCTTGAACTCTCTGCACCATTTGCGCACGTGCTGTAGGCTCATACACTTGTCTCCATTTCGTATAGCTGGGAATGGGTTTCTACCGGCGCAATGTTTTTTGCAGATGTGAGCTGCACTCGGTGATCCGTTTCCTGTCTGCAAAAAACATTGCGCCGGTAGAAACCCATTCCCAGCTATGCGAAATCTATGGAGACAAGTGTATGAGTCTACAACACGTGCGCAAATGGTGCAGAGAGTTCAAGAACAGCCGTACTGACGTCCATGATGAGGAACGTTCCGGACGTATCTGCGTGGCTTGGCGGCAGATTTTTTTGACTCGGGCATTCAAAAGCTTGTACACCGCATGCAAAAATGCATTGACCGCAGTGGCTACTATATAGAAAAATAGGTAAAAGTCTGAACTTTCCAGAAATGTACGCATTCATGGAATTAAACATGTTTTACACTGGGAACCTTACTTTACGGACAACCCTCGTATTAAAGCGAACAAAACAAAAAAAGAAATATTCAAATCGGTCAAGTCGTTCTCAAGTTATGGCGTGACCAGAAAAACAGGCATTCATTTTTATATAATATCCAGATATGAATTGAAACTTTCTTAAACGTAAACATAATGTAAACCTTAAAATTTAATTCTTATGTGAATAAGCAAAAAAATAATGTAGATCTGCTACTGCTTTAATTTATTTGTAAGCTAATGTATTATTATTATTATTATCCTTGTATTTTCTCTTTTCAGGTATATTATATTATTATTATTATTAACAATATTTGTTCTGTTTTCTAGGTATTACAAGTCACTGTACGTACTTATAGCAGTAGCTTTTCCAATAGCATTTCCAATATACTTCTGGAATGAAACTTACATCAACGCTTTCTGTTGTGCGTACATGTTGCGCTATATTATAACTCTACATTTTACATGGTTCGTCAACAGTGCTGCACACTTTTTTGGCACCAAACCGTATGACAAGTTAGTATAATTATTATTTTTATATTTATCGGAAGTTACAGCACTTTGTAACGATATTCTTTAACTCAGTCGCTACATTCAAATTTAAACTTACTTTTAGTTAACATAAATATCAGGAGAAATATTGTTGCTATTTAAGCGGCCCGTCTAGGTTTTTTCCGAATTCCTAGAATAGAACTTTTTCTTCTATTCCACTACCTTCCCGAGCCTTCCCAGCCCAAAGTCGTACTTTGCTGCATCTTAGATGGAAAACAAAGTTAAAATGAAACACTTGAAATTCGTTAAATTTCGACCATTTTCAAACCGCCATAACTCTGCGTATTTTCAATAGATTTCGATGAAACTTTGCGGGCGAAAAACTTTGAAGTATCTACTTTAAAGTCATGCATGCGAATTTAAGCGCAACCCCTCCAGCCTCTCTCTAGCATCCCTGTGAAAAAAATGTTTTTAATGGAAAAAATGTCCAACTTTGACGATGTGAAAATATTTTTTGACTCGATCCACAAAAAGGGCACTAAAATTTGTTCAATTCCCTATGCACGACTCAAAGAACGAAGTTCCTACGATGATTTGGCACAAAGTTATGGGTGTTTGAAAAAAATGTGCATCGAGAAAATTTAAAAATGAAATTGGATATTTCGTGTGAATAATTCAAATTGCCTAAAAATTAGAAATTTTGAAAGAAAATTTCATTCGTGAAAAAACAATCAACAAAATGCACTTTTTTTCAAACACCCATAACTCTGTGCCAAATCATCGTAAGTACACGAATATTTCGGTTAATAAACGTGTAAAATAAAATGTAATTACTGATTTAGATGCAGAATTTAATTTCCTAAAACGTTTATACTTATAAAGTATTTTGGTCTAAAATTAACTGGTCACTTTTGAGCAAGGAAAAACTGATTTCCCATGTTAAACTATGGCCCGCTTTTTGGTTTACATCCTGTATATGAAAAATAAATTCACTTTAATTATTGTAATATCCAAATTAAACCTTTAACTGCCCTTTCATTCTTTGAAACTAATATTTAGTTATCCCCTAGGAACATGCGCCCAGTGGAGTCCCTGTTCGTAGCAGTTGTTTCAACAGGAGAAGGATGGCACAACTACCATCACGCCTTCCCATGGGACTACCGCGCGTCCGAATATGGCACAAGGCTCAATCTTACCACCATTTTAATTGACATCCTTGCGTATTTTGGTTTAGTGTACGATTTAAGAGCTGCCACTGAAAATATGGTTCAACATAGAAGTCTTAAGGCTGGAGACGGCAGCCATCCAAAGTAAGAAAAACAATATATATTTTTTCGACCTTTTAGCATTAGGGGGCTATGCTTCTTGAGTGCAATAAGAATCAGAATTCACGATTCTGGTTATATTGCTCAAAATAAAAATCTGAAATTTTACATTAGTAACGACAAAGCATTGTTGAATTGAAAAATTCAAACTATGTATTGTTCCGACAACAATTAGAGATAAAAAGAAATTAAACACTAGAATTTCGTGAGGATCTCATGAATGAACTATAAAAATTATCATTGAGTTTAAAGATTAAATGAGTAGAACATAGATGTAAAAAGGGCGGAAAAACAATAAAACTATAATTTTATCAACAGACTTGCCATAAATTATATCTAAACTTGTACAATTTTCGCCGAATTTCGCATAATTATTAAAGCCAAACTAATTACATTAATTAAAGATTTTGAAGATTCCGCCCTTTTAGTATGCTTCCTTAATCTACATACAAAAATTCAACATCATACGTATAACAGTATTAGATTGAGATCCTCACAAAAATTACTCGTTTTTCAATGCGTATTATTGCCATGCAATAGGCTCTTAACACTGTTATAATTTTTACCTCTCGCCGTTCAGTCCTGTAAGAGAGGTATTGTAATGATGCTAAAATTTCGATAGTGAGTTTTCAATGGATAAGCACGTTTTGAGGTCCCTAATACACGATTTTGATAGTTCCGCGATGATGTCTGTGTGTGTGGATGGATGGGTGTTGGAGGTACGATAACTCAAATACTACTGAATAAAAAAATCAAATTTTGTACATAATGTTCTGACACCCTAGATTAGATCTGATTAGATTTTGGTGTTTCTTGAAGATCTGAAGAGTTTTTCTGGAATATCCTCAAAATTTAGGGATTAACAGGGGCGCGCCAGGGGCATGCAGCGCCTGTGTGCAAAAATTTTGATGACGCCTCACTAATTAAAAATTGTACCTACATTTTTTACAATTTACAATTTTGCTCAAATTTGCCCAAAACTATCAATATATTTTTATTAATTTCATAATCATAACGTAAATTAAACAAATCATATTAAACAAATTCGTATACTTAGATAAATTTGAATATTCTACACTAGTACATACAGTGCTTGTTGCTAGAATAAAGCAAATACAAAGTTTGTTCATATGCATTTTTATACGTTGTCAACTAATGCATGTTATAACAAAACTAGTGGGACTAAACGAATTCACACCAAAAACTTCGCTTCATTTGGTAACTTCGCTCGTGTTCTGCTATTTATGTTAAAAAATCTGCTGTGGCCAGTACACGACCTCTCGCCTAATTCTGCTTATTCTATTAATCTCGAGACTAATCTAATAAATAGTTTTATTTACATTTTAATAGTTTCATGTTCATGTAATATGTAAACGATAATGTAAACCAAGATGCAAGCAAAAGATGTCAACTGTACTGTCACTGTCATTATAATTCAAATTTTGAGTAAAAACAAATTTCATATCATGGACAACAAGATATTGGTACTTAGTTGCATTTTATTTTATTGCTAAATACTACCAGATTCAGCAAATTGAATTTAAAATTAACTGTACCCATAGATAATTATATTATCTTTTATTTTTATTTGCAAAAATTGTCATAAATAAATAATGTACCAATTTATTTAAGAAAAACTATATTAAGTTCCAAAAAGTACTACTTCCGGTTTACGGATTTCTACCAAAATCTTATCCGGTGTTAAGATCCTTATTAAAACCTTAAATATGAAATTTGGTTATTAAAGGTTTGATACTTTTTCAGTTATCGTGGACGAAAAATCGTCAGTCCATACATTCATACAAACACACACACACACGCACACGCGCGCACACACACGCACACGCGCGCGCACACACACACACACCCACACACACACACACACACACACACACCCACACACACACACACACACACACACACACACACACACACACACACGCGCGCGCGCGCGCACACACGCACACACACACACACACACACACACACACACACACACACACACACACACACACACACACACACACACACACACACACACACACACACACACACACACACACATACACACACACACACAGACATCATCGGGAAAATATTAAATTCGTATTCTAGAGACCCTGAAACGTGCTTATCCACCAAAAACTCATACTCGAACATTTTGACCCATTACAATACCTCTCTTATAGAATATGAGGCGAGAGGTAAAAACCCCAAAATTGAAGTAGATGAATTAAAATAACCATCGGAATAAAAAATTATCTATTGGTAACGAAAACATGTGTTTCAAGGGACAACTTAATGAGCGAGGAAAGTGATCGATGGACACTTTCCTGAGAGTTGTGTACACTATTTTATTCATGAATTTGATTTAACTGTCACTGTCATAATTTTTGAAACAATAAAAATATAAATTCTATTTACATTTTTAAATTGTACTAGATACAGCTAAAGTACTGCTTTAATTTATGTGGAAAAATCACTATTAATAAAATTTATCACAAAATACTTAATATCAAATCAAAAAGACAATTTTTATTTCTATATTATATTTTATTTGAATTCGACTCGCATAGATATTAGTGGAGAGTCACCACAAGAGAGATTTTGTGTATAAATATTATTTAAATGCATTATTAAAATCATCATTGAAAACCTCATCTAAATATCTGATATAGTTTTAGAAATATCTACAACACCCTAAAATGGGTGGACGTATCTATATTTTAAAAATAAATATAATTCTTTAGGTACTAGGGTACTACATGAATTTATAGCTTTTCTCTATATCCAATATTTAAAAAAATAAATGTTACACCCAAAATGGGTGTAGTAAACTCAGTTTAAGGTTCAAAAATGGGTTTCTCATATTTTAAAACATAAGTATACAAATTTACAGCTTATTTCTATGCGTAGTAATAAAGATATATATTTTGCACCCAAAATGGGTGTCCCGATTTTAAATTTGGGTTTATAACTGGATTTTTTAGATTTTTTTACATCAGTATACTAATTTTCATAATTTTCCGATTCCTAGAATCAAAGTTATTGTTAAATTAATTAAATGTTCGCTATAAACGAGGTCGAATAACGAATGTTCGTTATAGCCGTGCTAGTCCAAATGAAGCCTATTTCATGCTTGATCCAATGCTGAAAACCGCGCATCGATATCTGATCCTGTTTACGAGAAATTAATTTTTTTAATAAAAGTCGTCATTGTTTTCATCCCTTAGTTCTGTAATTAAAATTTTGGAACGGAGTATACATTGGCTTTTTGAAATTATATAATAAAAATTGGCCTAACCCAACCAATAACCTCACAAAAAATTTCAAAATGCAATAACTTTATTAATAAAATGCTTTTCGAGGATTGTTTGGGGTTGAAAATCTCTTTACCGTCCTCAAGTTTGTATCCCCCCCCTGTTTCCAGTTGGAGCCAGTCTAATAAGCCCGGAAAAAATTCTCAAAATTTTAATTATTTTAAATTATAAGAAAATAAGCCGTCCAACAGTATAATTTTGACATTTATAAATTTTGAAAATTGCTATACTTCGTTCCATTAAAATCCAAATTTTGGAATGTGAATTTCTCGGTTATAAAATTTTTTAAAATTATTTTCTCTGTTATTAATCGTAGAAAACCGGCGAAAATTTGTACCCGGGGGTAAAATTGTCCGAGGAAGACGATTCTGGCCTCTAAAATTACCTGTCTCTATTGGGGGGCCCCATTTTTAAGGGTGTCTTTAACCAGGGTAGCACATAATAAATCTTTATTATTTATTATAGAAACTCCGAAAAAAATTGGTTATCGAGATAAAATTATCTCAGAAATACGATTCTACCCTCAAAATAATCCATGTCTATAACGAAACCTCGTTTATAACGAGTGTTGTTACAGCATTGTATATCAGTATTAAAGAAATCTGTTGTGGCCAGCACACGACCTCTCGCCTTAACACTGTAATTTATGTGAATTTGATTTTAGTTAGGCTTTCTTAAATTATAATTTTGCAATAAATTTACAAACTTTTTGAAAATAATTTTATAGTTCTTAGTTCTTAATTAGCTCTTTATAGATAAAAATTTAACTTTATTATTACCTTATTACATTATGTTCAGTTAATAATATTTACATTTCTTTTAAAATGGTGCCACAAACATTTTAGAAACTGTGCATACGTCTGTTCATCTGTCACATTGACATTCATTTTTGTTTTTAATTTTTTCCTATATTGTGATTTACAAATCGTGTTAGGTAAAATTACAAATTTTTGAAAATTAATTTTCCTTTATTGGTAAGAGATATAGAAACGATGTTAAATAAATATTGTAAAAGATAATTTGTTCTTTCAAATGTCGAATGACAAATTGTAACTATCGCAGTATTTCCTATATTTTTTGCAAAAAATGATAAAATTCTTCAAGAAAATACCACTTCCGGTTGGCAGATTTTTACCAAAATCTTATCAGCTCTTCATTAACATATTATAAATGTATATTGCAAAATATTAGAATTTTATGTAAAGTAGAATTTGAGATAATGAATCAGAACGAAAGACTATAGTAGGCGCACATACACACACACAGACACACACACACACACACAACACACACACACACACACACACACACACACACACACACACACCACACACCACACACACACACACACACACACACACACACACACACACACACACACACACACACACACACACACACACACACACACACACACACACACACACACACACACACACACACACACACACACACACACACACACACACACACACACACACACACACACACACCACACACACACACACACACACACACACACACACACACACACACACACACACACACACACACACACACACACACACACACACACACACACACACACACACACACACACACACACACACATACACACACACACACACACACACACACACACACACACACACACACACACACACACACACACACACACACACACACACACACACACACACACACACACACACACACACACACACACACACACACACACACACACACACACACACACACACACACACACACACACACACACACACACACACACACACACACACACACACACACACACACACACACACACACACACACACACACACACACACACACACACACACACACACACACACACACACACACACACACACACACACACACACACACACACACACACACACACACACACACACACACACACACACACACACACACACACACACACACACACACACACACACACACACACACACACACACACACACACACACACACACACACACACACACACACACACACACACACACACACACACACACACACACACACACACACACACACACACACACACACACACACACACACACACACACACACACACACACACACACACACACACACACACACACACACACACACACACACACACACACACACACACACACACACACACACACACACACACACACACACAGACACACACACACACAGACATCATCGTGAAAATAGTCAAAATAGGTTCTAAAGATGCTAAAACGTGCTTATTGACAAAAATATCGACATCGAATTTTTTCACGATCCCTATACTGCCGTCCTTAGGAAAAAGGTCCTATCTGCAAAAATTTTGTTTTAGCTATTATTTTATATAAAAATTTGTGTGGAAACATCTATGCGGATTTTTACTATTAAAATTGCTTTATATAAATATAATAACCATGAATAATAAATTCTACCTTTTCTTAGGGTAGCTGGACATTCTATTCTGGTATATTTGTAATAATTTATGCGGATTACAAAAATCTCAAAATTTGCAGATAGGACACTCTTTCTAAGGAGGGCAGTATACCTCTCTAGGCGAGAGGTAAAAATAATCTTAAAAAGAAGTTACTAAAATAATAAGTACAATTTAATTGATTCCAATTCAAGTTATAACAAAAGGCGATATTGAAATATTTTTAAGTACTTCGCAACCTTTTACGATTTTTGATATAATTTATTTAAATTTTAAGGCGCTTCGGCGCCTTTAATGTCCAGGCGCCTGTGTGCGCCGCACACATTGCACACGGCGCACCCCTGGGGATTAATATGAATTTTTTAAATAATGTATACTAAATGATACTATCTACAATTTGTATTCAAAACGTTGTTTCTATCTAGCACCATTTTCCAAATACAAGAAGTTAAAATTCTACAAATTTGTTACAATTTTGATTTATCTGCCTACCAATGAAATATGAAATGTCATTTATTATTTACCTATATGGTTATGATAAACATTAATAATATTATAAAAACTAGAATTCTTGAATTCCCTTCTACAATAGTATTTTTGTGAGTAAGTACTACATAATATATACTTATATTAGAAAAATAAAAATAGTACAGTATGGCGAGAGGTCATGTGTTGGCCACATCAGATTTTTTATTTTATCTGATGGCGTGTCATATTGACAACATTATAAGCCTCAATTTGAGGACCATAATAGCGTTCATTATAGGCCAACGAATCCTATATGGTACTCAGAAATGAAATAACAAACAATTCATTACTAAGGAAGAGAGTAAAGAAGTTCAAAAATAGCTTACCAGATTTTTTATTTAAATGTTTTTGTTCAATACCAAATCATTTATTTTATTTTAGACTAATTTACGCCAGCAGATGAAATTTTGTATGCAATATGGATGTTATTAAACTCGGCTTCGCCTCGTCTGTTAATCTTAACGACTAGTACCATAATAATAGACGTTACGATTCTTATAACATAAATGTTTATAATATGTTCTTTAATTATTTCAGATATGGTCCCATGAAAATAGAAAAGGATGAAGATTTAAAAACCAAGCAAGAAAATCACAAGATCAATGGTATCACCACAAATACACAATCAAAACTAATAGAAGAACAATCAACAGATTCAATAAATGAAGTATTAAGAAAAGATTTAAATATAGAAGAAACCCACACAGAGAAATCTGACACAATTATAATAAAAGACTCATCAACAGGGGAAACAACGACAGTAAAAAGAAATGTGAAAGAAAAGAAATTATTGCATGGTTAAGTTATTAATATTTTATTGTTATTCTGTGATTAATTATTTACAAGTTAGTAATTAAAACTAATTTGAGCACATAAACTCTAAAATATTTGTATCAGGGTGTGAAAAATACAGCTGTAATGAATTATTGTTAATTAGGTATATATCTTCAACTACCACCCAGTTAAAAAATTCATTAACAATTACTGGATTCTTGGTATAGATATTGTAGTTTATTTTTTCAATGTGCAATAGAAGCGAAATATTGTATAGTATTAAAATATTAATATTTAGGAACGTTAGTTTAAAGGTTTAATATTATTTATTATATTTTTGTGGTCATTCAATACCTAATAAAATTGTTGAACTGATCAACACAGAAAATTATTTCTCTTGCAGCTTACAGCATTTTGTGCAGCATTCATCAGCAAATAGGTCCTCAGAAATTCACATTTTAAAATTTCAGTAAAACATAATTGCAAAATAATAACAGTTAATAAGTTAAAACAAATTTGCAGAGCATATACTAAAAATCTGACGTGGCCATCACACAACCTTCCGCCATATCTAAATTTTAAACATAAATGTATACGTATAATCCGGTGCCCATTTAAAATATACAAATAAAAATCTCCTGAATCAAAAGATTCATTCGCACGAAAACTCTTCTGTGTTGAAGCAATCCTCCGTTCAGTTACTACATTTAATAGCTTACTTATGACTTATATAGAGCTAGTATGCCAACTTGTCACCCGTCACAACTGTCAATATTTTTTATGCAGAAACAAAAGCAGAAACAAAAATCAACCGATCATGGATTACAAGATTTCAACGTTTTATTTGATAAATTTATTTTTTAAATTTTACTGCAGTTCTTTAATGCTACCAAATAAAGACAATTTTTTTATAACGTAAGTTGCAAATAACTTTTTCTCTTATTTTTATTACAAATAAATACTATATTTTTCCAAATTTATATACAATTTTGACAATTAACCTTTTCAATCTTCAAAAAATATCACTTCCGATGAAGATATTTGTACCAAAATCTAAGGAGCTCTTCCAATTTATATACAAATGTTAAATACCAAATATCAAAATTTTCGGGTAATTCGTATTTGAGTTATGCGACTAACACCCTTGACCACACACACACACACACACACACACACACACACACACACACACACACACACACACACACACACACACACACACACACACACACACACACACACACACACACACACACACACACACACACACACACACACACACACACACACACACACACACACACACACACACACACACACACACACACACACACACACACACACACACACACACACACACACACACACACACACACACACACACACACACACACACACACACACACACACACACACACACACACACACACACACACACACACACACACACACACACACACACACACACACACACACACACACACACACACACACACACACACACACACACACACACACACACACACACACACACACACACACACACACACACACACACACACACACACACACACACACACACACACACACACACACACACACATACACACACACATACACACAGACATCATCGTGAAACTATCAAAAATGAGTTGTAAGGACCCTAATTCGTGCTTATCCACTAAAAATTCACCACCCGATTTTTTGCATGATTCCAATACCTTCCTTTACAGGTAAGCGGAAGGTAAAAAATTATGTAAGTGCAACACATACACAAACTAAGTTTTAGAGGACTCACCTAATACAGAGTGATTCATCGTAACTTACTTATTTCAAAACGCAATAATGCCCATTTTATGAATCAGAAACATTTTATTTTTATTTTATAATGTAGGTACATATCTCAAGTTTTGTTTCACCCAGTTTTCAAAATCATATCAGGTAGGTGACGCCCCCCATTGTCTATACACTGAATAAGCCGATTTCTGGAGTTTGTCATAACCCTTTCCAGCATGGCAGCGGATATGTTAGCAATTGCGGCCCGGATGTTGGCCTTCAGGTCTTCTAGGGTCCTTGGATGGTTGACGTAAATGCGAGATTTCAAAAAACCCCACAAAAAATCACAAGAAGCAAATCGGGCGAGCGGGCTGGCCACTCCAAATCGCCCCTTATTGAGATGAGGCGCCCCGGGATCGGCCATCGATGCTGCTCCGTGCTCCAACGCATGATGGCAACTGACCGGGTGGGAACTTTAAAAGTGCACCTGTCGAATGAGATCACTCTCTTCCCACTACGATCTCTACAGCCTGAATGGCACGCATTTTAAAAAAGCAAGTTATAATGAATTACCTACCCTGTATAATGACTCGGCTTTCGCCTCGTCCATAAATAGATTCGTGCTCTAAAATTCTATTTTGCGTATTTGTTACATAAAGAACTGTTAAATAATAAATACATTACACACGTTTGTGAGTTTTTTATTCAACTTGCTTTTGATCAATAATTCTGTACTTTATCTACTACTAATATTAATAATATATCATATTACGCATTTTATTTATTTATTGAGGACAAAAAGTGAAACATTAAGGTACATATAGGTACAAGCAAGTTGTTTATGGCTGAGGTTATCTGAGATACACATACAAAATTTTATTTCATACTTTCTTTTCGAGTGGTGCTTTATTTTATCATTAAATTCAATAAATGTCAAATAACAGGAATATTTTTATTCTATTTTGCGGCCTAGGCCTTAATTTTTTGCGAGCTAGGCCTTTGAAATTATATTTTGCCTTTAATAGTGCAAAAAATGCCACAGTACCAATAAAATAAATAAATTATTATATTATAAATTATTTAATACTTTTGATAACAAAATCATTTAGATTTGGAGCATTTTTTCAAACATCCAACAAGCGTTTCAGCCAAAAAAACAACTATACTTAAAGCCTGTCCAAACAAATACATATACACGGCGCCCCGAAACTGATAAAAATTTAAATCCCGATATCCAGACAAATCTTCTTCATCATCTACAACCCTTCCTTCAGTTAAAACTTCCATGTACAAAGCATTTTGCTTCCAGTAGTGATAAATCCCGCTTTCCATAATTCTTGGAACGATTTTATCCAGCAAATCATAATAAGGAGAATGCTTAGTAACATGGAAAGTAATATAAGCCGGGATCAAACTTTCCCTAGCCAGTCGAAATACCGGACGGCGCGCAACCCACAGTTCACCTCGGTCTTTATTTATAAACGAACAATAATCTCTAGGAAAATATAACAGAGTAAAATTTTTAGGAAAACTGTTAACATCTATTAAATAAAACTTATCAATTATTCCTTTTTGCGTACTATTCTGAAAATTAAACACCACCTCATCATAAAGATTAGCAACAGTACCTACCCTATAATTAGAATCAATATATTGTTTAATAGTATCAATTTCAGGTTCGCGATTTGTAACTGTTAACAAACTAAACAAAATCGAGTTGAAATAGTTATAAATAATCAAATCACAAAACAATAAAAACATTATGTACAAGTTTTCAGCGAAATTATCTCCAATAGATGTTAAACAAGAGCCTAACATGATTCGAAAATTATCAAAAACAATAACAACAAAATTGTTTCGATTTCTATTTTTGATATAGTTTTCTGTAAAGGAGATTATGAACCAAATTACCGGGCATATTATTAAGAAAAAGCCAAAAACTATTGCTAAACCATTGATGAATAAAGTGAATAAAAATTCGTACTGGGATATGTATCCAGCTTTTGGAACCATGAGTACCCAATCGTCTTCGGCGTGGGGATATATCATTTCGCTGACATTGTTATTCGTCATGACTTCTTGGGATAAAAAAAATAAATCTAGACTGTTGTTTCGGATTATGTTTAGTTTTAGATCTTCGCCTGCGTTTCTGTAAGTGGATCTAAAAGGATTAGCCCACCCCATCATTTCTTGTACGTTCAAAACAGTGTAACTAGCATTGTGGCGTTTTAAAATGTTTAATATTAACAATCCATCTTTTCCTGAATATTTTGTTACATTTCCAATTGTTGTTAATTTAACCTTAGTTTGGTCGTCCGGTTTTATCAACAATATATTGATTGTGTATCCGTTTAAGTTTTCAAGTTTATTGTAAAATATGTTTTCCTCGGATAATTCTTCGTAAAATCTGTCAAAATATGGATTGTAAGTTACGATAACTACTTCATTGTCAGTTGGAGTTATTGAAATAATGTTTAACACTTTTTTGCTCCAGCATAGTTGAAATATTTCGGTCATTGCAGTTTGGTTTGTCGTGTCGGAAAGAACTAAAACTGTTTTTTCTCTTGGTTTCCATAGAACTGATTTTTCTAAGCATTTAAATGTTGAATTTAATGCTTCTGGAGTTGATTTGATGAATAAGTAAGTCAATTGGAGGTTGCCAAAATAAGATGACTTTTTCTATAAAGTATAAAATATAGTTATAAAAAATGTTGCTACAGTAGCTGTAACCGAAAATATGGTATATCTAGTTTAATTCTTTAAATACTGAGGGGTGGAAATTAATCACTTGAAATTCGTGAAATTTCGACTATTTGCAAACCGCCATAACTCGGCGTATTTTCAATCGATTTCAATGAAACTTTGCGGGCGAAAAACTTTGAAGTGTCTACTGTAAAGTCATGTATGCGAATTTAAACGCAACTCCTTCCGCCCCCCTCTAGCACCCCTGTGAAAAAAAATGTTTTTAATGGAAACAAATGGCCAATTTTTTTTTGACTTGATCAACCAAAAGGGCACTAAAATTTGTTCAATTCCCTGTGCAGGACTCAAAAAACGAAGTTCCGATGATTTTGCACAAAGTTAGGGGTGTTTGAAAAATATGTGAATCTTATTATTAATTTAAAAATGTCACAATTGACCATATTTTTGTGGTTACAAAATTTTAGGCATAGGTAATACACTGATTTACTTCTTACTACATAATGTTTTTAATAGAAAAAAAATCTGTTTACAGATACTAATTTGTTAGTTCTAAAGTTAAATTTCTGTTATTAGAAAATTACTAAAAATATGTATGTAGCAAATAATAAAACAGTATAAATATAAAAGATTTTTGAAAGTTACCTGTATTATTGAATTAGAACTACAACCGAACTTATCATCAACAATTAAAACTTTATTTCGACCAGTTTCATAAATATATTTCAACAATTCATTGCTTAAATTGTAAGGATCATGTTGAATAACGAATAAAATAAAACTTTGATCAAATTTTACGTTGTTATTATAAATATTAATTAGTTTACTTGACATATTTTCTCTAATAAAATTATTTTGCAAAATACTCGCAGATAATAAAAATGTAGATTGAAATATAAGGACAAATACAAATTTGTGTATCATCTTGACTTGTTTTTTGTACTTTATTTTCTGATATATTTTCGGTTAGTAGGTATTATATTACCTATCAAAAATAAATTATATAACCTAGTAATCAATCTTCCGTATTATTTATTTTGAAGAGATCCTTTTACTACTTTCAGGAACCATAAAAATGTTATGAAATAGAAATTATTTTAATATATTTTTATTTCATTTTAGTGTTACAATGAAAAATGTATACAATAAATGTATTTTATTCAATTTTGACGTTTTAAACTGCTATTATTAACTCCATAGCAACAACTTTAAACAACTGTTTATTCACAAGTGAATTAAAACATTTTAAATCACTCAACACATATTTAAATCACTCTGATGTCATTATTTCGTCAAAATGCATGAAAACAATGACAACTTGCCATTGACGACTACTTTGATTTTTTTTGTTATGTCAAAATAAATTTATAATTCATATATTTGAAATAATTTCGTCAAAATTGAATAAAATATTGTATAAACCACGTGAGATACGAATGTTTATTCACTCGAAGAAATTATCCCACTCGCCCTTCTTCTTCTCTTAAATAAACGTTCATGTATCTCACTTGGTGTATAAATATCTATTTTACGAAATTTATTCTTTAAAAATATGTTCAACAGTAATTTTAAATTTTAAGTAAAATTTCTTTGTTTTGCGCTTTTTATTAGGTTTTTTAACATTTGTATAGAAAATCAATTATGTGCAGTTTATAAAAATTTAAATTTTAACAAAGTAGCAAATATTAAACAAAAGAAATAATAAATATGTAAACATAAGTTTTAGAAACACTTTTTCAAATTATACTATAGAGGTAAGTACTTCGTTTATGTAAACAAAAAGATAAAATCGAAAGAAAATATTATTTCAATTCATATATGACAAGAAAAATGACATACATTAACAAGCTTAACAAGACGTTTTTTATAATACAATCATTTTCCAATTTTGATTGCTTTAGAACTATGTTTTATAAAAAATGTAGATTATATAACAATTAAAACACATAATGAATGCGTCATTTATTGTTAATTGTTTGTCATTAATTACGTATTTTCCTCAAAATTTCAGCGATAGTATGAAAATTGCTCATGAGTTAATAAGACAGATATGCGTAACATTATGAGTAATTAAAACTAAATGGCAATGTTTTGTGATAGGTACTCAAAATGACGATAAACATTACTTGCAATGTCAGTTACAATGTGCCTTCAGTTTTCTAAGCTGTTATTTATTTTTTCTCTTTTAATTATTATTAAGGGAGAAAATGGTAAGAAAACATTTTTTAATAATGCAGATTTTATTTCGTGTATATGTTATCGTATAAGAAATAAAAATTTTATAGTTTATTGTCTCCACTCCTACATTTGAAAATAAATTAGAAAACACTATACAATGGGTTACATGCATGGTACTGAAAATGAGATTTTTATCACTCTGAACCTATTGTTAGGTCTAAAACACAGGTTAAAATACAAATTTTATTTTAATTATATGTTTTTTAGTAAATTGAGAAAGACATTTTGCTGTGACGTATTTTGTATAGGAGATATGGCATCATTCGACGTCACATTACATTTTATTCAATTTTCATTCATTATTTTTGGGCTTGTTGATAAAAACTTTGTGAAAATAAAAAATAACGGTCACAAGTTTTTATGTCTTCATTTCATAAATAATAATCATGCATATTAAGCTTAAATTAACAAAAAAACATATTTCTTCACCAAATAAGTAGGTATGTAATTTAGTAAAAAGCACAAATTAGATAAATAATAACAATAAATTCAAAATTCTATATTTAATATAGTGTTGATTACCTATATCATTTTGAATCTAGAATCAAAATTTGATTTTGAACTTAAAAGTCCATAACAAATAATTTATAATTTGAATGAGTGGAATGGAAATATAAGATATTAATTTGTGTCTTAACATAGTCATTCAAATTTTTTTTTGTAGTGTGTAAATTTTTACACCACGTTAATGGCCACGTTTTCAATATTGTACAGTTAAAGGCTTAGGAGTTTTCAAAAAAAAAAACAATAAGATATTATGTTCAGCTACAGTTTACTTTTTGCAAAACTTATCCTTATAAAATAGATGGACGACTACAGAAATATAATTTTTCTACAACTGTCAAAAAATGTTGACATTTTGTAAAGCGCGAATCTGATGTTATTTCACAACCTTTTATTTGATATGTTACCTTAACAACCATCCAAGACTATGAAAAAATACACTGTTTTGATAAACGTTTTTTCACGGTTATTGAAAATAATGAATTTTTTAATTAATACTTCAATTTCGCGCACTTAATACAAAAATAATTATATTTATTAAATAAATTCAGAGAGAAATTATAAAAACTGTAAATACCTCGTTTTTCAAAGTTGCGTTACGTTTCAGTACAGATAAGTATTCTGAATACTGACTTATACCTAAGAATATTAATTTGTTTCTTCTAATATATTATACCATACTACAAAAATTATTTCAGTTCAATAATAGATATTTATACACCAAGTGAGATACATAAATGTTTATTTAAGAGAAGAAAGTTTCTTCGTGTGAATAAACATTCGTATCTCACGTGGTTTATACAATATTTTATTCAATTTTGACGAAATTATTTCAAATATATGAATTATAAATTTATTTTGACATAACAAAAAAAACTAATCAAAGTAGTCGTTAGTATCAAGTTGTCATTGTTTTTATGCATTTTTGAAGTAATAATAACAGTTTAAAACGTCAGAGTGATTTAAAAATGTGTTGAGTGATTTAAAAAAAAATTAATTCACTTGCGAATAAACAGTTGTTTAAAGTTGTTGCTATGGAGTTAATAATAGCAGTTTAAAACGTCAAAATAAAATAAAAATTATATTGCTACCTAACTATTTTATTGCACGATCTGTCATTTTTTAGTGTTTACTGGCTGTTTCCAAGGTAGTAGGTTTTGTTTACAAATTATAAAACGGTAAAGTAATCTTAGAAGGCGGTAAGAACTCATAACGAAGGCGGTAAGCAATAAACAACAACAGAAAACAAGACAACAGCATAAAAATACAAACGAAACCTACATAAAAATAAACATTATTTTCAAATTTAGTTTTATTGTATCGATTGGCCAAAAATTATTATAAGCATCACGGACGTTATGTGCTGTGCATATTGTCGTTTTTGGATAATATTGGAAACCTCGACTCCAAACATTATCCTCAATCGGATAACTGCACATACCGCCCTTGATACTTAATATACTATTTTGTAAATTCAAGAAAATAAATAAATTTTTGAATTGTTAATTAAGGTGATCCTCTACCCCTGGCAGTAAATAGTCAAAAACATTGATTCCGCATGCTATTATAGCGTTTATTGTTTTGTTAAACATAATAATAACAATTAATTTATGTTTGAGGGGAAAAAATTATTTATAGGCCCATATTTGTAAAAAAACTGCAATATTTTTAAAAAAGGAGATTTTCGCGCGCCACTGTACAGCTTTTATTTATAAGTTAATTAACTTCAAATTGTAATATGTTGTCAACAAAGCTTGGATCTGCGAAACAACCGATCAAATTTTTTAAATTCGTTTTAAAATTGAAGAAATTTGTGTTCAAAAAATAACAAAAATTGTCAAAATTAACATATTTCGATTTTAAAGCAAAATTTTAAAATTCTGCATCGACCATTTTGTAGATTGTACTTTTATCTTCAACAATATCTTTAGATTATTATATTTAACAAAACAATAAACGCTGTGGAGTGGCGCGCGAAATCCATGTTTTTGGCTGTTTTCTGGCACGGTAGAGGATCGTCTTAAGCCGAAATTGGAATTCTGAGGTTGGAAATATGAATATGGATGACTGGCTTTATTGTAAAACATAGTTATAAGTATTGCGACGTTTCGACCAGGATCTTGGTCATTTTCAAGCAGAGTTCAAGCAGTTTCAAGCAGAATCAAACAATTATAGTTTTAACGTTTTAAGTAATAGTTCATATAATGTAAGTCAACTAACTTTTCAAATTATCAACATGTTAACTTCTTCTTGAAAATGACCAAGATCCTGGTCGAAACGTCGTAAAAATTATAACTATGTTTTACAATAAAGCCAGTCATCCAAATAAATAGGATTTATTCATACACTGCTCACAAAAAAAATCGAACCACTTGGCCGAACCAAGGAAATGCCTGTTTTTAAAATGTGGGGCATTTCTTTCAGGGACGTGTTAACCAAAATCTGGAAATTCGCTCTGGAGATACATTCCTCATCTACGTTCTCCAAAAATCCCGAAGAGATTCGTTCCCCCCGACCCGATAACGCGATAACTCACTCAATTCTTCACCAATAAGGACGAAATTTTCAGCTCTGAAAAGGAAATTGATAGGGCTTTGTGACAATCGAGTCGAACAACTCCCTTAAGATAGGATTTTTTGGAGCTACAAGCCTTCAAACTTTAAGATTTTTCATTGCTCAAACATGACATCACATAAAGCGATTTTTCAGGGGGTCGGAGGGAGCGAATCTCTTCGGGATTTTTGGAGAACGTAGAGGAGGAATGTATTTCCAGATTTTGGTTAACACGTCCCTGAAAGAAATGCCCCACATTTTAAAAACAGGCATTTTCTTGGTTCGGCCAAGTGGCTCGATTTTTTTGTGAACAGTGTATTTCCAACCTCAAAATAAATGAATAATAACTGTATCTTCTGTGTCAGATTGCGGACTCGTCGTCAAACCGAAAAACAACCGAATAGTTGGTGGCGAAGTGATTGGCTACGCGAAATACCCGTGGTATGCAGCACTGGTATTGTCTACCGACCCCAAAAGACTGGTATGCGGTGGTACATTAATCAGCAAACGCTTTGTGGTGACAGCTGCTCATTGCTTTAAACCCTTTTTCGAAAAGGCTAAGTAAGAAATTTACAGATTAGAACCCAGTATTTCAATCTCTTACTGTAAGTAGCAACAAAAAAAACTCTCAGAAAAATAAACAGACAGGAAAATAGCTCGTTACAGGACTAGTCTGGTAAAGTTTTTACATGACTAGTCCTTCGGAAAATAAAAATCTACTAATATGCATATACAGGAAAATGCAAATCTAGAAAATTTATAAGTTATAAAATATCTGCATCAGAAGATGAATTCACAGAAACTAAATAAAAAACCTACCAGCCCGAAACTCGTACTTTGCCGCATCCTAGCTATGCAATGTCATTTTGAAATTGAAAAATACTGTAAAAGTGTTTTCGTTGCGAGTAAACTGTCAGATTATTATTGACTTCAGGATAATGTTTTTATAAACATTTAATAGACAAAGAATGAATCTACAGATGTGCCTTTTTCAAATTTTACAAATTCATTTGTATCATGTGATATACCTAACCGTGTAAAGTTTGCATAAAATAATTTTATATTCATGCACAATTTTTTAATCAAAATTTTAAAATGGCACATCTGTAGATCAATTCTTTCTCTATTAAATCCTTGTTGAAATAAATTTTTATCATTTAACACTCGCTCGCTACGTTAGTACATTCAATGCTGGATTTTAGGAGGTAGACGGGCCTCTTAAATAGTTTCTGGAAAAATTGCATACGTAACATGTAGTCCTGGTTGCACAAAGAATATCTCCGCTGCCGCTGTGGTTGAAGCCACAGATCGCCGCACGGATTGAGATTCTGACTGCACCAAGATGAATGGGTAAATAGAGCAAGAGAATATGGAGACTGATCCCCTCCGATAAAAGGATCTAGAAAGCTTCGTGAGAAGCGGCGCTACTCCCACGGGAGTGTTAAGCCACTATATATATAACACGTCCGGAAAGTGTAAATACAGGACTCGCAAACTTCCAGTACCTACTTTTGTGTACATCTCTTACATGAATTTGCACACTCGTCCTATAATAGAACACTTTCCGTACATATATCGTAAATATCTTACTATTTTTGTTTGATTGAAATACTGGGTCATAAAACCATAAAAAATGTGAAATAAATAACGTGAAATTTTCCAGGGAAGGAAGTATTAACCTAGAGGACGTGTATTTAGTAAAACTTGGATTGGAAAACATTTGTGTAGCAGACAAAAATGTGCAAACTATTTCAACCTCTGAAGTTTTTGTCCACGAGGATTACTACCGTGATTTGCGGTACTTCGATATTGCTTTATTAAAACTGGAAGTTGAAGTGGATTTGATGCCTGCTTGTCTTCCATCAGGCAGTAAGTAATACCTTATACAGGGTGGGCCATAAATCAATGAACATTGTATTTTTGATATAATTTTGTTATTGAAAATGAATCATTTTGATTACAAAAGAAATCATGGAGAGTTTTAAAAAATAAGTTTTAAATATAATATCTTTTAGATGCCTGCCATCAGCCTCTTTGCAAACTGCTGCTCTTTGCTGTACCTGGTCCATAACTGAAGAAATGTGGTTTCAACAAGACGGATCTACCATACTGCAAAAGAAACAATGAATTTGATGCGAACGGTTTTTGGTAACCGTATCGTTTCACGATTTGGAGATGTTAAATTATTGCGATTGATCAACCAGTTTTGGCTTCAGTTATGGACAGGTACAGCAAAGAGCAGCAGCTTGCGAAGAGGCTGATGGCAGAGGCATCTAAAAGATATTTTAAAAAACTCGTCATGATTAAAACTATCTTTTGTAATCAAAATTATTCATTTTCAATAAAAAATAAAAACAAATTATATCAAAAATACAATGGTCAGTGACTTATGGCTCAACCTGTATAATATTTGTATTATTCAGTCGAGAATAAAACCATTTCTTCTAGGATACGAAAGCAATAATCGCACGGGTCTAGATGGCACCATCGTAGGTCTAGGAAAGGAATCTTCAAGTGCGTGGCAGCTGCCATGCGAAGTAAAACAGGCCGTTGTCGAGGTTCAGGCCGACTCAGTATGCCGTGCTTTCCTAACCAACAATAAAGAGGACGGAAATGCAATGCACGACGCCTTTTGTGCAGGGTACGGCGACGGAGAGAGAGACACGTGCCAAGGAGACAGCGGTGGGCCCCTTCAAGTCACGGTGGAAGATAATCGGATTATGCTTCTTGGTGAGTAAAGCCCCGTTCACACAGGCAACAAAAGCACAATGAAGACGTGTTAGTCCGGGAGCTGGCTTCAAATTTGACCGGACCATTTCAGCAAAGTTGATTTTTGTAATATAATTAGTTTTATAATAACTAATTAAGAATTGCAGTGTTAGCTGGTCCGAAAGCGTGGCTCAAGATTTTAAGAGGCTGTGGAACTTGCAAAAAATAAAAGTTTTTTAAGTGAAACTAGCAAAGCTAAAATTTTGTATAATGATAATTTACCAATTATATTTAACAAAAAAAATATGTTAGCTGGACAAGGCAGGTGGAAAACTTTGTTAGCTGTGCAGGTGAATAGTGACAGTGACAGTGTCAAAATAGTGACACATCGTTTATATCTTCTTCTACTGTTTACATAAAATGAAAACGATGTGTCACTATTTTGACTGACACTGTAAAGCTAAGTTTCCATGCATGCGTTTCATCCGTTACTGCGCGGACACAATCGCACGCGTAATGACGTATGTAAAAACGGACGTTCCTATGCATACTGAACGTTTCATCCGTTTTGACGTTTAATGTCAACTAAATTAATTAATTTTATCTCATTATTATTCAGATTTATAATATAACAAACCATAAAATACCTTCTAAACACGGAATTTTATATGTAGAATTTACATACCTACACTAAACAGTCAAAATAAAACGACGTGGTACTGAAACGTATCCTTCTACGGATCAAGTAGAAAGTAGACGAACTCGGTCCGTCGTTGATCCGCTACTGTCTTGATTTTCACGAATTTAAATTTAGCGAATCAGATCTCTCGACGGATAAAACGCGATGGATGAAACGCATGCATGGAAACTTAGCTTAACTGTTCACCTGCACAGCTAACAAGATTATCCACCTGCCCTGTCCAGCTAACATATTTTTTGTTAAATATAATTGGTAAATTATCATTCTACAAAATTTAAGCTTTGCTGGTTTCACTGTTATTTTTTGAAAGTTTCGCAGCCCCTTAAATCTGCAGGCCACACGGTCGTGCCAGCTAACATATGTTTAAGTGGTTAAACTAACAAAATATACCACCTACATATAAGAAAAGGTTTGCTGCAATCACCCATGAAAATTTGACGCCAGCTCCCGGACTATGTGGAAGGGAGCGCTTTATTTGATCAAACTTTTTTACAGTCAAACGGTCATTTGATCAAATTTTATTTTTAAAACCTGTTATTTCACCAAACGAAGTTTATCTTACACGGGTATTTGGCCGAACTGTTATTTGACCAAACTGGTATTTTACCAATCTGTTAAACCAAAACGTTATTTAACCAAATCGTCATTTGACCAAATTGCCAAAGCGACAGACGCTAGTGACATGGATTTAACAATAAAATAAAGTACAATAAATATTCCAGTTTTTTGAAAATCCAGTATCTTGTTGTCCATGATCATCATCAAAAAATTTGAATTTTTATAACAGTGACATTTTTTGACATCTTCTGCACCTTGGTTTACATTATCGTTTACGTATTATTTACATATGAACATGAAACTATTTTTGATATGTAAGTAATTATTATTAGATTAGTAGAAAGAACAGAATTAGGCGACAGGTCGTGTGCTGGCCACATCAGATTTTTTTTCATGTGTGAACCATGATATGTGAGGTAGTTACACCCAAATCCAATGAAACTTATTGAGCAATTCGAAGAAATTTGGTGCTGTAGACATTTTGCTAGTAACAAGCACAAAAAATCTTCCCTGTTATGTACTCTCCACTACAATCACGAGCTCGAAATTAATTTTTTTTCGAAACCGAACGCAAATATTTTTAAACATTGTTTTTTTTTCTAAAAATACGTAAAAAGTACATTTTTAAAGTTGATGACTAACAATAAAAATTATATATTCTTAAAAAATTATAACCAAAAACGGTATTATTTATTTTCATATTAAACGATACGGAACGGTAAACAATTTCGCGCGAGAAGGAACGACAAACAATTTTCTAAAATAAATCGAATGTTACCAAATTGTAAACTTAAATATGATTTATTAACAATAACAAGTAGCATTTTTTGGTATCCTACACGAAAAAATTGTATAATACTATCAAAGTAATTACCTACGTTAAATTCTCCCACTCGCCTATAAAACCTAATTCGTAAAATTTGAATGTAAAAGCTGCTATTATTATTTGTAACAATAGCTATTTGTAGATAAAATTGAAAAATATTGAACAGAACTAATTCCCAAATAAATAAATCATATTTAATAGTTATTTACTTTACTAGTGGGCAAAGTAATTAATTATACCCACGAGGGTAGCTTACGTGGCAGATGGAAGAGTAAGATATATTTCTCGAGTAATTTTATTTAAATTCTATTAATAATAAATAATATTTTTCGGCGATTGACATTAAAAGTGCTGTTTTTTACAGCTGACAGTCAGCAAAGTGTCACTTTTGCTGCCTAGGCAGCAAATAGTATATTATATATTGAGGGACTAAAGTGCATGATTTAATCCAGAGAGTGAAGTTTATTTCACGAGCCGAAGGTGAGGGAAATAATCACCTGAGGGATTTTAGTCCTGTGGTATATACGCTATTTTTTGCATTTCATCCTCAAACGAATGCAAAATAGTTTAAAAGAATACACATTTTGTAATTTTGACAGTAAATTTTATGACAAATATTTATATTGTTACCATAGATACTCTGTAACAAATAGCACTTGACAACGGGATTAATTAATTCAATTCCTTGACAACGGGATTAAATATGAAAAATAATCCCTTGGGATCAAATTTAGAACCTTAGTCTCTAAAAATAAAGACTAAAGAAGAGTTTTAGTCCCGGAAGTGCAAAAAATAGTAAAAAGCCTAGGCAGCAAATGTAATTGTTACTATGGTGAATCAACAAATTTGACATTTATAAAATTCATCAATATACCTAACCTATTTAGTTTTTTCATGTCAACATACGCATAGCAACATAATTTGATTGCGATACCTATCAATATATTTAAAATAATCACTAAATTAATATTAATTAATAACAATCACCAAAAAAATAATGTGTTTCACATAGCAAAAAATACAGATTTGTTGCCTAAGCTAGATTCATGGCCTCGGCTACGCCTCGTCTATGAAACTCTAGCCGCGGCAGCAAATCTAATATTTTTTGCCTAGTTAAACAAATAAATATTCAATCAATCATAGGTAGATGTCATAAATGAAGTCTGAAATATTTTTTCAGGAGTAACTTCTTTTGGATTTAGCTGTGCCATGAAAGACACATATGGAGTATATACAGATGTATCCCATTTTCTAGATTGGATTCATAGTAAAATAAAATCAGTTGCAAAAAATGCAGGTGTGTCAACTCTAAAAATCAATCGTCAATTGGCTCCAACTACTGAAAGACCTAAGCCAAAATCGAAAAAAAATAGAAATATATTGCAGAACATTCTAAACTGGTAAAACTGTAATTGTATTATATTAAATCAGAATTATATTCTTGTAAATCTTGAAAATTAAAATTTAAAGTTAAAATTAATAACTTATGATAAGGTACCCGTACAAGAAAAATCAATTCGATTCACCTCAAACAAAAGCAATACAAATGTTCTACGCATTTTGAAATTAAAATAATTTCATTATTAACTTTTTTATTGTATTGCGGTTGTAAAGATAAGAAATTAAATCGAAGCTAAATAGAAAACCGTTGATATCTGGCCAATCATTTGAATTGAAATCATGGATTGGTACAAAGCATATTTTACTTTAATTTTAGGAATCTGTCTCATTTATCAAGTAAGTATATTAATTTTTCTAACTAGTTTATATTTTAAATCTCCTATATAAATTAAGGGTATTTAAATTTAATTTTAGATAACCGGCTTGTACCATACGAACTGTGGTAAGTTTATAAATATGTTTATCCAACACCTCTTAATACAAGCATCATAACTATGGTGATTTTAAACAAGCAAAAAAAGATTTGATTAAAATTATACCCACTTGTGGGTAAATTGTTACTTTGCTTGTTGGAAGTCACCATAGAAACGATGTTTTAGGTTGAACCTTAATATTTTTAAAATATTTAAGCAGTTATTAAGAGGTGTTGGATAACACGTGTGCAAAAAGGAATGACCCACTCGAGAAAATTATCTCACTCAGCCTTCGGCCTCGTGAGTTAAGATTTCCCTTGTGGGTAATTCCTTACTTTGCCCACTAGCAAAGTAAATAACTATTATTGAATTGAAATAATCTATTTCAAATATATTTGTAGAATGTGGTTTAACGGGGAATTCTGACAGAATCGTTGGAGGATGGAATGCTCGAGCCCACGAGTATCCTTGGATTGTTCCAATTTATAATCAAAATAAACTCTTCTGTGGTGGTGCCATCATCAACAGTCGTTATATTCTAACAGCTGGACACTGTGTTAGATGGTAAATATCATCAATAAGTATACAATATTCTAAAAAACATCCCCTATACTACTTAAACTCAAGAATGTTCTATGTATATAACTTGAACTCGATTTTGGAAAGGTGGTTCCCAACAATATTTCTTAAGCCCTGTTCTTTGGAGATTCTACGGAGAGTCAATCTCCTGGCAAAGAGGAAGTTTTTTCTTTCTAGTGAGAATTATTTGTTAAATTATCAATGAAAAAGAAAAAAAACTTCTTTGCCAGCTGCCAGGATTTTGACTTTCCGTAGAATCTCCAAAGATCGCCGTGCGAACATGGCTTTACCGGTCAAGTAAGCGAAAACTAAGTTTTATATTTTTTGTTAATTTAATAAAAGTAAAAATTCAAATAAAAGTTTTTTTCAAAAAATGTAGACGTGGCAATACAGTTTTCAACATACGAATGTACCATTATACATAACTTGCAGCTTTTCCCGTTGGAAAACAATTATAATAATTTAATAATATAAACTTTATTTTAAATTTTAGTAAATTGAGAAAGAAATTTTTCTGTGTTATTTTGTATGGGACATAAAATATGGCAGCTTTCTATGTCACATTACATATTATTCAATTTTCTTAATTATTTGTGGGCATATTAATAAAAAATTTGTAAAAATAAAAATACGGGTCTCAAGTTTTTAACTCTTCTTCAAAAATATTCAATTAAAGAAATAATGCAAATAATAGCTCAGTCCTTAATAATCAATCAAAAAAATCAACAATTATTATAATATCCATATTCAAAACTTATTCGTAATAAGCATACTCGATGGTAGTCTGTCTGTAGATATATAGGTTTTTATTTAATTTTTTGTATAAAAAATATTTATTATCCAAAATAGGGCGAATTCAGAAGATCTTGTCATTCAAGTGGGAGCTCATGACAGAAGGAAAATTGACCCAGCAAATATGTTCAACACAGAAAGGGTCATTCTTCACCCTGATTTTTACAGTCACAAAATGTATGACGAAAATGATATCGCTCTTATTAAGGTGGACAGGCCTATACCGTTTTCAAATACAGTACGCCCAGTGTGTTTACCAGATAAAGGTAAAGTATAGCACATTATGTACAATAGGTAGGTTTTTATATATCCACGGCGGTAAGTGCTTGATTAAAGTTCAACTGTAGCATGAGCGCAATCGAAGGAAAAAAGAATCACTTTATGTTCGAGTTTATCGCCTGACTTTCAAATTTATTTCATTACTATGCACTACTACAATTTTTTTTCTACTACTTTGTGTCTGACTTACACAGGGTGTTTCTATACCTCTGCACGCAACTTTATAGGTTATTTATAATTTGATATACTGATATTAGTTCCATTGCTTTGAACGTCCATTTAACTGTATATTTATTATATTATTTATAAAATTAAATTATAAATAGTATCAGACTATCTACAAGTAGTCACTTTTTATATAATACTTAATAAATAAACAGTTAAATTAACTTGCAAACCAGTGGCACAAAAATTTTCACTACCCTGCTTATTTTTGCGAATTTTGAAAAAATCTTTCTTTTCTGTAATCAGTATATCAAATATAACCTACTAAAGTTGCGTGCAGAGGTATAGAAACACCCTGTATATTAGGTATATTTATAAATATTAAATAAAAGGTGGTCCGCAATACATTTACCACAGTTTTAAAATTAAAACTGTACTACAGGTAATTCCACACTCTAGATTCAATGTGGAATAAGCAAAAATAAGCAATGTTTGATAATACAGCTACATAATCTAAGGCAATGCGATCTCTTAAGGGTCTCGTCTCCGTAACAAAATATTGCGTGTTTAGAGGTATAGCAGTTTCTGCTTTACTCATTGCATATTAAAAATTTGAAGGAAAAACAGGTACTACATGTTTTTGAAAGAATTAATCTAGGATTATGCCGAGTTAGAATTCTGAAAAAATCTTTGGAATCAATATAAAAAATTAATGAAAAAGTGTGTTTTCAGCAATTTCTTACACGCTTTATCTTATTATTAATAGATTTATTAAAAAATGTAAATCGGCATAATCCTAGTTGCATTCTTCGTCTGTAAATAAATTTATAAAATTTAGATTTATCTATAAAACTTCGTGAGAATTTTAGAAATTGCTAGACTGCTTTTACGTATTTTTAGCGAGCGTTTCTATGCATTAACATAGGACAAACGCGGTGTTGAGCTACGTGGAGTCGATACCCTTAAGGCATCTAGTTCGCTCTTTTTCTCTTGCAGATTCAAAGTAGTGAAATATTCTTAGAACATATAGTGCCTAAGGAAATATTTCATCCCTGTACTCCATAATGCCCATGTCACACCTGTAATACTTGTATTATGTATAGTGAAAATTATCGTGTGTGACGAAAATCTATCGTACTGGATGTCACACTTGTATGATATAAATAAAATGAAATGAAAAATTATAAAAATTATTTGGAGTAACAAACAGTTTCGTCTGATTCGGTATGACGTGTATGACAGAAATAGCAGCGCTTCTATTTTTCGTCATACACAGTTTTGATCATACATGATACAGTGTATTACAGGTGTGACATGGGCATAAAAGGCCGCATTGCATCTAGAGTGTGGAATATACTATAGCCTTATAATGGTAATAATGTATGCAAAAATGTATTTATGAATATTTTAAGAATCAAATCACGACGACGAATACGCAACAGTAGCTGGCTGGGGTAACATGGGAGAAGGCAGAAAAGTTGCTGCAATTTTACAAGAAACTATCGTTAAAGTATTGTCTCAGGCAGACTGCAGTAAAACTAAAATGAAGTCAGTGTTGAACCCTACAGTCTTATGCGCCTACAAACAAAAGGCCGATTCGTGCCAGGTATGTATATTACAAAAATTAGTTAAACCTTACCTTAAATAAGGTGAATCCGTATATTTTCTACACAAAACACTTTATTTAAACACAAAAACACTTTTACTCCGTCTTATTTCGCTGCTTCTCACAAACTGACCAAATCCTAATAAACAGCTTAGAACAAGTTCGTTCGTCAGAAACAGTTGCATGCAAATCTAGCTGTGAAATGAATACAAGGTGTATCAGTACTTATGTAAAGGGTATTGTACAGTTTGATAGGCTGATAAATAAATTTCAAAGTAAGACCACCATTTTTATACCACTGGATGGAGTCAGCTAAGTGTTCCCTATTTCATTTGTTTGTAAAGTCTCAAGTTTTTGTGTAAAGTCCGCCAAATTTTTGCTGTAAATACAATAGCCACTTGAGTTTTTGTTCGCAAAGTTTTATCATTATTGCTCTATTGCTTCCTAATTGGTGACTGAAATAATGATTAATTAATTAATGATTAGTCAAACGACTATTTGTAGGATTTTAAAGGACCTTAAGTGGCATCCTTATAAGATTCAAATTCTGCAGGCAATTTCTGAAGAGGATAAAGCAAACCGATTGGAAGACGAAATTGAACGAATGAATGAAAACCCTGGTCATCTGAATAACATCATGTTTTCTGATGAGGCACATTTTCATCTTGATGGTGGATTTAATAGACACAATCATCGGTATTGGTCAGATGAAAATCCCCACTGGATTGCACTCTCCTAGAACGACTGTTTGGGCTGCAATTGGAGATTTTGGATTAATTGGTCCAATTTTCACATTGAAGTGAACCACTCGTGAAGTTTTTGTCTGATCGATTTGAAATTTCGGCAGTAAAAATTCCTTTTTTGTTTTGCAAAAATTTCGTCACTTTCTGATAAAAATTGCCTGTTATAAAAAATCCAAATAGGGAATAGTTAGCTGACTCACCCTGTATATTTGATATAACTTCTTTTTAATAGTAATTCTGCAACTCCAGTGTTAATTATTTTTGATTCGTAATCAGCTTATAAAACTGTTATGATACACCTTGTATGTACATTTAAATAAAAATATTGCCTAAGTTATAAAAAATCCAAATAGGGAATAGTTAGCTGACTCACGCTGTATATTTGATATAACTTCTTATATCTTTTTAATAGTAATTCTGCAACTCCAGTGGTAATTATTTTTGATTCGTAATCAGCTTATGAAACTGTTATGATACACCTTGTATGTACATTTAAATAAAAATATTATTTTAGGGAGACAGTGGTGGACCATTGGTGTATGAAAGGGAACCAGGAAAACTAGAACAAATTGGTACGCAAAATATTTTGCTACAAAGACAAGAAATACAAATTTTAAATATTTTTAGGAATCGTTTCCTGGGGCATTGGCTGTGGTTTACAAACCCCTGGTATTTACACCAGAGTAAAAGAATACTTGGACTGGATTTATCAAAATACCTCAGATGGTGTATTCTGCCAACAATAAGATATTGAAAATAATGGTAGCCGTAATAACATATTATTTGTATTAAATTATACTGTTTTGTCTTATCTAGGAATTTGAAATGCATACATGTGTTTATGAAAACTATAATAATGTGAATTTTATAAAAATATATTTTAATTAAATCCATGTTTAAAAAAGAAATATCATTGTAATTATATTGTTTTCTGGGCTACATTATTGAAATGATATTTCTAACTTTTGCGCCGTAAATTATTATTTTAATGAAATTGATATTAAAATATGCCAACTGTTCATTAATATAATTTAATAAAATGTAGAAGTGTTTATTTCATTTGATTATTTCGTCATTTTTAATGGTAGAACTTTGTAACTATTTACGCTCTGTTTATACACACATACACCAACAATTGTCAAAATTTTAATAATAAAGTCACACTTAGTTACCATTGCTCTAATTTACCACTTCATTCTGTAAACGCAAAACACAATAATAATAAATCTACCACATCCCCATATAAAAACACTCTGTACATACGTAACAACAATAATTATCACCAAGCATTACACCAACATTAATAAGAATTATCCCAGATTTCATTTAAGAATTAACAAAAAAATTTAAAGGTAGAAAAAGTAATACAACTATTTGTTCTTTGTCAAAAATTAAAAAATACACTATACCGTTATACTAATGATCAAAATTTTTTTTTGAGTTAGAAAAAACTCATCAATTTAAAAAAAAAAAACTCTAAAGCCTGGTTTATATAAGGTGTAACTTTTGCATTTGCCTTAAAATTACAAACGTAAACTCTTCTAATTCAGCATTAGCCCTATCACTCAGTCAAAAATTTGCTAAATTCTTATATTTTAGGGTTTCAGCATAATGTTTATGAAAATTCACGGAAGCATTAGTGTTGTAACACGTGTTTTCGTAAACTTGAAATCCTAATTTTAAGGCAAAATGTAAAAGTTACACCTTACATAAACAAGGCCTTATCCAATAAACAAAATTGCCGACATATACGTTATTTTATTGTTTATGTTATTGTTTAAAGACAATTAAAATACGCAAATGTTTTAATTAATAACAGAAGTTGTACATTCGTGTTCAATTTACGACCTCAGACTGCAAAACTTATATTTATTTTTGTTTGATAGTTCAAAAAATGTTTATTAGGAGCGCCACTGTATAGTCAAATGATTGCTTTGGAACACTCAAATTAGCACTCAAAATTCGCAATTAAAACTGAACTGAGAGAACAACTCGATTTCTTTTCTACATTGAATTACAAAGTTATTTTGTTTTAAAAATTTTATTAAGTTTTCAGCAGACAATTCACAAAATCAGCATCGATATTATATACAAGTGTAATACAAACGCAATCACATTGCAAACTGTATGAGTATTACGTGAATACTAAATATAGTACAGTTTACTTTTCGTACAGAGAGGTGACAGAATTATTTTAACACTACAAACAATTATTATAAAATCATTATGACTAATAATTATAAATAGTGCTTTGCACCAAACATAAAACATCTAACAGTTTGTATTTCGTTCAAAACTGCAAGTCTGCGTTAACTTTTAATCCAAAAGCTCTTGCTCCTAATTTTAAATACATTAGAATTTTAAATTATCTAAAGAGAATTATAGAAGAAATATTTTAGATCCCTAAATTCACGAAACAAATTTTATGCTACTTAATTTATTGATTATACTAATATTAAACAAAAATAAATAATTTTAAATAAAATTCAGTTAATTTATTCGTTTCGTGATTTAGAGTTACTCAAATTTAGATAAAATAAAACAACTTTATTGTCTTAGACAATGAAAGTACGATTAACACGCCTGATAATAGTTTTTCGACATCATCACTTTCACAGCCCACAATTGAAATATAAAAATTATTTGGCCACAAAATAAAATTTAATTTACATAAATATATTTATCTACCTAGTGGAATTTTCGAACTCACTGAAACAGCAAAGACAAAAGACTATTTTGATATCGTTTAAAGAATGATGTAAAATAATGAATTTGTGCATTTGTGTTGGGGTGATGAATAAGTGGACGGCACATTAAAGAAATGTACACAATTCAATGAGTCTGTTAGTATATAACGTGGGAAGCCGAACCACTACACTTGGAAGTGACGGCTTCCTCTAAGTTGCTGTTCAGTTTCCTGTAACTTGATGTGCTTGGCCTTCGGCGCGAATTGCGGTCTCTACGTCCTTCGAGCAGTAAAGCCATTATCTGGAAATTTACCCAGTGTTAAAATTGTCAAAACATGCCAATAAATCAGTCTAAAAATAACGCATCGTATAAATAATTACCTTTTGTTTGTTGTGGTAGACAACGTAACCAGCGATGAACATGACAGAGATAAACATGAAATACGAAAAGAAATTTGAATCCTCCACATCTAGCGAGTCTTTCATAGGGTTAATATTGCTACTACCTCCGAGAAAATTATCTTCCTGGGTCTTTTGGGCTTCTACGTTTGTCTCTATAATTTAATAACAAAAGTCTTATCAGAAATCAATTGAATAATAGGGAATTTGAAGATGCAATTGAATTTTTATAAAAATAATGTGGTATTTTCTGTATTTAAGTCTAATTTTGTTTGATAGTTCCAAACTTAAACGAATATTTTTAATTAATTGTTATTTAATAACCAAAACTGAACCTTTAACCGCTTTTTAAAAACCGGTTACCGGTTCAAATAAAATAGAATTATTAAATCCGTAACAAAACCGAACACTAGAAAAACACAGTGCGGTTTGAATCCCTTAATGAATGTATTATTTAATAGGCGTACATAAAATATAATGCTTTGTTCACACGAGGAAAGTTTTCACTAAAAAGTGCTAGGAGCTGTCATAAATTAAAACTGTCAATGCCGTTCATACGGGAAATGTAATTATTTTTATTAAATATAAAGAGATCACTATCTTTAATATATTTTAAAGAAATAATTAGTTTCCTCCGCGGATTTCCCGTCCTCTATTGACAAATGGCAGTTCCAAGCACTTGTTTCACTTTCAAGAAACTTTTTAGTAATGCTAATAATGTTAATAAGCAAGAGAGAAATTTAGTATTGTTTCTGAATGAAAGTAATAAAAATCGGTCCAGATTGATAATTTTGAGCAAATGAATGTTATTTACCCTCCAGCTCTTTTTCCTCATCGTCGTCATCATCATCAATAAAATCCTCATTATCAGAATTTGGTTTTACGTTTACGATACTTTCCGGAGGAGGAGTGGTATATTCTGTGTCGTCCGGCAATTCTGGTTCCTCATTTTTGTCTGGCGTGATTGTGATTTTGTTAGTAACAACACCAGTAGTTTTAGTTTTTACAGTTTTATCCTCACCCGATAGTAAAGGTGGTTGTTCAAGTTTCGTTTTATCAACTGCTGGCGGTGGAATTTCATTTTTCCCAACCGCAAGTGGTGCTGTGTCTGTGGTCGAATTTGCGCTAATCTTATTACTTTTTGACTCACTGGGAATTAATTGTTGATTAACTGGTGCAACTTTTGGAGGTGCTGTCTCGTCAACGATCGGTGGATCAGCAATTGATTTATTTTCAGATTTTGAATCATTCTTTACTTTATCGCCAGGTGATTGATTAATTAATTGATTCGGTGTCTCATCATTTGAAACTTTTGGTTGTTGCTCAACTATTTTGTTACTAGTTTTATCTTCCACAATTTCTTGTTGTTTGCTGGGTATATTTTGTTTTGATAATACTTTTTCATTTAAAGAATTTGCCGCAATAGCTGCAGTAACATTTGGTTTAGTTTCTTTATGAGCTTGAGCAGCAATAACTTTGGATGCACTATTAATTTGAATGTGTATAAAGTATAACACTGAACACAATTTATTTGATTTTTTATTCGCTAAGATTTCAGAACATAATTGCGGGCAATGCGATCCAGTTAATTCTTCTTTTAAAGTAAAAACAGATTTTTGAATGGAAGGTGGAATTATTTCAGTATCGTTAAATAAGTTAACACCTTTCATCAATGTGCAAAGTTCTTCCGGTTTCATGTTTTGAATTTCATCGATGTATTCTTGTAGTTCTTTGAAATCTTTCGGTAAATGCGTATAAGTATTGTTTGATATAATATTACACAACTGCAATTCTGCAGTCAGCATTCCAATACAGTAAAATTTGTTCATATTTAATAAACTCATTTCTTCAGATAAATTAATTATCGATACATCTTTGCAAGATAAATATGTTGTTGTACTATTTACCAAAACGTTACTACTCAGTACAGGACAAGTTTTAGAAAAATTTGTTGTTAGTACATCATACACAGTTGATGCATTTCCTATTGGTGTTGGTGCTCCATAAATTTGAGTTGCAATAATGTTCAAAAGATAAAATATAATATACGATTTATTCATTGTAACGATTGGAAATACCACTCAATATTTTAATAAGCGATTTAATGTATTTTCATCGTCTTACTCAATATAACCTCTAGGTGAATCACCTTCCAGTTTTGATTTTTTCCAACAATTTCACTTTTAAAACTGAACCCTACAACAATATAAGTAAGTGACACGTGTTAAAGCTGTACGTCTTTAAACTTACTTGACTAACTCGAAAACATATAAATTGAAATTTGTCGACTATCAACTTGAACTACAAATGACAAATGACATGACATAGTATGTATCAGTGTTGCCACTATAATTTTAAAAAAAATGTTCCTTTATAACATAAAAGAATAATTAATAATTTTTTTGTGTGTAAAGATGTATTATTTTTACTAATTAACATTTTTAGTGAAAAAAGAATAAAATTAGGGTTTTGCATTTATCTGCAGAAATAAATTTATATCTGTAGATAGCTCAAATTATCTGTAATCTACAGACAATTCGGTAGTATTGGCAACACTGCAACGTATTGCAGTGTCGCCAACAAACCAAGTTAAAATTTAATTCAAAATATTTTTATTATAAAATTCCTTTATCTATTATTGATACATTATAAATGATAAAACAATATTTTATTAACAATAACAAAAGTTAGAACACCACTTGTTAATTTTATGAGAACATAGAATTATGTAAACATTCAATATCGGCATCTCGTTGTTTTGCTCTAATTTTCTCTTTACGATAAGCTTCGTAATTTTCATCATCAGTCGGCAATTCATGTCTACATAATGGACACGTATTTGTCTAAAATATTACATTGATTTAACAACAATAAATATAACAATTTACGTTGGAAGGTCGAAATAATGGGTACACCCGACACAAAAGTTGTAGATTTTGTTATCTATACATAAAATCGACATTTCGGCTATTTATTTACTTATTTATCATTGTTGAAGTTTTTAATAAGATTTTTTGTATTAAATAAATCAATCGACGTTTTTACTGTGATACTTTGTCTCTAAATTTTGAATTGTTTAAAATACTATGTATGTCTGAATATTGTAGTTGTCCTGATGAAGGCTAAAACGTAGGCGAAACGTCGACTTTATGAATAAATAACAAAATCTACAAATTTTGTTATAGGTGTATCCATTATTTCGAAATCCAACATCAAAATTTCAACAGACAAGATTTAATGTATCTAACAATTTACCTTTGCTAGCCAAGGCAAAATGCAAGTGGAATGAAATCTGTGCCCACAAGGCATTTCTTTTACTGTATCGCCAGTCTCATGATTTTTTAAACAAACAGGACATTGCTGATCTACAAAATATTAGATGTAATATTTTATTTTGCTTAGTTGAACGGTTACCATTGTTTGTAATTTCATGTTCAGTCATATTTTCTACTGCAGATCTTGACGCAGGTGGAGGCAATCTTTCAGTCTGACCAAGTTCTTCAAACATATTAAAATCGCGGAGCAATCTTGCCATGTGAAGCAAATTATTTGGCGTTTCTCCAGGCGCAAGAGGCTGCCAGCCCATTTCTTCAAAATAATCAGACATTCTGATGCTTTATTATTGATTCTGTAAAGTTACATTTATTAAACAATGATATAACAATGTTAATTTATTATATTTACCTTTGTTGTACCTCCTTAACTTTGAAGTTTCATCCGTCAAAATAGCAAACTCATGTCACAAATGACAGTTCGGAATCAGAGGCGTACGGAAAATTATTAGGAAGGGGCACTTTTATGTGAAATACTTTAATATACCCATAAATACAAATTTCACAATACAATCATTCTTTTACACATAAATTACTGTATTAATTTCACATTTATATATTAAGTATTTGTCACACTATTAAAATATGTACAGATTTTTTTAAACACTATAGTCTGTCTCAAATAAGAATTGAGTAAGATAGGGCTTATGATTTGGGTGTTCTGATTGGTCTAACCGAGAACCAAGTTTACAATAACGATAAATTTGTGATATACGCGTTTGAGTATTTCTTGCTCGAAATATAAATAAATACAATTCTAGATTTAAATTTCTAGTTTATATGTGTAAAACGGGCTGACTCCACAACACCAACTATTATACTCTTATTTGAGATAGAGTATAATTTGTATATATTTAAATACACACTAATTCTTGCATGTTAAATAATGTTCCAAACATTATACTATGTACATGCTGTTGCATATAACTCAATGTATGTATATTACAAAATAAAAATTAATCTCAAATAATTTCAAGCAGATTGTATACAATTCCACTTGTAATTAGAGCAACAGGGTATTCAATGCGCGCATAATCTAAAACAGTCTTAAAATGAGATTCTCTTTCTAATAAATTAAATAAAAAATAATTAAACTTATTACGTATACTAAAAACAACTTAAATTTCATTTTAAAATGAGTACATGAGCGCATTGATAAAAACAAGCGCTAGACTTGCGCCTTCAGTCTTTTCTCTCTTTACATTGAATGTTTCGGGAACAAATTTGCGTGTTTGGCTCGTAAGTGGCTGCGCAACGTATCAATTCGGCTGTACGTTGCTGGGCAATATGGACAATACGATCGTTGCGGTGTATGCGAATGGTAATGATGCCATCGGTTGGTTACTTCTTTGCTGCAGGTTTTACAACGCCACATTATTGAGTTTTCACTGGCAGGTTCAAACATCACGTGATACGGTAAAGGAGGCCCGTTTGCTTCTGGAAATATAACCATCTATACAGTTTTATTGCTTGAGAACTGGATTACGAAAACCAATTGGACCATGCCACGAAGTATAATATATAACAAGAGTGGACACTAGGGCGGATGAAGTCTGTTTACATTTTAGATGGAGATAGAAAATACGGGCCAGCTCGGAGCATGCATTATATGACGATAAACAATGATTACGAAGGTAAATCACGGGAGTCCACTCCTGTGTTTATATTATACTTCGTGGACCATGCTTATAAGAAAAGGAGCAGAGTATTTTTTGTAATATTATTGCACTGAGCTCCAAATAATTTATCTTACATACAATTCATCAATTTAATAGCACAATTTTCGCTTCATTTTCGTTATTAAATCTAAGTCCTTTTTTGCTAACATGGTCCAATTGAAGTAAACTAAATTTGTGCAAGATTTTTACAGTAAAATAATTCATCCAGTATTTGAAATAGCTGATTCTCCAAATAACAAACAATAATTTAAATGAAAACTATATAAAATACTTAATATTATTTCACATTAATTTCGTTACTTAAGACTAGAATACTTTCAAAAGACATCAAATATAATGCACAATTTTAAATACATGAATTGTATAATAAGTATATTGACTAATACTGTATGGCACATATAAAATTTGATAAAAAATTATCTGCTTTGATTTGATACGATATGAATAATGATAATTATGTATCATAAATAGGGATGTTTCGTTTAAATCGATATATCGAATAACGATATTTCGAAGAAAAAATATCGATGTTTGATGTACATATCGATATATCAATGTTTGATATATCGATATATTCTTCGTTCCAGAATTAGCCATTTTATTTATTGTTGTCATATTTTTCGATCACATGTCGCTTCGTTAGACATATTGCAAATAATATGCACTTGTGCGTTAAGTTATAGTGAGTACAAGTTTAGTTAATTTGAAAACTAATCCGATTCATCTTTTAATGCATCGTTTTATCAATAGGTACATCGGTATATCGATACATCAATATTTCAATACACCAAGACATCGATATTGATTTTACATCGAACATCGATATTCAAATTGGAATATCGACAGCCCTAATCATAAATAATAAAATCTTCGGTTAAAACATTAATACGACGATGGATAATACAACCCTCTATAAAAGTTCACCCTGTATGTCTAAGATTAGTAGTCGTAAAAATAATTCTCGGGCTATATAACCGTCGGATGTTTTGTCCGAACATGTAGCAGCAAAGTGTCACTCCTGGTGTACACTGCCGTGCACTGATTGCAAGAGTATCGTCCAGGAAAATGAACATAATAATGATTTCTCGTATTGCTGACTATTTTCCCACATAGAACACATCTTCGTCGTTCATCCAAGGCCCCCACTCGCTCAAATAATTGCGAGACTCTCCAACATTTCCCATCTGGAACAACAAACAATGAAGATTAATAATCAGATCGATCTTTCGATACAGTTATTGTTTATTACCAATTAAAAATAAAATTTCTCAATCCGGACGAATCACAAACTAGCACAGTAGATTACGATGCATGCGGACACTTTTTCTAATGTAGAGCGATGGTCTACCTCAGTTTAACAGTTGTTTTTTACGCAATAAAGAAAATAATAAATTCTGAAAATTAACACAAAAAAATAAATATCTGCTACTAGAAACATTCCAAATAAAGACTAACAGTATAAAATAAAATCTACGAATATAAATAAAAATACTACTTTTTAGCGCTCTTATACTTTTCCTTGTACTTGTAGAAACCTATTTAAAAACTAAAAATATTTTAGAAATAAGAAATAAAAGATCGGAAATGTTATGGATAAAACATTTTATTTTTAATAAATGATAAATAAATTTAACACACCATTATTTCATAAAGTAATAAGAATTACAAATAAATGCATGTCAATAAATCAGTATAAATAGTTACATATTAATAATTACTTAACATTTATATATGACGTTTAATCCATTGTTCGTTTTAATAGGTAAAAATTATAATGTTAATTAAAATATTCATTCCTATTGAAGTAACAAGATGCTCTGAAATTTGATTTGATCAAGTACGATACAAATAATAACAACTCTGAATATAAAATATAAAATAATCAACGGAACCCAAAGAAAACAAAAATATGATCGCAATTGCACCTTTGGTGCTGTGCTATACATACAGCATCTTGAATCTTCAATTCTAATATATATACTTTGAGCATGTGTGAGTTATATATTATTGGTGATCTTAAAAAATTTCGTTGCAATTTTTTTAAAGAAAAATTATAAATATACGATACCTAATTTTAAATATTAACGAAATTGTTATTCTCCAATTATTACTTATAATAAAAATTAATATCTTTGAGAGGTTTTGCGTACCTTATACGCAATATGCGAATTCTTTAAATTTTTATATAAAATACTAGACAATTTATATTATTAACTATCATAATAAACCGCAACCAATTTATTTTATATTCAAATAAGAATTTTTAGAGATATAGAGCAATATAAAATAGAGCATTATTTTGGATATAAAATGCTAAATCACAAAGTTGGTAAATATTAGTAGTACACATCTATGAGTTAATCAGTTCACAAGTTGGTACGATATTAGTTTAGTAATTTGCTCGCCAATGCGCACTATGTTTATTAATCTCATTTTTTTATAATTTGGGCTACAATTCGAGCAAACTATGTATTCACATTTAATTTTACTCACTCTATCGTTTTATTTTATATAATTATACTAATTAAAATGCATATCAACTATAACCAATTAAAAATATATTGTTCGTATTTATAAATACTTTATAAAATTTGATACTAGACTATGTGAGTAAAATTACAAGTGTCTATCTTGTGAAATAATAAGTGGACAAAGAAAAGAAACTAAGATCACAAGAAAAGTAGTTTAGATCTCTGAATGATCCACAAAGTAGCGCATTGCCGCTTTTCATTTTAATACACTAGAAATTGAATAGTTATCAATTAATAAGTAAATTCATATATGTATATAATCATCCATATATATGTATATAATAGTTATTATTATTAATATAGTAATATAATAATATTGCACATTTATATATCAACGTCTAGGTCGCAATAGCACCATTCCAATAGTATCACAAACTTTTTAAATTCACTCGTTCCAAGTTTACAAAGTTCCGAATTAGTTTTCGATTTAGCAACAGTGTATAAAAATTAACAACAATAATAGTTAAATGATAGTACCTGTCTATCCAATATTAATGCACTTCTATTAATTTATCAATATAACTTTCGAAATACTTATTTCATTATTAATTAATTAATATATTATGTAAAATATTTTTCTATAGAAACTTAGTTATAAATATATGTATATATTTAAAATAAACCACACCGAACGAATCCAACAGATTACATATTTTATATTATGTACACTAACAATAAGGTACCTAAACATTCGAAACGAACGTATCACTCAATATTGCGTTTTGTGTTTTGGTGATTCGACATCAATCGACAAACTGACGATACCGAATTTTAGGAGGTTTCAGGGTTTAAGGTCAGTGGGTATAGCGGGTATCAGGATTATGTGTGGAGGGGGTAAGCGATCTACTAGGAGTGAGGGAAAGACAAATGTAGGTCGACTGCGCACAGCACAGCTGCGCACCGAGATTCTGAGCAGCGCTGGCAAGAAAACAAATAACAGCCAACGCACAAAATAACCAAAATCGAGATATTTGATACGTTTATCTCGCACCATCCATAATCAAAGCATGCAGGACGAATGTCTACACAACAAATCATACATCAACGATACATAAATGCTGGATTTTGCCGCCTCATTCACATTGCACCTTTAAAAGTGATTAACTAATATAACGTTAAACGTTGCACTGATTGAATCAGTTTGAAGTTTTCGGTATGTGAGATAAACGTATTGACATAAATAACAGGAGAAGCATGGATTCAGGGGTTGAGATGGATTATAAAAACGTTATTGCACTTATAAAGGTAACGTAAAATCGATAACAGTGCGAATGAACACACCGATTGCATGCGTTCCGTTTTCAAGATACAAAAATAGCACGATCACTATACAGTCATAGTAACAGTACGAAGTGTATTGTATATGTACGCTCAAAACAGTGTGTGGTGTGTATAAAGTACCAAGTACGTCTGTTAATGAAAAGTACCGAAACTTGCCCTGGCCAGACGTCTGGCCCGTCAGCCTTATCCAAGAGTAAGGGGCACACAAGTGATCACAGACCGAAATGTATTTCACTACTTCACTCGTCGATCGATCAGGCGGCAGAGGCATCTTGAGAGTTAGTTAGTCTGCGTAGAAGACTGCAGAAGGACTGACTGACTACTAGGAAGTTCAAGTTGTTGCGCTAGCTCTGAATGGGATTATGAATACTGCCACTACGAACTGAGTAGAGCAGATCGACAGCTGTAGTAGTAGTAATAGTAAAGCCAAAATCAATCAAGCGAGGTGTCCGACTGCGAGCTAGCGGTCAGAACCATCGGCGCGTCGAACTTTCTGATGTCCGGATTGTAGGCCGGGTGTTTGAATTTACAGTGGGTGCGCAGGTTATCGCTGCGGGTGTACGTTGCGCGGCAGAGAGGACACTGGAATCTGCCCGGGAAGTGAACATGATAGTGATTGCGTATGTGCGTCACTATTTTGCCGCACAGTTTACATCGGTGCAGGTTGCAGCCACCTGGCAACTTGTCAAACGTTAGCCGCATGTGCCAGGCTTTTGAACCTGCAAAACCAAAACAATACTTTAACAATTATCAAAAATACAACAATTGCGTTTGCATTGTTGCATTTCTACCACCTTTTCCCACCTACACATTCGAACACACCACACAAACCAAATAAACCATTACACCATCCATCTTCTAGACTTACTGGACACTAAAAACCGTACTTCATTATGTAACGTTCTAAAACGATCAGAAAGCTTTGAGTCTCCTACTGCCCTATGAAAATTCATGTTACATGGATTTATTCAGTTCATTTAGTATTAGAAAAGGAAGCTTTTGGCAGCGTTAAAAAATAAAAACAAAACATACAGGACTATAAATGCCCAAATAAATAATTTATTATTATTATTATTGAATTCTGAAAATTTCTTTGGGTTCATAAAATATTTTAGTTCAAAATTATGGAAGTCTGTTTTTAAATCTGTCCCTACCCGAGCGTTTCAAACCGTCTTTCGTCCAGTAATGGATGTAAAATCTCTCCCTGTTCGAATGTGCAGCCGGAGAAGCTGAGATTCAGTGGTTAGGAACAGAAGCCAGTGATAGCACATGCGCTACATTTGGTACTGATCCTATAACAACATAACAAAAACAAATTAAAATATAAGAAACCAATTGTAGCGCAGAGACTTCGGTTCTCTACATCATCACCACCGATCTGGTTGGAAGGTGACAGCAGAATAGCGACAGCATAGTGTGATTTGTGTTCAGGAGAGCTATTAGCAGTGACTGAAATGTGCATCGGTTTAAATCAAATCATTAGAATCCCGCATCGGATAAACTGCTCCGATTGTTAGATGTTAACATGCATGGAAGATACAAGAACGATTGTTAGAAGTCATTATTTCATTAGTAAAGTGCGACCAGACCCTAGAATTTTACGAGATGTAAAAGTAACCAAGCGTTATTTTTTATATACAAGATATTTATTTCTTTTAGAAATAATACACAAATATTAATTTATACATTAAAATATGGCAACTTCGGACCAGACATTTATAAAATAATATTATAATTACCTACATTTTTACAATAGTACATTTAATGCACAAAATATATAATTGTACTTGTATTTTTTTACTAAACTATGTATGTACTGGAACGCGAATAACATAGAGTAATATATCAAATAAGCGTAATACGAATTAACTGCCTCTTTCAACAAATTGTACACAAGGGTTTTATTTTCCAATTAAATATAAGAAATAATATTTCAAAACGCAAACAAATTAAATTAACAGCAAAATTACTAATAAGCACCAAAGGATACTAAAATGGATTTCATTTGTTGGACGTGAGTTTAGGTTCAATAAAAACAACCGTTTTGACTAGATTTATTGATCACAGTTTGGTGCTTAATCATTAATTTTGCTGACAATTTATTGTTGCCCTAATCCGAGCCAAATATACATTAATTAAATAAAACTGGGGTGTGAGATTTCTTATCCACATTTAAAAAATTATATAAATAATATCAACTCGAATATCAATAAACTTTTTTTACAATCGTTGTACAATATGAACATTGTTGTTTAATTTTTAGTTAGGATTTATGTTTAAAATTGTAGCACTAGGGCGACAAAGTAATGTATTTTTCAAACAAAATGTTCCCAACGTAGTTTGACGCAATACATTTAATACTCGTAGTTCTATGATTTTGTCAGACTAGTGCGACAATTTTGTACATATCCTAACTAAAAATTGAATAACATTATTATTATTCTACAACGATTGTAGACAAAAAATATTGTGTGCACTTCGGCGGATAGAGCTGGTTTGTTGCACTTGGCGAATGCAAAAATGCTTTAAGCCCTGTTCGCACGGCGATCTTTGGAGATTCTACGGAGAGTCAAACTCCCGGCAAAGTCACGGCAAAAAAGAAGTGTTTTTCTTTCTAGTGAGAATTATTTGTTAAATTATCAATGAGTCTTGGAAAAGATGAATTTATAATTTATTGATTGCTTCAAAACCACGTAATTATCACTAGAAAGAAAAAAACTTCTTTTTTGCCGTGGCTTTGCCGGGAGTTTGACTCTCCGTAGAATCTCCAAAGATCGCCGTGCGAACAGGGCTTTATCCGTACTTGATACACAAATAACTATTTTCGTACGAATTTGAGTGGAAATCAGTAGTTACAATATAACCACAAAACTGGGGTAATGAGATTTATGACCAAAAACATGATTTTTTGAGTACGAATTTGACTGGGAAGCAATAGTGACAACAAAACCACAAAACTGGGGTGTGAGATTTCTGATCACATTTAAAAACATGATTTTTGAGTACGAATTTGACTGGAAAGCAATAGTGACAACAAAACATTTTAAATTAATATCTTTGAGTGACACCACCAACTAAAACTTTTTGAGATGAATTAGGTTTTAGCGTTCACAGTACATCAATGAGACTACCATGTTTGACTTTAATATGCACTTTCATGTTATCCCGGCGGGTAAAGGTCTGTTTACACATGGGGCAGCAGTTCATCTGCGGCTGGTGAATGAACGAGTGGTGCCAGCGGTTGCTGACGGTTTTGCCGCACACGTTGCACGAGTAAAGAAACGGGTGAGCCGACAGGCGAGTGAACATGCCGTGGTAATCGGGCGGCGCTCGCTCGCTGCCGGTGCCAACACGGCGAGGGGCTAGGGCTAACGTCATCGCCGTGGGGTCTAGTGCCGGCCTCTGTTCCCGCCACATAGCTGGAACAGAGACAGGACACCATCACCAACAGATCGCGCCCTTCACCACACACACACAACCACGTACAGCCCAATACACATCAACTACCAAGTTTACCTATAATGCAGTACGCAGACTTTTTAAATCGCTTTTTATTTAACATTTGTATATAAATTGGAAGAGCTCATTATATTTTGGTACAAATATCTTCATCGGAAGTGATATTTTTTGTAGATTGAAAAGGTTATTTGGATTTTTCTCATAGGTAAGATATATATTCGAAATTGAAAAATAAGTGGAGGCGTACCAGACCAAACCAAACATTTTATAACACAAATAGCAAAAATTATATTTATTGTAATTATAATAACGTAGACATTATTTTTTTTCATAATTAAATGACTAAAGCCCTGTTCGCACGGCGATCTTTGAAGATTCCACGGAGAGTCAAACTCCCGGCAAAGAAGTTTTTTCTTTCTAGTGATAATTATTTGTTAAATTATCAATGAATCTTGGAAAAGAAGAATTTATAATTTATTGATTACTTCAAAACCACGTAATTATCACTAGAAAGAAAAAAACTTCTTCTTTGCCGGGAGTTTGACTCTCCGTAGAATCTCCAAAGATCGCCGTGCGAACAGGGATTAATGTTAGTGGTCTATTAATCGAGCCTTTTATTTAATTTTTATAATTTTTATGGAAGAAAACACTGGTGCAGCACATGTGCGGCAAAAATTAAATTATAAATATAAAAAATAATACTACCTATTTATGTAAATTATAATTACGGTCTTGAAACCATCAATAAATTTTTCTATTTGGCGGCACCGCAATTTGACAGAAAATACTTAATAGAATTATTTTTCTCAAAATTTTAGACTATTGGATTTTAGAGATTTGTAAAATAACGTTTTCATAGAGTTGTTTGCATTTTAGAATGTTTTAGTCAACCGATTTAATAATATAAAATATTATCCATAATTATTGTCTTTAGTCTGGAATCAGCCAGTCACTATTTTTGATAAATGGAATGCTTCTTTCTGAACTGGACCTAACATTTTGAAGAACATTTAGAAATCCATCATTCCTATTTGTAACTAAACGTTTGCAAAAATACTTCCAATATTTTTCAAGTTTAGATTTAAATTTATAATTTGACTGTGTAGAACCAATCAATATCGTAGTTGATATAAACAAATATCCAATCAATCAATTTCTCAATCACACTGCCAATAAGAAATAAAAAATCATGCAAAATATCTGAAAATAAAGCTATAATATTAATATAAAAAACGTACAGCTGGATTCTCGATAGGTAGGTTGAATTAACCAACCTCGCCACCTAATGCAAGTAAAAATCGGTCAATGAAGCCGGTAGACTCAACACAATCGGGGAATGAAATAAATAAAATATTAGCAAAATATTTATTTAATTATCAATACAATTACAATAAATAACTGAAATAAAATTACATATTAAAATATAACTCCGATATGGTACAATGGTAAAATCCATTAAAACAATGGTATCAAAAATATGGTAAAGTTAAAAGTATCAACAACTAGTCTTTGTAAAATCAGCCTTATAAGTTATCGTAGATCACGAATCAGTCTTTAAACACTAAGATTGACCAACCATTTATCATGCTGGTCAATAGAACCGGAGTGTTGCATCCGGATATGTCGCTTAAGATTATCTTTTCTAGTCAACTCAGCACCGCAGATGGAACACGCATAGATATTCTGATCGTGAGATCTTAAATGTTTGGCAATATTCGCTACCATTTTATCGCAAATTTGGCATTTATAAAATCCGTTGGCCATAATATTATACTTTTTTTTACGTCCTGGTTTTTTTGGTACAAGACCATCGTCGCTAGTGATATTTCCTGAAAATAAAATTGTAGTAATGACGAGAATTTGTTCTAACAAATGATCTAATAGTCTGGAAGTGTTCTAAATTGTTAATATACTGGTATACATTTTATATTTATTTCTGTAATACAAAATAGTAATATACAAATAAATATACTCACAATTTTCCCAATACGTGTCCAATAGATACGAAGATATAACACAAATCTACACTGTCACTATTTAATTTATTCGTAAACCCACCACCTACTTCCTCATTACTCTATTATTGTTATATTTCAAACACAACACTTTGTGTCACTTTATATTGTTGATCGCACTTGCAAACCGTCTACGCTACGCAATTTTAATTTCCTACCCGATTTGTTAGATCAAATATTTAATAATTCCATTCGATTCAAAATATTTTACATTAGTTACATTCGTTTTTAATACTAATTGATATTCATGCATCATGCGCCATTTCTATAATTCTACTTCCGTATGAAATGTGCTGTTAATAATTAAAAGTTAAACTAGAGAAAATAAAATAAACGAGATACATGCACAAGTATTCTACTGCTACAGAATCAATAAGCTTCATATAGTGTTAAATTAGTGTAAGAGATCACACCGCTGAAACTTATTAACTCGGTTTTACCAAAGAAAGTGTAAAGGAATTTTAGTCAACTTGTCCAAAATACGAACCCGATTTGAGCAAACTAAACTTGCAAATTAATTGAAAAGGTTGATGCCCAGCGTAAAGTAATATCATTGCCCAGAACAGTCAAAAACATTGATTTCGCACGCTAATCTACAGCGATTATTGTTTTTTTAAACATGATAACAAATAATTTATGGTAGAGGGGAACAAATAATTTTGGTACCCATATTTGTAAAAATAGAAGGTTTACGCCACTCTACAGCTTTTATTTATATGTAAATTAACTTCAAATTTTAATATGTTGTCAACAAAGCTTGGATCTGCAACCGATGGATTAGAAGATATTGTGTTAAAAAATAGCAACATTCAAATTACCATATTTCGATTTTAAAGCCAAATTTTAAAATTCTGCGTCGACCATTTTGTAGATTGTACCTTTGAGAATATCTTTAGAATATTATGTTTAACAAAACAATAAACGCTAGAGTGTCGCGCGAAATCCATGTTTTTGGCTGATTTCTGGCAAGGTAGAGGATCGTCTTAAGGATTGTAACAAAAGAACAACCAAATGTTCTTTATTGTTGAACGTTTCTTCACGTTTAATTCGTTTTAATATTGTGTAAGGGGTTAAAAATTGTTTTTCAATAACTAAAGTTCCTTTACAAATGTGAAAAGTGTCGAATCTTACCGTCTATGATTTCCGTCGAGTCCTGAATAGGCGCAGTAAGTTTTGAATCCGTATCGGCAGCATCAGTCAGTCCGTGGGCAGCAAGTAGATCATCCGAATGCACACTCATACTGCCGCCCTGAAACATCAAAAATATTAATATCACTTGTAGTCCCTGTAGATCTTGATAAACAGTTGTATTAAGGGGCTTTTATCACAGTAAAAAAAGTATTTCACATATTACTCCCAACCTATTAATCCTATAAATCTAAAAAAATACCGTATAAAGACAAATGCAGTAAAAAACTAGCTACGTTGTCGAATTTTTAAATTGTTATTATTATTTATAAACAAATAATAATGAGAAAAACTCTTCGTAACTATGATTGCATTGTAAATTTAAATGTTTGTATCACATTCAAATAGTAGTCGAGTAATTTGTGAAATAGACAATCAAATTGAGTATTTTCTAAACAAGAATGGAGCGAAACAGCAATTAGATAAATAGAGACAACATGTGCTCATAAAACATAGGCTTTCAGCGCGGGTATCTGAAATAACGAGGATTTGTGATCTAGCAGCGCTGAGCGATAAAACCCCCTTAAGCCATGTTCACACACAGATTGTTTCATATTTCTGAATCCTGAGAAAAAGAATCATGCTGAGAATCGCCTGTCAAATAGCGGCGCCGCTAAATTGAATCTTCAATGAGTCTTGATAAGAAAAATTTCTAATAGCTTCAAAACAGTGAATTTATTTTCCCAGGATTCAGAAGCATAAATGAATTTATGTATTAAGCCCTGTTCACACATAGAACCTTTCAGAATTCTTTCAAACTTACGATTTAATTAGTCTTGAAAGAAGAATTTAGAATTCATTAATAGCTTAAAAACAGTAATTTTTTTTCAGGATTCAGGAGCATGATAATATCCTCAAAGAATCCAAGTGTGAACAGGGTTTATAACTTTAAATTTAGTATATTTATATAAATGATATATACATTCAGAATGATGATTTTGGAAATACGAGGTATTGTTTCTAAACCATTGATAATTCTTAAATATATTGATTAATCTCAATATAAAATATATTATGTTAAATGTAAATGTAATGGTACTGCTCCCAATCTTGATAAACCTAAATCTATTTACGAAATAATCGATTTGTTTTCCAGACAAAAGTCAATCCAAATAATGTCTAATATTAAAATATTTATTTTTTCCAATAGTGTTATTATTCCTGAATATTTTACAATTCATACAATGTTAAAATATAATCATTAAACAACAAACCACATAATTCAAATATCTGTCAACATTATCCATATTTAGAATAAACTCTGTACCGAAATTAAACAGTAATATAAATAATTTACATTACAAGAACTGGCACAGATATGTATAAAGTAGGTATATTATAACAAACTATATATTTATTTTTTATTCTAAAATATAACAGGGACGGACTGCATACAATATATTCAATTTGCCAACAAATCCCTGCTTTAGCGAAACTATTTTTAAAAATTTTGATTATTAATATTACTCAAATTGCTACTCACTAAAGTTATTAATGACTAAACTTTTATCACGTACGCATATAAATGAAAAAGCACCTATTTCTTACGTTAATATATTGGTAAAAAATACGTAAAAACAAAATATGGACGAGAAAAAATATTTAATAAACTTGTTCGCTATTTTAAAAAGCACTAGCCTTAACAACTTCTGTAAATACCACTCAATATAAGCTGTTATATGACACAATAATATTGCAATATTTGATCAAAAATAATTTTGATGCTACTTTATTAAGGTACAAGTCTAACAGCCCATGTCATAAACTTTTCTTATCACAACCATTTCTACTACCTAAATGTTTCCACAGAAAATGATATTCTAAAATAATATTACAATATCTTGCAAAAATCACATGACATTAACAATCTATTGTTCCGTTTTATCAAATCGTGTCTCTATGTTGCCCAAATTTAAATTGATTTCTTTTGCCATGCACAATCTATGCGCTTTGCACTTATCGTGGTGGTTGACAATTTCCAATCGAAAGTTACAATTGCCTTCGGCGAACGAAGTTCGTATGTCAGGCATATTTCCGCTCCATTTTCGGCAGTATTTGCAAAACATGATATTGTGTTGTTCGTCATATTGAAGCCAGACATAAGCTTCCAACCACCCTGGTCGGAATCTACCGCCTTTTCGGCTTCCTTGTCCAGGAGTTCGCATGCCCCGAGAAGTAGGTGTCTGAATTACCGAGATTTCTTGTGATTGGGATGGGCCAGCGATCGGAACGGGTGTTTTGCCAATTTCCTCGCGAATTTTTTTATGTGGAGTCAACAGGACTGGTTCTTGTTGCTGGGAGGCCGTGAGATATTGGCGAAGGACGTTATGTTTGACAGAATCTAAGTTTATCAGCGCGGTGGCGTTGCCGTTTGTGTGTTCGGGTTCATTGCGATCACCTCTCCCCCACTCCAACAAATTGGTCTGTTAACAGAGAAGGAAAGGATTGTATTGAATGCTGCTGTTTGAGTTTTCCTCTAGCGAAAAGCATTGTCTCTTTCATGAGAGATTCTTTTCCGTGAGATAATTCACTGTAGCATCCCTTCCTTCCCATATGGGGGAGAGTTTATTCCACAGACCAGTATTATTATAAGCGGGTTAAGCGCCATACTACAGGATTATTTTCAAGCGGAGTACCGATGAACCACCACTATGTGCTTCTTTACTTATTTCGAGAAGTGATTACTTCACGACTATTTTATGCTGATTTTTAAAACATTACTATTATGATTATTCAGTAATAAAAATAAACAATTTTTTACTAGCAATAAATTTTCCACATTTCCATAAACATCTAATGAGTTTGCATGATTGCTTACTTAGAAACTAATTATGACCGGTTGTACTACATTTAAATTTGAATGACAAACATTTCTTTTAAACTTATTACTTTCATAACTGAATAACCATTATGATTTGAAAACAAATAATTGAACTACAAGTAAAATAAAATGCGTCAACTTACAGTTTGTAGGCCATCGGACATGCTGTGATACGAGTCCAGATGAGCGGAGTCCGAGTTGGGCTCCTGTTTGATGAGAGGCAGGTGAGGCGACGACACTCGCATGTCTTCTACTGAGTTGTCCCTGTCCCCCGGCGAAATGGGGTTGAGTTTTGGTAACGACATGGACGAATGAGACTTGTAATTTCCTCCAGACAATACCTACAACCACAGAAGTCATTCAAAATTTATCTGATTATATATTTTATGAATTTTGACCACTATAGTCTGTTTTTGTATGCTCTCGAAAAATTCTTTTAATTTTCATATCTATGCACTTAATCAATTGCTTTACTTATAGGCTACTTGCATGGTATTGAAAAAGAAATTTCACAAAATCACAATGTACCTAATGTAGGTTTTATTTAAATAAAATGATTTCCTTTAATAGTCGAGGAGTAAACTATTTTAATATTTCGAGTACGAAGATTTTTCATTAATAAACATTTTATAAATTATTTATGATCAGATTTTACAAAGATTGTATGGATTTTATTTAGGATTTTTGGGTAACAGGATTTTTCAAATTTTACAAAAGATTTTATTTTAGATTTCACAGATTTAAAATTTTGCAGATTAGATATTACGGATTTTATAGATTTTAAAGATTTATGATCGGATTTTACTGATTTTATAAAGATTGTATGGATTTTGAGTGATTTTCAAGATTTTAGATTTAAGCACCAAGATTGTTCAGATTTCCAAAAGATTTTATGAATTTTTGTCTGGATTTTACGGATTATAAGAAAATTTAACAGGTTTTATTTAGGATTTTCCAGATTTTACAAAAGATGATTGATTTTTATGATTTTAACATGATATTACAGGGATTTTAAGCAAAGTGTACAAGATTTCATAAGTGGTTTACCCCTCGTTTTTAGTAAACTAAGAAATTTTTCTGTGACGTCCATTATTTTGTATAGGATATGGCAGCATTCTACATCACATATTAAATATTCAATTTTAATCAATTATTGAGCTAAATTAAAATAATTTTTTTGAAAGTAAAACATATGGCTTCCAAGTTATTCTCATTAAAAATATTTAATAAAAAAATCATGCAAGTAACCTATTCACAATTTATTTTATTATATTGAATCAGTATAGAAATCAACCTAGAAATATTTTGCTCCTCCCAGTTTAAAAACAGACTGTAGTACCAAATACTTTGGCACTGTAATATTTAATAAATTTATTTGTATGCATACTTGATCTCAGTAATAAAATGTAAGGAGCTCATACATAAAATACCTAATTACATCTAATTAATTTTATATTATGCATGGCAGAATCTTAGCTGTGAGAGTAGATTTAGTTTAATGTTAGTAAAATTACGCAACAATATAAGAATCTATTTCATAATACAAATTAACGTGAAATATGCTAAACTGCAAAGGTAATCAAAACAAATGAATCAAAGCAAACTAATACACAATTCCATATTTCTGATAAGAAATCCTTCATGTATCATTGATACAAATAAATATCTGGGAGGCATAATAAAACAGTTGTAGCAACGGTACATTATGAACACTGTTGCAGAATGCACGTTTTGAAAGAAATAAAAACAGTAAAAACAGGAATGGCATTAATACATCACCGTTACCTGAGAGTCCAAATGAAACCGATCAGAGTTCGTATTTGAGGGCATATCACAGCTGTTTGAGGACTTCCGTTTTCGTTTCTCGTTGGCGGGCGGTTGTGAATCCAAATCGGCGGACCGGTCGCGGTCCCTGCGGTCAGGGGGCGCAGCTGGGGCTTCAGCATCGCTCTTGTGATTGAGCGCGTTGTTGTCCGTCAAACCACGAATCTGCAATGCCTCCGCCGTCTTCAGGAACATGGGGAGCAGATTCTGCGACACGTTCACCTCCCCCTTGTACATAAAATCCAGCAGCGCTCGCATTTCGTTGTAGTTCACGTCTTTCAGAAAGATAATGGGGTGTGGATGCGTGTTCTGGAGGAATATATTCTCAAAATACGGACTGCATGCTGACAGAATTGTTTGATGAGCTTTGAATGTCTCCCCGTCGCAAGCTAACGTCACATCACATAGAGCCTCTCGTTTTAGTAAACTGCTAAGGACATCGGTTAGGTTTGTTGGATGGTTGTTCCATCGAAGACAAAATTGTTGATCCATGGTTACTTGTGAAACACCTGTTTGAAATACAAATGTCAGTCACTTATCACAACCTACTATGCCTGTCAAGACACATGGACAAATTCCATAGCACACTGATTTTTTTGTGTATTCACTGTAAATATTGCTCATATATTTGAACTAAGTGATTTATTAAGTTCAGAACTGCTTGAAATTCATTTTAGGTACTAGGAAGTATGAAGAGTAAAGGTCGTGACCCGCACTAGTAACAAATTTCAAGCACACTATTATATTTACGGATTCACACACGTCTGCAGCTAGGTAAAATCTAGTTTTAAATTACTTTACCATATGCCCAGTCGAACATAAAATTCCAGTAATTAGGTTGACCCAAAAGTGAAGGTACAAAAGCTAAGTTTTACAGTTAACCTATTGAGAATGTAATCTTCTCTTGCCTCAGGGCATTTTCTACGGAATTAGTTTTAGAATACGAAAAATACAACACACAATCACTGGATATAAAAAACTACATCTTTTCAATATTAAAACTAGAGAAAACTTACATTTACTTGATATTTTGCCACGAAATAATCTATATAAAGACAAACAAACTGTAATGGATTCTAAATATAGTAAAGAAATGTATGTAGGGCATTAATAAAATTTAATTATTATCACTGTAAATTACCAACTGAAATAAATATATTAACTTTGTATAAACAATATATTTACACAACGTAAAATATTTTAGCCGTACACACGAAAACAAGCTAAACTTAGATCATAAGTAGCTAAATCACATTTAGTATTACCAGAGCGACATTTTTAAACAGTTATTTTTAGTAATTTACATTTTCACATATTTACACTCTTTTAAAAATATATCTTTTATAAAAATGCAATAAAATCACGTATAAAAATATTTAGAAACAAATATGTGTTTTTCTTATATTCGTCATCTTTACCGCCATTGTGAATCTACGTGTGCCATGAACTCGTTAGAATAATATAGAAAAATAAATATAATGTTTCACATAAAATACACTCAATATGTTTTCATTTTAAATTATATCACATTAAAATTCATAAAATCGTATTATAAAAACTCAAAATGAAATAAAAATACTTACCGTTAACAAAGTTTTTGCCATCACAACACCACCCGATACTCAACTTCCACTGCCATGCTAATCTGTCAGATTCTATTATTTTTGTTTTCCTACTTTGATACCAGACGGCAAAAAATATTCTTTGCAGCCAGTAATATTTCCGTTTATCCCTCTCGTAAATTGTCATAATTGCGAGGATATCTTCAGAAACGTTAATAAAATTACAAATTTTTAAATTAACAAGGAAATAATTTTTATTTAATAAATAAATATTGGTTTTCTGTATCGTCCTTTTCCGGCTCACCGCTTTACTCAGATGTTAGGAGAACATGCAGTGTATCAGGCGCAAATAATCATCAAAATGTTTGTACAAAGTTATATTTAGTCATTAGTAATGGAATAGTTTTATCTTCTTATTTTCTTCTTTCTTCTTGATTAACAAACTTGTAACGAAAATAATAAAACATGCAAAACGCTTTTTTATAATCAGCATACAAAGTATAGGAAAATTACTTCATGCATATTTATTTCATTAAAACTTGTCAACTTGTATCATATCTCAATTTTACACTTAAATAGTTTGAAAAAACTATTTTTTAAACAATATTCAATAAATAATTAATATTCATCACATCAAATAAATTAACAATATCAAAACAAACTTGATTTGAAAATAGTTATTTATGTAACAAGTACGCAAAATAGATTTTTAGAGGGTGAATTTATTCACGGACGAGGCGCAAGCCGAGTCTTTAAATTAAGTAAGTCCTCTAAAAAACAGTTTGTGTACGTGTTACGTACAAATTTTTTAAATATTATGCTCTCCAAATTTATTTAGTAACTATAAGAAATTATTCTAAAATATAACGTTAAAATAAAATTTTGATTTTGATGAAACAATGGAAATCAGTGAAAATAATCCTATAAAATGTAAATAAACGAATTGGATCCACTAAAATATTATTTTGCGGACTCTATACAGTTCGGAAAGTAACGATTTTAGAGAGCATATAATACTAAAAAATATTATTTTAATTATCTTAAAACATAAATAAAACAAATACATATATTTATAAAATAACATGAAAACCATGCAATCTTCTTTCTTCTTGTGGAAAAAACATCTACATGCAATTAAATCTTCTTGAATCTTGAATTTAAAAATTTAAAAATATTACCTTCTTGACTGTTCTCTCTTCGAAAATAGTCCAGCCGAGGATCTTTCTTGAACAGTAAGTTGCCTATTTTCGCAAAATTTCAAAAATTCGTTTCGAAAATTCAAAATGGTTTGTTAAAAGCGATGTCACAAAATTTTACTGATGTAGCCAGTTGATTTGATGTAGTAGCTGATGAAATATGATATGTTCTTCAGTGGTAAGCGGTCTTCGTTGATGTGGAGGACAATTTTTTCCGGTGTTGGTGTTCGCGGGCTGTCGGCGAGAAACTAATCCAATTATTTAGTTTAGATAGATACTGTAACGTGTAATAGAAATGTCAGAGCATGTGCAGTGGTTTATTCTCAACAGTGCAACCCGGTACACGTGTATGTGAGAGAGATGACGATAAGGATAGCTTCGAAAGTGCATATTGCACCTTCTGTCCATTGTTTATAACGTTGATAAAGTACCAGATGGCAACAGGGCTTAATTTACATAATTTTTTACCCTAGAGTCCAATAAAACTTTTATAAATTTTTAATAATGATGATTTGAAAGAAAATAATCTAATTTATACTCTTCTGCGTCCGCGTTTTTACAATCAACTAAAATATTTTTCATATTACTTGTAAATATTATACAGATTTATTAAAAATTAAGCTTCAATAATTATATATTTGACCTTTGTCATAAATACCTGTTGCTATTATGGTTATAAATTTATTCCATTCTAACATTACAAGAACATTAGAAAGAAACAATTCAAATTATGTATATTACAAAAATGATTCTAGAAACAATTTGCTGTCATTCCATATTAATTAATATATTGTAATGTAAATAAGTACCTATTTTAGTTTTGAATTGATTTATAAGTAGCGAATTTGTTTCTATTTATATTATATTTCTTCGGCCGGCATTACACTATAAATGAACATTGACAAAAATCTTTTATACAAAATATTTGAAAAGAAATTTGATAGAGTATTAGCTTTTCTTTTATAATAATGAGCTAACGTTTATAAAAGAAAAGCTATTACAAAATCACAATAATCTCGTCAAACATTTTTTTGTTATAAAAGTACTTTGTCAATGAACTTTTATAATGTAATTTTCTGTTTTGTACTATATAATGATTTTTTTATATTTTGGCGCTTCTTTATGAAAGCGTTTTTCCGCTAATTTTCGTCAGTTGGCATGACTGCTCCCAGCTTCCACGTTCTGCGATTGCGCAGTGTCAACCTTTTCAACCAACCAGATGAAAAACAAATCTAAATGATAAACAAACAAGAGTCGTCGGCATTTTTACTTGAGTTGAGAATTTGATATAATGTTACGTTGTTTAAAGAGTGATATTAGTTAATTAGTTGTGTTTCTAATAGTTTATTAGTAGTGGACTAAGAAAAAAACTTTTCAAACTTTAATAATAACAAAAGTTTTGTCAAAATGGAGAGACAAGATTCAAGAGGTTTCGTTCCTCCTTTTGAGAAACTTGCTGTTTTAAAAGCATATAAGTGCAGTTCCTGTAATAGAATATATTCAACACAAGGTAATAACTTTATTTAAATTCATTTTTGTAACAATCAATGACACGTATTATTTTTGTTTCAATAAGTTAGGTTACACAAGATCTATGTTTATATTTTGTTTTGCCACACATGTTGATACAAAGTTATGCATTCTTCACACAAACATTTTATTGTTTGGTCTAGAAATAACAACTTTTCATGTACAAACACCTTCATTGATATATTCTATTCTTATTGTTGCAGTCTATGCAAATTCGGTTACTGGTCGTATACCACTTCTTATGCCATGCAGTCACACAATTTGCGAAGAATGTCTTTCCCATATGGCAAAAACAAAAAATATATGCTGCAAAGTTTGCCAATACGAGGTGATATTGGAAAATTTAAATGCCTTGGCAAATTATTTCCCAGTTGATCGGTTCATGTTTGGATCGCTAATGAATTTAAACATAGAAGTACTCAAAAGAAGTAATGCAGAAAAAAGCAAACATACAGTTTTGCCCTTCAAACCGGCTGGGGCTTCAGTGAAACCCACGAAAATATTGAAAAGAGAACAGCACAGCAAGGGTGAGAATTCAACTGCTTGATCGGGCATGCTTCTTATTGTAGTATTTAGTTACATATCTATCTCGCCGTTTATCCAACTTGGGTGTGGCAACCTTACATATTGTGAGCAATTACAGGGTGTTCCAAATTGGTTGGATGGGGCATCGGAAACTTAGAGCTACGAGATTTGTTAAATGGGCAATTTTGTGCAGTTTTTAATGCTTTTTCAGTTGAGAAACATTTACTAGTTTGAAATTTATTTAAAAACGAGGAAATCGCGATTTAAAAAAATTAGATATTTCCTTAAATATAAAAGACTAAAAAAGCACAACATTATTTATTCAAAATACCATGTAGATCCTATAGTTTCTGAGATTCCCATGCGAACCCAATTGATTTGGAACATTGGGACATGCTGTAAACATTTTTTGACAAGATATCATTTATAAATATTGTAATTAATTATTTAATAACAAATTAACGTTCAATTACAAATAAATTAGGTACTTTAATTAAAGATTTCTTGTCGACAAGTCATGTTCCCTTTAAAATTCTTAATATGGTAAATTAAAAAAAATGACTGAGAATCAGTACATCGAAATATGTCCTGTATACATAATGGCATATAATAGAACTCAACTTACTGATCATGGAACAAAAATAATTTTCTGATTAATTATAAATGAAATATAATTAAATTTTAATTAATTATTGTGCAATGGCAAGAAAACTGTTTGATTGATAAACCTGGAAACTAAATTTACGAATTTTGAAAAAAATCTTTCAGTTCCTTGATCAGTGACTTAAAATATATGCACGAAGTTGTGAATCATCCTATATATATATATATATATATATATATATATATATATATATATATATCCTCAAATAGTTTGATCCTTCTTTAACACTCTGTATTTTACCTTGTGTGCGGTTATCAGCCGTCAAATTTCGGTTGTTACTTATGGTTGTTAGTGTAGAGTACACCACAGGAGGGATTTCCAGTTAAACAGCAAATCTAAGTTATCAGCAGTGTTGTAATAGATAACAATATTTTTATCTAGATAAAGATATAGATAACATATTTTTTATTTATCTAGATAAGATAATAGATAATCATTGAAGAAATTATCTAGATAAAAGATAAATAATTTTTATCTAGATAATTATTAGATAAATCATAGATAATACAATAAAATATAAATGACACGTTCTAAAGTATAAGTTTGATTAGATACATTTGAATTCGATTAAGATTACAAAAAAAATTGGTTCTAATTTTACAAAAATTATTATCTAGATGATATTTAAAAAATAGACAAAGATAATTTGTATTTTTATCTAGATAAGATAATAGATAAATAAGAAAAAATTAATCTAGATAAGATAATAGATAAAAATATATTATTTAGATGATGTATCTAATAGATAAAATTATCTAGATAAGTTACAACACTGGTTATCAGTAATATGATCTTGATTATTTATTTTAGATATTTCCCCGGATAAAGAAGTGGAACTATGTTCACAAACAGGGTGTTCCAAACGCGCCGAATTCCGTTGCATCAACTGCACAGAACTCTACTGCGTTAAGTGCGACAAAAGAGTCCACGAATCTATTAAGATTCTCCGCCATCATAACCGGTATCCTATTGGCATCGCCGATTTGGCAGATTATAATGTCTCATGCGTTACTCATTCTGATAGTGTTGGAGAGTATTCTTGTCTCACTTGTGGGATTATGTTGTGCTCCAAGTGCGTTATCAAGAACCATGCCGCTCACGAAGTTATCGCCATCGAAGATAAGGTAGGAGAAGAAAAGAAAATATTTGCTGAAGGGTACAGTATTTTTTTTTTAGAATGCTCAAGAGTTGGAGACCTTCAAGGAGGCGCTTCGCAAGGGCAAGACCGTTTTGAAGAGCATGGAGTTCACGCAAAAGGTAGGATTTTTTATTTGTCAATGATGTTTGGTCTACAATTATTGGGGTGACTTATAACACTACTCTATGCAAACACTATACAAATCTCTAAAATCCGATAGCCTAATGCCCTGTTCACACATGGACACACAGAAGACACACACAAGCGATACACAGGCAACAAAAGCAAAATGACGAATATGTGGAATGTTTGAGGCCTCAAAATTGATTTTTTCTTTACTTATATACGAGGGTTGTCCGTAAAGTAAGGTTCCCAGTGATTTTTCACAGTGTAAAACATGTTTCATTCCATGAATGCGTACATTTTTGGAAAGATCAGACTTTTACCTATTTTTCTACATAGTTGCCACTGAGGTCAATGCATTTTTGCATGCGGTGTACGAGCTTTTGAATGCCCGAGTCAAAAAATTTGCCGCCAAGCCACGCAGATACGTCCGGAACGCTCCTCATCATGGAAGTCAGTACGCCCGTTCTTGAACTCTCTGCACCATTTGCGCACGTGTTGTAGGCGGGCGTACTGACTTCCATGATGAGGAGCGTTCCGGACGTATCTGCGTGGCTTGGCGGCAAATTTTTTGACTCGGGCATTCAAAAGCTCGTACACCGCATGCAAAAATGCATTGACCTCAGTGGCGACTATGTAGAAAAATAGGTAAAAGTCTGAACTTTCCAAAAATGTACGCATTCATGGAATTAAACATGTTTTACACTGTGAAAAATCACTGGGAACCTTACTTTACGGACAACCCTCGTAGAAGCCACAAAATAGCGGCGCCTCTATTATACAAGCAACACACACACAGTAATTTTTACTTTGCGTGTGTGTGTCTATGTGTGAACAGGGCATAAACAGCAAGGCGCAAACTAAAACTGCGGGAACTGTCTTTGAGTTCCTTCTGATAGATGGCAGCAAAGTGGTTTGCAACATCGTGTTAAAATTTTCCCAGCGGTACTGTAACAATGGTTTTTGAAACTATACTCCTAACATATTGAACACGCCGGTCAAACATTAATAAACAATAAAATAAAAACTGATGTGGCCAGTACACAACCTTCCGCCATATCTAAACATAAAAATAAATAATAAGTGGTTGCCCTCGTGTCGTCACAGCGAATCCCAGTGTGAGTCATAAATTAATGACCCTCTGGAAGGAAGCTGTTATAGACACATTAAACTTCTCTCTTTATAAAAATAAATGTAGGTATACGTAAAATCCGATGTCCATTTAAAATATACAAATAAAAATGTAAAATATACAGAAATTTGCATCACAGGAAAACTCTTCTGTGTTGCAGCCACCCTCCGTTCAATTACTACATTTTAAAATCTTCTTACTTATGACTTATATGGCGTTAGTATGCCAACGTGTTACCCGTCTCACATGTCATCATGTCAATAACTGATTTTTTCATGTTTCATTAAAAGTTTATGGTTTTGTTACAACGCTCGAATCACCTTAAATTTTACTACTTACAGTTCTTTAATGCTACCAGATAAAGATAATTTTTTATAACGTAGGTTGCAAATAACTTTTCCCCTTTCTTTTTACTTGTTAATAAGAAATGTTCATTCAAATTCTCAATAACACATCTTCTGTATTAAAAGAAATCAGAGATTCGAACCGAACCGGTTCAGGTTTGAAAACCGGTTCACTTTACTGCTAATAATTGTTCTATTTTTGAGCTATTTTGGTCCAAGATAAATATTTTTTTAGTTCATTTCCTATCACTTATTAATAAACTCATTATTTTAACAAGCGTTTATTTAAAAATATTATTAACAATTAATATACAAAAATAATTACATAAAAATACTTTTTGATTACTACTAAAGATGGGCATGGTTACAAATGTTTTAATACTCTAGATAAAAGTTACCTAAACCGGAAGTAACCTTATATTATTATGATTGACTAGAGTAAACAGTAACTTAAAACTTATGTTAGATAATTTTCTAACTAAAATGCAACTAGTCTAACTATACAGCAAAATATTCATATATGGCCATATGAAATATTTACGAAAAAGCATTTACATCAATTAACTAATGAATCAAACACACAAAACAAACATTCACAGATATTAATAAATATTATTGACTGTCTCTACTTTCTTGGCTGATTTTTGTTGTGTGCTCCTGTGTTTCGGAAACTTCTTCCTCCGATTCTAGTTGGACATCTTCAAGTTTGTTGGCTTCTAATTCTGCAGCATTATCTGCTGGTTTTTCCGTTTTCCCTTTCTTTTGCTTTTTCATTTTGTCTTCCATTTCTTTGAACTTTAACGCCAGGTACCTAACGCAAAATGGATTAAAATCTGGTTTGGTTTTCGTGTGAATGTAATTCTTACCTATCTACTAATGGCCCGCTGTAGTCCTCGGGAAACTTCGGAGTAAATGGAAGAATGTATTTGTATAATCGTTCGTTCAGCACGTATAGTTGAGTCGTTGTTGCACATTTTACGTTGTACCACCAGTCGCATGTTAGTGCCACTTGGCTGAAGATTGTTCCGTTTGGACACAGGAACGATGCTTGACCCCCGTTTAAATCACAGTAATGCCATACCTTAAATTACAACAACAATTCATTAATAACAGTAAAATCTAGTAGTAAATGTATTTATTAATGTTTTTAAAATAGTTTGTCGGGAAATTAAATGAAGATACAATTTGGTGTGTATAAATTTGCATTTTGAATTATTTTGATTATATTTTTCGTTCCGCAGCGTATGCGTTTTTAATTTATAATTTAAGAGGCCCAATCTACCTCCTAAAATCCAGCATAAAATGTACTAACGTAGCGAGTGTTTTGTGGCCAGAAAATCAAGAAAGGCTGAATTTACAGTTGTCTTTTTAAAATTTTAATAAAAAAATTGTACATGATTTAAAAAATTCATAAATATTTTCAATTTATGCAAATTTTACACGGTTATATCTCATGATAGAAATTTATTTTTAAAATTTTAAAAACTGAGGTTGGAAATATAAATAAATTCTAGTTCTTTGAATGACTGGCTTCATTGTACACCGTAGTTACAAAATTTGCGACGGTTCGACCATGATCTTGGTCATTATCAAGCAGAGAGTTACATTGGTTATTAAGTTTCGTACAAAATTCTTAATTTTTTCGTAATTTACGGATCTAGAAAACGGAAACCAAATTTAACTTAAAAATTGTAGATAAAATTATGTTAAATGTTTACTTTTTAATTTTTTTTAGATTTTTAGACATTCTGCTCAAGATTTATTCGTAAAATAAAAATTGTTTACCATTTTTTAAAAAGAGTTTTTTATTGAAACTTCATGTTATTTGAAAGCGATTGTGAGTACTGATAAGCCTTAATTGTTCTTAATAAAGCTGTAATTAATTTTTAAAGTTTGTGTAACGTAGATGTATAACTGAAATTCTTCTCAAACCATGGGGCTGGAATTAAAATGTACTCATGTAAAATCAACTGTTTCTAAATGTTACAAAATATAAAATACAATTTGGTAGTTTCTTTATTACTGTTAGTAAGAATACACGTGAAACGCATTATTGTGACGATGTATCGTTACGTAAAATCTCAAATATTTAAAGAACTATTAACTTTTTGAAAACTTTTTTCATGGCAATAACTCATTTTTGAGATCTTTCAATATAATTAACTGGATTGCTAATTTGCTACTATGGTAAAGTACCTTATTGGAATTGATTAATACTCTGGATGGATTATACCATTAATAATTATTTGTTCATAGCATAACACTAGTGGTTATTAAAAAAGTGCACAAAATAAAAAAAACATACTTGACAATTAGTATCCGGGTCTCCGAAAAATCCCTTATACCTCTGCTTCTTGCAATTAAAATTAGTCTGCGGGATCAACGAATACGCCGGATAATCAATTCCAGGTTTCCCAGGAGTCCCTCCTTCCGGTGTATTAGCCGGATAGCTCTGACTAACCGTTTCCGGAAGAATACTATCATCATAATCATCAACATTCTCCTCCGAATGGGGTTCAGAAGAATCGTCACTTTGTTCTACCACAATCGGCCTCTGAAACTTCTCAGTTTGTTTCAGAGCATTCAAAATATGAACAAGAGTTTTAATACTGTTGTCGATATTATCAGGAGTTAATGTTTGTGGAAGTGTGTTGGTATCTTGTAGTTGTTTTAGTATTACGCTTAAAGAATGAGGGTTGTTTGGAGCTTCAACTTGAATTGGTTGTTCTGTTGGCTGATGGTAGATTGGCCGGTAAGTTTTTATCGGAACAGGTCGATAAATAGGTCGAATTATTATCGGTTCATAGTGTTTTTCTTCTTGGTTTATTTGTTGCGGATGTTGGTTAGACTGTATTTGAGGCACCGGTTGGTATTCCTGTTCGTATTCTTTAGCTGGAACTGGTGCAGGAATTTGGTTATACGTTTTCAACGCTTCAAAGTTTTCATAATTCTGTACTTTATTTTCATTTGAAACGTCTATATTGGCTGGAGTATACGTATGGATATAAGTTTTAGCTGGTTTATAATTTTCAGGCTCATAATTATCAACTGTTACATATTTGGTCGGTCTAGGTGTTGCAAAATTTCTGGTGTAATACTGCGTAACAACTTTAGGGGCTTGGTATTGAGGTATTGTTTCATATTGAGGCGATTTTGTATATTGAAGCTGTTTTAGTTGTAACAACTTATCAAAAATCGTGCTATAATTCGGTTCTTTGTTCTGAACAGGTGAAACAGTCTGCACTTGTGGTTGTGGTTGGTTCAAAACCTGGACCCTAATCGGTTGTCCTTGTGGTGCCCGAATGGGAGTAAACCCACCTGGAAGTTTATTATTCTCCGAAAACGGAGTATATCTCACTTTGGGTTGGTACAAAACCGGAGCAGGCTGGTTCACCTGGTTCACAAGTATGTACTTCCCCTGATACGGTTGCACCGTGATCTTCTGTGGAATCACCCGGTATTGCGGTGGTTGGGGCGGTGGTTGTGGTTGAATGTGGTTCGACGGACGGTCGTAGTTTCTTGTTAAGTAAAATGTCATGTAGGGAATGAGACGGCGTTGGCGTTCAGTTATGTTTATGTGATTTGTTGATGCTGGAGATAGTTCTTCTTCTTGGGTTATGTTTGGTGGTTTTGGTTCTTCTTTTGGGGAGGAACTGGTGGATGTGATGCCGGTTAGCCGCGATGGCAACACTGGAAAGAAAAAAATAATTAGATTTTTTTACTTTGTTTGTGAATGGATCATTGTATTTATTTGTGGATGTTCTTTTTGATTTTAGCAGATTGCCAAGTGACAACTAAGGTTAGCATTTATTCTGGTACATATTTCACATTTTAGTTTAACTGCACAAATCATTTATCATGTTAAGAGGCCCGTCTACTACCTAAAATCCAGCATAAAATGTACTAACGTAGCGAGTGTTTTGTAGCCAGTACAAGAATGGTAAAATTTTATTTCAACCAGGATTTAATAGAGAAAGAATGGATCTACAGATGTGCCTTTTTAAAATTTTGATAAAATAAATGTACATGAATATAAAAATTCCGAAAAATTCAAAAAAAATTCCAATTTTATGCAAACTTTACACGGTTATATCTCATGATACAAATTAATTTTTAAAATTTTAAAAAGGCACATCTGTAGATCCAGTCTTTCTCTATTCAATGTTTATAAAAACATTATCCTGAATTCAATAATAACCTGACAGTTTACTCGCAACGAAAACACTTTTACAGTATTTTTCAACTTCAAAATGACATTGCATTGCTAGGATGCGGCAAAGTACGAGTTTCGGGCTGGTTTCAGGCAGTCCTAGTAGTGGGGAAAAAGTGGAATGGAAAAAAGTTAAATCGAGAATATTCTAGGAATTCGGTAAACACGTAGACGAGCCGCTTAAGTTTCATATTAGGCAAGGGAAGAGTTAAATGTAATTAAATGAATAATGGTAATGGTACATTTTACAAAATGTGGCACAGTGTTAATTAAAAAATATAAATGTTTCCATTTGCTGGTCTAGTACCTTGCCAGTGGCAACAAGGAAACGTGTGAACCATAAATTATAAATAGAGCAAAAGTAGCACCCCTTTCACTTTACGTAATCCTGTAATAATTATTACACTCGTGTTCATACGCGAGCTTTTTTACCTCTGCTGTAACTGGCGGATACAGAGACAAAAATGCAATTATTGAAATGATGTTATACACGTATAGTAATTTTGCATCGTTGCGATTGTTGTGTATGATATGAAATGCAAATAAATTACTGTATGAATGAATTAATATAACTTTGTAAATTGGATATGTAGAATATGAAATAACTAGAGAACATTTCTTGCTAATTTTAATTGAGTTATGTAACAGTTAAACAAATCGTTGACTCTGATGAAATTATATTCATGATTTAATTCAGAGTACTGTTCCACATTATTTTTAATAAGTTAATTTAGTTAAAAAAATTATTTTACCAGGTTCCAGCTATTTTCAGTAAATTTTATAAAATATGAAAAAGAAGATTTTGGAGAAGCAGTCAATTTCATAAAATCCAATAAAATACTATTGTTTCGACTACAAATTAGTGTACCCGTGAGTTGACGGCTGGTAACTGCACACACAGCATACCTAATAATAGGGTGTCTCAAAAAATGTACTCACACTTCGAATTACGAGAAAAATATTATTTATAAGCATAAATTGAAATGAAATACATTCGAATACAGAAGACAAATGTAATTGAAGAATCATGTTCGTAAATGTTCAAATTGATGACCATTATTGTTCAGACAACGCTGATAACGCGCATTAAGAGATTCGCAAACATCACGAAAGTTAAAGTGTGAGTACATTTTTTTGAGACACCCTGTATTTCAATTCCGATGACTCAAAATATGTGAGGTTGCTACACACAACTTGAGTAAAAAGACGTGTGTAGGTACTCTCAATTAAAAACTAAAACAATTTCTTAAAGTAATAAACATAAATTGTAATAAAATTTTAAGATCATTATATCTTAAATCAAATGACGTAACAAAATCCTATAGATCAATTCGGATCATTTTAATGACAGCGGATCACCCGTGGATCATAGAGAAAGCTTCCGGCATTAGAAATGATTAATCTTCAAATCAGAACCATAAACTTTATTTAAATATATAAGCTGAAAGTTGGCTTTTATATCTACAATAAAATTCATTATATTAACAAAGCAAAATATAATTTATTACAATATAAATATCGAATTAAGAATAAGAATCTTGATAATTTTACTGGAAAAACTCGAAATTCCAGTCTTTATTGATATCACATTGCTGTAATTTCGCGTTTTCTTGATTAAAATTCATATTTAAAATAATGCTGTGTAAATATTGAGAAACCTCCGTTTTGGTTACACAAACCAAACAAAAAAATTTACCAACTTCCAGTGAAATTTTCTTGCAATGTCAACCATTACCATTATACTTGTGGAGGTCACGAAGTATACTAAAGTTTGACGTCAACAAAATTTGTCAGGAAATATATAAAAGTACTTTGTTCGAAAGTCATTTTAAAATATTAAAGAACCTATTTGATATTTTGAGATTTGTTGAATGAAGCATGAAAATCGAATGAAAACATTTTATTTGGCGATAAATATTTTAGCGCGTTCAGCAAATTTTGATAAAGGATTTAAAACAGAATGATTTCATGGGAATAGAGCACTAATGAAGTGTCTCTATTAGCCAAAGAAGCATATTTTATTACTTAATTATTAAACATGCATTAACTGCCATTTTTAAATTTTTTTTATACATGTACCTAACTCAAAGATTATGTGGAAATTGACTTAAGACAAGTAAAGGAATTATAGCTTCATTTGACACGATAGTAAGTGACTAAAAAACTTTTACTTTACTTAGAAAGTGCCAATAATTTTATATTTGTAAAATACTGCAGGCTGCATATACAATTAATAGTTATAACTAGTGTCGACATATTTTTAAACATATTAAATATTAAATAAACGTTTTTTTATGTCGCTAGTTGACAACTCATGTACGAACATTTCACTTTAACTTCACAAAAATCTTTCCTGTGGTGTACTATCCACTAGCAACCAGAATAGGCTTTAAAAAAAGAGTATAATAGTTATTATGTAACAAGGGCATCATGATGATATTTATGCTCATCCGAGGGCGACATGTTTACAAGCCCAAGGGCCTCTGGCCCGAGGGTCTGTAAATCGCCCGAGGGCTATAAACATCAATGATGCCCGTGGTGCATACAATATTTTGTTTTACTATTTTATTTAAAATATTGCGCGCGTGACATTTCGCTTTGACGTTTCGAATTTTGTTAATATTTTTGGTATCCTAGTAACAGACAGAAAATATATTAATTTAAGAAGAAAAACATTAGTGATGTCTCAATATTATCTCATGGCAATTTCTTAATGCCCTAGGGTATAATGTTGTATATAACATACCTCGTATCCATGACATAATTAAACAATTACATACTAGGAAGACATAAAATCATTTATTTTTTTAATAAATAAAAGTCATGATTATTTATTTTTTTAAATTTTTGGTAAACAAACCGGGACAAATGTTATTTGTAAATATATAGTCTCTCGACCGGCAGTGTGTGATTGTCGTTAAATTGTAAAAACATCGTACATTTAAAGCCTCATTCACATAAGCATTTAGTTTTAAGGTTTACATTTATGCTTACGTTTAAGAAAGTTTAAATTCATATAACTAAATACGAGCATTCACACTGCCCACTTTCAAGCACTGTGAATGCTCATATTTAGTTAGATGTATTCAAACTTTCTTAAACGTAAACATAAATCTAAACTTTAAAACTAAATGCTTATGTGAATGAGGCTTTAGTCGCACTCGAACATTCAAACAGTGTGTTCTGGTTGCATACATAATCTCTCTGTTGCCGCTTTGAATTTCGCACGGATTGAGATTCTGGCTGCATACCAAGATGAATCGGCCGTAGTCGTTGAATTCCTCTAATAACATCTATGTTGAATGGTTAGCAAAAATTAAAAATACATACAAAATCTTTAGGTGTTAGAATAGCAGGAAACAAAAATTGTGCTATCCGCAATTCGGGTCACGAATCCATGAACCAAATAAAAAAATCTGACGTGGCCATCACACAACCTTCCGCCATATCTAGACTTTAAACAGAAATGTATACGTGCAATCCGGTGCCCATTTAAAATATACAAATAAAAATCTAAAATATTCAAACACAGAAATTTGCATCACCTGAATAAAAAGATTCATTCACAGGAAAACTCTGCTGTGTTGAAGCCATCCTCCGTTCAATTACTACATTTAATATCTTACTTAGGACTTATATAGCGCTAGTATGCCAACTTGTCACCAGTCGCACCTGTCAATATTTTTTACGCAGAAACAAAAATCAACCGATCATGGATTACAAGATATCAACGTTTTATTTGATAAATTTATTTTTTAAATTTTACTGCAGTTCTTTAATGCTACCAGATAAAGACAATTTTTTTATAACGTAAGTTGCAAATAACTTTTCCTCTTATTCTCATTACAAATAAATACTATATTTTTCCAAATTTATATACAATTTTGACAATTAACCTTTTCAATCTTCAAAAAATATCACTTCCGATGAAGATATTTGTACCAAAATCTAGGGAGCTCTTCCAATTTATATACAAATGTTAAATACCAAATATCAAAATTTTCGAGTAATTCGTATTTGAGTTATGCGACTAACAACCCTTGACCACACACACACATACACACACACACACACACACACACACACACACACACACACACACACACACACACACACACATACACACACACACACACACACACACATACACACAGACATCATCGTGAAACTATCAAAAATGAGTTGTAAGGACCCTAATTCGTGCTCATCCACTAAAAACTCACTACCCGATTTTTTGCATGATTCCAATACCTTCCTTTACAGGTAAGCGGAAGGTAAAAAGATAATTTCGAACAGAACAATCCATTTGATTTGCTCTTAAACTATCATCAATCTCGTGTTCCGATTTAGCGATTGAAGATAACCATCTTCTAAAAATAAAAGCGTATAATTTGTTATCGCGACCTTCTATTTCCTTCCACTTAATGACACATCTAACATGCGTTTGTAGTTGACCAGCATTGACCGTTAGTGAAAGCGAACTTTATTTCCATAGACAAGACATCCATTTGTAAATAGAGCTCTAAATAGCATTTATCGTATTTTCGACCGTCGACCGGTCACGATGAAAATGGAAAGCAAATCTTTAATGTTTACTTCAAGACGCAATGGTGACTTAATGACTGGAAGTGATACTTCCGTGATATTTGATGATTTGATGTCATTATTATAGAGTGATAATGATATGGCAATGTGATATTTTGATATTTATATTTGGGAGTTTGAAATTACAGGTTTTTGTTCACAATTCTTTTGTCTAATTTTGGGCGTGAGTTTTTTTTATTTCTCAATTTACAAGAAGACTTTTACTGAAAATCGCATGATACAAATAACAACCAATGGAAGAATTGGTTACAATGATAGTAACAATAGTTACTTACCTACATACAAATTTAGCGCAGTTTTTTTACCTCTCGCCTCATATTCTATAAGAGAGGTATTGTAATGGGTCAAAATTTTCGAGTATGAGTTTTTGGTGGATAAGCACGTTTCAGGGTCTCTAGAATACGAATTTAATATTTTCCCGATGATGTCTGTGTGTGTGTATGTGTGTGTGTGTGTTTGTATGAATGTATGGACTGACGATTTTTCGTCCACGATAACTGAAAAAGTATCAAACCTTTAATAACCAAATTTCATATTTAAGGTTTTAATAAGGATCTTAATACCGGATAAGATTTTGGTAGAAATCCGTAAACCGGAAGTAGTACTTTTTGGAACTTGATATAGTTTTTCTTAAATAAATTGGTACATTATTTATTTATGACAATTTTTGCAAATAAAAATAAAAGATAATATAATTATCTATGGGTACAGTGAATTTTAAATACAATTTGCTGAATCTGGTAGTATTTAGCAATAAAATAAAGTGCAACTAAGTACCAGTATCTTGTTGTCCATGATATGAAATTTGTTTTTACTCAAAATTATAATGACAGTGACAGTACAGTTGACATCTTTTGCTTGCATCTTGGTTTACATTATCGTTTACATATTACATGAACATTAAAATGTAAGTAAAACTATTTATTAGATTAGTAGAATAAGCAGAATTAGGCGAGAGGTCGTGTACTGGCCACAGCAGATTTTTTTACTATACCTCATTGCAAGCTAAGAAAAAAGCGTTGGTAAGATAGGACGATGATGTTCTTGAATCTAATTGGCCGAGATGAGAGCTGGATTTACACTAGCAAACATTTTCATTTCCGTTAACGTTATACTTATATCTTCATATTTTGAATTTCATAGTTATACATCATTAAATTATTTTATAGATGACAGTTTTATTCACAAAACGTCTTATTTAAGTTCGCACCGAAGTTTGAACTAATAAAATGTGTGTGTGTGTAAAACGGACTGCATTTGCAGTGCCTTCTGCGTTTTTCTTAGCTGAAATGAAGTACCTACAGTAGCTTGAGGAACTTAACTGTAATTAATAAGTGAAAATTTTTCTGTCTTAGATGTCAATTTGACATTAAATTAAAAATTGATTAATTGTCATGTTCAGTGTAAATAAGCAATTATTAAACTAAATGATACATATTTATCAGCTCTCATGTACCACTCGAGCTGATTAAGACGTTGTTGGAAAGCATTTCTGGAAAGAATTTATGCACATTTGAGATTATAAATGAGAATAAGCTTTATCAGCTCCCATGCACCACTCGAGCTGATTAAGACGTTGTTGGAAAGCATTTCTGGAAAGAATTTATGCACATTTGAGATTATAAGTGAGAATAAGCTTTATCAGCTCTCATGCACCACTCGAGCTGATTAAGACGTTGTTGGAAAGCATATCTAGAAAGAATTTATGCACATTTGAGATTATAAGTGAGAATAAGCTTTATCAGCTCTCATGCACCACTCGAGCTTCTTAAGACGTTGTTGGAAAGCATATCTAGAAAGAATTTATGCACATTTGAGATTATAAGCGAGAACAAGCTTTGAATTTCTGTATGGCGTAGGTACTTTGCATACATTTGCCAAGTTGCATTTTATTTGCAATAGTTCCGCAAGTAGTAAACGCACATTCAAATTGGCACAGTCGATTACAGTTTACCGGAGAAATCCACGTGCCCTTACGGGTCCCCTTGGGCGCATAAATATACAAATTGCCGTCAAATTGAATCGCATCGAGCAAACTACCTTCACTTAGACTAATGCACTTCGATCGGCAAAGAATTTATTTCAGATATTTATTTCCCAGACTTCAAATTCTGATATAGGTACAAGCGGGTACAAGTAATAATTATTATATTACGAGCCTCGTTCTCGTAATTACAATATTTACAATGTAGTAACGCCTGCCGGTTCGGTTATGCCGCAAAGTTTAAATTAAATTAAAAACACTTAATCGCTTATGTCAATATCTTCCAACTATACTTCATTTCAGCTAAGAAAATAGCGTTGGGTTAGATAGGGCAATGATATCCTTGAATCTGATTGGTTGAGATGAGAGGTAGATTTACACTAGCAAACATTTTCATTTCCGTTAACATTACTTATGCCTTCTTATTTTGAATTTCATAGTTACATCGAAGTACTACATTATTCTATAGATGACAGCTTTATTCACAAAACATAACTTATTTAAGATCGCGTCAAATTTTGAACTAATAAAATATGTGAGTGTAAAATTTACTGGCATTCGCAGTGCCATCTGCTATTTTCTTAGCTGAAATAAAGTATAGGTAGTCCATCTAAACTGTTCATTACGCTTTCTTGTGCGGTGACTGCCACATCTAAAAGTTGTAGTATTAGAGTCAGTGATTTAGTTTTTTTTCTTCTCCTTCTTCTTCCAGAAGTGTGTGATTTTTAAAAATTGTAAAACGTCTTGTAATTAAATCGCACTCGGATGTTTTAAGCTGATCATTTGATCGTATTTATGGTTGTATAAAAATCTCTCCGTTGCCGCTTTGAATTTCAAAGGTCGTCGCACGGTTTGAGATTCTCACTGCTACAAGACGAATCGCTCAAAGTGGTTGGATTCCACTATAAACATCAACCACATTCTATAATAATTATTGTAAGTAAATCGTGTTGAAGTTACCGTTACCAGTAAAAAAAGTTACAATCAGTACAAAACTGATAATTAAAACAGAAAGTTGTGTAGGTATTGTAAAACACCATAATATGTTAATAACTAAGTACCACTTATTAATTACAGTTATAAAAATGTAATTAACGCATATAGTCCATTAACTAATATTGAGATCAATGACAGAATAGTTTAATTATTTTATTCTGTCACGATATTATATTTGTGTACACAAACCTCGATAAAATCTCTTTAAACATATAATAATAATGTTGTAACCTAGAGTTTTCATATTTTTCACTATTAATTATAATTATCGTCTCTTTAACATGCCACGAGATAAGAGAGAGACAGAGCACCATCCTCTGGAGAAAGGATCAATCTGAGTCACCTTGTTCTTGTTAGCCATTTTTATTCACTTGTTTGTACGTAAATAAGTTGTGAGAAAATTGACAGAATATCTAAAATGTAAGAGATGATTTTTACTTTTTGAGAAAGGTCGTTCATCTGACCTTGTCATGTAAGAATATTATGCAAATGGTTCGGGAAATTTATGCGATTTTTTCTCTGAGAATTTAATTATAAAATGAATAGTGTTTTGTTACTGAATTAGAAAATTGCAAGTCATTTAATATGTAGTCATAACAATAACAATAGTTATGCAAAAAATGTGAAATTGTTGCAGTGATAGATTTTGTGGGAAATTTAAATAATTACAAAAAATTTTGTTGTTAACTTAAACATGTTTTATGTAGGAATATAGCCAAAAATTTTAAATAAAGAAATCGGTTTAGGTCATCTCCTTCAGAAAACCGGAAATCGTGCTTCAATACAGAGTGTTTCAAAAAAATGTACTCACACTTTAACTTTCGTGATGTTTGCGAATCATCGTTGTCTGAACAATAATGGTCATCAATTTGAACATTTACGAATATTATTCTTCAATTACATTTGTCTTCTGTATTCGAATGTATTTCATTTCAATTTATGGTAATAAATAATATTTTTCTCGTCATTCGAAGTGTGAATAAATTTTGTGAGACATCCTGTAGTTATCCTGATTTGCCATATTTTTCAAGGCACAAATTTATATTTCAAAAACTAAATGAACTGCGGTTTGCAGTTTCATTGAATTATTTTCAATTTTTAGAATTTGGGTTAGGTAAGATACTATTGAACCTGATTAGTCAAGGATGAGAGGCGAAATTACACTAGCAAACATTTTGTAGTTAAGTCTGTTATGATATTACCAACCTGACATAAACGTCAAAAAAGAGTATTCAGAAAGAAAAGCTACATGACACATATAAACTATTATGCCTATGGCACACCGGTCGAGGAGCATCGAGGACCATCGAGTAACTCCTCGATGAAACGAAAGAACGCACCCGTCCGCGATGGATTTCTATTTCATCGGTGACAAATACATCAAAGTTTTGCGCGAAATCAAATACAAAAGATACATCTGAAATGAGATACATTCGTTTCATCGAGGAACAACTCGATGAAAATAGCGGCGCCCCTATTTTTCGTCGAGGACGGGGTGCGTTCTTTCGTTTCATCGAGGAGTTACTCGATGGTCCTCGATTCTCCTCGACCGGTGTGCCATAGGCATTAAGTTAGTAACACAATATGAAGTTGGTAATACAATATGAAGTTGGTAACACAATATTGGCAATCTTGGTAAAATAAATTCATATATTTAGCAATTGCATGTTGCTCAGTGTAAAATGAAAAAAATGTCTTCTGCAATTTTCTTGTTAACTCTGATTTGAAGATTGCAGTTGTCTGTTGCACTTGCTCAATGTAAAATGGGCTTTAGATTTTAAGATATTATGCACCATCAAAGTTGCCAATAATAAATTATAAAATGTGGAAAATCAGGACAATTCGAAAACGAAACGAAATATCAAAATGCTGTAGAACCAAATTTTTAAGCCTTCCAATTAAAATTGTGATCATACTAAATGATATAACTATTCAACAAGAAACATTGATTAAATTTAACCATTTCTTATTTAAGGCCTGGATATTTTACAGATAGCCTGAATTCTTAAAATAACACCGATTTAGCATAGTTATGCGTCTTTCGCAACTCAACACTTCTCCAAATCAGTTAAATCCAATAAAGAGCAAACCGAACGTTTATAAAGCCACTGGCCTCCGTTTTCTTGTTATACTCACATAGGATTATGCAACAAGTAGTGTATCCGGGCACTTATTTTCCTCTCCTGCCTTATAAGTCTCTGGAGATCGACCAGATTTAGCGGAGTTTATTTTATTACTTTCAGCACTCGAACATGCAAATGAATCGCGTAATTTTATCGTTAAACGCTGATTATATTTCTGTGATTGCTGGACAGTTGAAAGTATTTAATTGTTGTTTATGTGGATGTTTGTTTATTTTATTTGTTTTAATTGAGTTATGATGATGAGAACCGTTTCTGCGGGTAATTATTTTATTAAGTAGGTGAAGAACTTGTTAATTAAACTGACGGTTAAGTCAAAGAGCTATTAAATTGGTTTTGATTGGTTTGTTTACTTCTCTGATGCAAAACATTCGTGCCATATTTATTACGACTTTTATCCAACTTGGCTGTGACAGATTGTATCAGTATACAGGGTGTTTCATAACTTTGAAAAACCTAGATACGTTAAGAGTATTATACTGTTTGATATGTTCATTAGGAATCGAAAATAATTTTTCAGAGCATTCATAGAATTAAGGGCAGTTTACTTACACAGTTTTATTTATTTTAATTTTCAGTGTCAGCAAAATTAATTAAAAATAAATTATAAGCAACACCATTACGTAATACATGTAGAATCAAAAGGAATAAAATAAATAATGTTTATTTAACTCAAAATGTTTTCTTAACCCTGCAGAACTCGCGCCATTCAGGGGAACGCGAGCACTCGCGCGTGAGCTTTTCTCTCACGCTTCATATTTTTCCATATTAAAGCTTAGGATGTGAATAAAACCAGTATTTTTTAAGTTGAAATCAATATTTAATCTTTTTTAAACATTTTAGCTGCAAAATGACCATTCAACAAAGAAACAATATTCAATAATAAATATAACAAAAATATTTTACTGCAATGTTATAGGAAGTTAAAACATCTAGCATTTGCTAATAAAACAAAAATAATAAATTGTAATACCTAGGACCTAATGAAATATAAAATACTAAAAATCCTATATTTAGTAAAAAGAGTCCTCCAGGGTTAAAATAATAACATATTTTCAAATTTTGGAAAAATTCGTTTTGATTTGCAATTAGCATATCAAATAGTATTTATATTTAACGTACATTACGAGCCCCGTCTCATTGAAGTTGGCCCAGACGTAAAAAAGTAGTTTTTTGTTGTACAAAAGTTTAAATAAAAATTAAAATACAAGTATAATATACTGTATCTTATATTTATAGAAAACTGCAATATATTTTACACAGTCTCAAATAAAATTAACAGTCGATACTTTATGGAACCGAATAAAAAAAAATCAAATCCTAAACATACTTTTTTGGAGAAAAATATCCCAAATATGCTACAGTCTGTGTCACAATTCTTTGATTGTCTTTGCATAGGACGATTTTTCAATTTTTTTTATTCGATTCCATAAAGTTTTGACTAGTGATTTTATTTGAGAATGTGTAAAATGTATTGCAGTTTCCAATAAATATAAGATACAGTACTTTATACTTCTTGTATTTTGATTTTTATTTAAACTTTTAAGTACAACAAAAAACGACTTTTTTACGTCTGGACCAAGTTCAAAGAGACGGGGCTCGTATTATGTACCAGAAGTTGTGATACACTCTGTAGATATAGATATAATTCCGTGTGTGCGGTTACCAGTCGTCAACTTACAAGTACTCATGGTTGTTAGTGGAGACGTGAAGCACATGGGAGTACAGTTAAACTGAATTGTCAGAACCACATGGTACTTTGCAAAGTTCAGCGCATTTTTAACTACAAACTCAATCTTCTTGAATTTTCGCTAATTAATTTAATGCTGTCATACCTATTTAGTACATCTCGTCTTTGATATTACCTAGATTAAATAATTACTAGAATATCAATTCTTTGATTCTCAATTCAAACTACCCCAATTATGAAGTTTCCACCTCTGATCCAATTCTCCTCAACTGCAACTGCAGCTATCCTATTCATCAACCAAACATTGAATAATAAACATTAGAACATCGGTATATCTACTCCCAACATTTGCATATATCCTTAGAAATTATTTCATTATAACTACAAATAATTGCATCGACGACAGATGATATGAACATGTCTTTCTTGTTTATAATTTCAATAGACCGGCAGAAATTTCTTGACAATTGCTCAAGTTTCGGATCGCTCTTGAACGATAGGAAGTGATAACAATTATCTAAAGATGTAGTAATATTGGTTTGTGTTTTGTTTAAGATTTGGTAACTGAATTGTACGGTTCAGGAAATGGTTTTTTAACGGTGAATTAACATATTGTATGATTGAATATGTAATAATGAATTTGTTTGTCGGTTTTGTTTGGTTAGTAATCTTGACCTACTTTTAGGTTATAAATAAAAATGAGAGTAAATTTAGTTTCACGCCAAATAAGTCAGAAAATAATTAGTCATTATTTTAATTAAATTTCACATTTGAATAATGTAATAACACTTCGTATAGGACAAAATAAATCGGATTTATGAGCAGCAAATTATTTATTTTATCCAACACCTCTTAATAAAATCATAACTGGTGATTTTAAACAAGCAAAGTAAAAGATAGCCCACTAGTGGCTTTGATCAAAATTATACCCATACTTGTGGATAAATTGTTACTTTGCTTGTTAGAAGTCACCAGTAACGATGTTTTAGGTTGGAATTAATTTTTTTTTAAATATTAAAGCAGTTATAATAAAACGTTATACTTCACATGTGGGCAAAAAGGAATGACCCACTCGAGAAAATTATCTCACCCAGCCTTTGGCCTCGTGCAGATTTCCCTCGTAGGTAATTCCTTACTTTGCCCACTTGTAAAGTAAATAACTATTAATAAAATTGACTAGGAAAATATTCTTCATTTAAACTGTCTGAAATTTTTATCTCGTCTTGTCTCGTCTCGAAATTCGATACAAAATATCGTACACATCTCTTCTTATTTTTGCGAATTGACATTAAAAGTTGCTATTTTTTAAATTGTTGATAGCCTGTGAAGTGTCTCTTTTAATGCCTAGGAAGTACAAATATTGTTAATGCCTAGGCAATAAAATTTGTTACAAAAATTTGTCTACAAAATATGTCAGTATATTCCCATTTGAAAAAATATAACTTTGTGTTGTAACTTGAGAACCACTGGTTTAAAAAATTATTTTATTTTTTAATCAGATGTTTCCCTTGGTCTCCTACAACTTTGCTTTATAATATTTTTTTGTAACTAATAATATAAAAAATATAGGCGGTGGTTGGTTTAGCTGTTACACCCTGTATATTTACTAAATGAAACTACAGATAAAATAAATGCAAATATTAGAGGATAAACCTCATTTTATCGTACAAAAAATTACATTATCCTTTAAACGTGTAAACTGACCATCTACGTGATCACCCCTACCAATTACGAAATCAGGATTAGTTGTAACAAACACAAACATCACGTATTATGAATCGTATTTCCATTTCTGTTACAAATCACGCACGCACACGTGAAATAAAAGCTATGTGCGCGTGAAATCACGCTGTTAGTAAGCAATTCCACAGCTTATCAGAGAAAGTACTGTGAAAAAAATGCTGTTATGATCAACACGGTTGACAGTAGCCATTGTTTTCTATTAAATGTTGAGAGAAATTAGTTTATTAGCTGAGGAATTGTTTGTTTTGTTGGTAAATTTTTCATGAAAATGTTTTGAAGTTTGGAAATTGTTGCATTGTGGTCACTACAAAAGTATTATTATTTTATGATGAGAAATATTTAAGTTAATGGTATTAGGTGAGAAAAAAAATCTGTTTAAGCAACGTACAGAAATATAAAAAATTACAGCAGGTATCTGAAATTTACCTTAAATATTTTATTAACACCAACACTAACTAAAAACTTAGGTACCTATAGTATTATTTAAGCCTCATTCACATAAGCGTTTAATGTGAAATTTTGCATTTATTTTTAAGTTTAAGAAACACAGCATTCACATAATGAACTTAAAATAGCTTTAGTAACTGGTAAACATAAACTTAAAGTTTGGAGGATTCAAACTTTAGTGCTACAAAGTGAAAAGTGCGGATGCTCGCATAGGTACATGAATTTACTAGTATATTTTGTAACAAGTGTGGAATGAAGCATTTTCAGCTCGAGTGGAAAGTTTGTGAGACGAGCCGTAGGCGAGTTTTCCGGTTCCACGAGAGCGGGATAGCCATATTCCACACGTGTTGCAGACTATACTTTCTCTACGACTTTAAATTTAATTGCATTAAAAAACATAACCTAAAACTATTAAAATAAAAATAAATGTATTTATAAAATAATATTCTACATAAAATTAATAAATAAATAAATATAAATGTATTTTAAAGCTACCCACCAACCAAAAACATTGAATAAAGTTAAATTATTATAACTCGCCACATTTCATTCCATCAGTGACGGAATGAACCCAGTCCGTAACAAGTTACAGAATGTAACCATTCCATAATTGAAAATGATGTGAGAATGATAACTTTCTATAACAGTCGTATAGAATCATTATTAAACATAAACAGAAATGTAAACCTTCAAACTAAATGCTTGTGTGAATCAGGCTTTAGAGTTTAATATTAGTACTTATTTACAACATTTCACTCGCCTGCGAATCGTATAATTAACATTTATTCTCGTTAGTAACTCCCATCGTAGAACTGTATAGTTATGATATTCTCATAGTCTAGGAAAAATTCATTTGCTATTATAATTGTGTCTTACATTTTTCAATTTTATTTTTTATAAAGTACATATTGAGTTTTTAGCAACCTTATAATTCAAAATATAATATTCTTTATTATGTAGAATATTATTAATGACAGAGAAAGTTAAATTACATGTATCTAATCAGAAATTTTGTTACCTTATATTATGTTAAAAATTGTTATTAACAAAAAAATGTAATACAAAAAATACAGCATAATTTGAACCAAACTTGAGAGAAAATGACTTATGGGAAGTATTATATAAAGTTTAGGTTTTTTAAGTAGATAACGCTATTAAAAAATGTTTCTATTTAATATTTTTCCAACATCATAGCTACATTGCTAGTTTCTCCAATAAATAGTGAAACATTTTCTTCATGTCTCATATGTTTTTACCAACGATCTGATATCATTTCAGTCACGATTATCGTCTATCGTCTAAAAATATAGATCAACTTTCTTCTAATTCAGCGCGATCTAAGGTAATAAATACGTAAATAAACCCGTTGGATATAAACAATATTTAATAATAAATAGATGAATTGCTAGAATCTTGCGAGCAACTTTCTACGCGATTTGATATTAACACTTTGCTACTGTATTTATCGAAGGCAGTTATTAGAAAAATAATTTATTAGGTTGTTACGTAACCAGAGAAATATAAGGAAATATCAGCGCCAAAATATAATAATATTTAAAAGGAATGAAAAAAAGGATTTTTTTAAAATTCCAAAAAAATTTATAGGTCAAAAAAGTCTACGTACGTTTAGTTCACAATAAATTAAGTTGGGATATGCTATAATTGGTACAAGAAGTTACTGGCCAAAAAAGTTTTTATAAAAAGCAAAAGGTTAAGGAGGTTGAGTGACGCCTGCAGTGGCGTACCCAGACATTAACCTTGGGGGCGGATATAAAAATAAAAATATTTTTTATAATTTAAAACATAATTCGCTCAACGCACGTTGGTTAATATCATTGCAATTCGTTCAGTTGTTGTGATATATTTTTACAATAATTACTAATTCACTAATCAAAAAATGCTTGGTTTGTTTACATTTTTTTAAATAATAATAATAGTACACAAAATCTTCACGAAGTTATTTTTAAAGGTGTATAGGAAAAAAATATTAAGACTAGTTCTACGAATTTTTCATCATTTTATCATATAGCAAAACAAAAATTTAGTGAATTGCCATAAGAGTCGATGTAAAACGAACGTAATCCAACATTCTATTACTCAAAAACCGGATAGACGAATTTTTTTTCAGAATCTCAATAATGTAATAAAGGCACTATATAAATTTCAGCCTCTCATCATCATTTTAATATATGGTCACCAACCTCCTTAAACCTCATGCACGTTGCAATTCTGCTTATTGTGTATGCAAAAGCGCGTATCTTTTTTCAGTAGGAAGTGAAGATTTTGACATAATGTTGAAAGAATGTAAAAACTTGTTAAGAAAGAGATAAGTAGTGCATTATACAAGCAACGACCTTGCGTAGAATGTATAATGTAAATGTGAAATCAAATTTACGGTGTATTGTATTTTTTATGTCGTGAGCTTTTTGCGATAATTGAAAATGAAAGAGAAATTCGCCAATGAAATTGAAATTTATGGTTTCTGCAAGGATAGGCCTGCAATTTTATGGACATCCATTTTAAGGGTCTCGTATCTCGTAAGGAGAAAAAGGTACTAGAGTTTTGTGAAAGAATTAATCTAGGATTATGCCCAGTTAGAATTCTGAAAAAAGCTTTGAAATCCATATAAAAAATTAATGAAAAAGTGTGTTTTAAGCAATTTTTTACATGCTTTTTCTTATTATGAAGAGATTTGTTAGAAAATGTAACTCGGCATAATCCTAGTTGCATTCTTCGTCTGTAAATAAATTTATGAAATTTAGCTTTATCTATAAAACTTCGTGAGCATTGTAGAAATTGCTAGAATGCTTTTCCGTATTTTTAGCGAGCGTTTCTATGCATTAACATAGGACAAACGCGGTGTTGAGCTACACGGAGACGATACCCTTAACGATTCTATATAGTTTAGACCTGTCTGGTAGCAAAATATAATAAATTAACAATAACAAAGAAAATATTAAGAAAGTAAATCTACTTGTGTTTTTCTGAATTATTTCATTACAAGAAATCAATTCAAATTGATATATTTTCTAATTTGTCTAACTCGACAAATAAGTAAATTACCTCCTATAATAAGTGCTCTTATTTGTGTAACGATTGAAATATTTATTGAACAAGATTGGCAGCAGTAAGTGTATACATTTAAGAAAATTTCAAACATGCAATTTTAATAATTACAGTTATTAGTTTATAAACATTCGGTTTTAATAACACAAAATAGTTGCGGGTAATTATTTTCGATTGCACTAAAACTAGATGCTTCCTTATAGAGGAACCAAAATTGGACTAAATTGCATCTTCCGAAATGTTTCACGTCGATAAGTAGTAATTATTTTTCCAAAAGAAACAAGAACTAAACTGAAACTTGCAAGAATATTATCATTATATAACTTTGTCGTATCGTAGCAATGCAATGTCATTTCGAAGTTGAAAAATACTGTAAAAGTGTTTTCGTTGCGAGTAAACTGTAAATTTTAAAAATTAATTTCTATCATAAGATATAACCGTGTAAAGTTTGCGTAAAATAGGATTTTTTTAAATTTTTCGGCATTTTTATATTTATGTACAATTTTTTAATCAAAATTTTAAAAAGGTACATCTGTAGATCCATTCTTCCTCTATTAAATTCTTGTTGAAATAAACTTTTACCACTCTTGTACTGGCCACAAAACACTCGCCACGTTAGTATGCTGGAATTTAGGTGGTAGACGGGCCTCTTAAGCTAAGGCAAAAAATACTTATTTATGCCGTTTATACGTGCTTTTAATTTAATTGTAAAATTTACCAAAAAATTGAAAGTGTATTTTCATCAGTATAAATTTCCATAATATTCATTAAAATTCAATTAAAACTAAGTAAACCACCTTCTGCTGTATCTCGGCTTTAAAATTTAGAAATCGGTTCCAAAAATTCACCAAATTCACGATGACCAACTGTCGTTGTCATAGCTCTCACCCACATCCTCATGTAGGTATGTTTGTGTTCGAGCAGTTTCCATCATAATTGACTCTTGCTCTGTTACTGGGTGGAGTCGAACTCGGTATATGTAACATCTGGTGCACTCCATGTCACGGCCAAGGCCAATTATAATGAAAGTAAAATCGTAAAACTGAAGAGTATTGATCAGTGGAAAGTTCTGCCAAGAGGGAAAATTATAAGAGACATAAAATTAAAATGACTGGAAGAATGCAATGTGATTACAATTTGAACAGGGGAGTTTAAAGTTTAAACTTTCAGCAAATGGTCAATGATTTTTTAAAACTTAAACTGGTAATTTTTTATTCACGTGCTTATCTAGTTTTGGCATTTTTAAAAAGGTCATCACTTTACTAAATTATTTTGATATAAAGTTGATTCATAAACTGGGAAAATATAAATTTTTCCAAAATCGTTGTTATTCAATGATAAAACATAAGCAATTAAATTTGCCTCAAATTGGCCTCTTACTACGATTGTAAAATAATATGCAGAATTAATACAATACAATACCAGCTTACAAACTTACATTTTTCAAATGATGTATTGTGCATCCCGTAAATGTAACAGGGATTTTCGGTGTAAGCACAAAGATCATAAGAAAAATGTGAATTTTATACCATTTATAAAACCTAAATACGTTTCATAGTTATACAGGGTGTCCCATGAAACTGGTTAAGCATGGGGGTCTCGAGAACCATAAAAGATATGAAGTTGGTTAAATTAGACAAAAGTTGCAAATAATAAATGAGTTATTTTTGATGATTAGACGATTGTAGAAAAATATTGTGTGCACCTCGTCGGATAGAGCTTATTTATTGTACATGGCGAGTCGTCGATCTCGGCTTCGCCTCGACTGAACAAGTTTCTCGCAGCGTGCAACAAACAATGCTCTATTCACTATACGTACTTGATACACAAATAACTAATTTATATGCCGATTTCTAAATACAATTTACTGAAAAATAACACATTAATTCAGAGTTTAGCAAGTATCAATTAAAAATAATTTTAATTATGTGTTTTTTATGGCAGGACCAGTACCTAATAATTACATGTTTGACATTGTTTTGATTTCAAAATCAAAGTTTTGTCGTTCGCTATCCGCTTCAGGCTTATTACATTGAACCTACATCTGTTTATTATAGTATCCATATTTAAATTTTATAATAAAAGAAAACATTCTAATTCTCAGCCTTGTTTGTTTGATTTTTCAAAAAGATTAATATTTTTTAAGAATTCAGTAACATCTGAATAAAATTAATTTTAAATAAATCTACTTTAATTATAATTGAAATATATGATGTTTTTATATATGAGTGTATTAACAAAGGATGTCTTAATGCTTCTATATTTTTATTTTTTGTCTTTGGCCTAGAAATTTGAAGTAAAAAAATTGAAAATGATGTTTTTTGCGGTTTTTTGTCATTACCTATTTGATATTATTTTTTTCGGTCACTATAAATGACAAGAAAAATTGAAAAAGCAAGAAGCATGCAGCTAAGCTTCCTTTTTCGAATAATTTTTGTTTTACTTAATTTCTTTAAAAAATACAGAAGTTATGGGAATCTGGAGCCATGTTTACAGTATTTTTCAACTTCAAAATGACATTGCATAGCTAGGATGCGGGAAAGTACGAGTTTCGGGCTGGTTTCGAACAGCCGTAGTAGTGGGGAAGAGAGTGAAATAGAAAAAAAGTAATATCGAGAGTATTCTAGCAATTTGAAAAAAAGGTAGACGAGCCTCTTAAGTCTTAAATATTTTGTTGTACCTAGTGTCATGTAAAATTAATAAAATCATGTTTTTGAACTTCTGTATATTAACTAATATCGGTGTACGCATGTATCAAGTGATTAGTTTCACCCTCAACATATATTTCATAAATTATATAATTTGAAAGCTGATTAGAGCATACTTGAGTTAATTAAATACTCAAGTACTTACTGCAGATGCCAGTGTTATATAATCTAATACACTTGATGTCAAATTACAGAAGTGAACGTACTAGTTTACTCAGTTACCAACTTACTTTTGATATTTTTTCGCTATTTTATTCACAATCACAACCTTGATATTTAATACATAAATAATTATAGCAGAACTGATAGAAACAAAAACCGTTAATAAATTATTCCAATCATGATTTCAACACCTACATTGCAAAGAACATAGAACTAATAAACTTTGTCTTACCGTCCAAAAGTACGTACGATATGTCACATTCGTATACGAATTTTTATGCGTATTTTAAAAAACACTCTTATAAAAGTATGTAATTCAAAATATTATAATAGTTATTTTATGTAAGGGTGTAAGAAAGCTTTTAAGGCTTGAGACGTGATTTTGAGCCCGAGCGTTAACCGAAGGCTAAAAACACGTCAAGAGCCATAAAAGCAAGTTACGCCCGTGGTACAGTACATACCCAACTTATGCACGGTTCAATATTTTCTAATAAATTAATTAATATAATTTACTTGTTCAAATTACCAAAAATTTCGAAATTCTTTTACTATTGCTAAGACCGACAATAAACAAAAATCTAAATGTCAAAGTTGTCATTATTGAATTAAACATTTACAAGATAATTTATGTTAAATGTAAGTAAAAATGAAGTTATTTAAATAAAAAATGGTACAACTAATTATGGAAAATGGTTATTTGTAGGATTATTCGTAGTTTATATGAGGAAAATTGAAAATCTAAATTGTTTGGATTGATTTGACGTTTTTTTTTTATAGCGCACTGCGCTATAAAGTGGTTCGTGGGCTATAAAGTGACGTTTACGTCAAAGAAATTAGCGTATAAGTGTCAAATTATGATATGATAGTGCATAATAGTTATTTATTTTACAAGTGGGCAAAGTAAGGAATTACCCACGAGGAAAATCTTAACTCACGAGGCCGAAGGCTGACTGAGATAATTTTCTCGAGTGGGTCATTCCTTTTTGCCCACGTGTGAAGTATAACGTTTTATCCAACATCTCTTAATAACTGCTTAATATTTTAAAAATATTAAGTTTCAACCTAAAACATCGTTTCTATGGTGACTTCCAACAAGCAAAGTAACAATTTACCCACAAGTGGGTATAATTTTGATCAAAGCCACTTGTGGGTAATTTTTTACTTTGCTTGTTTAAAATCACCATAGTTATGATGCTTTTATTAAGAGGTGTTGGATAATAGTTATTTGTGTATTAAGAGCGTAAAGTGACTCTTTGTTACTCGCGCACGGTAATTGCAGCGCGAGCCGAAGGCGAGAGATGCAATAGTGCAAGAGGAACAAAGACACTTTACGCTCATAATACACACATAATTTTATCTAAAATTATTTGTATAATAATAATAGTATTCAGTTAGTTCAATCTGCGTTCAATCAATTTATGTTTTATTCGTAACCATGACGATACCAACAATATCGAAATAAATAAATAAAAATTTGTTTGATTCTGTCATTTTCTTTTATTTTATGTAATCAAAAAGTACTGCTATGACAACGCGCAATAAAATGTTTTTTTGCTTGGTCCTCAGTAACAATCAACTTTACGTTGACAATTGAAAGCATAAATATAAACTTTTCATAGTAGTCGTAGATTAAATATATTATACATCTATACCGATGAATCACAGTATTTCAAGCTTCTCATCCAAGTTGAGCAAACCGTTTGACTTCTGATGTAGGCTTAAATTTTTTAAGCTAAATGAAAGAGAATGGCGGCTATGGGAATAAGAATTATCGCTTTAAGTCGCTAAAATCGCTATACTTAGCACGTGTGCCTTATATCGTTATCATGCAAGTACATATACGTCGCACAATAGCCCAGTTCAAGTAGAAAATAAAACTTTCTTAAGTAGGTATATGGTTTAGCAAGTTTTAGGAATTTTTGTTGTCTGTATGTTGCAACTAGTGTTGGCGAACATGCTCGATTTTCGTCACGCTCACCGGAGTTTTGCATCACGTAATGACGATTCGCAAATGTTTTTACAACAGTTTTATTAAAGAATCGCAGAAACTGTATAAATCCTGTTTTCCATATTCGGAGAGTCATTTTTCATGGCATTGAACTTGTGGTTTCTATTTGTTTTGAAATTCAAATCAGGCAGACTTGCCGAGAAATTTTACAGAGTTGCTCCAAATTTTTAAGAATCATTAAAAGAGAATTTCTAGTAATAAGGAAGTTATAATTAGGACCACAAAATTATGAAAAATATCATAATTAAGTTATGTTTCACATGCAAATTCTGTTTTTCAGGAATTTGAAATTTTAGTATGATGTAAAAATTTGCAGGAACTTGTATAGTTGTTTATGTTTCAAAAGCACAGCATTAATAGATTTAATAAAATAAAATTCATCGAGAACATTAATAAATAAAATTGTTGAACGAATTAGAATAATACTAGTTTATGTTTGGTTATTAAATCCAAACATTCATTTTAAGTTTGTTTTCAGTTTAGTAGGTATTACTTTACATTAACTACTGAATTGGCTTGTTGGACAATGAATATTCTCTTACGATTATATATCCGAACATGAATTCTTGTAGGATTCTTTCTTGCTTCGCGATCCTGGAGAAAAAGAAATTCTATATTTTGAAGCTATCAACAAATTAGAAATTCTTATTTGCTTAAGATTCGTCGAAGATTCAATTTAGCGCCGCCGCTTTTAGACAGGCAATTCTCAACAGGATTCTTTTTCTCAGGATTCAGAAGCATGAAAGAATCCTCAAAGAATTCATGTTGAACAGGGCTTTATACTCTTAGTAGCCTTTTACTAAGTAACGTAGGTATAGGTACATAACACATTTTATAAAATAAAATTTTTCTGATAGCTGCCATTAAAAATTTACAAGAGACTCTTTTGAAATTAGGAAGAGTAAAAACAAAACTCAGATTTACACTCTTAGAAAATCCAAAATAACACTAGAATTTTGTTTTCAATTGCAAAGTCTCAAAGCACCTAAACTGAAATTCACAAGTTATTTAATAATTATTCTGATACCAAATTAGAAAACGAAATTAAAATTATATTTATAGAATGAATTTTCAAAAATATCATTTTGACAGTTAAAGTTAAAAACAACAAAATATTTCAAGCATTTCTTGAGTAAGGGAAACCTAGTCATTTTCTCCACAATTTTTACAATCCACTCTTTAATTAACCTTCTAATAACTTAATTAAAATCGCAGTCTTTGCAATCACTAACTAATGTTTTTCTTGGTGAAAATCCCACACATGAGCGTAATTCAAGTGTTGGTACGTACCACACGTACAGATGAAGTGAGGGTATTAAATTACGTCTGTCGTTTGTTTGGCTTTCGCGCGACTCGATCGTCTTGTGTTTTCTGTTTGCCATCTGCCGTGGCTGGCTACTGGTGATAAGGTGATATCTGGGTATCTGTGTCGATGTTTCGTCATCAGTTGACTGGACACTAGACAAGTATTTACTTGCCTTTACTGGAATAGTTAATTAGATTTGAATCTTTGAATAATTGTAATTGATTTTGTTGGCACGTCGAAGAATGTTTGTCATCCTTAAAGGCATTGGCAAGTTATTTTCGATATTTTTTAAATAGTATTAATAAATAAATTATAAAATTAGAAGTTGATTAGTTTTTGTTTCAAGTATGTAAGATTACTTATTACAAAGTTACAGCTATTTGAAGTTAGAGAAATGACGTCATCTCAGCCGAGTAGGTACCGCAGTCGGTCAGTTTGGCTAGGCACAACGCGTTTGTTGTTTTGCTTACAATAGTAGGCAGAGCTATTGTAATGACGTCATCTCGTCAACTTTAACGAACTTATATCTCGGTAACTTGACCAGTATAATATTTTTGTATTCACTATGTTTCTCAACGTATACAATGTAGTTTTGATTTCTGTAAAGTCAATTTTTAACTTGCCAATGCCTTTAACAGTTTTAAACATATTATAATAACAATAATCTCTGATCATTCCACGGTAATTAAATATTAAATCGTCAACTACTGAAGCTCGGAACAACATTATACAGGGTGATTCATCGTAACTTACTTATTTCAAAACGCAATAATGCCTATTTTATGAATCATAAACTTTTTATTTTATGTAGGTACATATCTAAAGTTTTGTTTCGCCCAGTTTTCAAAATCATATCAGGTAGGTGACGCCCCCCATTGTCTATACACTGAATAAGCTTATTTCTGGCATTTGTCATAACCCTTTCCAGCATGGCAGCGGGTATGTTGGCAATTGTGGCCCGGATGTTGGCCCTCAGGTCTTCTAGGGTCCTTGGACGGTTGACGTATACGCGGGATTTCAAAAACCCACAAAAAAAAACAAGGAGCCAAATCGGGTGAGCGGGCTGGCCACTCTAAATCGCCCCTTATTGACATGAGGCGCTCCGGGAAGTGTTCTCTCAAAACAGCCATCGACGCTGCTCCGTGCTCCAACGCATGATGGCGACTGACCGGGTTGGAACAAAACTTTAAAAGTGCACCTGTCGAATGAGATCACTCTCTCCCCACTACGATCCCTACAGCCCGAATGGCACGCATTTTAAAAAAGCAAGTTATGTTGAATCACCCTGTATAGTTGGGCGTTTGTCACATCATTTCAACATATGAATATTTAATTTCAAAGTTACTTATTCAACTTAAAAGTCTATTCTTTTGATTCTTCTCGCCTTTGGATCTTTGCCACAGACTTCTTTCTTGTATTATGTGCAATGCTGCGAATGAATAGCGAAGCACACGTTTTGCAAAATATTCGCACGAGATTTAAATGCTGTTTAGAAAAACAAACACCGTATACAATTTCATTGTTTGTGGCGTATTGTTGTTATGGTAACATTGAGAGTGTAGTCGAGAGAATTGTATTATTGTAATTATGTGGTGCATAAAGTATTTTGTAAGAATTTGAAGAGAGATTAAATGCTACATTTACAGTATGAAATATAGCATTTAATTATTATTAAATACTGGGGAAATTTACACAATACTTATATGTATCTAGGACGAAAAAAGGAGCTTGAAGTTGCGACTGAAACCTCTAGCCAAGGAAGTAATTACTATATTTATGGCTTAGTCTCGCTAGTGCATTATTGTCCTAGGGCATTACAAATTTCGATGGAAATATTTAAATATCATATTTAATTTTTAATATTAACTATCCACAAGCATGAGTACCCATGAGTTGACGACTGGTAACCACACACAAGGTATAATACCGAGAATTTATTTTAAGGTGAACATGAGATTTACGAATTTGACAGGAATGTTCTTTTTAAAATGAAACATCATAGAAAATAAATTTGAATTTGTTAATTTGTGTCACACTGCTGTTACTTGAAAATACAATACCTACTTAGAAAAATTAAAATTTCAAGTTGCAAATGTCTCTTGGTTCTATTACAGCTGCCCAAATACCTTATTTTGTTCAAGAATAATTTAGTTAAGAGGAGCGTTCGGAAAATACCGAACTCCTGAACGTAAGTCGTCATTTCAAAGTAAGGCGGGTTCAGATGACGTCAAGCCCTTCTTTTTGCAGTCAATCGAACAAAAAATGTAGGTAATGAAAATTGAGTATAGAATGTACTGGCTAACTAGAGACTACAATTTCAACAGCGAAAACATAGCATCGTTGTCCCATCATATCTCATTTAATTTATAACACAGACGAATGAAAAAAAAACTTCTTGTTAACAAAGGTCCAATTTATGTCCCTCTGTTTTCAGAAATTTAAAATAGCTTTTTGTTCACCAGAAAAAAAATCTTAAAAATCGAGAAAAATGGCCGATTTTAAAGTCATTATTTTCCAAAATCATAAGTTAAAGAAGAAAAATAAAAACAGAGAGACCTTCTAACATCTTTTGGTGACTTGTTTATATGTTGTAAATAAAGTAAACACCACTAAATACCAAATGATCATAGGACGCGCACACCTCTGTTTAAAAAAAAATTAACTACCAGACGAACCCCTTAAATTGATTCCCTCTCTTCCAGAAGAAATAAATTGATGTTGCATATTTATCTTATTGCTATTTTCTACCTTTATAAAATGTACAGTTCATGCAGTCAGAGTTGGTCGTAGCCAAGAGAAAAACCGAACTATATACACTATTTCAAGGTACCGAAGCAGTTTTTACCAAAAAATTTCATGATAATCTTCGCTCGATTAATATTGTATACCAATTTAAAATGCTTTAGCCCTGCCATCCCTTATATCGCGTACTGTACTCAGAGTTTTTATAAACAAAATATTAAATATACTCAATTTTAATAAATTCACTATCTTGGGTGCCAACCTAACTAACTTTGCCATTCTCTTGTTGAAAGTCAACCACTCTCAATTTTGAACTTGTCTTTATTAAACCTTGTAATTTTTTACCAATATCGAATGTCGAGAAACCAAACATGAACTGCAAGATCACGACCTTGTCTCTAAAGTAGCAAGTGCCATTTTATTTCGCTAATAAGAATTAATGTTGCAAATTTGTGTCGTGGGTGCAAGAAAAGAATGGAACAAAAAGAATTTGTAAATGTCAAAAGTGCGGCAAATCATTATTTGATAATGAATCAGATACATTAGTTATTGTCTGCTTTATTCATTTGTTAATTTGTGGACAAAAAATAGAGCAAAAACAAATAAATTGTATTTATTTTAAATGTCAAATCAAAAATGTTACTATTCCAGGAGTATTGTAAAAACTGGTAAACTTCGGCACAAAGGAGATCGAGATACATGTTTCAATTATTGTAAATGAGATCAAATTGAACTTGACATTCTAAGTAAACATTTACTTAAATTAATAACAACTATAAACGTACCGGATATTAATTTATAAGCCATATTCGTTTGTTTAAAGGATTTACATACAAATGTATCAAATGTAAACTGCAAATACGTACATAAATCAATTCAAATTACAAACAAGATTGTTACAGTATGAAGCATTGCAAACTTACCATATTTGATATTTTTTCTTTATGACACTAAGCAGTAATAGTCCAGTGAATTTATAATTTCACTTCAGAAACTAATATCTGAATCCATCCCGAAATAACAGCTGAATAAACACAAAAATTACTAAATTTTACTAATTGAGAGCCTCAAAAATTATAAAAATAATAAGTATTATAGATAATTGTTATAGAAATCATATGCCCGGATGGCGATATTTTTGTCCGTTAAAATCTGGCAGTCATTATTGTGTCAAGAGAAAATATTACCACTTGATTGAAATTACTAAAAATTTCCTAAACGCATTTTTATTATTTTTCGAAAACAGGTTAACTGACATAAAAATCCCATGCATCATTTTTATTAGTGATGCCGCCGAGACGAGAAATTTCTCGTCTCATTCTCGTCTCGTCTCGAAATTACGAGACGAGAATCAGTAAATTTCTCGTCTCGGATTTTCGGGGTGAGACGAGAATTCATAATTTTGAGACGAGAAATACCCTCGAGAACTCGAGAATTCTCGAAATTTTTACTTAAAAATATCTTTTTTTAATCAAGAATGAAGAAAAATTACTGGGATGCACTCAACAATATTTTATTTCTCAGTCGACTAGTTTCGACGTCACATACGTCATCATCGGGAGCTACATTATTAAAAGAACAATCAAGAATAGTGAATAGTTATTTACGAACCAAATGCGGGAAGATTTTGATCCCACATGAGCGGTTTTTTGAAATACGAGCGAAGCGAGGGTTTCATTTACGCGAATGCTGGGATGGTGTCTTCCCGCAAGTGGTTTGTACAATGTTTTTTGTAACGAATAAAACTATAATCAAATACATTCAATTTGTAGTTGTAGTCTTGTAGTCAGATCATTAAATTTGAGGTTACGATGTTTTTTCTACTCACTACTACCGACAGATGGCGTGCTGCACACAAGTTTTATTTTTAAATATTGGCGGTTTTCGGTGGTCATCACTAATTATTGGCTATTGTAACTTATTTAATTATTCATTTAGAAAATATTGTTGAGTTTAATAAAATTAAAAATCTTTATTATCCTAAGTCGCACACCCATGAACTTGGAAATCAAACTTTTCTTCCTAGAAGTCTCGTTTTAATAGCATTTAAGAAAATTGCGGGTCACGTGACTGTCAGTTTGTTTTGATCACTCCGATCACTCTGTACAAGTATTACATGTGTGACATGGGCATGACGTGAAATCTAATAATTCTTGCAAAAATCGTTACGTTGCTCTAATTTTTTAATTTGAGACGAGACGAGAATCGATTTCCTTGAGACGAGAAATGAACAGCTGAAAAATGACCGAGACGAGAATACTAAAAATTCTCGTCTCGAAAATTTGTGATGAGACGAGAATTGACTATTTCTCGTCTCGTCTCGTCTCACGGCATCACTAATTTTTATAGAGAATTTTGTGCTCTATAACCTCATATAAATGTTTTTGTCTTAATGATAAGCTAAAGATGAGTTACACTTAAAAAACCAGAAATAGCGGTCATTTTTTCAAAATTTCAATGACTTCCGGTGTAGTGATTTCCGGAAACTTTTGATATGTTAAAACGCACATTTTTCTGTATTGGATTCCGTCGAGAAAGCTTTTGTTGCAGTTTGTCCGAAGTTTGAGGCATTTTTATAGTAAATTCCCTGGACTATAAGCGATTATCGTAATTTATTCAAATTTTAAAAATTAAATGAAGAGAGGTACATTTTATTATTTGAAAATAATGTTGTCATATTTATTTTATTACTTCAACAAAGCTAGGGTTACCATATTTGTTTACCTAGAAAAGAGGACGCCGAGCGAAGCGAGGTATATAGCGCCGCAGGGGAAATTTTTTTAGAATGGGGGCGAGCAATTTTAACAAAATTGGCATAAACAAATATCTTAAAGAAAATACAATTATAATAATAATAATCCAAATTCAAAACACATTTAAAAAAAAAACTAACAAAGCTGAATAACTTATCTACTTCAATAAAAGAAGTAACTATTGCAGCAGTCGCCACGAAGCCAGGTTAGCCAACCGGACATGGTGGTCCGATCTGCTAGCGAGGTCGTGGGTTCGAATCACTCGAATCCCACTAAGGGCATTGTGATTGTCTAAAAATTTGATTTGAATATAAAAATTGTCACTGGCTAAAATCAGAATCAAAGGCGAATTTTTCAAGTGAGATAAACAAAAATACTTATAACTTATAATATGTAGTATTAAAATAGTGCAATATTTTGTATTGTACCTTTCATTTTGTACTTTTCATCCGCGAGATGTCCCTAATTTTAACAAATTAAAATAATATTTTTTTTCGTATTACGGTAAATACCGAAAAATTATCAATTTAAATATCAGAATTTCTAAAAAGAGGACAATTGTATTAAAAATGAAAAAAGATACCGGACCCGGACATCTACCCTAAAAAAGAGGACATGTCCGGGAAAAAGAGGACGTCTGGTAACCCTAAAGAAAGCTGTTAGCAGGAGTAAAATATTATTTTACTATTGGCCAAAATCAGTGACTAACAGATTATTAGTCACTGCCGTCAACTATAATTAATAAATTAATGCATGTATATTACTCAATAGTTATTAAATATTTAATTTATTTAATTAATTGGCATTTAATAAATTATCCTTCACCCCTGAGTAAATGAAAAATAAATCCTTTGTGCAATTTAGACAGGAAACAAAAATCCAAGGCTGTCTGAAACAGCAAAATTTGTTCTAATTTTAACTGAGTTCTAAGTTAATTAATCGCGAAAATATATTTTATCATTATATTTTCTTGTATCAAGATTTCTAACTTCTTTCTAAAAATAAAATATTTCTATTTCTGATAAATGAATGAGTCCTTTTGTTCCACGTTTGCTTATTGCATGCAAACACTTTTACTAGTGACATTCAAAGTCGATTTTGCGTTTCCCGCGACCCGGATAAGGAAGCTACGTAACACTATAGGAATCTGTAACAATCGTTACACTTCAAATGTTTTCCTAGTGAAGTGGCTGACAAGAAATCAACATGCGTATGAAAACAAAACATCTCACTTTGCTGGACTTTTTTCTTCGGCGAGAAAAAGATCTCATTCTTCAGATATTATAGTCGTCCAGTTTTTTAAATATTTTTTTCTACAAACACTATTAAAAATTAAACTTTTAACACGGCCTACTGCTGTTAAAAATGCAATATTATAAGACGCCGTGTTAAAAGTGAACTGTCAATCACTTTTAACGTGCGTTAAAAGTAAACTGCCAATCACTTTTAACGCACGTTAAAAGTAAATTTCATCTCTTAATAAACAACTCTCAATTTTTATTGAATTCATAGACTACGTGTTTCATTATATTACTATATACATATGTTTTGTTACTGAACTGTCAAAAATAATTAAATAAATTATTTCTTATATTAAAATATAAAACGATGTTTGTAGAAAAAATAGTGTATGATATACGTGTTAAAAGTGCTTTTATTTTGTTCAAAGGGTTACGCCACTCCGCTTCGCGTCGTGTCCTAAACTTCCCGTCTCACAAAATAACTTTTAACACTTATATCATAAATAACTATTATTATCTGAGTTCTACAGATCGCAATAATAATATTTATAATTTATATAGGTAGGTACCTATATCGAGGGCATTATGAAGTTTATATGACCTCCATGACTCCAGGATTTGTAAATCTCCCTAGGGATATTATGATTAAGTAATGCTCGTAGCAAAGATAATACTTTATGTCACACACGACAAAAACTTCTGAGACTAATAATATATTAAGCTAGTAATTTTTAAATAGTGTTTTGCGTACTATAAAATAAAATACTTCAAATATTGTATGTATTTAAAAAACAGCGGATAGAAAATTTATTTTTAATGTCTTAGGGCCTAAAGAATATAATTATATGTGTCTCGAATACAAGGCATTAAGAACACTAGTACTAGTATAATATATATGTCGGGGTTAGCAATCATGTTGATTGTAATAATAATTAATGATAGGAATGCAAATGTGCTAATGAAGTTTGGTAGTGTTTGTTTGTTCGATTACGTTAGTACACTTGGGCGAAGTCTGAGATTACGTGCTAGGTGTGAGTCGGATATCGACAGTCTTGTAGATGCTCTGATACGAGTAGCACGTGCCCGGGAATTGCCACCTTTCCGTATCATCACAGTTTGTAGATCACGTTTAACTGGTCCATGACATGAGTGCTGAATGTGTGATTTATTTGGTGTTTAGATTAGTTAACTATTCCAATAATTGTGCCTTTTAGTAGTTGTATTGATCACGTAACTGATCATCTATTGTCCGCTCCGCTCGTAGGTACTCCGATGTATAAAATATTTCATTCCTTCAATTATTACATGAAACGCACTATTATTGTTTGAGTTGCCAGCATAATTTTGATTTGAAATAAAAAATCTTTGCTGTACAAAAATCAAAAAACAAATTAATTAATCAATGCTTCCTTATAAAAATAAAAGAATATCTTGTTGTGTATAACGCACTTGTCTTCTTCTTATTTTCCAGTGATGATTATTTCCGTAATTTCCGGTAGCCGAGAAAAGCAGTTCTTAGAACCGCTTTAACAACTAACAACATACTGAGTAACTTCTTAACAAGACCTTGCTAAGAATACACTGTGAATTTTAATGCTGAAAGTTCTGCATAATTCTTAACTCACCGGTGGTGAAATGTGAAAATATCTTATTTATTATAGTTGATTTTTTAACTAAACGGACCAATCTTAAGTTGTCTCGCTGAGCCGTATTTACACTGTGTAAATACTAGAAAAATATCACTAGATTTTTCTGGCGGCAAAATTAAATTTGACCTATCAGCGGGCAAACTCGATACATTACAAGTTTGTGTGGTGTAAAACTGGTGTTACATCAGCCAATCAAAAACGATCAGTGTTAGCATTCCAACTTCAGATTGCTCCGTTTAGTTAAGAAATCAACTATAGTAGAAAATAAAACGTGCTTTAAATTTTTGCGGAATAATTCAGTATTCAAATCTTCCTCAAGGTCGAAGTAAACTTGTTCCATATTTTTATGTTTTCTCAAGGTAATTTTTAATTACTACGACAAGTAGTTTTACATTAAATTTAGCTAGTTTCAATGACTGGATGTAATTATTTAATTAAGTTTTTGTGAATTTTTGTGTCATGCTGCTTTATTTCTTAATCATGGCGTTAACTTTAATTTAATTAAGGGTTTGACTTTCCAAGGCAGTAGGTTTTGTTTATAAATTAAAAGGCGGTAAGAACCAAACAACAACAGAAACCATAGCAACAGCTTCAAAAACGATTTTCAAATATATTTTTATTGTATCTCATGATAAAATAGTTATTTACGAACCAAATGCGGGAAGATTTGGATTCCACATGAGTGGATTTTTTGAAACACGAGCGGAGCGAGGGTTTCATTTACGCGAATGCTGGGATGGTGTCTTCCCGCAAGAGGTATGTACAATGTTTTTTGTAACGAATAAAACTATAATCAAATACATTCAAGTTGTAGTTGTAGTCTTGTCATTAAATTTGAGGTTACGATGCTTTTTGTACTCACTACTACCAACAGATAGCGCGTTGCACACAAGTTTTATTTTTAAATATTGGCGGTTTTCGGTGATCTTCACTAATTATAATTCCCGGAAGTAACACTTTATAAACTAAATTTGATTATTTTTAAGATGATTTTACTCTGAAATGTCTAGAAAGGGCAGTGTTATTTGCATTTTTCCTGATTGACTGCACTGGGAAATTGACATTTCCGATTGTCAATTGCGTGTTTCATATGTCACTTCCTAGGTGATGAGTACAAAAATTAATTTTAAAGAAGCACATCTGTAGACCTATTCTTTCTTTATTAAATGTTTATATATACCCTGAAGTCAATAATAATCTGACAATTTACTCGCAACGAAAACACTTTTATAGTATTGTTCAACTTCAAAATGACATTGCATAGCTAGGATGCGGCAAAGTACGAGTTTCGGGCTGGTTTCAGGCAGCCGTAGTAGTGAGGAAACGAGTGGAATGGAAACAAAAGTAAAATCGAGGGTATTCTAGGAATTCGGCAAAAACGTAGACGAGCCGCTTAACCCTTTCAACCTTATCTAACCCTATCTAAAGTACTCACCAAGCATCATCACAACAACAACAATCGCGTTCCTCATTATCCTTCTTCCTCACTTGCTTCACTAATACAAACACGTCTGTCCTCACTGAGCGTTGAAATCACCAGCACTCGCACTAACTCGTCTGCACAGCGTTCAGCAACACACCGGACTGTTGCCCGGATCTTGGAAAGCGAAGTCACAGTCGCGTGCCGAAGAACGGAGTGGATTTAACAGTGGAGGTGGTCGAAAAGAGTCAAAGAGTGATTGAATTATAAGAAATGAAGGAGTTGAGGTGGTGGTGGTGGTGAAGTGAAGGGTTATCTGGTAAATTTGTTGTTTATTACTCTTCTTTGGGGTTGATTTAACAGTGGATGTGGTCGAAAAGAGTCAAAGAAGTGATTGAATTATAAGAGATGAAGAAGTTGGTGGTGGTGAAGTGAAGGGTTATCTCGGAAATTTGTCGTTTTATTACTCTTCTTTGGGGTGGATTTAACAGTGGAGGTGGTCGAAAAGAGTCAAAGAAGTGATTGAAATTATAAGAAATGAAGAAGTTGGTGGTGGTGAAGTGAAGGGTTATCTGGGAAATTTGTAGATTTAGGACTCTTCTTTGGGGTTGATTTGCGAGTCTGAAATTTAAGTTTAAGTTAATATAAACTTTTGGTGAACATTTTTTTACATAGAGGTTTCTACAATTTTAATATTTTTAAATCCTTTATATTAAGTTCACCGTCCGTCATATCTGTCTACGTACCTACGCTCGGCAAAAAACAATAAACATATCAAAAAATGTACTGTAACTATTGCGTTCAAATTTGGTACAGTAATAGCTAAGAATCTGTCCTGAAACATAGGTATATTAAAATGTTAGTCCGCCATCTTGAAACAAAATGGCAACTAGCTATCTCAAAATGTACTGCACCGATCTGGTTCAAAAACAAAAATTTAAAAAAATATCGATCTAGTCTCAATATATAAAGGATTTATAGTGAAAAACTTTGTTTTTACGGGTTCGTTTTTTTGCACGATTGGTCTTTTTTATCAACTTGCCATACCTGTTTCCAATATTTTATGTAGTTCTTACCGGTTGCTAGGCTAAACAGAACGGTAAGAAATTTACTTACCGTTCACTGAACTGTAAATAAATTTTATTTCAGCATTACTAATTATGAAAAAAAATTATATTTGAGTATTTTCAAAAAAATCTAAAAAATGATAAGCATCACGAACGTTAAGGAATTACCGATGTCAGACAAAATGTCAACATGAAAATGACAACGTTGTCTTCCATCAGTAAACTTTCCTTACCGTTCTTGATACTACAGGGTGTCTCAATAAAATGTACTCATACTTCGAATGACGAGAAAAATATTATTTATTAGCATAAATTGAAATGTAATACATTCGAATACAGAAGACAATTGAAGAATCATGTTCGTAAATGTTCAAATTGATGACCATTATTGTTCAGACAACGCTGATAACGCGCACTAAGAGATTCACAAATTACATTTTCATTTTATTTTCATGTACCTACTCCAGTGTTTATAACAAGGAAATTTTGCTTCTTGCAACAAGAAATCTTGTTCTTGCTCATGGTAAGTCTTGTCTTGTTTCTTGCATGGTAACTTCTTGTCTTGTTCTTGCTGCAAGAACAAAACAAGAACAAGAAAATTAAAAACAGGAACAAGAAGATCTTGAAACACTATCTAAAATCAAGCTAAGTACGCAAAATTATACATTTTCGTAAGAAATTCGTAAGAAAAGCATTGAACTTTCGATCTGAATGAAAGCATAATATTTCTGTTTATATCTGATAGCTTTTAATTGATACTATTACAAAACCATTATTTATATATCGCTAGATTACAGTGCTATCAGACAATCATTCTAAATATAGTTCACAACTGCAAGGTCTTTAACTAACTTAATTTCTCGTGTTGAACTTGCTGGAAACAATAAAATTATCTCAGTCATCAAGTAGGTCTGTACTGTTAATTTAAAAACTTAATTCTTAAGACATTTATGTGTATGAAATATTACTTCGCCTGTGGGTTGCTAATGTACCAACAAATGTGGAGCATGAAGAAATATGATCTCTGGAGTATTAGTCATACTCTGGTGGTTGAATACGTGGTTATGAAACCAGAGGAACAAAGAAAACTGACCGCATGATCATTCCCACGATATATTGAGGGAAATGAGATGGTTCCGGGTTTGATAATTTTTTTTTAGTGTTCTGCTATTGTAGTTTAGTTATAATAGGTACTTTTTTTTTATTATTTGCAGAATATTTTTTTATATTCAGTTTAGAAATTTTTATATTTGCTTTTCTTGAAAATAAATAAATTAAAATAAACTTAAAAGGTTTTCTGTCATAAAAATGGACAAGTTCTTATGAAATAAGTAGATAAATCTATTAAAAAATTGATGTATCTCAGATTTAGATTTCAAAAAACCCCACAAAAAACCACAAGGAGCCAAATCGGGCGAGCGGGCTGGCCACTCCTGGGGTGATTCATCATAACTTGCTTTTTTAAAATGCGTGCCATTCAGGCTGTAGAGATCGTAATGGGGAGAGAGTGATCTCATTCGACAGGTGCACTTTTAAAGTTTTGTTCCCCACCCGGTCAGTCGCCATCATGCGTTGGAGCACGGAGCAGCATCGATGACTAGCACGGCGAAATATTTTTGTAAAAATTTGTATCACGGCATTAATAATAAAAAAAATACTGCGAAAACAAATATTGCGTTCAAATATGCAAATAGAGCATACCAAAATGGAGGACAGTTTCTACTAATTCAAATGATCTTCAACAATCGAACTAATTCCCTATTTGCATTTCTAGATGTATACCATACCTAGTAATTATCACACTTATTATAAATTACCATGTTAAATTCTTCCGCTTAATCTATTTATCCATCATTAGTTTTCAACGCTGATTATGACGGAAATCCTTCTGCAACTTAAAACAACAACACTCAGTACATGCACACATCTTCCTGCAATTAACTATTCTTCAATGAGCAAAAAGTTATAAATAATAAAGGTTTCAGTGATCATTAATAAATTAATATATGAGCAGGCGTGGCATGAATAATTACAAGTGATTAAATGAGTGTCAACAGATATAGGTAAGGAAAATTGGAAAGTTATTTGACAGTGATAATAACTTCAGATGCAGTCCTCGTTGGCTCCAGGATGGACAATTTCGGAAAAGTTTTATGTAAGTGGAGATGCAATTTTCCATATGACCGGAAAGCGTGCAAGGATTTAATACCCGTTTTTCTATGTTGTCATAGGGTCAATATGCTATCCTCCAAAAGGCATGCTGTATGAAATCGGTGACCACCACCTGTCATGAGCTCCCGGTCTATAAATTTTATTAAATGATACACCATAAAACAAAAAATAAAATCTTATTTCATATTTTAAACGGAATAAAACTCTTTACAATTTTTTAATTGGTAGGTATTAGTCTAAAAATTGTAGGTAATGAAGGGCGTACTACTATTTGAAAGTTGCTAAATGCTCTTACAATGCATTCTATAGAGATATCGCGAGTTAATAAATACGCTTACGTACCTACTTACGTTCCATTTGAGTAGAACCTACAATCAAAGTACACTGCAGGATTTATTTATTAATGCGGAACAAATCCTGATCGTATAAGAGTTCAACTATCCGCTGCTATAAGATCAAATGACTAATACTTTCGTTTTCATTTTTATTTAAAATTAATTATGAGTTGGACATGGTGTAGGAGGCTTGGTATAGATGGTCATTTTTATAAGGAAATGATTTATTAAGATTTCATTGGTAATTAATTTACAATTTATCAAGAAGTTATTAATTGATTTTGAAATACAGAACGACTTAATTTTTGTTTTAATATTTCATAACAAAATTAATATGATTTCTTTAAAATACCTAATTAACCTATATTTTATTAGTGAATTTGTTATAAAATTTTTATTGACAATACAACACTCTCCTGTAACAACCATGTAGTACCCGTACATTGACGGCTGGTAAATGCACACATGATAAAATTCGCCATTATATGAACCATCCACTATAGTGAACAGTCAAAATATAACACATGAGGTTCTATATAGTGAACACGATCAATTTCGATTATGTGAACAGCTTAAGAGCATTCTGTACAGGAAGAATGTACACGTTAAAGCATTTTACATTCATACACCTCATCGACACATGGTTGCACATTTTAACAAAAACAAATTTTTATATGGTAGATATGGGATAAAACTTCATTTTATTAGTACAAATTTTTTTTTCAGCACGTTCAACGGTCGAAATTACTTACTTTCAACCGCTTGCAGGCGTTTAGAAGCACCTACAGATTTTTCTTTATATTTCGCAGAACATGATATTTTAAACTTGAATCATGTAGTTTGAAGTTTAATCTACGTTGAGGTAGTGTTATTTTTTAGAAAAAACTTTCTGATTTCGAGAAAATTAGAGGTAAAAAATGTGAATTTTTGTAGTTTTCTTTATTTTATAAACTGAAACTTCGGTACAACACAGAAAAAATGGCACTAATAGAACGAAGTTCCCTTATTTACCATATAAAAATTTGTTTTTGTTAAAATGTGCAACCATGTGTCGATGAGGTGTATGCGTGTAAAGTGCTTTTTACGTGTATATTCTTCCTGTACAGAATGCTCTTAACAGTGCTAGATACAAAGTAAAGATCTATTTGATATCTTGGTAGATAAGCTGGGGTTTCTCCTAAATACGATTTTTAAAACATTTATTTATTGCATATTAAAATCATCTAATTTAAATTAATTCAAAACATCTTAAATTATCGTTTACAATATTTTAAACTGTAAACTCTTAGTTTCCCACGCATTTTCACCTGTTTATTTTTCTATCACATCTTACATGTGAAACATAACATTACAACACACATCACCTTGACAACAAGAAAAGAGACAGTGAGATGTAAACAAATGTCTATGATTAGCATAGAAAGAGAAAGAGGATTGAGGATTTCAGATCCACCTACGAAAACATTTGCTTTCTTCTGAGTTGTGAATGAAGATTAGTATTTGGTGCGTGTAGATAACATTGTTACGAATTGAAATAAAAATTTGCCACTCTATACAGAGTAGAGAGTAGACATATCACGTCTAAAAACTTCTATTTTTATTTTTATTGCACCAATTTATTTACCTCTATATAGTAGAAAAGAAAAAATAATTGTAAGCAATAATCCGTTTTTTGAATTGTATGGTTGATAAATAAATATTATGGTATCATGGTATGTGAGTAAAAGTGTTTAAATATACATATTTAAATTGTCACTTTTGGTTTAAATTTATGCTCTATTCCTATATAACAGTTTTAATAGGTACTTAACCGTACTGAAGTAAAGTAAAAGTTGTTATTGTTGTACAGTTTTCTGTATCTGTAAGGTAATTTTAAATCAGATATAAATGTATTATTTGTTGAGTAGTGCATATATCACTGATTGAAATGTAATAATTTGAAATAAAATATTTGCTTCAAAAATTCTATTACCTCTTACCAACTCAAATATTCAAAATGAAATTAATGTTACAACTTGGTATCAATCTGATAATGATACATTGGTATAGTACCTACCTACTTTAATTTATTTTTGCACGATTGGTCATTTTTATCAATTTACCATGCCTTTTTCGAAGACGGTATGTTGTTCTTACCGATTGCTAGACTTAACAGAACGATAAGTAATTTACTTACCTTTTACTGAACGGTAGGTTAATTTTGTTTCAGCATCACTAATTATAAAGAAATTAATATTTGCGTATTTTCAAATAAATTTTTCTTATAACTTTAATTGTGCAAAAAGTGTAAAAAATCACGAACCGTTCTTGATACTATTTAAAGCACTACAGCAAAAAATACATCCTTTTTATTTAAAAAATAAAGATTGTTTAAATAATTTTTTAATTAATTTAAATAATCGAACATGGAAATATTAATTTGTACCAATGAATATATTATATATTCATTTGCTTGCGTATACCATAAAATAAAATAGAAATTTGTGCTACCGTTTATAAGTATGATTTTGGCTTCAAATTATAACTTATAAAAAATATGTCGGGGAACCAATTAATACAGTTTCATAATTAATTAAATCATCATAAAAGTTTAGCAATAAAATAACAAACTAACATTCAAATCAGCTATCATACCAAGTGACATAAGACAGAAAAAACCAAATATTTCCTGATTATTATTAGAGCAAAACACTAATTTAACCACGTTATCAACCTACACACACATTCGTACAATTCCCATGTGTCTGTGTATAAATCAATTGATTTCTATTACGGTAGAACAGTCGGCTTTAATTATCATGCGCACGCGTGCGCTTTTAATATGATTCCCAATCCTCGGGGCAAAATGAAAGGCCACTAATTGCTGGGTGGAAAAATAATTTATGCCAATAATTTGGTCATTGCAAAAAGAGTAATTGATAAATATTTTGTTCTATTGATGTCTCTGCTTCAGGCAAGTGAAATAAAATTGATGCGAAGGTATTTGCAATTATTGTTTGTGAAATTTTTATGCATCCACAAGAGAGATTATTTGATGATTATTATAATAAGATTTATTGGAGAAAGATTTTACTAGGTGTGAAATAATAACGAAAGTATTGGCTTGCATTCAAGTGAAACAATAATCATTATGATTTATGGCTATATATGCATATAAATAAAAGTTAAAATAGATATTAGATTCTTGTTGTATATGCTTCCTTGTTATTCTTAATATTTAAACAAAGAACATAAGATCTCCAGTAATAGTTATTTACTTTACAAGTGGGCAAAGGAACGAATTATCTTAACTCACGAGGCCGAAGGCTGAGTGAGATAATTTTCTCGAGTGTCCACGTGTGAAGTATAACGTTTTATCCAACACCTCTTAATAACTGCTTAAATATTTTTTAAATTATTTAGTTTCAACCTAAAACATCGTTTCTATGGTGACTTCCAACAAGCAAAGTAACTATAAATTTACCCAGCACAAGTGGGTATAATTTTGATCAAAGTCACTTGTGGGTAATTTTTTACTTTGCTTGTTTAAAATAACCATAGTTATGATGCTTTTTCTAAGAGGTGTTGGAATTTTAAAGTGGTAAATAATATTAATCGAGCGGACACAGATTAGGTATCAGCAAATTTTTTGGCAGAAACCGCTTCGCAACCTTGAAAGTGTAAAAAGAATTCTTGTAGCTAATTCTAGCACCTCCTCCCCCCAAATTTTTGACCTAGTTGCGCCTATGCTCATTTATCCACCTCATAACATTAAATTTGGTGACTTAATTTAAGGATCTTATGCAAATTGAGCTACTTCCTCGCAACAATACTTAACGAATGCCAACCTAGAAAGTGTAAATATCCCTAATCATTGCAATTTTCGGTTCAGCCTCATGAGTCGTTATCGTTACGTTATGTGTTGTTGTGTTAATGGAATGCAGGAAAAATATTGCGTACCTAACTGAGGAAGTTAAATAATGCAGTGTTGAATGCTCCATTACCTGATTCATGCGTGCGGTGGTCATAGACAGAAGACAAGAAAAAGCTTTTTGTTGGACTTTTAATTATGTAAACTGGTGATTTATTAAGGCAATTTGTTTTAAAGATACTGGTAATGTGAAATTGCTTGTTGATTCATGTTAAATTTGTCAATTAATTAGGACTTTTTTACGAGTTGGTATTTTAATAAGAGTACTATGCAATTAAGTAACCACGCAGGATCGTTCTACAGCAGCATTCAGCGCCATGTACCCAAAAAACACTGGTTCCAGTCAACCGAGAGCAGAGCCTTCATATCAACGATGTGCCGACTACGAATGAACCACTGCCTGACACCCTTACACCTTCACAGAATAAACCTTTCCGCGACCCCCAACTGTCGATGTGACGGAGAAACAATAGGCGACATCAACCATATTATATTTGCATGCCCTCTATATTATCTTCAGCGTGCAACACTCTTAAGCAGTCTCATAGCACTAAACATAGGCTTTCCCATCAACGTAGCAACCCTACTAGTTGAGGATAACAAACGCACCTGGACAATAATATTTGATTTCCTAATTAAAAGCAAAATAAAGTTATAAAGTTAAAAATAGTTTGAATGTAAACGAATAGAAACAGTTAATAAACTCTTAAAATAACAATTACGATGATGATACTGGCTGATCGACAAACGTCGAAAGTCAATCTGAGTAAAAAAAAAAAAAAAAAAAAAAATAAGAGTACTACAAACAAATTAAATAACTCTTGAGACAATAAAATTTATTAGCTAACCTCTTAGATTTCAGTCTAATGGTAGTGTTCGATCAGATCCTAAATCAGTAAAGTGTATATGGTTATGTGAAATAGATCCGTGTTGATCTGGCCTGGTGAGTTGAGCCGTGTGTGTCTATGATGTGTAGAGTGTGATAAGAATTGAGACGCGGACCGTGGTTGGCCGCCAACGATACAGCGAGCAGCTGGGTGCATGTCACTGCGTCAAATTGCCGTAATGTCAAATACCCGCTGTGTCCAATTGCCGCAATGTCAAATTGCCACTGTGCCAAAACGCATCCCCACCACTTACATACTTGTAATAACGTATGTCGAGAGACTACTGCAAATTTATTTCGACACAGAGGCAATTTGGCCCAGTGGAAATCAGGCACAACAGCAATATTTAGACATACTGGCAATCGGGCATAGGTTTTGGTATTTACTACACTAACAAAGCTAACAAAACCGTACTAGAACCCCACAAACTCGGTTTTGGTATTTACTACACTAACAAAGCTAACAAAACCGTACTAGAGTCCCACAAACTCGGTTTTGGTACGTCAAATCTACTGTTGTGCCTGATTTCCACTGGGTCAAATTGCCTCTGTGTCGAAATAAATTTGCAGTAGTCTCTCGACATACGTTATTACAAGTATGTAAGTGGTGAGGATGCGTTTGCTGATTGTTTATTTTATTTTATTTTTGTGAGGAGGAGAGATTTTTGTGCGATTAAACTGGAATACTACAAACATGATTTTTCTTGTCATACCATAAATGAAAATTTATAGCTATATAAACAAGACAATGATTAATGAAGCTATTTTCGATTAACGTCGTTTAAAAATCTAGTTTTTTACTACTTAAGTTCCCCCTACATGTACCGTTGACACCGTAAAAACGTTTGCCGTTGACGCCGTTCTGTGATTTGATTTGTTGGCAATCAACGACGCAGTTTGACAGCTGTCATTTAGTTGGTTGTCAACTAATCAAATCACAGAACGACGTCAACGGCCGCGACGTTTGCCGGTGACAACGGTACATGTAAACTTAGCTTTATACTTATCAAAAGAATTTCTCCAGTTTGTTAATTTTATAGAAATAACCTTAACGATGATCCGTTTCGTGAATCTTTGGATCTGTTTTCCTTTGCTATTAATTTAGCAAAGTGTCGAGTTAAATTAACCGTATAAATATTTTAATTTGTTGTCTCCACGCTTAATTCCCACGTAATTAGCAAAAAATGTAAAAAATATTTTCACTTAAGAATAAAAGTGTAAAAATCACTTATCTTGTCACTAAACGGAAAATGTTCCAGCATTGAAAGAAAGTCATTGAAGTTAATAATTACTTTCTTTGTTTATATAGCATGTGTGTTTGTTAATTGCAATTTAAGCGACAAGTATAAACTAGCACTCTAGATGTGCACTGCAACACTTTCTTATTATTTTCTTCGACGAGGTTGAGATTATTTTTTTCTGGCAAGTTCATAATTCTGCCTGGAACAAGAACTTTCATACCATACTCCCATAGAACATAGGTTTCCCTTAGAAATTTATATCCATTTGGGTGTGGTAAAGTAAGTATGGCGGGAGGTCTTGTGCTGGCCACATCAGATTTTTTTAATCGCATCTGAGTAGGTAACATTATAAACTAATCCTTTCCCCGTTTTGATCAATTTCCCGAATGATAACTGACACTATTGATAAATTTTACTTTTACTATTACGATTTGTAACATATTATAATTCATTTATCAAAATCAAACAATTTATAAATGGTAAAATGGAACTAATCAATAAAGAAGATCAAAGCATCTCGACTGCAAATTTGAAAGTACATACTCAGATCATGTACTAATCATTAAGAGGAACGGTTACTGCACTACCAAAATTTATCGGTGCGGGTCGCTTTTTATCAAAAGAGTCAATTTCTTAGAATTTTAATAAGTGTACCCAATACGACTCTAGTTTGGAGGTGGAACTAAATTGAAATTTGAATATTTATTCGAATATTTACACTGCCTGACCTTATTTTTGTGTCAAAAAGGGGTTTAGTTTTCACCGTAAAATTTAGTCTAAATATTTAAAAAAATTAACAATTTTTTTTTCAATTTGTAGAAGAAAGTTGGTTCTGTGACATTTCTGTATTGAAATTTTAAAATTCAAAACATAATACACTTTAAAATGAATTTCAAAATTGCCAATGTTTATAACGCCTATAATAACAAATCAAGCAAAAATTTAAAATTGTAATACACAAATGTCATACAATCAACCTTCCTCTACAAATTAAAAAAAAAAAAATTTTAAAATGTTAATATTTAGATTAGATATGATGGTGAAAACGAAACCTTGTTTTGACTTGTAAATTGCACCAGTATCCGTTCCTCTTAAGGAGATTCCCTAGACATGCAGTGGCGTACTCAGATATCAGCCTTGGGGGGCGGATATGAATATAAAAATATTTTTATTAATGTAAAACAAAATTCGGTCAACGGGTGTTAGTTGATATTGCAATTCGTTCAGTTGCGGTGATATATTTTTACAATAATTTCTAATTCACTAATCAAAAAATCATTGAAGATTTTTTTTCAATCGACAATATTGTTACAACTATGTGGTCAACCTTCTTCAAATTTTGGGAAATTGATGTAAAATGTAAAAAAAATTAAGTAAATAGAACATTTCTCATCTTTTTTTTTAATCAATTAATGGAAATCCATAAGAGCCCATGTAAAATATTAAAATTTAACAATTAATTTCGTTCAAACTACGTGGTCAAAAATTTCCAAAAAATTCAGGTATCATTTTTATGACACAGTCAACATAAATTCAAAGTTTGGTTGCATTAGAACATTTTTTAAAATGTCTAGGGAACCTCCTTAAGGTACATTCACAAAGAAATAAATAAAAAAGGGATATATGATTCCAAATTGATCAATCGGCCTGTCAACACAAATGTGAGAAACAGTAGAAAGGAGATCGTTGGATGTTGGTCTAGAATCTAGACTAGTTTAGTAAATTACGAGGTAATATGATTACTACTGTGCAATATAACAATTTAACTAATGACAGAAGACTAGTAGAAATAGATTTAAAGTAGTTCGGTCGTCGTTGACACTAGTCAAAATCAGTCCGTTTTTTGTTGTCAATTTATGAAGTGAAATTCGACTGTAACGGTTTTTAATATTTTATTATGAATTTTTATGCATCTGGTTCTCAAACAAATAGTCGTATTTTACAAATCTTGTAATTTCATTCGCAACTTGACTCGGGCCATTGACAGTTATCTACATCAGTTCGGAATTTTGTTTGAAGCTATGTTGTAAATGATAAATACGATAGTGTGTTTATAAAAACGAGTGCTTGATAAATGACTTAAAATCATGAAAATCATTGATTTTTCAATCCAATCTGTTTCAAGAAATAAAAGGTTAACATTCTAATCTGCGTTTAAATTTCCCACGCTCCGCAGTTGGCAACCCTGCAGAACGTGACGCCCGATCGGCTTCCGCTTGGTCGTGATTTTGTCACATATTTTCCCATTTTTTGGGCTATTTACATCGGTAACGTAGGGTTTTGACTATGCATAACGAAGCCTTAATATATTACCTTTCCAAATATCAATTTGCCACTATTTATTCAACGAACTTTTACGGCGCAATTTCAATTTTTCTTAACCAAAAGTGTCATTTTCCATGTAAAAACAGTGAACTTCAAACTCATTTTTCTCAAAAACGAGTACCGCAAGGGCATGTTTTCTTGGCACTTTTGAAAATAATATTAAATTTTCTATTCAACCAGACCATTTTCAATACAAAATCAACTACTTCAATTGACGACCGAACTACTTTAACTTCATCGTAAATGTGGATATTACGAAAATACTGTTACTGTTCGAATCTTTTTCTAAAAAGTATAATGACTTAGTAGTCCGTTTAATAAGAACGTTAAACCCCTTATTTTTGTACACTTGATTAAAATCTCTTTAATTTTTTTATATTTATATTTTATGAAAATCATCTGAATATATAATTCATTTATCACGTGGTACATGTTTGACTAATTTGATTGGCTGAAATAGAGTAGTAAGGTGCTATCAAATCGATGATATTTTTATAACCGCTGTTACATGTCAACTGTTTTTGTCAATTAATTTCCTACTGTCTGTTTCATATACAGGTTGGTGGAGGTGAAATGCGAACATAGGGAAATATATGACAATGGAGTTATCATGCTAGGCATCTTGATATATACATGGAATAAGTACTGTCAATGTCAAAAGTAGCTGTCATATTATTGAAATTTTTATTTCCTTTAAAATATTTTCTTTGCATAATAATGTATGTGTACGAGCAGAACAAGAAAGTTTACATGCACTTTTAGATTTTATTATTATTTTTGTTATTGATTACTCTTTTTGTCACACAAATTCATATTACTTCGTTTTGTGACACTACTACAAAATATATCAAGATACCTGGCATGAAAGTTCGATTGTCATGTATGTTCCCTATGTTCGCATTTCACCTCCACCAACCTGTATAAATATTGCTGTTTGTCAAAAATAAGACTTAAATTGAATGAACCTGATTGTATTCGGTGGGAAAATGCCAGTGAAGACAAAATTGAGAAAGGTAAACAGAATTTAAATCGTTTTTGACAGCTATTGAAAAAATATAACCAAACATTTTGGTTTTATTCATTATATATTCTCCCGAAATATAACTCGGGCTATGATTAATCATAGGTGATAGCATTCTTTAGTCTTCAGAAAATTGAACTCGTGCTGCGCACTCGTTATATTACCCCGTAAATATCTTTAAATCCTGGAAAGTATCATTCTTTCAAAATCTCAAATGTTTTGTTAACAATCTCAAAAAAAAATCTAAAAATAATGTTTTCGAAGTAAGTGCACGAATGTACGCTTTATTCTGAATGTTTGTATTATTGTATAATTATGTGAAATGATATTCCATATTCCAAATGAAAGAGAATTTGTTTGCACGCCTCAGTTGATTTTGAGGGCAATTGCATTTTGGTATGTTAGTATTATTTTTATTCCAAATAAATTGAGTTTGTTTTCTTGATTACTTACAACCTACATTTACGTGCTGATATTTATGTATGGGAACATAACTTTGCGCATTGCGCAATTGCCAGAACATTCCACAAAAACTATATTTCATTTTGATAAGGAATCATTAAAATTATTGTTGATTTTACAGTCAAATAAACAAAACTATAAAAGCTGTTAGTTAAATAAACAATTCAAGTTAAAATACAATCAGGTAGGTACATTTTATTTCAGTTTCAGCATGCTAAGTTGATAAAAAGACCAATTGTGTAAAAAATTAATAAATATTTACTAGTGATGCGTCGAGACGAGACGAGACGAGATTTTTCACTTCTCGTATCGTATCGAATTTATAAATTTTGATCTCGTCTTGACTATTTCTCGTCTCGATTATTGTTATCTCGTTTCGATCTCGTCTCGATTTCTCGACCATTTTTACTAAAAAAAATTTCGCCGATTGACTTTAAAAGTGCTATTTTGACAGCTGACAGTATGTGAAATGTCACTTTTAGTGCCTAGGTAATTTTTTTTTCAATCGAAAACGCCACCCTTCGTCGTTAACTACTAGGGACGAAAGTGAGGATTTCTGACCGATCAGTACCTTTCCCACCTAGAGAGGAAAAGTACTTTTTCTCCCGCTTTATGCGGGATTTCAATTGAATTTTCCTCCCTAGGATGTAAAAGTACTAGCCGGTCGGAAATATCTCACTTTCATCCTTAATAATAAAAAATTTAATCTAATAATTTTACATGGTCAATGCCCAGTAAAATAATAGATCTATGTTGACAGGTTGACTTGACAATTTAGTTGAGATTGACTATGACATCAACAAATAGGCGAATTGGTGGAAACAATTTTAAAAATTGTTGAATAAAGTAAATAATTTTAAAAATTCTAGAAATCTCGATGAAAAAATCTGACGTGGACACCACATGACTTCCTTGTACGCCTTGTGTGTTCATACTTTTCTTAATAACTAAAATGTAAAATAATATTAAAAATTCTTTTAACTTATTATACTAGTATACTCACAAATATATTTTAGTCATTTGATTTAAACTGCAGAAGAAGATATAAAGCATATTTTACTATTGTCACTGTCATGTCATAATCATTTAAATTTTACGTAGTAACAAATGTTAATCGATCATGGACTACAAGATACCGAAATACTATAAATTATAAATATATACTTTAATTATTTTTAAATGATAGCAGATACAAAAATATTTATAAAATACCGATTGTAGGTAATAATCACATAATCTTTCATTTAAAATAAAAAAAATTGCCTAAAATTAAATATTTATCGAAATATTTTTAAAAAGTACTACTTCCGGTTTGTAGACTGAAACCAAAAATAGGAGGTGCACAACTAGATGCTATAACAGTCCTAAATACAAAATTTCAACTTTCTACGTCTAACCGTATTTGAGTTATGCGACACACATACGTCCGTACGTACGTACGTACGTACGTACAGACGTCACGTCGAAACTAGTCATAATGGATTCAGAAAAGGTCAAAACGGATATTTCCGTCAAAATCTGAGAACCGAAATTTTTCGCGATTACAATACTTCCTTACTTCGTACAAGGAAGTAAAAAGATGAGAAATTTCGAGACGAGACGATATTCGAGAAATTCTCGTCTCGTCGGCATCACAAATATTGACAGAACTTAAAACCAGAATAGTTATTTACTTTACAAGTGGGCAAAGTAAGGAATTACCCACGAGGGAAATTTTAACTCACGAGGCCGATGGCTGAGTGAGATAATTTTTTCGAGTTGGTTATTCCTTTTTGCCACGTGTGAAGTATAACATTTTATCCAACACCTCTAAATAACTGTTTAAATATTTTAAAAATATTAAGTTTCAACCTAAAACATCGTTTCTATGGTGACTTCCAACAAGCAAAGTAACAATTTATCCACAAGTGAGTATAATTTTGATCAAAGCCACTTGTGGGTAATTTTTTACTTTGCTTGTTTAAAATCACCATAGTTATGATGCTTTTATTAGGAGGTGTTGGATAAAAATATTTATTTATATAAAATATGAGTTTTGAAAGTTTCGTTACTTATGTGAATATTAATTTTCTGGCGTTATATATTATAACAAAATCAATTTATTTTTACATAACCGTTAACTGTGATAACCTTTGCCCTGCGCCCTCCAGCAATCTTCAGCCTGCCTGCATCTCGTGCGCTATTTTGCAACTTAGTTAAATCAGGTGTGGTGTGTATTTAAATTTATGCGACTTGATCACGTTTTGCAACAACTGTGGACGGCGTATCCGTTGAAACCGACATTGGAAATGCTGTTAGGGTCACCGAGAACTAAAGCCGGTGACATTTCGATGGTCAGTGATTACAAATCGGGGAATAAGAACACGAATGTGAAAGGAGTGTCCTAAGAAGACTGACATATTAGCGGAGTAACATTTGGCGCTAGATAATGCAGAAATAACGTACGCTTTTGAATTTTTAATTAGTTAGTTTTTAGGTTGATTTATTATTTTAAATTATTCCTAAATCGATTAATTCTAGAAAATAGTCGATTAAAAATAGATTTTAGAATGAACAATAATCGGTGTAATCGATTTTTTGTTCAAAATTAACTGTTTTGTAAGTCTAACATTAAGTAAGTTACCAAGGTTCCTAATAAAAACAGCACAAAACGAATAATTTGCAGTAGGATATCAAATTTTATTTTAAATCGATTTTATTTGACTATTTCCCTCATAAAATTTAAGCCAATCAGAAGTCTGACATTTCTGAATGTCGACCAATCAACGTAGAATTCCACGATAATTTTGCACTAGTGCAAATTATCGATAATTTGCACTAGAGCAAAATTATCGTATTTGGATACGGCGTTACAAAGTGATTCTGACTTGCTGCCAAAAGAAGTTTTTAAATTTTGCTTTATTTTTCATGAGAGAAACAGCGTTTGGCTAAATTTTAATCGGGAAATAGTCCTTCGAATATCCCTCGTGCATGAAATTGTCGATAATTTTCTCTCGTGCGCATCGCGCACTTGAGGAAATTATCGACAATTTGACATACACTTGGGATATTATATATGACAATTTCATCGGTAAAGCGATTTTGACAAAAAGAATATTTTAAAATTCGTAGTAAGTTCCATAAATTATTAACCAACATTTTAGTGAACCATTTGATATGTAACAAACTGACCCAAATTTTGTATACATTTCTATTATAATTAAGAGAATTTATATTTAAATTTTTAAATAAAATAGAAAATATTATTAACATGAAGAAGTGCTTAAATTTGCTAGGTATTTAAAATGTAAATGGAAAAACAATAAAAATATTTCAAATATTTTATTGCATTTAGTTTTATTACAGCTATCAGTTTCTAGTGTCTTAGGTTTACATTGATAATTTTATTACTGAATAAAAATAATTTCATTATAAGTACTTTAATGAAATATTATAGACTATTGAATTAAATTGATGCTTCCCATACCATTAGAAACCAAGGTCGTTATAAATTTATAATGTTAAACAATTCAATTAATTTAAAGATGATCAGTCAGAATTAATTAACTCATTCATTTAATTTTAATAGTCTATTAAGTCATCAGTCAATTCATTGAAAAATGTGAATTCAATATATTAAAGCTAAATTTGCAAAAATATACTATTCCAAATTATAGCTATACCTATACTTTTTTGGACGGATGATTTCATAAATATAAGCTGCGAATTTTAAATATAACTGATTCAAAATTTTGGTTTGGTGCAAAGTTTTATAAATACTGAATATCCGTATTTATAAACATTTCTACAAATTCTAAAAAATGCAAAAATATAATTCATGTCAAGGATCCAACGCTCTCTTCGTGATACAATTCTAATTCCAATTTCGTACGTTAAACAAAAATTCAAATTCCTAATTCGTAATATGTTAGAAAACAAGTCACGCCTCTTAACCCACGGGATTACAATAAAAGATTTCGTAAAATTACTCGAAACGTAACGCTAGAACATTGCAGAAAATTACTACCACAATTTAATCCCTTTTAATAGTCATAGAATAGTATTTAGATATTTTGAAACAGATATCCTTAGTTTCAGTTAGAGATATATCAGTTTATCCGTGCATAAAATATGTTCAGTGTGGGTATGTATAATTTAGTATAATTTGACAGTAATTGAACATGCTTACCTATCTGCTGAAACTGTGAATGTAGGTATGTGAAATGTAAAATATGAAATATTGATATTTTTGTACTTGTAGCAAATTTGTGTAGGTTTTAAATGTGTGAGAAAATCGCAATAGCATCATTTAATTATGTAAAATATTTAACATAAATAAATATCAATTGGTATAGTCGTGGGTTCAAACATACACATTCCTTTTATGTTGTGTGTTCTCAACAAATTATTACTAATTTATATTTCTCCAATTAAATAAAATATTCCTGAAAAATAAAATGTGCTCAATTTTGTTATACAGGCTGTTCCACAACAAAAAAAATAAAGGATATACAGGTTGGTGGAAGTGAAATGCGAACATAGGGAAATATATGACAATGGAGTTATCATGACAGACATCTTGATATACGTGGAATAAGTACTGTCAGTGTCAAAGTACCTGTCATATTATTGAAATTTTTATTTTCATTAAAATATTTTCTTTGCATAATAATGTATGTGTACGAGCAGAACGAGAAAGTTTACATGCACTTTTAGATTTTATTATTATTTCTGTTATTGTTTACTCTTTTTGCCACACAAATACACATTACTTCGTTTTGTGACATTACTACAAAATATATCAAGATACCTGGCATGAAAGTTCGATTGTCATGTATGTTCCCTACACAGTTTAAAAAAAGAGCACTTTTTTTACCCTTATTAATGTTTATATAAGACCAAGGCCATATAACGCTCTATGATAAGGGTAAAATAAAAAGGGCACTTAATTCAGTAATATAAATAGGGTAAAACACGAAATAATACTTTTTTGTATAAAAATATAGTAAACTAAAAGAGGTTCTTTAAATTAAACTAATATAGGTAAAATGTAATTCTTTTAATGTAATTATTTTTAATCAATTATAGGTACTTTGTATTCTTAAAAATGTATAAAATTTGCACTTAATCGAGTAATAAGTTTCTTTATTAAATTACAATTTTGTATTTTTTAAGATTACATTATTATAGGTACATGAAAGTTTACTACACAAGAATATCAATATTAGTTGATTTATTTAATAACATTACAAAAATATGTACCTTGGGCACTAAATATAAACTTTTGCTTAATAATTTGGCACCGTGTAGTTCAAATGGTTCTCTAACATTTTTGCAGCATATGAAGTTCAGTGGAAATATTATTATCTTTAACTATTTCAAAGGCGTGCAAATTTTCACAAAAATTATATTTAGTTATATTTAAGACTAAATATCATTCTTCATCAACCAGAAACACAATAACTATTTCACTATCAATATTAGTATGGTTACATACAACGCTGTCTGTATTTAAGTATCTAGGTAGGTCAGCCAGACTAGTTCCTTTGCTAGACTAGATCTGACCAGGGAAAGAATTGATTTGCTTACTAAAGGAATTAGTACCCTTTCATGGTGTACATTGTGCTGTTTTTAGTGTTTCTCATTAAACGTAATACATTTAAAGGGGTACCAATCTACACCAAAAGTGTAACATATGCACTAATTTGGGTAGTTTAATACTTATATTAGTATACAATAACCAAAATTATAATTTAAAGGGTAAAATCAAATACTAAAAAGTATAATAAATACTCAAAAATTAGTACTCAATAAAATTCAATAAAATGTTACTCTTGCCCTTTTATAAGAATACATTTTTGAGTAATGTTTCTTTTATAAAGTGTATTATTTTACACTTATAAGAGCAAAAATTAGAACGCTCTTTTAAAAGGGTACCAACAAGTACTCTTATTTTAAACAGTGTATGTTCGCATTTCACCTCCACCAACCTGTATACTGTACGACGTGCTGATGAAACAATTTTTTTTATTTGCAAAACGTATCGTATTTCAAGCAAACATTTTTTGCCACTGCGGTCGGTAGTTATTTTTAATATTTTTTTTCAAATCTTATATACAATGACAGTGTTTACATAATATCTATTACTAATAAATGTCAAATTATAAAATATACCTACCATCAAAACAGTTATACTTAAAATGTACACACATCAAGTAAACGGGTGCATGTCACTGCGTCAAATTGCCGTAATGTCAAATACCCGCTGTGTCCAATTGCCGCAATGTCAAATTGCCACTGTGCCAAAACGCATCCCCACCACTTACATACTTGTAATAACGTATGTCGAGAGACTACTGCAAATTTATTTCGACACAGAGGCAATTTGGCCCAGTGGAAATCAGGCACAACAGCAATATTTAGACATACTGGCAATCGGGCATAGGTTTTGGTATTTACTACACTAACAAAGCTAACAAAACCGTACTAGAACCCCACAAACTCGGTTTTGGTATTTACTACACTAACAAAGCTAACAAAACCGTACTAGAGTCCCACAAACTCGGTTTTGGTATTTACTACACTAACAAAGCTAACAAAACCGTACTAGAGTCCCACAAACTCGGTTTTGGTATTTACTACACTAACAAAGCTAACAAAACCGTACTAGAGCCCCACAAACTCAGTTTTGGTATTTACTACACTAACAAAGCTAACAAAACCGTACTAGAACCCCACAAACTCGGTTTTGGTACGTCAAATCTACTGTTGTGCCAGATTTCCACTGGGTCAAATTGCCTCTGTGTCGAAATAAATTTGCAGTAGTCTCTCGACATACGTTATTACAAGTATATAAGTGGTGGGGATGCGTTTTGGCACAGTGGCAATTTGACATTGCGGCAATTGGACACAGCGGGTATTTGACATTACGGCAATTTGATGCAGTGGCGTGTTTCCAAATAAACTACCCTTAACATTGAGAATTTTAAAAAAATTCTTTTTATTTCATGATCAGCACGTCGTACAGTATCTATATACTCTTTAATTTTTGTCTTAAGTTGTGGAACAGCTTGTATACTTTCCATGATTTTTTGGATCCATAGAAATATTTTATTAGGTATACATTTCTGTAATATAACTTTGACAATGAATAATGAATTAAATCATGACTATTGCCTAACTATTTAACATACTCATACTAGATTAACAACCGTACTAACTGTCAGTTACTAAACTAAACAAAGACTAATCCAAATCCTTATTTGAATACTATAACAATATTTCAAAATTAAACCACATCTCAAACTTCTTAAAATAATAATTGACATGGAACAGTTCATTAATTCATTCTACCTTAAATCAATTTGACACATGAATAGCGAACAAAATTTCTCGAAATCCATAGCAAAATTTAATTATACATTTCCAGTTCTTCACAGTCTGTCACGTATGAACTTATTAGTCTGAAGATTTTTCACTTGGAAGGTGAAAGGACGTGTATCTCTAAACAGAGTGCATCCAACCGAAGCAAAGTTTTTTTCTTGTTTTTTTACGATTATTTTGCTCTAGTTTATATATCGGGTGATTGAACATCGTTCACATGATTTAAAAGTAATTATTGGCCATATTTGATTTACTAACAGATATATAATTGATGGATGAGTTTGATGAAACGAAAAAACAGTTTTAGGCTGAGAAATGAAAGTTTCTTGGAATGTACATAACGTGTTTTGAAATTATAGGGAGATAAAAAACAATATGTTAGGATATTATGTTTATTAGAATCTAACCTAATTTGTAATATAATTTATATCGTTGTTGGTCAATAAATCTTTTTATATGCATGTATAAACTAAACCACAATATTGAATTATAGTTAATAATTTAGAAGTCGCTGCCTTTGTGTTTGTTTCTTTGTTTACTTTTTGCTACTTTATAGCTTATTTAAAACCACAGAAATACATAAATAGTTAAATCATAGTAGGTAATTTAATAGAGATATAAGTAGTATTATGGTAAAAACTTTCCATTGCGAATCTCTTTATTGCAGATTCAAATTCTGCGTGAAAAAAACAAGTGCCAATAAAAAAAACAACCCCTATGGGCGGGAGCGGGGATAACTTTGGAATCTTAAAGGAAAAAACTTTTTTAAGAAATTTAAAACCCATAGGAGATTCAGAATTTTTACAAAAGTTGCCATACTAAGTCATAAATAAGATATTAAATGTAGTAATTGAACGGAGGATGGCTTCAACACCAGAACAGTTTTCCTGTGAATGAATCTTTTGATTCACGTGATGCAAATTTGTGTTTGAATATTTTAGATTTTTATTTGTATATTTTAAATGGGCACCGGATTATACGTAGGTATACATTTATGTTTATAAGTCTAGATATAGCGGAAGGTTGTGTGCAGGCCACATCAGATTTTTCAGTGTAATTTCTCGAAAAGTACGGTAAATAGATTATTATTATAGATAATTTTTTACGATTACAGCGCCATTTATCGCGAATTGAAAAAAGTTTGAAAAAAAATTAGTCGTACAATCCGAATCTGCAATAAAAAAATGGGGGTTCCTATTTCAATTTTCAAAGTTACTCTCGCCCACCCTCTGGGTAGGACTTTGGTGTCATTGGATGCCACTCTCGAAAATATTTTTTTAGATTTTTAATTCGATGCGTAGTTTTCGAAATCTCAAACGCAATTAAAATGAATTTTGTTCAAGATAGAAACAAGTATTTAAATAAAATTGTATAGATTCTAAGTTAACATTCTTATGCATTGCAAAATTTCTGTGATGCGTCTGCCAAAAAATTTACGACCCAAAATATTTTGCAAATCGCCCACCCGTAAGTTATTTCAAAACTTAAACAATTTATTCAGTTTTCACAATATACAAACACACATTTATAATTAAATCTCCATCATTAACCGTTCAATTAACGTAAGCTGCATGCTACAATAATCACAGCATCTCGATTTGCTGCATGTGAACGATAGAAACACGTATCGTATGCTGGTTTGATAACGTTAATTCTAACGCTAATTCTAACGTTACGGTAGCCTTGCCTGCAGATTTCTCTGCACTGGTTCGGCCTTCTTAGGAATGCGAACTCGTGACGTCAGAGATGTTAAGTTCAGTTTGTTTATGTTTACGTAAAAATTACAATCAAGAATTGAAGAGAGTGGTTAATTAAATTTGGGGACTAATTGGTGACAGATTGTTGATTGAGATTTCAATTTTGTGTAGCTTGTGGATAACAAGTTGGTAATAAATTATTATCATAAACACTTCTCATCGATATTGGCCCAATCTTTTACATAAATAATCATAAATCATTACTCGTTAATTAATTATAAACATAGGCAATGCATTGCTGTAAATTCAATTAGGTATTAAAAAAAATTGTAACATAATTACTTTTTCTACTCCCTAATGGATATTGGCAACATATCTTTATAAACAGTTTTCGCGATATCAGAAACACTCTCTGAAAATTGCAAATGTTAGAGCTTCGTTTATCTCCAAGCGATCTTTCCGAACATCATGTAATTATTCCAATTTCACACTTCAAATAATGAAGATATTTTCGCAATTTTCAATTTTACGCCAGAAATTGAAACAAATACCTCAAGAGATCAGTGTGCTGTAATCCACTTATCACATTAACCGGAAGTAACATCACTAGCATCCATGAAATATTGTAACAGTTTCGAAAATGAAAGTGAATCACACATAACTACATCGTAGGTATACGGGCGAAGCTGAAATCATCGATATAGGAAAAACTCCCAGACCAAGCAGAAATGAATGATGTGCTGAGGAAGAAACTGCGATTGAAAACTTGATAATTTATAGATCGTGTTGGATTACGTCAGTACAGCTGCCCAGAAATATCACTAACCGAGTTTCATTTTTTGTAATAATTTTTTTTCTCTTGATTCAGTTGTGTTTAGGCGAGTAATAAGTTGGCCAACTTTGACTCAGCTCTGTGTAAAACATATAGTCACATACATACTTTATGTCCCTTAAGGTGGATTTATAACACGCACAGCGCATAGAAAATAATTTAGCACAGCATAGCATATGAATTGGTCATATGGAAATTAGTACATCCATTTATAACACACACAGCGCATAGAAAATAATTTATCACAGAACACGAATTATTTATTTACCATTTATTCATTTATTATTTATGTCAAAGTCTCCTGTCAAGATTATTTTTTGGTCAAACACGGTTTTATATTATTTTGTTGTCCATTATTTTAAAGAAATATTTGTAAAACACAATAAAAATACACAAAGCCTCCAAATTAAATGTCAAAACAGCTGTGATAACCCGGCAATAAATCTGTGTTTCTGTGTAATTTATAAAACCCCCGTGAAGAAAATGCTGTGCTGTGCTGTGCTGTGTTGTGCTAAATTATGTTCTGTGCGCTGTGCGCAGTTATAAATCCACCTTTACCGCTCCGGCCAACTTTGGCTGCACGAGCAATAGATGTGTTAAGGCTAAGGGTGCTAAAACGCAATATTTTTAGTACCTAGTCCTAGTTTTTGCAATGAAATGCACTCAATATGATAAGAAAAATTATTTAAAAGTAGGGTTACATCAATTATTTTTTGACATACCTATGACATTTGAATAATTGTTGCCAACGTAAAAACTCTAAATTTTATATGCTTCTTTAGCAATAAAATCATGCTTTTAAACGTAATTAATTATTAAATAACTTGCAATTACAGGGCGGATTTCAATAGCCGTTGCTATATTTTGTTAATTATAGAAACACCCTGTATACCTATACCAGAAGTGTCCAATCCTGTGTATATCAACGCTTGAAAGGCAAAATGGAATAAGCGACAAAAATAAAACTTCGTAGTGTAGGTCTATAATGTAATATACTTTTATCCAACGTTAATTAAATAAAATCTAAAAAAATGTGTGTTGATTTTCTTTTCACGTAATGATCAAGCTCTGTTTTTTCTTCAATGAATTATATAAGAAATCATCTTCTATCCTCTATAAGAACTAATAAATTAGATTTGATGACTATCTCGTCAGATATTTCAGCAATGGAATTCAGCAAAAAAACTTATGTGATACGAACGAATCTTCTATGTTCTTGTGTAAATTATAATTACCTAGATGTTTTTACTTTTTGTGCGTTTGGTATTCGTGATGAAATTTCAGAAAGATGTTTTGATGTTACTCGTAAACTGGAGCAGTGAAAATTGATCTCCATATTTGGGAGATTGTGATAAAATAAAAAATAATTATATGCCTCAAATAGCTGTTTGTAATTAAAATATTAAAAGATTGAAAAAGAAACTTCAAACTTTTATAAGTAGTAACTGATACTGATACATTTTTGCATCAAACAAAATAATAATTTTAATTTTAACACACCATTATTCTTAAGTAGAAATGGAAATTACATTAAAAAATCTGACGTGGCCATCACAACCTTCCGCCATATCTAGACTTTAAACAGAAATGTATACGTACAATCCGGTGCCCATTTAAAATATACAAATAAAAATCTAAAATATTTAAACACAGAAATTTGCATCACCTGAATCAAAAGATTGATTCGCAGGAAAACTCTTCTGTGCTGAAGCCATCCTCCGTTCAATTAGTACATTTAATATCTTACTTATGACATATAACACTAGTATGTCAACTTGTCACCCGTCTCCCCTGTCAATATTTTTTACACAGAGACAAAATTCAACCGAACATGGTTTACAAGATTTCAATGTTTTATTTGATAAATTTATTTTTTAAATTTTACTGCAGTTCTTTAATGCTACCAGATAAAGACAATTTTTTTATAACGTAAGTTGCAAATAACATTGCCTCTTATTCTTATTACAAATAAATACTATATTTATCCAAATTTATATAAATTTTTGACAATTAATCTTTTCAATCTTCAAAAAATATTACTTTCGGTGAAGATATTTGTACCAAACTCTAATGAGCTCTTCCTATTCGTATACAATTGTAAAATACCAAATATCAAAATTTTTGGGTAATTCGTATTTGAGTTATCCGACTGACAGAAATCCGGCCCTGACCACATACACACACACACACACACACATACATACAGACATCATCGTGAAACTATCAAAAATGAATTGTAAGGACCCTAATTCGTGCTCATCCACTAAAAACTTACTACCCGATTTTTAGCATGATTCCAATACCTTCCTTTACAGGTAAGCGGAAGGTAAAAAGTATAGGTTCTAATTTGGTGTTATTTTAAATGAGACATATTTTTGTTATAAATTTTAGTTAAAACAGTTTAAAAATTTTTTAACAATAGAATTAGAATATGTGCAAATTTGAGATTTACATTTGATATAAAATCCTTTCTCATATTAAAAGAACTGGATGTGAAATTTCCTTTTGCAAGATATAAATGCGCGCTATATTAATTCTATTACTTGTTCTGTAATAAATAATCGCGGTTACTATACCATGAAACATGTACCTACATCATTTTATAATCTTTTAATATGGAAATCATATTACATGCACTTTAATATGATCCCAGCAATTAAAGTAATCTAAGTGCAACAATTAAACTCATGAATTCTAATTTTCCATTGCACAATGTGTTAGAAACGCAATCAAGTTGTCATCCGAGAAACGAGCATAAAAATCTGTAAAATACATAAAGTTTTATTAGACGTTGTAAACCGTATCATGCGTAGAGCAGTAAATATTTTGTTCGTTATTTATTTATTATGTGCGTTATGTAACAATTGCAGCGTAGATTTTTACTTTCCCTTTATGTATATTAATAAGATTACAATTCCTCGTTTTTCAAAATCGACAGTTTTAAAAATACTTTCGTATTTTGCATACTACACATTCTAAATTTAAATATAATAAGACGCATGAATAATAAGTATACATGAAGGAAGTATGTGTAATAAATTTATATAAACAATGTTTCTATTTAATAAGTATAATTCAGAGTTCAAAAAAGGTATTATGCCATATTAAATTCGTTATTACGACTAAATTTATCTACGACCCTAATTGAATAATACTTGCATTGTAGGAAACTGTAGTAAGATGAATTCATAATTCAACACTATTGTATTATGAGTCTATTATTCAACACTATTGAATAATGGTGAACTGTCATCACACCAAAATGTGAGGTTGGGTTAATACAGGGTGATTCATCATAACTTGCTTTTTTTGCGTGGCATTCAGGCTGTAGGGATCGTAGTAGGGAGAGAGTGCACTTTTAAAGTTTTGTTCTCCATCCGGTCAGTCGCCATCATGCGTTGGAGCACGGAACAGCGTGTGTTTTCAGTTTGAAGGAACACTTCCCGGGGCGATTTGGAGTGGTCAGCCCGCTCGCCCGATTTGGCTCCTTGTGATTTTTTTGTGGGTTTTTTTGAAATCCCGCGTTTACGTCAACCCTCCAAGGAGCCTAGAAGACCTGAAGGCCAACATCCGGGCCGCAATTGCCAACATACCCGCTGCCATGCTGGAAAGGGTTATGACAAACGCCAGAAATCGACTTATTCAGTGTATAGACAATGGGGGGCGTCACCTACCTGATATGATTTTGAAAACTGGGAGAAACAAAACTTTAGATATGTACCTACATTATAAAATTAAAATTAAAAGTTTCTGATTTATAAAATGGGCATTATTGCGTTTTGAATAATAATTTAGCATCGCTAAACTGAAAACAAACGTTTAATGGAAGGTATTATTTAATAAACGTATGTGTTAAGTTACATAAGCAAAAAAATGATCAAATTAAAATGACTTCAATGATAATAATTCCGCTTACTACGCAAGTTATCACATGGGCAATTATTCTTAATCGAATGAAAGTAGATCACAACAATAAATGAATAATTTACACTCGTAAAATTTCTCCCAAGTTAATGATTATCTTTTAAACATTTTCTATAATCCGTTATTATAAAGTCTTCCTGTATATTTTACATCATTACTTAATGACAAAATTAACATCATATTGATGCGTAACAGTGTAAATTTTCTACATTTTTGCAAACGTTATAGCTGCTAAGAATCTAGAAACTGAAAGTTAGGATTGTAACTTTCTATAATAACGCCCTTAAGAAGCCGTAAAAATGTAATAATTACTTAATTATGCCACTAAAACGTAGAAATATAAAAATGACAGTTTAGAGATCTTTTGAACTAGTTCTGGAAATCGATAATGTGTTTTATTCAATTTTCACGTTTTAAACTGCTATTATTAACTCCATAGCATCAACTTTAAATAAATGTTTATTCACAAGTGAATTAAAACTTTCTAAATCACTCAACACATTTTTAAATCACTCTGATGTCATTATTTCGTCAAAAATGCATAAAAACAGTAACAACTTGTCACTGACTACTACTTTGATTTTCTTTTTTCTTATGTCAAAATAAATTTATAATTCATATATTTGAAATAATTTCGTCAAAATTGAATAAAATATTGTATAAACGAGGGGGAATACGAATGTTTATTCACTCGAAGAAATTATCCCACTCGTCCTTCGGGCTCGGGGGCTAAACTTTCTTCTCTTGAATAAACATTCATGTATCTCACTTGGTGTATAAATATCTATTATATCATCGCATTTGCAAATGTGAATGAATATTATGAAACTCTTGTAAAATGTAATTCTGGTGGACATTAACATAACCCAACATCGAAATCGTTTTAACTTTTAACCCATACAAAGTGCAGCGATGTAGTTTGGATGTTTGTAGCACGGAACACGTTTAATGCAATTAAAAATCGTTCTTCTACCTTGTCTCGTGTTAATTAGATTAGAAAAAGAAAAACCGTTGGCTGCCTTAATCTTTGCTTCCGTGATTTGAGATTAGAACGAAGATCGGTGGCACATGAATGAGGAAATTAAAAGAGGAAGAAAATCTAAATCTCAGAAAATGAACCTTTAAATTATTTCATAAATATTAAAATATAAATATGTTGATTTAAATAATACATTTTAAAATTAAATGATTTAAGTATAAATAAATTATTTAATTGGTTTTAAATAAATTTTGCACTTTAATTTTAACAGTGCACATTTGCTTTCATAAATATAACAGCTGATGATTTCCAGAACATAATTATTTATTTAACACTGGCAAATGCCAAAGGCCAAAAAATGTATATAACTTCAATTTAATATGAACTAATATAGTATATTCTGTTATTGTATAAAAATGTGTTAGCTTAGTTAGTTTAAATATTCTAGTATTTCAGACCATAAATTTATTTTTGTTAAATACGCACGAAAACAAATAATGTGTTACATTCAACGAATTTTTTTGCAAATGGAATATACTTTATAACTTCACTGTATTTTCTGTTTTATTTACAAACAAATACATCTTAAGGAAAAGTTGTTGTGTAATATTATCTGCATTATTATGATCTTAGATACGTTCTAATTACTTGCAAAAACAATCTATCATTATTATTATAATCATGTCCACATGTGTGTCAATCATATGATTGCTAATTTAATCAGGTTCTGTTTATATTATTCTGATCGAATAGATGTATTATTATTATTAATATTCTTATTTTTGTTACAGGTATGTCAAAATCACAGTTCCTTTCCCCAATTTTGATATTGGTAAGTTTAAGTACTTTGTTTATTTTCTGTTCTGCAATACTGCAATCTTAAAAGTTATCTGGATTTTCACCCGAAGATTGCTATATTAACTTTAAATAATTTGTTGTAGTATTCTTATAATTTACTGTTCAACCCCTATATTAACAAAACTGTGTAGTGTGTAGAAATAACTCCAGCTTACATATTACATTTTTGTTCATTTAAAAAATTCAAGCTAAACACAAGAAAATAATTAATTAAATTTACTCCTGATAAAATAATGAACTAACTTGTCTTGTGAATCTAAGAGAAATGGCCTACATTCATCAATATAAACAAAAAATATACTTATTACAAATTACCTAAATTATATAAATTACAGATAGACCGGGAGCTCATGACAGGTGATGTCTCCGATTTCATACAGCATGCCTTTTGGAGGATAGAATATTGACCCTATGACAACAACGAAAAGCGGGTATTAAACCCTTGCACGCTTTCCGGTCATATGGAAAATTGCAATTTTCCACAAGCACAAATTTTATGTTTTTCTCTGATAATAATGCATTTCCTTTTATTAAAAGAAACTTAAACACATTTAAAGTCTTAAAAATTATAGGCATGCGATTCGTAGAATCCCAAAGGGCTCAAACGGTCACGTGATCTGTAATAAAAAAAGATTTTCCACGTTTTCATACAGCATGCCGATGAAAAGAATTATGTGTCATAAAACACCTTTAACCAAATTGGCATGCAGTCCTCCTTGGCCCAAGGGTGGAAAATTTCGGAAAAGTTTTGTGCAAGTGGAAATACAATTTTCCATATGACCGGAAAGCGTGCAAGGGTTTAATACCATTCTATGTTGTAATAGGGTCAATATGCTATCCTCCAAAAGGCATGCTAAGAAATTGGAGACCATCACCTGTCATGAGCTCCCGGTCTAAGAAATAAATTAAAATACGTTTTTGCACTTCCGGGACTAAAACTCTTCTTTAGTCTTTATTTTTAGAGGCTAAGGTTCTAAATTTGATCCCAAGGGATTATTTCTCATATTTAATCCCGTTGTCAAGGAATTGAATTAATTAATCCCGTTGTCAAGTAAATACGTGCTATTTGTTACAGAGTATCTATGGTAACAATATAAATATTTGTCATAAAATTTACTGTCAAAATTACAAAATGTGTATTCTTTTAAACTATTTTGCATTTGTTTGAGGATGAAGTGCAAAAAATAACGTATATACCACAGGACTAAAGTACCTTTAATCCCTCAGGTGATTATTTCCCTCACCTTCGGCTCGTGAAATAAACTTCACCCTCAGGATTAAATCATGCACTTTAGTCCCTCAATTTATAATATAATTATGTGTCAATTTGTTTTTGCTATGTGAACTCATTTTACGATTGACCATTGACCATCTCATCTCTTATAAGAATGAAGTATGTTATTATTATCACATATACTCATTGAGAAAGCTTCTTTATTTCATCTCGTATCATTATCTCTCTCAGAAATGATTGATGTTCGATTCTTGCGAACCGTCTCAGATTTCACACCGCTTTATTTGAAATTAGAGAGACACACCATTTATCTCTACACTACTATCTCTACCCGCTTATTATTCGGCTAAGTCAAGTTGGCCCTACCACATAAATATTTATAAATAAAAATTATATTATCGGTTTGCGCTTGTATTGCGCTCTATCGCTCCACAAATATTTTTTTTGCGCTGCTCTACTTTTGCAGTAATTCAAAGAACAAGTTAGGAAGGGCCAAGTTGACATTAGCCTTTCCTTTATGAAAATTTTAAAATTTTCATAATTATTTCAATAGCTCTTCGTATGCGCTCTTTTGCGCCATAAATATAAAATTTTGCGCTAGCATACATTTTATGTTATTAACAATCAAAATTGGGAGGGCCAAGTTGACAACAACAAAAAAGTTAATTGTTATTATATTTTTGTATTGCATTTTAATATAAATATCTTGCGCTCTATTGCTCCATAAATTATTTTTTTTGCGCTGCTCTTATTTAGTAGTAATTGGAAGAGTTAGTTAGGAAGGGCCAAATTGACGGTAGCCTTCCCTTTTGACTATTTAACAATTTTCATTATTGTATGAATGACCCTTCATATGCGCTCTATTGCGCCAGTAAAATAAAATTTTGCGCTTTCACCAAATTCGTTTTATTAAAAATTTTATTTGGCAGGGCTAAGTTGACGAGAAAAAAAAAATGTAATAATATTAGTTTTTTACTTTGGTATTAAATCTATTATGTATTGCGCTCTTTTGCTCCGTTCTTATTTTTTTTTGCGCTTTGTTTATATAGCAGTAATTTACATAATTCATCCGAATAGGTAAAATCAAAGTCAGTAGATATAGGTTTCACTTATATATTCTTCTAATATTAAATTAATGGTCCTTGTATTATGTGGTATTAAAATAAATACACTGGTTGCATTAAAATTGGAGTTATAAGGAATTTTTTTTAAAGCACTAAGTAAGAGATAGCCGTATACTAAGGAAAAATTCTGGCCGGAAACTGAGCTTCCCACAAAAAATTGCTTTTTACATTCCACCATACCTGTAAAGGGCGGGATTTCTGGAGGTCGGATAACTCAAATACGAATTACTCAAAAATGTTGATATTTGGTATTATACATTTGAATACAAATTGGAAGAGCTCATTAGATTTTGGTACCTACAAATATCTTCACTGGAAGTAATATTTTTTGAAGAGTGCAAAGATTAATTGTCAATTTTTTTTTATAAATTTGGATAAATAATATACCTAGTATTTATTTGTAATGACAATAAAGAGGAAAAGTTATTTGCAAGTTACACGTTATCAAAAAATTGTCTTTATCTGGTAGCATTAAAGATAGAAAAATCTGACGTGGACACCACATGACTTCCTTGTACGCCTATTAAACTGTTCATACTTTTCTTAATAACTAAAATGTAGAATAATATAAAAATATAATAATCGTATTTGATTTATGCTCAAAATGCAAAAAAAAAATACCAAGAGTAAAGTGCCCTTTTGGCACGGACGATCGCAACCAAAAATACGATAAAAGTATGAACAGTTTAATAGGCGGTACAAGGAAGTCATGTGGTGTCCACGTCAGATTTTTCTATCTTTAATGCTACCAGATAAAGACAATTTTTTGATAACGTGTAAGTTGCAAATAACTTTTCCTCTTTATTGTCATTACAAATAAATACTAGGTATATTATTTATCCAAATTTATAAAAAAAAATTGACAATTAATCTTTGCACTCTTCAAAAAATATTACTTCCAGTGAAGATATTTGTAGGTACCAAAATCTAATGAGCTCTTCCAATTTGTATTCAAATGTATAATACCAAATATCAACATTTTTGAGTAATTCGTATTTGAGTTATCCGACCTCCAGAAATCCCGCCCTTTACAGGTATGGTGGAATGTAAAAAGCAATTTTTTGTGGGAAGCTCAGTTTCCGGCCAGAATTTTTCCTTAGTATACGGCTATCTCTTACTTAGTGCTTTAAAAAAAATTCCTTATAACTCCAATTTTAATGCAACCAGTGTATTTTTTTTAATACCACATAATACAAGGACCATTAATTTAATATTAGAAGAATATATAAGTGAAACCTATATCTACTGACTTTGATTTTACCTATTCGGATGAATTATGTAAATTACTGCTATATAAACAAAGCGCAAAAAAAAAATAAGAACGGAGCAAAAGAGCGCAATACATAATAGATTTAATACCAAAGTAAAAAAATAATATTATTACATTTTTTTTTCTCGTCAACTTAGCCCTGCCAAATTAAATTTTTCATAAAACGAATTTGGTGAAAGCGCAAAATTTTATTTTACTGGCGCAATAGAGCGCATATGAAGGGTCATTCATACAATAATGAAAATTGTTAAATAGTCAAAAGGGAAGGCTACCGTCAATTTGGCCCTTCCTAACTAACTCTTCCAATTACTACTAAATAAGAGCAGCGTAAAAAAAATATTTTATGGAGCAATAGAGCGCAAGATATTTATATTAAAATGCAATACAAAAATATAATAACAATTAACTTTTTTTTTGTTGTCAACTTGGCCCTCCCAATTTTGATTGTTAATAACATAAAATGTATGCTAGCGCAAAATTTTATATTTATGGCGCAAAAGAGCGCATACGAAGAGCTATTGAAATAATTATGAAAATTTTAAAATTTTCATAAAGGAAAGGCTAATGTCAACTTGGCCCTTCCTAACTTGTTCTTTGAATTACTGCAAAAGTAGAGCAGCGCAAAAAAAAATATTTGTGGAGCGATAGAGCGCAATACAAGCGCAAACCGATAATATAATTTTTATTTATAAATATTTATGTGGTAGGGCCAACTTGACTTAGCCTTATTATTCTGGTATTAGCGCTAAAAGACGCGGCAAATGACGATGTTACGTTTGAAAAATGAAAATTAATTCTTCCGCGGAAGTCCGCGGGCTGTGTTTAAATTGATGTTGGTAGCAAAAGAAATTAACGCGTATTTGCATGTATTGTATAATTAGTCTGAATTTTCAATTAAATTTTAATACTGCTGAAAATTGAGATAATAATTATTATGGAATATACCAGCGAATAGTAAAATTAAATCATATATGTTAATTTCTTGCGGTATATCATGTGCGAAATTAGCTATTTATAATATAATTGGAATTCATGGCACATAAATAAATAAATGTTATGTGTACTCTTATTTGCAAGTAATAACATGTGCTGAATACATTATTTCCAAAAATATGTGACATGCTTCTATCATACATTGTACTGGTTTAGATTTATTGAGCAATAATTTCGCTTTGTGTAAAAATAATACTTCATCAATGAAAATTTGTAGCTTCATCGAAACCTCATAAATTATTCACCAAAATAAAACACAACTTTTTATTATTTATTTTGTTATCCTATTTAAAATTCAACGATTTAAACCACTTAGTTTTTTTCTGAAATAGTGTGCTGCGAAAAATTATTAACAATTCTTTGTTATAATAATAATTAATCTTATAAGATTACCAGTAACCAAGAAGATCTTACATTATAAACAAAGTATAAACATTTAATAGATATTTGTTTATACACCACATTAATGTTTATTTTTTCTCTATTAAATGTTTATAAAAACATTATCCTGAAGTCAATAATAATCTGTCAGTTTACTCGCAACGAATACACTTTTACAGTATTTTTCAACTTCAAAATGACATTGCATTGCTAGGATGCGGCAAAGTACGAGTTTCGGGCTGGTTTCAGGCAGTCCTAGTAGTGGGGAAGAGAGTGGAATGAAAAAAAGTAAAATCGAGGGTACCTATTCTAGGAATTCGGTAAAAACGTAGACGAGCCGCTTAAGTTTAGTTTAATTTTTTGTTTTATTTTTAAACATATTCAACTTTAAGAGGGTTTTATCGCTCAGCGCTGCTAGATCACAAATCCCCATTATTTCAGGTACCCGCGCTGACAGCCTATGCTTTATGATTATGAGCACATGTTGTCTCTATTTATCTAATTGCTATGTTTCGTTCCATTCTTGTTTAGAAAGTACTCAATTTGATTGTCTAGCGCGGATGCAGTTTTTAAATATATTTAACAAATTACTCGACTACTATTTGAAAATATTTTATTATAATAATGTGATACCATTATTTAATTTTACAATGCAATCATACCTTACGAAGAGTTTTTCTCAGAATTATTATTATTTTTTTCAAAATCGGCATGAAAATCGTCATAACCAGATTAATTTGCGTCATGAAAGTAAGATTTTCATGACTAGGCATGCCTAGTCATTTTTACTTTCAACTTTGTTTACTTGTCATGACAACTTTTTCTAAAATTTGTCACAGCTCTGATGATTTGTCACGATGATTTATGCAAACCTAATTTTTTTATAATTTTAAGCTTAATTGCCGATTTAAAAAAAATAGAATACATCACGCGTCATAAAAATGTCTTTGCTTGACTCGGAGGCTTTGAAGAAATGCTCGGACGCTACGCATCCTCGCATTCTTCAAACTCCTCCTCGTCTGCAATGAAACATTTTCATGACTTGTAATGTAATATACTATAATTGTTTATAAATAATAATAATAACAATTTAAAAAATTGGACAACGTAGCTAGATTTTTACTGCCTATGCCTTTATACGGTTTTTTTTTTGAGATTTATAGGATTAATAGGTTGGGAGTAATTTGTTAAATAGTTTTTTACTGTGATAAAAGCTCCTTAACTATAATAATTATGAATCCAATAGTAGGTACCCGTTTGGGAGTCTGAAAATGCTTGTCATATTATGTAAAGCAGGCAAAGGTATTATTTAGTTCTGTGTTATAGTAGTGACAAACACGAGTAAAATTATTTAATAATTCCAACAAGCTTATCAAATAATAAAAACTGGAATCAAAAGCTAAAAACTTAATTTCACGGAAGAGTTGCAAACGATCACGATGCATTTTTGTATTTACAAAGCAATTTAATTAAACATTTCCGGATCTAATGAAGCCTGAAATTAAAAATGCAGTCATCTTCACAGTATTTACAATTTTCACAAATAAAAAATCAGCTCTGCGCACAAAAAGAGCTTTATATCATCAAACGCGCTCCATTCCTGCATTACATTGTACGGTGCATCGCTCCACGTTTATATTTTCATTAATTGAATTTACACGTGTTTGCTTTGAGGCACGCGCGTGTCAGGACCAAATTCCGGTTAGATTCCAGGTTCCGGTTGATCGAACTGTCCCTACCACTGACTCACCGCTGCGGTTGCGGCGCGATTGCGGTTGCACCTGCAACTTCAATTGATTGAATTTATTGCAGGTGCGAAGGGAACTGCCATGAAATATTGTCTTTGTTTTACTTCAATTGTTTGTTGTTCTTCTTGAATGAATTAAAACCGGTGTGATTTTTTTATCAATTCTTTATTTAAATGACAAACTATAAATATATACAAATGTGAGTTTTCCATTTGAATTTATATGAGTAATTTTAAATTTCAGAAAATGATATTGTCACATTCTTTATTCAAAATTCGACAAGGATTCTTTGAAAATTCTTTCATTCTTGTGTTTTCAAGCTGAATAAATTCGAAATTATTCTTCTTTTCGAAGACGCGCGCTTATGATTCAATAATTCAATTTAAGATTATTTTTCTTAAAATTTAGTGGTGATGCAGACGAGACTCGAGAAATTCTCGTCTCGTCTCGTTTCAAAATTTCTCGTCTCCTCGAGACGAGACTCATTTTTTCAAAAAAATTTCGAGACGAGATCACAATGTCGAGATTAAAATTATTTAGGTACTTTATTCAACAAATAAATTTTTAGAGGTACTTTTATTTGTTTGGCATGGATAGCTAAATTGTAAAAGTAATAGGGACAAAAGTTGGCGTTTTCGGTGAAAGTGTTGAAAATAGTTATTTGTATCACAAGGCCAGATACTGACCTTTTGCAAGAGCGAGTATTTTTGATACTCCGAGCCACAGGCGAGGCTTGCAAATTAAGAGCACTAGCACGTGTAATACACAATATTTTATGTGCCGATTTCATTACAAAAATATAAAATAATTATACATAACCTAAAAAATTGTGCACTGAATACTTGCATTTGAGATTAAAATATATTTATTTCAGTTTCTATTAACGATTTACGTCTAAAATTTGTCAAAATCTTGTTAATTCTTGTATAAAAAATATTCAACGCATAAAATTGACATCTGCTTGACAACTGTAGTAATGTCAAGATGCCAACCTATAACTTCCGGTTGTTTGCCGGCCTAGGCTGGCAACAAAGAATTTCTGGCGGATTTTGAGGTATGGAAAACTAGCGATGCCGACCGGAGGCATATAAAATAATTTAATTCGAGACGAGACGAGAAATGAAAAATCTCGTCTCGTCTCGTCTCGACGCATCACTATAATTCAGTAGCATGTTAGAATCATTTGTGATCAGCGCATTAGGTAGACAGATTTATCAAACAGATTACAAATTTAAAGTGGTATAATTCTAAATTGTTTCGTATAAATTATAGTACCTACATATATTATTTAAAGAGTAGGTACATAATGTATTCTACAATTATTGAAGAGGACGAAAGTTTATGCTGAAGGCGAGTGTATAATCATTAAATACAACGTTTTACCTACGACTTTATTAATTAAATATTTCTTTACAAATTTGTGATGACAGATGACAGTTGTGTTGAATAATGGAGTTATAATGTATGTATGTATTATGTATTATCATTTCGGGATTTGAACCTCATTTGGGTTATATCCCTAGGGTGACTTGATGGCACACACAGTATTAATTTTTTACTTCATATACTTTGCCACGGAGTTTTTTACTTTACCACCATGTGTGTTGCCAGTCGACCCGGCGCAAGCCCTTGTTACAGCCTCTAGCCGGTGCCCGATAGCTAGAGGTTGCCAAGTTAATTAGATCCCAATTTTGAATGGAAACGGGAGTAGGTAGGCCGTGAAAATTTCCTGACCTGGCCGAGATTCGAACCCACGACCTCTGTAACCAGAGCTAGCATCCTAACCACTGTTATCCCGTCGTGGAATAATGGAGTCATAATACACTAGTGTTGAATTATGAATTCATAAACAATAGTGTGTACACTACTTTCTTAAAAAATTGTTTGTGAACTAAAACTGCTTTACGACAAATAATGTTCAATTTCACACAAATCAAATATATCGGAATGCTAGCCTTTGATTTGAATTGAATTCCGCAGCGAAGTGTGTAGCACATTTCCGTCGTTAGTGGGCGACCCTTATTAACCTTATTTTAAAAGCAACATCGAATCCTTCTTTGAAGTTTGAAGAAACGCTTGCGTTTTTCTCTCGGCTCTTTAACGAACCCGTCAGACACACATTCAAATAGAATCCTTGGGGTGCAATTCACTCGGCGACTGTGTGGAAAATTTTAGTTGTAACGCGGTAACGGAACCGGAAACGGTAAAGCAACAAAGCGAGCGGTACGGGGGTGTTGCATAATTAGTTGCCGACGCGAACTGGTTGCTTGGTTACCAGCAGAGTTAATAGCGCAGCAGTGATTCTAAAAATGCCGAGTTTATTAAAATTTGTAAGATGGTTTTCTTAATAATGTTGTAAATTCTAAAAATTACTAAAATGCGAATTTTACATAAATTATTAAGGGCCTATTGCATTGCAACGAGTAATTTTTGTGAGGTTCTCAATCTAATACTGTTATACGTATGATGTTGAATTTTTGTATGTAGATTAAGGAAGAATACTAAAAGTGCGGAATCTTCAAAATATTTAATTAATGTAATTAGTTTGGCTTTAATAATTATTCGAAATTCGGCGAAAATTGTACAAGTTTAGATATAATTTATGGCAATTCTGTTGATAAAATTATAGTTTTATTGTTTTTCCGCCCTTTCTACATCTATGTTCTATTCATTTTATCTTGAAACTCAATGATAACTTTTATAGTTCATTCATGAGATCCTCACGAAATTTTAGTGTTTAGTTTCTTTTTATCTCTAATTGTTGTCGGAACAATATATAGTTTGAATTTTTCAATTCAACAATGCTTTGTCGTTACTAATGTAAAATGTCAGATTTTTATTTTGAGCAATATAGCCAGAATCGTGAATTCTGATTCTTATTGCACTCAAGAAGTATAGCCCCTTAATATCAATGGGTTAACTGTTTAAAGAAAAATCTCTCTATACCCGTCTTCCGACTAATGTATATTATCGATTTTAATTTTTGTGTATTAATCAACGTATAATATGGATTATTACATGATACAAGTTTTGCTAATTGATGTCACAGCAATTAATAATTTACATTTATTGATTCACTAATGAGTCATGATTCTTCTTGTTAAATTTTAATTTGAAATTTTTTATAATAACTAATTATTTACGGATTAATAAAATTAAAGGTAGGTAATAATAGGCTACTTACATGGTACCTATTTACTGAAAATTAGATATCTATATCACAATGTATCTATATACTTTTTATTTAAAAATAATTATATTTTTGAACAAATTGAGAAAGAAATTTTTCTGTGACGTCATTATTTTGTACAGGAGAACGCCACATAAAATATACAATACTCATGAATTATTTTTGGATTTGTTAATAATTTTTTTTGTCTAAATAAAAAATTGGTGTCCCAAGTTTTTATCTTCTTTAGAGTTTATAAAAAAATTCTTGCAAAAGCCTATTAAACATTATAAACACAGACAACATAAATTTACTTATTTATTTAATCAATAAAGTAGGCAATAACAATTCAACACCCAAAATGTGTCATTTCTAAACCAACCCTTTTAAAATAATAAAAATATCCTCTCATCATCGATCTAATTTAATTTCCACCGCAAGTTCGTTTCCTTTCGATCAATGTCAGTGTGCGATTGTATGCACCGTGCACTTTGCGGAGCTCGGTGCGGGAAGGGGGGAGGCCACGTGCCGTCCAATCCCCCTGCCCCCACCCCACCGCCGCTCATCGGCACTTCCGGGCGGAAACAGCGCCAGAAGAAGGGGCGGAACTACAAACGAGAGGAACCAGCAACGCTGTGACGTAGAACCTGTGAGTGAGGTTAGGGAGAGTTGCAGGTTGTCTTAGGTTAGATGAGGGTTTGGTAAATGTTTGCTGCGGTGATTTGATAGCGTATTTTTATTTTTGGGTTAAAATAAAGGGTAGATAAAAATAGGTTTGTTATTGTTGGCATAGAAAATGTTGACTTTATTCTAATAAAATAATAAAAATATAGGAAGATGTTTACGTAAACATGAATTTATTTAGTTGGATAGCCGAGTGCACTATGTGCTCGAAATAGTTCGAACATTTTTAAGAAAATAAAAATACTCGAATTGCAGTTTTATTTTTTTTTACTCCTGGTATTAAAACATCATTTTCCATGACGCTAAATAACATTTACGTCACTCGGGGGAGGAAAGCAGTGTTTTCCTCATGCTAATGGAGGGAGGGAAGCGAGTTTTCCCTCCCGCTCGGGAGGACCGTACTTGTTTTCCTCCCGAGCGGGAGGAAAACACTGTTTTCTTCCCGAGCGGGAGGAAAACACTGTTTTCTTCCCGGTACTGGCGGGAGGAAAACATTGCAAGAAAGGTGATTTCGAAGCCCTCGTGACGTAAAATATTGTGTGTCCCACGGGAGGGAAGGCTATTCCTCCCTTGGGCGAAGCCGGCGCCCTCGCTCGGGCCGCCGCTTGGCCCGCGGGAGTAATAGCAATTACTCCCTTGGGCGAAGACGGCGCCCTCGCTCGGACTCGCCTGCGGCTCGCCTTCGGCTCGAGTCGCCGCTTCGCCCGCGGGAGTAATAGCTATTACATCCTTGAGCGAAGCCGGCGCCCTCGCTCGGACCGCCGCTTCGCCCGCGGGAGTAATAGCACTCTTCCCTCCCTAGGTGCACAAAATACTATTTAAACACACCTCGACAAGTCGTGACTTTGGCCGTTTTTTGTCACGGGCTAAAAATAGCAACTGGCATATTAAGCACGGGGTGAAGTTGGCTCCTATATTTGACTTTTAGTTTTTGTGAAAAACTGAGGGAAATTAATGATTACTTACAATTTCTTCCCATATCACAATTAAATACGCTTGCCTAAGTAGAATTTCGTAGCAAATTATAAACTTGTACTACTTAATTCAAACAAACAAATTATAGGTGAAAAACTAAATTGTCAAAATTTACATTTTTGCGTATATCTAGTCACCTATACATTTTTGTGGGAAAACAAATACATTTCTAGATTGGTCCTCAAGAGGGGCAACTTTTGTCTAATTTAACCAACTTCGTATCTCTTACCGTTCTCGAGATCTCAATGGTGAGCACATTAACTTGGACATCCTGTATATAATATCGTTATGATTTAACCTACAATTATTATAAATCAAATAGTACATATTTATGAATTTATGTTGCGTAATTTGTGGTCGTAGAAAAAGTATAATATATGACTCGTTTATAAACTCTCTAAATACTCGTTTTTTATACACTCGCTGCGCTCGTTCCTAAAAAACTCGTAGCTAAAATGACGTTTATAAAACTTGAGATACATAATATCAGGGTTGAAAAAAAACATGTTTGTTTCAATTTTAAACAAAACATTTGTTTTTTACTGTTTAAAACTGTTTTTTTGGTTTAAAACATGTTTTTAACTCTGCACAAAAAAACATGTTTTAAACAACAAAAAAGCATGTTTAAAACATGTTTTAAACAGGATATCTGTTTAAATAAGTATTATTTCCATCGAAATATGTCGCCAATGCTATACTTTTTGTGCGAGGACGGGGATTTACATCGCTCTAGCTGCGTAGCTAGGAGTCACCGATGGTCGGTAGTTGAATTTGTTTTGTTTGTGTTATGCGTCGTGAATGGATTTCGATATCATTTTTAAACACCTGTTTTAAAACACAGTTTAAAACATGCATTAAAACATTAGGCCGTGTTTAAAACATGTTTAAAACAGTTTGTTTAAAACAAATTGTTTTAAACATAACAACCCTGCATAATATACTTAGATTAGTAAATAAAAATTATTAAATTATTAAATTCATATTTATTTATGCTTTATCTCAAAAAATGACGTAACTTATTTCCAAGTCTCTGTATACCTATGAAAATTTGAAAGCATAAAATATAAATTTGTTTCCACAATATTGAAATGAAATATTTTCCGATATTGAGTTTTATTTAATACTATTTCCCCTGTGAGATTGTGTTTGTGCTGTAAGTAGCCTGTGAATGGAAATATTTAATACACGTGGACATAAACTTTCCACAAACCTATTCAGAACAAATAGAATAAATTCCTATTAGCACTGAAAGAAGTATTCCACCACTGGCAGTGGCAACGCCAGATGTACAATAAAGTACATTGAAACAACTTCTTATTACACCACGCGAGAGAGTTTGTCGTACAGTTTATATTATTAAAGTAGTTCGGTCGTCATTGACGCTAGTCAAAATCCGTCCGTTTTTACCTTCCGCTTACCTGTAAAGGAAGGTATTGGAATCATGCAAAAAATCGGGTAGTGAGTTTTTAGTGGATGAGTACGAATTAGGGTCCTTACAACTCATTTTTGATAGTTTCTCGATGATGTCTGTGTGTGTGTATGTGTGTGTGGTCAAGGCCGGGTGTTAGTCGCATAACTCAAATACAAATTACCCGAAAATTTTGATATTTGGTATTTAACATTTGTATATAAATTGGAAGAGCTCGTTAGATTTTGGTACAAATATCTTCATCGGAAGTGATATTTTTTGAAGATTGAAAAGGTTAATTGTCAAAATTGTATATAAATTTGGAAAAATATAGTATTTATTTGTAATAAGAATAAGAGGAAAAGTTATTTGCAACTTACGTTATAAAAAAATTGTCTTTATCTGGTAGCATTAAAGAACTGCAGTAAAATTTAAAAAATAAATTTATCAAATAAAACGTTGATATCTTGTAATCCATGATCGGTTGATTTTTGTTTCTAAAATATTGACAGGTGAGACGGGTGACAGACAAGTTGGCATACTAGCGCTATATAAGACGTAAGTAAGATATTAAATGTAATAATTGAACGGAGGATGGCTTCAACACAGCAGAGTTTTCCTGTGAATTAATCTTTTTATTCAGGTGATGCAAATTTCTGTGTTTGAATATTTTAGATTTTTATTTGTATATTTTAAATGGGCTCGTATACATTTCTGTTTAAAGTCTAGATATGGCGGAAGGTTGTGTGATGGCCACGTCAGATTTTTAAATACTGATATACAATGCTGTAACAAGACTCGTTATAAACGAGGTTTCGTTATAGACATGGATTATTTTGGAGGGTAGAATCGTATTACTGAGATAATTTTACCTCGATAACCAAATTTTTTCGGAGTTTCTACAATAAATAATAAAGATTTATTATGTGCTGCCCTGGTTAAAGACACCCTTAAAAATGGGGCCCCCCAGGAGAGACAGGTAATTTTAGAGGCCAGAATCGGCTTCCTCGGACAATTTTACCCCCAGGTACAAATTTTCACCGGTTTTCTACGATTAATAGCAGAGAAAATAATTTTTAAAAATTGTATAACCGAGAAATTCACATTCCAAAATTTGGATTTTAATGGAACGAAGTATAGCAATTTTCAAAATTTATAAATGTCAAAATTATACTGTTGGACGGCTTATTTTCTTATAATTTAAAATAATTAAAATTTTGAGAATTTTTTCCGGGCTTATTAGACTGGCTCCAACTGGAAACAGGGGGGGGATACAAACTTGAGGACGGTAAAGAGATTTTCAACCCCAAACAATCCTCGAAAAGCATTTTATTAATAAAGTTATTGCATTTTGAAATTTTTTGTGAGGTTATTGGTTGGGTTAGGCCAATTTTTATTATATAATTTCAAAAAGCCAATGTACACTCCGTTCCAAAATTTGAATTACAGAACTAAGGGATGAAAACAATGACGACTTTTATTTAAAAAATTAATTTCTCGTAAACGGGACCAGATATCGATGCGCGGTTTTCAGCAGTGGATCAAGCATGAAATCGGCTTTATTTGGACTAGCACGGCTATAACGAACATTCGTTATACGACCTCGTTTATAGCGAACATTTAATTAATTTAACAATAACTTTGATTCTAGGAATCGGAAAATTCTGAAAATTAGTATACTGATGTAAAAAAATCTGAAAAATCCAGTTATGAACCCAAATTTAAAATCGGGACACCCATTTTGGGTGCAAAATATATATCTTTATTACTACGCATAGAAATAAGCTGTAAATTTGTATACTTATGTTTTAAAATATGAGAAACCCATTTTTGAACCTTAAACTGAGTTTACTACACCCATTTTGGGTGTAACATTTATTTTTTAAATATTGGATATAGAGAAAAGCTATAAATTCTTGTAGTACCTAAAGAATTATATTTATTTTTAAAATATAGATACGTCCACCCATTTTAGGGTGTTGTAGATATTTCAAGAACTATATCAGATATTTAGATGAGGTTTTCAATTATGATTTTAATAATGCATTTAAATAATATTGAAACACAAAAATCTCTCCTGTGGTGACTCTCCACTAATATCTATGCGAGTCAAATTAAAATAAAATAAAATATAGAAATAAAAATTGCCTTTTTGATTTGATATTAAGTATTTTGTGATAAATTTTATTAATAGTGATTTATCCACATAAATTAAAGCAGTACTTTAGCTGTATCTTGTACAATTTAAAAATTTAAATACAATTTATATTTTTATTGTTTAAAAAATTATGACAGTGACAGTTAAATCAAATTCATGAATAAAATAGTGTACACAACTCTCAGGAAAGTGTCCATCGATCACTTTCCTCGCTCATTAAGTTGTCCCTTGAAACACATGTTTTCGTTACCAAGCGATAATTTTTTATTCCGATGGTTATTTACGGCGCAATTTCATTTTTTCTTAACCAAAAGTGTCATTTTCCATAAGAGCCCATGTAAAAACAGTGAACTTCAAACTCATTTTTCTCAAAAACGAGTACCGCAAGGTCATGTTTTCTTGGCACTTTTATATAATAATAATATTAAATTTTCTATTCAACCAGACCATTTTCAATACAAAATCAAAGACTTCAATTGACGACCGAACTACTTTAAATTATAAAATAAACTAAAATATTTCACAAACCCCTCAAATGCTTACACACATCACACCTTTTACCCAACTTGCGTGTGGCAGCCTCACATATTGTGAGTCATTGGTTTTGATTTATTACGTGCGTGCAGATGCCAGTCGTCAATTCACGGGTACTACTCTTATAATCATTAATATGATCAAGATCTGTAACAAATATAATTTAAGCGGCTCGTCTACGATTTTACCGAATTCCTAGAATACTCTCGATTTTACTTTTTTTCCATTCCACTCTTTTCCCCACTACTAGGGCTGCCTGAAACCAGCCCGAAACTCGTACTTTGCCGCATCCTAGCTATGCAATGTAATCTTGAAATTGAAAAATGCTGTAAAAGTGTTTTCGTTGCGAGTAAACTGTCAGATTAATATGGATTTCAGGATAATGTTTTTATAAACATTTAATAGAGAAAAAATGGATCTACAGATGTGCCTTTAAAAATTAATTTGTATCATGAGATATAACCGTGAAAAGTTTGCATAAAATAAATTTCGGAATTTTTATATTTATGTACAATTTGTTAATCTATATTTTAAAAAGGCACATCTGTAGATCCATTCTTTCTCTATTAAATGTTTATTGAAATAAAATTTGACCATTCTTGTACTGGCCACAAAACACTCGCTACGTTCGTAGGTACATTTTATGCTGGATTTTAGGTAGTAGACGAGCCTCTTAAAGTGAATGCTAAGCCGTTTCGTGAATCTAATGATTAACTGACTTATTTACTAAAAAGAATTAACCATAATTACATTGTCAACCAATCTCCAAATCTCAAAGAAATTCTAATTCTAATTTAAGCTAATTAAGATAAATATCTTGTTTTTGAAAGTTAACAACATTATACTAAATTTATAGTTATTAACAGAGTTCCAAAAAATCTCAGTGTTATTAGGCCTAATTGAACAATTCACTCCAATTAGCGGGTGGGCTTAATTATTCTTTATCTTAATTATAAACAAAAAATAAAATATCATCGTGGTGTCGTGGATTTTTTGCTTTCGAATTTCTACTTTGTTTTGTTTGTATTGTTTATTTGAAGTGTGAGAAAATATTTAAAAAAGTGAAATACTTTCATTAGATGAATAATACCAAATTAAAACTCATTTACTTCAGATTCACGAAAAAGAGTAGAAATCTGTTCGAATTAAAAAAAAATTAAGGACTGCAATTAAAAACTTGTATTTATTACTAATTCAAACAAAAAAATTATAAGTGAAAAACAAAATTGGCGAAAAATACTGTAAAAGTGTTTTCGTTGCGAGTGAACTGAGGGGTTTATTATTGAATTCAGGATAAAGTTTTTATAAACACTTATACCTAATTTGTATTTTTATACTTAAATCTTTTTGTAAACTGTATTAAAATTTCTTTAAAAATAGGTTTAGATTAAGTTATTACCTACAGAGAATATGTCTAATATTTGCTCAGTATAACTGCAATTCAAAATTAATTCAATGGATAACGATTTTAAAAAGTGTCGGACTAAAATTATCCCTGCGTGTATAACCGCCTCGTGCGTTATACTGCAATTCTGGATATAAATATTTAATCTGGTGTTATTGGTCTTGTTAAATTTGTCGGTTTAATTTTGATGAAATCATATCATTGTGCAAACAATATGCAATAAAATAAATTAGGTCACAGCATAGTTTTGCCCGAATGTAATTAAAATTTGTAAAATTTTTACTAAATGTCCGTCTGGTGTAATTTCTGGATTATGAATTATTTATTAATGATTATTTATTATGTTATTATTTTACACCAATTATTTAAATAAATTGCTATATCAAAATGTATTATTTAGTAGACAACAAAATTACATTATAATATTCATGAATTTATTATTTATTTATAAAAATATTGAGGATTAAAATATCTTGTAGGTGTGATAAGGGCTAGTTCAACCCTGTCTACATCTCGTTTACTAATTTAAGTTGTTAATTACAATACGCAAACAGATTGCACTCCAGTTGATGACAATTTAATTTATTTTGCGCGTGTTTTGTAAATTGTAAGGTTGGATAAAATTACAGTTTACTTGCAATTAAAATACTCTTCATTTACTTAACTTTATTCTTTATCCCATCGAAATACAACATAGTTATTCTATTTTTGTGAGATGAACATGAAAAACTTTTACAAAAATGTAACTTCAATATTTTTGGTTCAAAAACAAGTTTCTAAATTTTGACCGGTAATAAGTTACTTCAGGGAACAAAATCAATTATTAATTCTGTGACACAGTAAATAATTAAATAATACTGTAGAACTAATGATAAATCATATTGCATTACGTATATAATGTTAAATAATTTATTCTCATATTTACATGATGTTCGATTATCCTTAGTTCACATAATTTCTGAACCTGAACTTAGAGTACAGTATAATTATTTATGACTTCATGTTCTTTTCGATTACAGTTATTGAGTGATTTACCAGTAATATAAATTCTATGAACAAAGCACTCCTGTAACATTTATAAAGATTGTACATTAATTTACAATTACTTAATAGACGTTGATTGAAATATTATAAAAGTTGCAAAATTTATAGCACTAATTTTAATTGGCGCATTTATTGTTTTAAATTGCTTAAACAAATACATGAAAATGTTGTAATATTTATAACACTTTTACTTCTTAAGCCTTATATAAATTTTATAGTAGGTAACATAATATGCTAAATTTTCTATTATGTTACCCAATAACAACAATTATTTTAGTCTCTATTTTAGTTGATTACTATACTATCATTATAGTTGTTATTTTATATTATCATTTAAGTAAATTTGCATATTTTAATACAACCTGCCTTTATCTTTAGAAATATTACACAATATATTTGCATTTTTATCTTTTTATTATAAACAGTTAATTACCTATATAAATAAATCAGTATTGAAATTTAACACATGGTATTTTAGTGATAAATTATATTTTTATTGTTATTGATCAAGTATTTTGAACATCTTTTTTTAACATTATTTTAAGATGATTACAATTTTATAGTTATTATAAAAATTTTGCACTTCCGGGACTAAAACTCTTCTTTAGTCTTTATTTTTAGAGACTAAGGTTCTAAATTTGATCCCAAGGGATTATTTTTCATATTTAATCGCGTTGCCAAGGAATTGAATTAATTAATCCCGTTGTCAAGTAAATACGTGCTATTTGTTACAGAGTATCTATGGTAACAATATAAATATTTGTCATAAAATTTACTATCAAAATTACAAAATGTGTATTCTTTTAAACTATTTTGCATTCGTTTGAGGATGAAGTGCAAAAAATAGCGTATATACCACAGGACTAAAGTACCTTTAATCCCTCAGGTGATTATTTCCCTCACCTTCGGCTCGTGAAATAAACTTCATCCTCAGGATTAAATCATGCACTTTAGTCCCTCAATATATAATATACTATTTATTGCTAATGCATATAATTCATTTCTTAAAGTGTTAAAAAGTTAGTTACAAAATTTAAAGTATCTAATTAATAAGATATAATTTATTCGAGACAATAAACCAAACAATATTGAGAAATACAACAAATTAATTATTACATTCTTTCAATAATAATTAATCTATAATGCACTGATTATTATCTATGCAAATACAATTTAAAATTAATTAACAATATTACAAAACAATTGATAACAATCGTCCACGCACTTTCAATAATTGTTTCTCATTAATTTTTCTCTCCTTCCAAATTTTAAAATCATAATAAGACGAGTTGCATTGTTGCATGTCTCAGTTTGAAAACGTAATTAAAGAGTTTTGTTGTAATTAAGTTACAAGTTAGTTTTGATGGTTTATGTTAATGTATTCAGCAGGTTTTTTACACAATGTTGCTTTTATTTTCGTAATTATTTTTGAGATAGTTTTCACACTGTTATGGATAATGTCATGCAATATTCTTAATTTACATTTTTTCAAAGTTAATGTATCATATAATTGCGGTGTATGGAACATTAAGTGCGTAAAGGTTTTCTCATGAAAAATAAATTAGTTTAATTTTAACTACTTTTTGTGCAACAACCAACGAGTAATCAGAAAATGAACCAATTGTTACAACTTGGATTTAAATAAATTTAAGTTTTATTTGTTTATTATTTATGCTGGCTACATATTATATGTGAATAATTATCAATTTTGAAAGTTCTGATTCTTAGTAATGACTAACTATATTACAATTTTGTTGATAATTGTAGCGAATGTTACTATTCGAAATAATTACTCCAACACTAATATTTAAAATCTAATTATTTAATTATTTGCGAACTGCATATACACCAGTGTCAGCAATTTCCTCTGTAAGCAGTAATTAAATACACTTGTTAATTTATAATTATCAGAATTCCTTACCATTCTATTTCTAATGCAATACCAAAAATAAAAATATCAAATATTTTAATAAAAAATCACACCTTTAACATGATTTGGGTTTGCCTTACTTCATAATATTTTTGTGTTGTATTGAAGTAAATGGGTTGCAGTCAAAAAAGATATATTTTATACCACTCTACCGGTTTCGGCCCCACATGAGCCCTTCTCAGGAGTTCTGTATTAATTACAAAAATTAATAAATTATAATATAGTCACATTTTACAGAAAAACTTATTGAATGACAAACTTACAGTATACAGGTTGGTGGAGATGAAATGCGAACATAGGGAACATACATGACAAGCGAACTTTCATGCCAGGTATCTTGATATATTTTGTAGTAGTGTCACAAAACGAAGTAATGTGAATTTGTGTGGCAAAAAGAGTAATCAATAACAGAAATAATAATAAAATCTAAAAGTGCATGTAAACTTTCTCGTTCTGCTCGTACACATACATTATTAGACAAAGAAAATATTTTAATGAAAATAAAAATTTCAATAATATGACAGGTACTTTGACATTGACGGTACTTATTCCACGTATATCAAGATGCCTAGCATGATAACTCCATTGTCATATTTCCCTATGTTCGCATTTTACCTCCACCAACCTGTATGTAACACAATTTGTAGTGCAATCATTAAAGATTGTTTGAATTAAACACATGTAAATAATTATTCAATAATTATAGTCAAAAAGTACAACTGCAACCCATTTACTTCAATCCTTTAAATAAAACATCCAGTCAAGTAATTTCCAACTTCGTACATTTTATTGTTGATAATTTGCTTCAAATATTGCGTCAATATTAATAACAATAAAATAAATTGTAGTACAGTAGTTCCTTGAAATAAAGTACAATAAAATTAAATTGCATCAATTTATGTTTTAAAACTACAGCTAATAATTCTCTTTAGTGAGCTAAAGTTAAATACGTTTACTTTTCATTTCCAATTATTGTTCAAGTACATCGCAATACTCCCTACATTCTAAGGGAAAGGAATTCGACCTTGTTTGTTTTACATCGAGATATACACCAACATTTGCAGCTTCATTTGTTACCTCCGCCCTTCCAGATTTGTTTCAAGTTATGAGACAATACAGACATTTTTTAAGAAAACAAAATTACCAGTAATATTCGCCTAGCTAACAAATATTAGATTTAGACTTTTTCAAAATAATTTTTTTTTTAAACATAACTGGTGATACGTATACTACATCAAAGACACAGTTACAAAAGTTGCTTCATCAAATAATAAAAATCTGATGTGGCCAGCTCAAGACCTCCCTACTCAAGATGCCCTATTCTTTTAATTGCAGTTTAATAATACTAAATATACTTTACTTAAATATATTTAAAAAAGTGTAGATGAATCTCTTCGTACAAGTTGGGAAAAAATTGATTTCCGTTTTTCCCTTTTTCCAACTTTAAAGGCCGATATCTCAAAAACTAAGCGAGAAATCAAACTCTAGTTTGCAGCATTGTATTTCTAACACTTAAATTAACCTATAACCAAATTTTCAGAATTTTGAAATTATTGACCTCCCAAAAACCGACCACCCTCGATTTCTCAAAAATGGTTCAATATATCGACTTAATTTATTCACCAATGAATTCTACGCGCCGAATTACATATGTGTACCAATTTTCAGTTCAAAATTCCGACGGGTACAAGATTTATCACGGTTTCCCTATTTTTGAAGATTTCTTAAGGAACTATTTTTTCTAAAATCGATAATGTTGGATAAATCTTGTACCCGTCGGAATTTTGAGCTGAAAATTGGTACACATATGTAATTCGGCGCGAGGAATTCATTGGTGAATAAATTAAGTCGATATATTGAACCATTTTTTAGAAATCGAGGGTGGTCGGTTTTTGGGAGGTCACAAAATTTCAAAATAGGTTAATTTTAGTGTTAGAAATACAATGCTGATTTCTCGCTTAGTTTTTGAGATATCGGCCTTTAAATTTAGAAAAGGAGGGAAAATGGAACATCAATTTTTTTCCAACTTGTACGAAGAGATTCATCTACACTTTTTTAAATATATTTAATAGACATACCTACCTAATACTATTTTTAACAGACTGACACACACACAGACATCATCTCGAATATACTTTATTCGTATTCTATGGATCCTAAAATCCACTATAGTAGCATCTACTATTCTATAATAATTGGAAGTATATCCTGTTGAATGGTTACCAGCACAATGTAAATATTTATATATCAATACTACCGATGACTCACAATATGTGAGGCTGCCACACCCAAGTTGGGTAAAATTTGTCAATGTGTGATAAATTATAATGGTATAATGAAAATGGAAGAGTAAATACTCATACATATACCGAGAGTAGAAGGAATCTATACTTCTATACTAAAATAATAAAGAGGAAAGATTTGTGTGTTTGAATTGAATTGGCTCCGAAACTACTAGACCGATTTGAAAAATTCTTTCACCGGTGGGTAGCTGTGTTCAATCGTGTCCAAATTTGGTACAGTAATAGCTAAGAATCTGTCTTGAAACATAGGTATATATTAAAATGTTAGTCCGCCATCTTGAAATAAAATGGAGGCTAGCTAACTCAAAATGTACTGCACCGATTGGGTTCAAATTTGTAATGGTTATAACTTATGATCTAACTTATGACATGAGCATACTAAAATATCAGTCCGCCATCTTTAAACAAAATGGTGGTAACCGATTGGGTTCAAATTTGGAAGTATGATACCATGGACGTAGTTAGAATTAGATTTCCTATAACGAGATTCCTTAAAATTCGAGTTGGAGGCGTAGCAACGCGATCCGGGTTCCCTATTATAGAATATTTCTGTTTCTGTAGTTTACTTATAGAGTCCATCTGCCTCGTTAGTGGCCAGCAACTTCTTAAACAAAGCAGCCCACTATGATGTGTTCTAATGATTCTAACCAGAGTAACTAGTGCTAGTTATAGTTTGCGTGCATGCTTTAGTTCCGGTGCAATGCTATGAACCGTTGTGACGTTTAATAATCACCTCTGGCGTTGGACAATGGCCGGGGTTGGGCAAAGTTGACCTCCGGGTCAATGCAGTCTGTTAGATTGTTAGACTCACTTGCGACATACGAAATACGTGAACATAGTGACATACTAGATGAAATTACTTTATTTCGAAACAAATCCTGTATTTATTTTTATTTAAGTATTTAAAATTCAATGTTATACTTTTCTGCATTCTCTTTATTTATGTATGCAATATCTTTTTTTTAAACGTTTATTTCTTTGGAATACTATTGTTACCCTGTAATAGGACTCTGTTGGGTAATAAAATTATTATTATTATTATTATTTAAAAGAGTTCTGTCTAAAAACAAGTAAATTACGTGGATTATTCCATAATAATTTGAAAAATAAGCGTTTATTGCAATTTCATTAATTTTAAAAACGTTTAAACATAGAATTTTAGATTTATAGTTCTAAAATTGGCGCAGTGGCGTGTTCCCTTCTTTTACAATATTATTCAATCAGATTTCGTGTCTTGGACAAGTATTGAAGTCTCTTTCCAAAAGCAGCTAACAAACCATTCATGTATTGTAGGCTGCGTTTTAAATTGTGTTGTTTGTTAATGAATAATTTTTTCTATTATTATTTTTCATGAATGGTATTTACATAAACCGGATGCAAGTATTTAAAACAACGTGTTTTTTACGTATTAAATAAATATCCTGTGTCTAACATTATCTACAAGTATTAATTTACCTTGTAATTTAAAAATAATAACCGGATACTATTGCTTAAATATTATAATTACAGTTTTTAATTAAAGGCAAACGTTTAAATGAGTAGAAGAAAATTGTGTTTGTTTTTAATTATTTTATTGTGACCAACTATTTACAGTATTAATTAATTTCTTGTACAATATTTTTAACTTACAACAAAAAATCTAAAGCTTTTATTTTTATTTTCTTATTCTACTTAAGTAAACAAATAATGAAAAACTAATATAGTTAATATTACGTATCTAACTACCGGTATCATGTCTTTAATCAAATAAATATTTATAATTTGCTTAAAAATTTGCAACGATAATGTGCAAATTTTTTACATAATCTATATTATTTGTTGAATGCCATTCACACGTACACAATTTATATAATTTATAATATGGCGGTCCACATTATTTTATAAAGTATTAGTAACATCACAAACATATTTTTATCTTACACAATAAGTACTTAATAAACAAATCGTAATTTTTCACTTACAAACAATTTTACGCGCTACAAAATTGCACATAAATTTAAAATTCCATTGAAGGATAACCGAATACACCATTTTTAATGTGGAAGCTTCACAATTTGATTTCGATATTTTTTGCTTCATATTATATTCGGATATCTACTCTACAGGATATGTTTTTATCTTCTGATAAAGTTCTGGGTAACTTAGTACTTATCTATTAGATAAATGAAACATAATATTGCATCAAAAATGAGTCAGCTAAATATCACTTTATATTTAGAGGAATTTCTCTAGAAAGCAAGGTTCGTATAATATTAATTTGTTTGCTGTAGTTTATAAACCTATTATATAAATATAATTGACTTAAAAATACAATTTTTTTGAGGATGCGCCTGTTTCAGGAAACACCCGGTATATGTACTGAGTTATGAATCACCTGTTAAAATGTTCCAATTATCGTTTAAATTTTTATGCTGTCTTTGTGCTGAGCACTATGGAAGTAATTTTTGTTTTGTTTTATCTTTTGATTTTATTTTTGTAAACAGTTTCGTACCTTGTGTGTGACTTAATTTTATTGCAATATTTTGATTATTCTAAAGCCGGGGCCACACATGCGGCATTCGGTTAATGCCGAGCAATTAATTGTCAAATTCATCCACACTATAGTCGTGTTCGTTCTTTTCCAATTCGTATCGAATTTGTGACACGAATCAAAGTAGAAGAATACTCGCTGTATCCGCAACATATATACTGAAGGGAAAAAAGTTGAAACACTTGAAATTAGTGAAATTTCGACCATTTTCAAGCCGCCATAACTCGGCGTATTTTCAATCGATTTCGATGAAACTTTGCGGGCGCAAAACTTTGACTTTAAAAAGTCATGCATGCAACCTCTTCTCTAGGACCCCTGTGAAAAAAATGTTTTTGATGCAAAAAATATCCTACTTTGACGATGTGTACGGAGTTGAAATTTTTTTTTACTCGATCCACAAAAAGGGCACTAAAATTTGTTCAATTCCATGTGCAGAACTCAAAGAACGAAGTGGATCAAGTCAAAAAAAAATTTCAACTCCGTACACATCGTCAAAGTTGGACATTTTTTAAATTAAAAACATTTTCTTCACATGGGTGCTAGAGGAGGGCGGAAGGGGTTGCGCTTAAGTTCGCATGCATGACTTTTAGTACCTATAGACACTTCAAAGTTTTTCGCCCGCAAAGATTCATCGAAATCGACTGAAAATACGCCGTTATGGCGGTTTGAAAATGGTTGAAATTTTTACGAATTTCAAGTGTTACATTTTTTTTCCACCAGTGTAGATGCTCGGCATCTTTCAGTTCGAAATATCAAACATTCAATATTCGGCTGCTGCATGTGTGGCCCTGGCTGTACAAACAAGCCACCCAGAGCTCTCCCATTCACACTTAATCAGCGAAGATATCCTCCAGCAACTGCTTGGTAATAACCCTATGCGGCCTGGCCGGGTCAAGCTTAGGCCTTCCATACAACCTCGCGTTGATGGCGTAGAGCCTGGTGCTGAGGTCGCAGCGCACGTTGAACCACCAGTCGCAGATGAACACCGCCTGGTTGAACTGCGTGCCGTTGGGACACAGGAACGTGGTCTGCCGCCCGTCCAGGTCGCAGTAGTGCCAGCTCTGACACCGCGTCTCAGGGTCGGCGAAGAACCCTGGGTAGGGCTGCTCGTCGCAGTAGAAGTTCGTGTAGGGGACTGTGCCGAGTACTGGGTAGTCGGTGCCTGGACGGCCTAGAAACGAAAGATTAGGTTTTGTATTGAACCATATATAGGACAACGCAAGCCTTTGTTGTGAAGCAAAGAACTAGAGCAGCGGTGTGAAGAGGAGTATGACCTGCAAACACCTTGAAGTGTTGCAATATGCCTATTTTCATTCTCTGTTCCATGACAACAAACCAGAAGTCAGCAATGTGCAACACTCTATCGTGTCCTCACCTCCTTTCCCCGCCTATAGCTGCTGCTCCCCGCTACCGTATTTATTGCCTTCACAACATTGTATACTACAGCATTGAGTGATATCTGTCTATACCTATATATGGTCGAAGGATTTTGTATAAGTATATAATCTGACAGGAGTGGACACTAGGGCGGATGAAATGTGACCTTTCTGTTTACCTTGTTAGAAAGAGACACAAAGTGCGGGCCACTTCGGCCATGCATTCTATGACGATAAACAATGTTTACCTTTACCCATGGCAGAAAACATTCAAAATCATCGATTTCTGACGCTATTCTATAGCGTTCTTTGTTTTGTTAAACATAAAAATATCAAATAATTTATGTTTGAGGGGAGAAATAATTTTGGCACCCATATTTTTAAAAAATCTGCAATATTTGTAAAAGAGGAGATTTTCGCGCGCCACTGTACTTCTTTTATTTATAAGTGAATTAATTTCAAATTTTAAAAGCTTGGATCTGCGAATTAACCTATCGAATTTTTTTAATTCGTTATAATAGTAATTTATTATACAAGACGATAAAGAGATCATTTATCGAAAAGTGAAAGATGTTAGTTCACGAGTGACGAAGGAACGAGTGGGCTATCTTTCACGTGTCGATAAAGACTCTTTATCGTCGTGTACAATATATTATTTTATTTTGTACTTAATGTTAATTTGTGTAAAAATATTCTTATTTTACTTAAATTTTATTTTATCTACTCAAATTTTACTTTATCTACTCAAATTTTACTTTATCTACTCAAATTTTACTTTATCTACTCAAATTTTACTTTATCTACTCAAATTTTATTTTATCTACCCTCGATGTTAAAGTAATACTTTATCTACTGAAAATGAACGTATAAAACCAATTTTTAACATTAAGTACAAAATAAAATATATTTATATTAAAAAAATAACAAAATTTCAAATTAACATTATTTCAATTTTAAAATAAAATTTTAAAATTCTGCATCTTGCATTTTGTAGATTGTACTTTTATCTTCCAACAATATCTTTAGATTATTATATTTAACAAAAAAATGAGTAAACGCTGTCGAGTGGCGCGCGAAATCCATGTTTTTGACTATTTTCTGGCATAGAGGATCACCTTAATATATTTAATTATTTTCTTCATTGAATGTTTTCTATAATATGAGAACATCGTGCCTACTAATGACTACTTGTATAATTTTTTAAAATTAAACATTTTTGAAGAGATAAGAACTTGGAACACCTATTTTTTATCTTTACAAAAATCATAGCAACAACTGAACTAGTGAACAATCCTTAACAACGGCTTGTGCGGGAAGCGAAAACGACCATTATTCAAAATAATAACATCCCAGAAAGTTTTCTTTTCTTATTTTCTTAAAAACATATAGGTACAATTTTTTTTAATAAAATATTTTTACCTAGATTTTTACATTTGTTTTCGACAGAGATAAAAATATCATTTTCAGTATTTCAGTACCATGCAAGAAGTAAATAATATAATGTAAAAAATATTTCATAATGTCAGATATTACCAAGAAAGAATTACGATAAATTATCTAAAAATAACAGATTTACAATATTACTTTAAAGGTCAATGACCTTCTCATAAAATGACCCACAACACACATTTGCATTGCGGGCTGCCGAACAAATCAAAATTTTACATTTTTCAACTGACATACATTACTGCTAACTTTTTACTATAATCTACTGTAGATTCATGCGCTAATGAAAATGCGTCGAAAAAATTAATTCACCTCGCCCGAAGGCATCTAATGAACTTATAATAATAAGAGTATAATATGCAGTAGTGCGTAATCGTTGTATTGCTCTCAATCCTTGCTCCACTTCTTAGCCTCTCATTCTCAATTCGTATCATCAACTGCAATTGGCAAGTGTTCTTGTTTCATTGTCAGTTAGTGTCACATATTTTTATTTTACTTAGTTTTATTAGTTACATTTATTTAGAGAATTTGTAATTAATTTGGTATTACATAAGTTTATGTAACATAAAATTTTAGAAAGTATCATCTTAAGATTTTTACGTAAAATGCGTTAAATTGATCGTTGATGGATGGATTTAATAAATAAAAAAAATTAAATTGCAGTTTAATTAGTCGTTATACGCAGGATCATTTCCTGAATTTTATGTAAGTCAGTCATAACTTGCTGAAGAGGGTCAAGACATTTTTCATTAAAATTATGACAAAGTATTAAACACATCTTATACTGTATTCATTCAAATAGTATATTATATATTGAGGGACTAAAGTGCATGATTTAATCCTGAGGGTGAAGTTTATTTCACGACCCGAGGGGGAGGGAAATAATCACCTGAGGGATTAAAGATACTTTAGTCCTGCGGTATATACGCTATTTTTTGCACTTCATCCTCAAATGAATGCAAAATAGTTTAAAAGAATACACATTTTGCAATTTTGACAGTAAATTTTATGACAAATATTTATATTGTTACCATAGATACTCTGTAACAAATAGCACGTATTTACTTGACAACGGGAATAATTAATTCAATTTCTTGACAACGGGATTAAATATGAAAAATAATCCCTTGGGATCAAATTAAGAACCTTAGTCCCTAAAAATAAAGACTAAAGAAGAGTTGTAGTCCCGGAAGTGCAAAAAATTTGTTTAACGCCCTCACTATATTTATTCATATTCTATCTTACCGATAATATTCAAATAAAATATACATAGGTAAAACAGTATGTCAATTAAATTTTTTATTCAATTTTGACGTTTTAAACTGCTATTATTAACTCCATAGCAACAACTTTAAACAACTATTTGTATGTCTTCTTATTACCTGGAATGGATTTTCCAAGTTCCAAGTATTCTTGAACTGAAGGACTCAAAAATCCGTGAGGTACAAAAGTGCCTTTTGATGGTCCATTTCGTTCGTCTAATTCTTGTTCTGGCTCTAAATTGATATCAGGATCTGGTGGAGGTGGTGCTCTGGGTCTTTTTACTCTCGATCTTTCTTCATAACCATCTGAAAATATAAAACGTTTTTAAATAAACATCAAAAATTAAATTATATAGATAAGGATTTGATAACTTATAGAATACTTTAGTAATTCCCATTTTAGTAACTTTAGTAATTTTTTTAGGCACTCCAAAAATTATATTAATTCTAGGTAGGTAATTCTTAGTTCTTAAGTAATATGTATAATACGGATAATTCTGTGGAAATTTCAAGAATTCTTTAGTTTATCTCCTAATTCTTAAGAATGCTCATATTTTTTAAGGAAGTCTAGACTTTTTTATTTTATTCTGCTAATTCTTTAGAATTCCGTCGATAATTCTTTAATAATTTAGTAGCAATATTCTTTTAAAGAATTAATAGAATTCTTCAATAATTTTATAATCATTGATTAAATAATATAGGTATATTATTTAATCAATGTTATAATTCAGAAAAATTAATTAGTATAAATATTGAATGTACAAGTTTTAGTTCAAGTATATAAGAAATACATGTATACTTATAATAAACAGGGTGTTCCACAACAAAAAATATACTAAAGGCATATACTGTACGACGTGCTGATCATGAACCAAAAAGAATTTTTTTTAAATTCGCAAAAAAATGCATCGTATTTCAAGCAAACATTTTTTTGCCACTGATCGGTAGTTCTTTTTAATAATTTTTTCAAATCTACATTGAAAGTAATTGTTTACATAATATACTAATAAATGTCTAATAACGTATGCTACTCCAGTCACAGTATAAGCTCCTATTATACTGTGCTCCAGTGGTCCAAAAAATGTTTAAAAGTAAACTACCCTTAACTTAAAAAAAAAAAATTGTTGTTTCATGATCAGCACGTCGTACAGTATATACCCTTACATTTTTTGTCCTAAGTTGTGGAACACGTTGTATACAGTATAAGAATGTACCCTATTTTTTAAATATTTTTTTCTGTTTCAGGTAAGAAACTTCTCCATCAATTCGTCTACAATATCAATAAACCGTAAGTTACAACCAATTATCATTTCACACAAAGACAACATTTAATCTCTTCACAATTAATTTGTTCTTGGCACAATTTCCATTGTGTCCGGTTTCATACACGTACACGGGTACACGGTAGGCTATTTTTTATATTGCACGCTATTTTGTTCCTTGATTGTTTGTTTGCCGCCATGGCAACTGTTATTAAAGAATATTTTCAACGGATATGACAAGCGGTAATGAATGATGGCGTTGGGAGTATATACAGGTGTAATTACGAGAAAAAATTACGTCAATGGAAAGTGAGTAGTGAGATTCTTCCTCATTTCATGCTGATTTATAGATGATTGTTCTGTTTCATTTCTGCTTATAGTTTATTATGAACCAATACCATTCAATTAGATTTATTGGTCAAAAAGCGGGCTCAGTAATTTTAAAAGGCTTAAGTGAGTAACATGTTCACTGAAAACAATTGTGTAATGATTGTTTTATAATATAAATTTTATAATTTTGAATGAAACATAAAACAAAATCTGATGGGTCACCACAAGACTACCCGCCATACCTACTTTATTATTTTTACTTATTACCTATACAAATATATTAATATATTAGTAAGTACTACTACTTAATACTACTGCTACTACTTACAAATATATTTTAGTCATTTTATTTAAACTGCAGAAGTAACAAATGTTAAACGATCATGGACTACAAGATACCGAAACACTAAATTATAAATATATACTTTAATAATAGCAGATACAAAAAATATATAAAATGCCGATTGTAAATAATAATTACATAATAAAATAAAAAAATTGTCTTAAATTAATTGTTTATCGAAATATTTTAAAAAGTACTACTTCCGGTTTATGAATTGGTACCAAAATTTACTGGGCTCTTTAGATTCGTATTAAAATCTTAAATATAAAATTTGGTTGTTAAATGTTTGTAACTTTTTGAGTTATAGAAAACGAAGAAAATGTTACATACAACCTAACGCACCCACACATACACACACGAAAATACTTTAGTCGTACCTATTCTATGGATCCTAAAACGTGCTTATCTCATAAAATCTCACACTCGGAAATTTTGACCCATCACAATACCTCCCTTAGAATATGAGGCGGGAGATAAAAATGAAAACTAAAGCTAGATTCAGACCTCGATTCAGACGTACCCAATTATAAGTATAAGTGCTAAATTTACCAATCAGCGCTTCCACAAAATTCCAGTTTCAATTATAAGTGCGAACGTTGAGCGCTGGTTGGTTAAATTACCCACTTATACTTATAACTTAGTGGTGGGTTTATACAGCAACTAAATTGTAAAATTAAGAAATTAAGCTAAGAAGTTGAGTAGCAATTATTGACGATAGGAAATAATTATGACTACTTTTTAAATTTAATTTCATAATGTTATTTCTTAATTTAGTTATGTGCATACCATAAATGTCTGTAAGTGAAATTTACTCCAAATGGCAAATGAAATTATGCTGCACTTCATGGCGATATTTTGCATATTTCTATATTCCAATCTATAGATTATCTTTCGCTTTCGTGATAATACTACATTACATTGCAAAATAAAATGTTAATTACTGTCTTGATCATTATTTTCCCATCGATAAAATGTAAATAATTCGTATGTGTTCTCATGTGGAAAATATCGAACATTCAAGTCTTTAAAACTTTTAAATTTGTTGGTAATTATTGTAATTATCACAGTATGATTTTCTAAGAATTAATAGCGTATGAAATGAGAGTAATTTTAAAAATTAAGTTCAAATCATAGCAGTGCAGTATTGTTTATTAATTGGCCATACTCAGGTTCGAATCAAGTTGAGAACTACGAGGGGTTGTTTTTATATTCCCGGACTAAGCATGAAAAAAAAAAAGACTAGGGCAACAACAAAATTTTATTTTTCAATATAGTTCCCCTACTTTTGAATACAGGTATAACACCGTTTCAATAACATCTTTAATCCAGTATAAAAATATTCATTTGGTTTTTCCGCAAAATGGCCCTCAACAGCTGCTATAAGTTCTTCATTGTCCCTAAATTTTGTCCTCCTAAATGTTTTTTTGAGATTTGGGAACAAAAAATAGTCACTGGGTGCTAGATCTGGACTATAAGGCGGATGTTCAATTTCTTCGAAGCCACAATCAGCTACAGCAGCTTTTGAAAGTCTGGACTTGTGCACTGGTGCATTGTCGTGGAGCAACAAGACACCTTGCGTCAGTTTTCCGTGTCTCTTCACTTTAATAGCATCTCTGAGGCGATGCATCAGGTTTGCATAATACTCTCCCGTTACCGTGCTACCCTTATTCAAATAATCAATCAGCAAAATTCCCTGAGAGTCCCAAAAAATGGTTGCCATTATTTTTCCTGCAGAAGGGGTGACTTTAAACAGGGCGCCCTGGACGGGGATCATCATCCAGTGATTCTCGACCATGTTTAAACAATTTTGACCACTCGCAAATAGTTGACTTAGAAGGGCAATCATCCCCGTATACAGCCAACATTTCTTCAAGAATAATTTTTGGAGGTTTTCCTTGTTTTGTAAGGAATTTTATAACAGCCCGGTATTCGATTTTATTCATTTCGATACATATACAACGCGCGACGACACAAACTAACATATAATAAAATTAATAATGTTGCAATTGTTTTGTAAATTGCCACACAAGTTACCAAGGCATAAGTGATTAAAAACAGCATAATGAAAAATTGCATCAAAATTCAAAACAGCCCAGTCCGGGAATATATAAACAACCCCTCGTATATGCCATTCAAATGTATGCGAGAAGTTGTATAAAAATAGTAGCTTTATAGCTACCTAATCAGAGAAAGTAATACGATTATAAATATAATACTCTCTCAGTAAAAGCCTATTGTAGGTAACATAAAACGACGAAAAACTATCTGCAGTTTTATGTTCTAAGTAGTTAATATATTCATGTTCTCGTCGTCAGCAACAAGCTATAATGCCAGAGAAAGTTTTATCCGAGGATGTATATTGTGCTAGAGATTTTCCGGTGTTCCGCCCATGGTGCTATGGAATATAGAATGAGAACTAGAGGATTTAAGTCTGTTTCTTTGAAATGTTCGCCGAAGAGTTCAAGGCAAACGCCTGTTCTACCCGTTGACTTTTTGTCTTAAACGTTATAGACAATGCTGATATTATATCACTCAAAAATTAGTGGTTTAATTATAGTTTACTCAAATGGTAAACCATTCTAATTGTGTTACGTATTAGATTTGTTTTATTCCTTTATGGCTAATTTACATAATGCATTTTGTAATGAAATTTGTTGACCATGATCGTGAAATTAGCGATTAATCTTAATTACGACCAAAAATTACTTTCACAGTAACATTTACCCAGGATACATAAATTGTAAATCAAGATTAATGCTTTATAAAATAGGTTAAGATATGGCTATAGTTCTTTTATAAACACTGTAGAACACCAAATCATTAGTGACTTAAAATTCTGTTTTTTTACAAACTAAGTTCCGGATGATGTAAACTATTTTTTCGTAATCTTCGAGTTAAAAATAGAGAGTTATTTTATCAACTTCCAAATTTTTAAGGTTGAAATTTTTGTTAAATTCTTAATGGCTACATTTTAGTTTTTGCGATATTTGCCATTTCCTGACCTTTTACTGTAAAAGTTTGTATGTCTTGCTAGTAGGTATGTAATTGTTTATTTGTGTCATGAATACGAGCAATGTTATAACTATACATTAAGAACTTTAAGGCGCTACACTGGTGCCAAAAATATAGTGAAAAAGGGAGCTTGCTATATTACAAACTGAGCTCTTGTTAGTACACCTATACTGTTCATATTTTATATATACATAGTTAAAAGATGACTCTAGACGGGGACGAAGTTATATTTTTGAAATACGTAATGATATTTTAGTAATAAATTAGTAAAAATAGTCAATTTGGCCGATTTTACTATTTTTTTCGTCAGATATGTAATTTTTTTGACAAAAAATATTTTCGTCGCCGTCTCACGAACAATGCAAGGAATCGACTATTTAAACAAAATTAATAAATATGCAATAATAAGGTCATAATTTGTAATATTAAAATGCATAAATTAATTCTTATGTTCTCTAATTGTTGTACCAACAATGTATTGTATGAATTTTTCAATCAAATAATGCTTCCTAATTACTTATGGTAAATTTCAGATTTTTATTTTGAGCAATATAGCCAGAAACGTGAATTCTGATTCTATTGTAGCTTGCAGCAATATTGCGTGCAGCCAGGGTAGTAAAACAGTAAAACAAAATATTGTATATACCTCCATGGGTACCATTGATTTGAAGTAAAACTATTTATTAGATTAGTAGAATAAACAGAATTAGGCGAGAGATCATGTGCTGGCCACAGCAGATTTTTTAATTAAAACTTTGAAAAGGCACAACTGTTAATTGATCCTTTAATTATTATACTTATAATAGGGCCTCTTAAGTGGCTGACTGTGTTTGTAACATTACACATTAGTTTAACTGCACAAAAATCTCTCCTGCTGTGGTACATTCTCCACTAACAACCATGATTACCCTTGAGTTGCCGGCTGGTAACTTCGGTCCCTATATGACTCACACTATCACACATCAAAGTTGCGTAAATTAATTTGTTGCTAGTTTACCTATTTATTTTATTTTAAATATCGATAAAAAATTCATTATCTCTAGTAGAACAAAAATGATATAACTCTATTGTCTTACAATATGAGCTAATCCAGCTAACCACATTCTAGTGAATGATTAACACTGCAACCGCGCTAAATCTATATTCACCATTCGATTTCGCAAACCAATATCTCATACACACACGTATTGTTGGGAAATAATATAAGCAAAGGCAAAGCTTCGAACAAGAAGGTGCGGTACCTTTATTGTTCTGTAGGATTTCGCGCTAATAGTAATAACATAACGTCCAGATCTCTTATGCTGATGAATGATAGTGATTCAATCAAAAACAAAATGAAAAATGAGTTCAGTAGGCGGGCACACTCCTTAAGAGACTTAAGGGGCTCGTCTACCTATTTTTCTAATTCCTAAAATACTATTTTCCTAATTAACACTCTTCCCCACTACAACGGCTGCCCGAACCCAGCCCGAAACTCGTACTTTGCCGCATCAGCTATGCAATGTCATTTTGAAGTTGAAAAATACTGTAAACATGGCTCCAGTATTCCTGTAATAACTTCTGTATTTTTTAAAGAAATTAAGTCAAACAAAAATTATTCGAAAAAGGAAGGTTAGCTGCAGGCTTCTTGCTTTTTAAATTTTTCTTTCCATTTATATAATGATCGAAAAAAATCATATAAAAAAACGTCATTTTTAAATGTTTTTTACTTTATATTCCTAGGCCAAAGACAAAAAATAAAAAACTAGAGGCATTAAGACATCCTTTGTTAATACAATACAATAAAAAGCATCATATATTTCAATTATAACTAAAGTAAACGTGGGAGGCGTAAACTTCTGTAACGCTCTCAAATTTTAGGGTAGACGAACACTTTAAGGCTGGTTTAAAATGGATGTAACTGGTGATTTCTTATGTGTTCTGTTAACATGAGCTATAGGTATTTCTATTACGGTTCATTATGTCACTGGATTTGACGTTTACCTATACTGTAACAGTAAGGTTCGCCAACTTTTAAGAAAACTTCCTAGAGTCACTATACAGGGTGTAACAGCGAAACCAACCAACGCCTATATTTTCTTTATTATTATAGTTACAAAAAAATGTTAAATAGCAAAGTTGTAGTTGACCAAGGGGGACATCTGTTTAAAGAATAAAATAAAATACTCTATCGGATAGGCCTAAAAAATATGTATATTCCCATTTGAAAAAATATAACTTTGTGTTGTAACTTGACAAAAAAACTATAATAATAAAGAAAATATAGGCGTTGGTTGGTTTCGCTGTTACACCCTGTATACAGTGAATTTATTTTAATGTGAATCATGGGATTTTTCATATCCATGGTGACTTTGACAGCTACGTATTAGAGCGTTCTTTTTAAAATGAAACATAGGGAATCAATTTAACTATTATTCTCTTGAACAATATAAGATATTTGGTCAGCTGCAATAGTTCCAAGGAACGCTTTCAACATTGACAGACACCAAAAGGTTCATTAGGTTAGATAATCCAGAAAGGAATCAACATTGAAGAACACTGGCTAATTAAAGTGATTTCATTGATTCAAATTATAAATAAAAATAAGTGATTATAATTTGACAAGAGAAACTTTGGAAGAAATAGTAATAGAAGGAGCCAAGAAGGATCTAGAAAGCTCCCTACGGAGCGGCGCAACTCCACAAGGAGTGCTAAGCCACCATATATATATATATATATATATATATATATATATATATATATATATATATATATATATATATATATATATAGTGATTATAAAATGTCTGTATCTTTTTTCTCCGTATGCTGTAACAACCTACCCCAAAGCTGGGGTTGGTTGTGACACCAGAAATTTTTTATGATACAAGATACACCCTGTATATCTGTATCGATGACTAACAATTACAATGTAAGTATGGCTGTTACATTTAAGTTGGATAAAAACAAAAAGTGACAGATATGTATGTATGTAGAATTGCTATATCGATTTGTCATTCTCAACAAATTATAATAATTCCAAATTTTTACTGAATAAATTCAATTGCGTTTAAATCTACTCATAGATACTTTGTTTCTATGATTGTATATAATTATACAAGGTGACTAATAATTTACTGTTATAGCTGTGTCATTATATGTTAATGCATTTATCTAGATCAACATTTCGACATCTATCCGAAATAAATTACACGTTTTTACTAATCACCTCGAAATTACAGACGTTGTTTTGTTATCATTTTCTTTAAAATAAGCGTTGGAAATCTCTTCGTGTATGTAATTTGTTATGTAATTCTAACACTATATCGCGCTTTCGTACAAATTTCTATTAATTAGTTACAAGCTAAATTATAATACACGCCACCGATGAAGCCGAATAATTAATTTAATAATTTGCATATTGCTTTCATAGTTTCATCGACCATAAAATTTGGATTGATACGATTGATACACATCATTGGTCCTATAATATTAATAGAAACGAGAGGTATATTCAAAACTAACATTTGGCTTTATTTTTAAGAGTGTCGTTTACCTAAATGACCAAAACATGCTTTGCACAAGTTTGTGATTTATTTAACAACAAACCACGTAATAATAAAAAATAGCTTTTACCAGACTATTTTTTCATGTCTGATTTATCGAAGACTATGCTTTATAAAACAAAATGTGTTTATTTAAACAAGATACTTGGTTTGCCAATAATTACCAATGGTAATTATTGGAAAACCAAGTATCTTGTTTAAATAAACACATTTTGTTTCATAAAGCATAGTCTTCGATAAATCAGACATGAAAAAATGGTCCGGGAGAAGCGAATTTTTTATTATTACGTGGTTTGTTGTTAAATAAATCACAAACTTGTGCGAAGCATGTTTTGGTCATTTAGGTAAACGACACTCTTAAGAGGCCCGTCTACTACCCATAAAATGTACTAGCGTAGCGAGTGTTTTGTGGCCAGTATACAGGAATAGTAACATTTTATTTTAACAAGGATTTACTAGAGAAAGAATGAATCTACAGATGTGCCTTTTTAAAATTTTTATTAAAAAATTGTACATGAAAATAAATATTTAAAAAAAATGTCTATTTTATGCAAACTTTCCACGGTTATATCTCATGATACAAATTAATTTTTAAAATTTTAAAAGATACATCTGTAGATCCATTCTTTCTCTATTAAATGTTTATATACCTAAACATTATCCTGAAGTCAATAATAATCTGACAGTTTACTCGCAACGAAAACACTTTTACAGTATTGTTCAACTTCAAAATGACATTGCATAGCTAGGATGCTGCAAAGTACGAGTTTCGGGCTGGTTTCAGGCAGCCCTAGTAGTGGGGAAAAGAGTGGAATGAAAAAAGTTTCAGTAAAATCGTAGACGAGCCGCTTAAGTTCAAGCTACAATATACATATAAGTAGTTGGTTTTTTGCATTTATTTATTTAATTGTAATTTCTGAATAATATTAGATTTTTATATCATGTGAATTAAAATAATAAATAAATAATTAAAATACCAGTAACCAGTACGCAATCTTTACACAAAAAAACTCAAGTAAAAAATCAATATTAATTGCATACTTCTACCCATTCATCATCCATCCATTCTCATTTCTTACTACCATATAAGTAATCACAATCAAAATCAAGAATTCCATTCTTATTCCTTCACGCCATAAAAATTCAATCATAATCCACAGGTGTAAATAAACAAAAGTCGGCATCCATAACAAACAAATAAAAAATGACAATAGCACGCGAGGCCAGCGGCTTACTTACATAATTCTTAAGTATGAGCCTCAAACTATGGACCACAAATTATATTATGTCGTTTGGTTATGCCGCAGGTGATGCTATGTGTTCTAGATTTCAACAAATGGAAGAGATGTTATCAATTTTTTGTTGTTTGGGTTTGGTCTTTTTTGACAACGTGGGATATAAATGAAGATGATGTGGATGATTATTTTTATGGTTTATAAGGAAACTTGAAATTTTGCATATATGAATACTAATGAACTAGCGTTACGTATTTCTGAGTAAATTTGTAAAAAGCACAGATATATTTGTGCAATATTAAGGTAGGTATCTACCGATGCAAAACTATGGTCTGTTTTAAAACTAGAAGGAGTATAAAAACAAAATTCATTGACTGGTCATTAGGATATTCATTGTATAAGATTATTGTTATTAGTAATAGTAATTCATTCTTCTACTTTGATTTCAGTAATTAAATAACTTATGAATTACAGTTTAGGTGTTTTTGAGAAATTGAAAAATTAAAATTTAAGCAGCTCGTCTACGTTTTTACCGAATTCCTAGAATACTCTCGATTTTACTTTTTTTCCATTCCACTTTTTTCCCCACTACTAGGACTGCCTGAAACTTTGCCGTATCCTAGCAATGCAATGTCATTTTGAATTTGAAAAATACTGTAAAAGTATTTTAGCTTGTATTTTAGTTTCGAGTAAACTGTCAGATTACTATTGAATTCAGGATGTTTTTATAAACATTTACTAGAGAAAGAATGGATCTACCGATGTGCCTTTTTAAAATTTTAAAAATTAATTTGTATCATGAGATATAACCGTGTAATTTTTTTGAATTTTTCGGAATTTTTATATTTATGTACAATTTTTTAATCAAAATTAAAAAAGGTACATCTGTAGATCCATTCTTTCTCTATTAAATCCTTGTTGAAATAAAATTTTACCATTCTTGTACTGGCCACAAAACACTCGCTACGTTAGTAGATTTTATGCTGAATTTTAGGTAGTAGACGGGTCTCTTAAGAGAAAAAATCGTAGTGATTTTCTGGATTTTAAGACTTATGAGACTAGTAAACTATAGTCTTCGTGAAATTAATGTAAATTGCTACAGCACTGTTTCCCAACACAAATTAATTTTTAACGAATTTGTAAAACCCATTATGACTTGTTTAGTAACCTGTCTATCTGTACTAATGATGCTACTACTTTACTTACTAAGAAACATTATGAAACGAGACAAGCAATAATCAAAAGTAGGTTTTATCCAGCGAAAGTCAAAATGCAAACGTATATCAAAACATTTTTAGTTGGTTCTTTTAAGAATATTTCATTAAGATAGGAATCAACATTTCTTATGAGTTATTTCAAACGAAATGGACATGACGGGAGTAACTTTTAGGCTACTCCCAGGTTTTATTCAATTAACAATTCGCAATAAGTATTGTTTAGATTAGAAGATTTGAAACAAAGTATATGACATAATGTTACGAAAATGTTGTTTACATAAAAAACGAAATTCTGCAGGTATAATATGTGTAATTACGTTATTATAAAATAAATTGTTAGTTATATTCTTTTGCAATGTTACCTAATTATCTCTTTTTCATATTGTTTTTCAAAATTATTCAACATTTTAGAAACATGGATTAAGCTTAAAACAAGTACCTACCTAGTTTAATAAATAGTCAAAAGGCCAATTATTGAAAAATATAGATTATATTATGACCTAAAAGTGCGTATACTTAATTTGTCGTTAACAGGATTGATTATATCTATTTGAAAACCGTACTGTAAGTGGCAATATTCAATATTTTTCTCAGCTTTTTAAAAGCATTCTGAAGAGACATAATAATTTATTATATTCAGTAACTTTATTGTCATAAGTGTTAGTAAAAAGTGCATAATAGGAGAGATTTTTATGTAGTTAAAATAAAATGTTTGCCTGGTCTGGATTTAAACCTGAGTCATGTTTCCAACTCAGCTATCCGCCCCATTGTAAAATTTGATTTAGAAAACTAAAGTTAGATTCAGACCTACCCAATTATAAGTATAAGTGGCTAATTTAACCAACCAGCGCTCAACGTTGGCACTTATAATAGAAATTGGAATTTTGTGGAAGCACTGGTTATTTATATTTATAATTCGTTATTGTATTTTGAAACCTTGTTGCCTAGCAATTTGAAAAGAAAAAATTGTTTAATAAAATCACTCCACCTACGGTGTCATGATTTTATTTTAAAACTATTTTTTTCGAGTCAAATTTCTGTCAGGTGACAAGATTGAGATGTCAAACAGAAATTTATTCGGAGGAAATAAAATGCTCGAGTGTAAATCAACGAGATAATTTAACGACTCCTTTGGTTTTTCTTCACAAATATGCCCAAAATCTAATCATTTCTCTAACAACTATTGGAAATATGAAGTAAATGGCAATATAGTGTTTTGTTTATTGTTTGGTTGCTAAGAAAAACATAAATAAGGTTTTATCACTTGCAAAACCTTCCTTTTATCCGTTGTCAAAGCGATAAAAATGTATTTTGTTCATGGCTTACTTTATACAGGAGTGGAATTATCCATGAAAATCAGTGATTCACTGTTGAGAACCACTGGAAAATTCATCTCATTGAAGTAGTGGCACAATGCTAGTCTGCGAGTGACGTAGCAACTGTAGAATTTTGCATAGCATAATTATACTCCGCAAAAAATGATTGGTTTCTAGCTCAATTCATACCGCATAAGATCTCTTCTGCTCAGAGCCAACTTGTTGCTTTTAATTTGTTATGGGACCAATGACGCCTCGTAACCAATGCCATCCTCAATTTGCGTCCTGATGTAGTTTCGCACTCAATTGTCAGAGTTTTTATTTGTTTGTGTGTTGCTATTGGCAACTGAAGTTTGTTGTGGCGGAATTTCTATGCAAATACGACTGAAATTTGTTTTATTCTGTCTGTGTAATGCCAAAACACTAATGATGATTTTATAAAATATAAATTCATGCGAACAGGTCAGGTGGGAATTATGTAATTTGTTTCGACGATTGTTGAGATTGGTTTTTGTTAACGGGTGTCAGAAGTAAAAGTATTGTGCTTTCTTGTAGAACAACTAATAAAACAGATTCATAATTGTACCTTTCTACTAATTGTATTACATAAAAACATAAAAGTTGTAACAATGGAGCACCTTTCAATGTTTGAACTAACACCTAATTTTTGTCTTTCGCAATTCAGTCTTGAAAGCAAACCTTGCTGTCCAAAAAAGGGACAAAATTATTAAGTATACAGGGTGAGTGAGCTAACTATTCCCTATTTGGATTTTTTATAACTTAGGCAATTTTTATCAGAAAGTGACGAAATTTTTGCAAAACATGAACTATCTAAAGAAATTTTTACTGCCGAAATTTCAAATCGATCAGACAAAAACTTCACGAGTGGTTCACTTCAATGTGAAAATTGGACCAATTAATCCAAAATCTCCAATTGCAGCCCAAACAGTCGTTCTAGGAGAGTGCAAGGATTGTTCAGCAATCCAGTGGGGATTTTCATCTGACCAATACCGATGATTATGTCTATTAAATCCACCATCAAGATGAAAATGTGCCTCATCAGAAAACATGATGTTATTCAGATGACCAGGGTTTTCATTCATTCGTTCAATTTCGTCTTCTGCAAATTCCAATCGGTTTGCTTTATCCTCTACAGAAATTGCCTGCAGAATTTGAATCTTATAAGGATGCCACTTAAGGTTCTTTAAAATACTACAAATAGTCGTTTGACTAATCATTAATTAATTAATCATTATTTCAGTCACCAATTAGGAAGCAATAGAGCAATAATGATAAAACTTTGCGAACAAAAACTCAAGTGGCTACTGTATTTACAGTAAAAATTTGGCGGACTTTACACAAAAACTTGAGACTTTCCAAACAAATGAAATAGGGAACACTTAGCTGACACACCCAAGTAATATTATTTATTTATTTGATGGTAACCATTTACTCCCAATTACAGAAAGGTGGATGTTATTATAATAGTGGAATCCAACCATTTCTAAGCCTATTCGTCTATCATGCAACTTCATTGTACAATTGCTAACATTTTTATATTTCTCTCTTAGTTCCTATTGGTCCAATTTTCGAACCAAGCGCTATTCTGTGGTATTCATAAAATTTTAATATCAATTGCAAGATACCATCGGCTTTTCGACTCACCTTAGACATTAAAACAGCTAAAAATGGTCACCTTTATTATATTTTCTGAAAGGTATATTTATATGAACCCATGAAATATTTAATCTTCCATCTCGCTGGAGTAATTTACGATCTATAAACCAAGCAACAAGTTTAGAATTCTTGAACACATCGCTGCGTTTAGAGAAAGTGATTGGTCAGCTTGAATGCGATATGTTGCTATCAATGATACACCCATGTACATATGCTAATGGTTCGTATACACTAGATTTCTATGGTTCTAGGCGCTATGCGTGTCTGAATGGATCGTAAATATATCGAAGCTTAATTTTGTTTTGATACTGTACGAAAGTTTAAGATTTTCCCACGATACATCAAGTTTTTTAGTAGCATAAAATAATATGAAATGAAACGAAATAATAATAATTGTCAACCCAGTTGCGTGAAATTGTTCTTTTAAGAGGCCCGTCTACTACCTAAAATCCAGCATGAAATGTACTAACGTAGCGAGTGTTTTGTGACCAGTATAAGAATGGTAAAATTTTATTTCAACAAGGATTTAATAAAGAAAGAATGGATTTACAGATGTGCCATTTTAAAATTTTGATTAACATTGCACAGTATAAATATAAAAATTGTGAAAAATTTAAAAAACTTTTGTATTTTATGCAAACTTTACACGGTTATATATCATGATAGAAATTAATTTTTTAAATTTAAATAAGGCACATCTGTAGATCCATCTTTATTTAATGTTTATAAAAACATTATCCTGAAGTCAATAATAATTTGACAGTTTACTCGCAACGAAAACACTTTTACAGTATTTTTGAAGTTCTAAATGACATTGCATAGCTAGGATGCGACAAAGTACGAGTTTCGGGCTAGTTTCAGGCAGCCCTAGTAGTGGGGAAAAGAGTGAAATAGAAAAAAAAGTAAAATCTAGAGTATTCTAGGAATTAAATTTCTGTTTAATCCGTAATCAGCATATGCAACTGTATATACCCTTATCGTAAGTACTTGAATTGAAATTATGATACACTCTGTATTAAAACATGAGTAAGTACCTATATTTGTCTAGTTAATTTTAATGAAGCTTGTTCTAGAAAAATTCTGTTTAACTATTTCAACAGTAGGTAAGGCTTCTTTTTGCTTCATAATTTAAATATGACATTGAAATGGCGGACAAAGGCATCTTTCCAGCAATTAAAAAGAAGCAAATATTTAACAACATCTATTAAACCCACACATTAAGATCTTCACGGCATATAAACAACCAATCACTCACTCTACATCAGTGTTTCTTAATCCTTTTCCTCTACAGTGACAAATAATTTGCAAGTTTGTCGTTTCTGAAGCTAATAACAGATAATCTTGTGTGTTTGTAGTTACATTTTGCAACGTTCTGTGTATATATTGCAAAGGTCGTGAAAGTCTCAAATGCACACCATTGTTAAGACAACAATTAAAAATTAAGAAAAAACTTGGAAAAGCGCAAGTATAACTGCTACGTTTCAACAGTTTTGTATGAATAATTAGAAAGGATTGCAGTGTAGACTGTTTGCTGTGTGAATAAGGTTTTGGAATGAGATATACAAACAATTGAATTGAATTGAATATACAATCATGCGTGATCACCACCAACTGACAATCACAATTATACCCTTTTTATTGCTTCCACTATTTTTTAAACAGCAACCATTTAAGTTACATATATTATCTAAAACGAGTACCTATACCTACGTGGTAAATTTTAAATTTAGCCTCTGTCGGAAACTTAACAATTTTATTCAATCTAGTTCTTATTTATTTGCTGACCAATATTCTTCATTAAAATCAATGGTAGTTTAACCAAAACGAAATTAAGTATTAAGGCTGGTTTACATTGGTCGTGTAAATGGGTTAGTTACTAGTACTATTAGCTCGCCAGACCGCTACTCATCCAATGTAGCCAACAGAAGCTAGTACCAGTACTAGTACTAGTACAAGTAGTTGGGGTAGTGAAGTAACTACCCTCCCGGGTTAGCTACTCACCTACTAGCACATACATTCTGCACTATCCACTACACTCATCTCTGCACTATACCAATGTAAACAGTCACTGGTGATTAGGGATATACTAGTGTGTTCTGACGTCTCATTTTTAAGAGAATTGTTTTATAGTTAAATTCGTTATTTTTACTTTATTAAAATGAAAAAGTGGTCTGAATCGGAGACAATAAAGTTTGTAGAACTATATTTTTTCTTCCTCGATCTCCCTATTGATTTCTTTTATTACGCATTCCGAAACTTGTAAATACAGCTTTACTTTATTTCGTTTAATAATAGATTTCGTACGAGATGATATACAACCATGAAAAGAATTCATTTTGTCACCTACAGAACAACTTGTACTGGTACTAGAACTATAGCTAATCGTCTAAATTGTATTTCTGGTGTAAACACCTACTAGCCTAGCGCTTAGTTGAGTATACTAGTATAGCCCGCTACTTGTACCATTAACTGTCTCAGTTACTCCTCCAATGTAAACGCGCCTTTACTCACGGAGAATAAAAATTTAGGAATCATTTCCATATGCCATATTAAATTAAAGTAAAACTTAATCAAGACAGCATTGAAAAAGAGTGGCCATTCAACACCAGTATAAAAGTTTATAATATTCATACACAGGAATATGCAAATCCAGAATTTTAGATTCGGCAGAAATGCAAACATAATAGGAAGATGCAAACACAAGAAGATGCAAATCTTGAAAACTAGTTTGTCTCTTCAACACAAGGGGATGCACAAATTAGGTTAACTGAACTAAATGAACAACCCAATACCATTCGTGAGTCCCACATACTCGGTTTTAGCTTTTCTACATTTGCATCTTCCTGTTTTTTGCGAATTTACAAAAAATTCTGTTTGTTTGAGAAACCCGACATCGAAATGTATTAATGTACATACCCTCAAAAGTATTGACCCTTTTTTAACAGCTTGTATTTGCGGACTATACAAAACATTAGGTTCTATAGGTCAAAAGCCAGATGTGTCTACTTCAATAGTCGAAGATGATAAAACAAGTTACATTTACATTGCATTTTAATAGCCGATTAAGAAGGAAGTAATTTAACTGTCTTCATTAGTGTCTTAATGGTCACACCTTAAAATCATGTTCAGCATTTAAGCAATTGTTTTTGTACCACATCCGAGGACGTTCTACACACGAGATTGAAGCATTTTATCGTTATTACTATTATGTTTTTACATAACACGCAAAATCAAATTAGTTATACATTTAACGTGAAATTAATTCGACATTTAGGTAGAACTGGAGATGACGAGAGCTAAGAAGATTTCAGTTAAAAAAGAAGATGAGTAGATAATGATGACATTATGTAACTAAATTATTCATAGACAAAAAATTGTTTACATATTGGCATATTGCAATAAAAGTTAATCAAATCAGAAACAAAATACAGTTAAAAAAGTTTTAATTAACAAAACATTATTGCTCAATTATCGATTAGCAGCCATAATTTCTGTCCAACCTTTCCACGCCCAATGTTACAAAACTATTACACGCCAATTTGCCTCCTAATTACTAACGTTTAAAAATCGCCAAAATTATCTCATCTACGTCAAGGTCGCCAGAAAAAATACAAACAATAGCATCAGCATCGCGGAACAAAATGAAAACGGTTTATTTCCTACGTTCGTTTCCATAGAATTACTTAGCCGGTTTCTTTTGTTTCTCGTTGCATTGTTAGGAGTGTTGTAGGCGGGATGTTGACTGATGCTCACTGTATATCCTTGAATAATGAATATCAACGTTGGCTAGCAGACGATCTTCTTCTATCAGGCATTTAATAATAATCCGTATTATTATTGTTTAATAATACAATAATAATACGGAGAGGCACTAAATTGTGTCAACAGTAAGACTATTTTTGAAATGTTTCGAAATAAAGTTTAAAGCTGAAGTACCTAAATACAATAGGGTACTTTACCATAGTAGCAAATTTGCAATCCAGTCAATTATATTGAAAGGAGACCTCAAAAATGAGTTATTGCCATGAAAAAAGTTTTCAAAAAGTTAATAGTTCTTTAAATATTTGAGATTTTACGTATCGATACATCGTCACAGTAATGCGTTTCACGTGTATTCTTTCTTACAGTAATAAAGAAACTGTATTTTATATTTTGTAACATTTAGAAACAGTTGTTTTTACATGGAGTACATTTTAATTCCAGCCCCATTGTTTGAGAAGATTTTCAGATATAAGGGTGAGTCAGCTAAGTGTTCCCTATTTCATTTGTTTGTAAAGTTTCAAGTTTTTGTGTAAAGTCCGCCAAATTTTTGCTGTAAATACAGTAGCCACTTGAGTTTTGTTCGCAAAGTTTTATCATTATTGCTCTATTGCTTCCTAATTGGTGACTGAAATAATGATTATTTAATTAATGATTAGTCAAACGACTATTTGTGGCATCCTTATAAGATTCAAATTCTGCAGGCAATTTCTGAAGAGGATAAAGCAAACCGATTGGAATTTGCAGAAGACGAAATTGAACGAATGAATGAAAACTCTGGTCATCTGAATAACATCATGTTTTCTGATGAGGTACATTTTCATCTTGATGGTGGATTTAATAGACACAATCATCGGTATTGGTCAGATGAAAATCCCCACTGGATTGCTGAACAATCCTTGCACTCTCCTAGAACGACTGTTTGGGCTGCAATTGGAGATTTTTGATTAATTGGTCCAATTTTCACATTGAAGTGAACCACTCGTGAAGTTTTTGTCTGATCGATTTGAAATTTCGGCAGTAAAAATTCCTTTAGATAGTTCATGTTTTGCAATTTCGTCACTTTCTGATAAAAATTGCCTAAGTTATAAAAAATGCAAATAGGGAATAGTTAGCTGACTCACCCTGTACATTTACGTCACACAAACTTTGAAATTAATTACAGCTTTATTAAGAACAATTAAGGCTTATCAGTACTCTCAATCGCTTTCAATAACATGAAGTTTCAATAATAAACTTTTTAGAAAAATGATAAACTATCCTATTTTAATAGAAAACGTAATATGAACTTGAAAATTAATACAATGATATGTTTTTGTGCTTATTTTACTTTTACTTATGTGAAAGTAATACAAATTAATTTTTGCTCAGTGGTTGTAACAATTATTTAGTTGATTGTACTGATACGGGAAATATACCTACATCTTGTAATGGTTTTCTAATTTTATGTGCAAAATAATAAGATTATTATTTAGGAAGTATCTGCAAATAATTTATTTACTCAAAAAGTAAAAAATCTCCGCTCATCAACCGTATTTCATGTGATTTATTTTCATCGCATAATTTTCCTACTTACATCAAATTACTGCTCATTCATTTCTGGTCCATTTCATTCAATTCAACTTGACGTATATGTAGCCAAGTATATCAAATAACTTGCGGATGACCTTTTCATAAACAACTTTCATCAGAAAAGAAAAGTAGTGCATTACAGGCATTAAGATGTAGAAGATTGCTAGTTACCGTAGTTTTGCATACTTATATTATGTTAATAAATACATACACGCACTTTGCAGATATGAGAGTTACATGTGTGAGAAATATGGCAACTAAAAAAAATATTCACACGCAATGAGACATATTTATAGTTTGTTCCCTAATGGCCAGTTGCACCGCTTCCACTTAAATTTTAAGTTTTCCTTAAATGAACAATATCGAATCAAAATGTCAAACGTAGAAGTAGAAATAACATTACTGTCACGAGTTCGATTCGATATTTTTCATTTAAGTGACACTTAAAATTTAAGTGGAAGCAGTGCAAATGGCCATAAATGCTACAGCTTGTTAGTAAAACACAAGTCATGTTTATTATTATATTTATTTGTTCAAGTAACTTTTTAATTTAAAGAATCGTATTTTTAAGCTGCCACCAATTTTTACTTCTGCTCTGTATTTCGCTAATGTTTTTATTATAAAATATATTGTTATATTATGTAAATAAAATGTAATTAAACTAAACTTATTCATTTATCTTCCTGAAAAATGCACATTTAACAATTGTTGTTAACTTTTTTTGAACGACTATTATAAATACACAGTATTAAATTTTCTATCAATCTACAGGTATTAATATTGCTCATATTGTAGGTTGAATCACATATAAATTATCTTATGTGTATGTGTGTGTGTGTGTGCGTGCGTGTGTGTAACATGCGTGAGTCAACAATAAGTGTAGGCCCAGAACATAATTGACCCACATGTGAGCATATATTGTAATTTTGAACCAGCCTTCAAATCACAGAGTATTTAAATGAAACATATTACAATTATGATTGTAGATATTGTATAATCGTAATTTTATACAAGTAGGTACTTGAACTTTTTGCATTACATATGTTACATAATTTAATAGATTCACAAAACGGTTAAATAGCTACATTTTTTTATTTTTACTGGTAACCATCCTATAAGATTAACTCCCAATTACAGAATGGTAGATGTTATAGTGGAATCCAACCACTCGGACCCAGTGGTATTATTGTCAGTTGCGCTGGGAATCGAACTGGGGACCGCTAGCATGCTACCGCTGAACTAATCACTTTAACTATTTTTTAAATTCCAAACTTTAAATTTATATTTATCACTTACTAAAGCTATTTTAAGGGTATCGACTCCACGTAGCTCAACACTGCGTTTGTCCTGTGTTAATGCATAGAAACGCTCGCTAAAAATACGGAAAAGCAGTCTAGCAATTTCTACAATGCTCACGAAGTTTTATAGATAAAGCTAAATTTCATAAATTTATTTACAGACGAAGAATGCAACTAGGATTATGCCGAGTTACATTTTCTAATAAATCTCTTAATAACAAGTAAAAGCATGTAAAAAATTGCTTAAAACACACTTTTTCATTAATTTTGTATATGGATTCCAAAGATTTTTTCAGAATTCTAACTGGGCATAATCCTAGAATAATTCTTTCACAAAAATCTAGTACCTGTTTTTCCTTCAAATTTTTAATATGCAATGAGTAAAGCAGAAACTGCCACACCTCTAAACATGCAATATTTTGTTACGGGGACGAGACCCTTAAGTCCATATTACGTGAAAGCTGTGTTTCTTAAACTTAAATATAAATGGAAACCTTCACACTAAACGCTTGTGAATGAGGCTTAACCATTTTTATTTATCGCAAAAAATTACAATAGTAGGTAGTTATTAATAGATACCTTCTTAAACTGATTTGTATCTTTGATAGATTATTGTTGAATGGAATACAAAAACTGCATAAATATTAAACAGTTAACGGTACTTCACTTTTAATTTTTTATAACAATCTAAACAGTTTTTCATACGAAGCTTCTCCGTTATCGTATTATAATTGATATGCACTTTCTATGTAGAAACACTGCAATAAAAATGTACATCACGAACTTATTCGCTGTAACAATATCCTTATAAATCAATTATCGACGTACTGACATCAATTGTGAAATAATGTTATTATGTTAGCATGCATGTGTCGGAAATATTTTGATGTTACGCCACTGGTAGGTAGGATAATGCGAGGACGACTGGTTCGTCTTCGAAGGAGAAAAAATTGAAAGACGAGAAATGTTTTTGTTTGTTTGTTTAACTTGAGAAAAATGAGACTAGAAGTGTTAAAATTATTTCTGGAAAATTCCTTATATAGCGTTTTTGTTATATATTGTGAGTCATCGGTATAGATATATATTTTACCGTGTGTGCGGTTACCAGCCGTCAATATACGAGTACTCATGGTCGTTAGTTGTTAGTGGAAAGTACACCCGAGATCAGATTTTTGTGCAATTAAACGTAATGAGTATTTAACTGAATTTGAACCTGAGTTTTAAGAACCACAATCGGTCACATAACGAACTCGGCTATACTCCCTCAAATATTTTATCGGTAAATTGTTAAAAAAAAATTTAGGTGTTTAATAATTTTATCCTCCACCTCTTAGAAAAAAACATCATTACCGAATCATTACTATGGTGATTTTAAACAAGCAAAGTGAAAGATTGCCCACTAGTGGCTTTGATCAAAATTATACCCACTTGTGGGTAAATTGTTACTTTGCTTGTTGGAAGTCACCAGTAACGATGTTTTTGGTTAGGATATTTTTAATATTTAAGCAGTTATTAAGAAGTGTTGGATAAAACGTTATACTTCACACGTGGGCAAAAAAGAATGACCCACTCGAGAAAATTATCTCACTCAGCCTTCGGCCTCGTAAGCTAAGGTAATTCCTTACTTTGCTCGCTAGTAAAGTAAATAACTATTAATTTTATTGTAGTCTGAAAATCGTAGTTTTGTCAATTTTAGTAAAATCTAATATAGGTACTTAGTATTAGCCCTACTGAATTACTGATACAAATCTGAATAAAAATTAAATTATCCCGTCGAAAACTGTAAAATGTAAATGAATGAACTTGAATTTATTTTTTATTATTCTTTTACTTTTGACCATGAACTCAAATACATTTTATTATAATGAATGAACTAAATATCAGTTTTAAAAGTTCAATCGTGTAAATTTGTTCACGCCTAATATATTTTTAAATATCCGGTATATATTTGCTATAAATTTTATTACAACCATTTACAAATCGGCTGTCAATAAAATTGAAAAAAGGTCAGGTATCAAGTTTTATTGAACAAAATAGAGAGAAAATGTATTTTTATTCGATTATGTCAAAAAGTGACGTTTTTTGGTTAAGATATTCGGACGAAAAGCTAACCTTTTAGGTAGAGTATTAATATTTGTGCCGTTGCTAGGTGACCCACTTTTCGTCTTAGCCCGAGAAGTACTTTTCGTACGCAAACGCGTTTTTTTAAGCAAACTGACACAGTCGAATAATTTTTTGATCTTTTTTGTTTCATTTGTCTGTTTCGCAGATAACTACAATTAGCAAACTAAACAAAAATTTAGAATAATTTATAATAAAATATTAATATTCTAGTTATTTTAAGTTCTCACTTACAATCGAATAAAAAATAGTGTATGATACACGGACGAAAAAGCTCTCGTACTCCTAAGGTTGCCGAACGAGGCAAAGCAAATTTTCCATAGTCGTACGAGAACTTGCATTTTTCGTCCTTGTAACATAAATAACTATTTTATTTTAAATAGTAGAAAATATATTTAATTTATTAAACAAGCAAGCATTAAAGGTGTAAATAATTTATTATAATTTATATCGTAGAATTAGCATCTCCATGATCCGTTAACTAATAATTAAAATAATCTATTTCTCATACTGTTCTCTCTCAAATAGTTATTTAACAAATTTTACCTTGAAAGTATATTCTGTATAATCCGCCAAATGTCATTTTTATCATAAAAAAGTTACAACCAAAAGAAAAGTATAACAACAAAAAACACATCCTTGTTTTGATAACCCAAGCAAGGAAATAAAACCAAATGTCGAAAGTTATAAATTCAGGTTTCAATTTTCATCAATTTCTTAAATAAAATTAATTAGTGAATTATTATAATTTCCCTGCACGTTCCAGCAACGAAACCACACTTTCGATATTGTTATCAGCTATGGCATTTGGCAAGAATAATGCCGTGAATGTTGCTGTATATCGTAACATCGAAAAATGCAAGCTACATTCATGACTACCTGATCTGGGACAGAAAGAACCATAGCTGGATAGCTGGTTTGATTCTTAAAGATGTTGTTGCAATCCTGATTAATATGTCATTGTTCTGATGACATGGGTAAACGATTGAATACCGTAGTACCTTCGATATTTTTCGGAGAAATATTTCTTTCGTTTTATAAATAACTACTCGTGTAATAGTATATTACAGTACAAGTGAAGAAACTAAGAATTTCGCCCACGCATGTGGCAGTTTTGTGCACAAGGCGCAGCCGAGTGTGCAAAAGCACACATAGTGAGCAAATTCGTTTCTTCACAAGTGCTGTATAGCGTTTTGTTCAATCCTACGAGAAGAATATTATTTAAACATTAAAACTTGCATGAAATTTGAAGTAACAAAGTTGTTATGTTTCATGTAAATAAAAACAGTCGCAATTGTCAACAAAAATAAATATAGTTCATTTATGTCACTGTCTTGAAAATCATTTATAAATTAAAACTGTGGCACAATATGGCACAAGAAAATGATGTCATTGTTTAAGAAGACATAATTTAATAGAAAGATAGGTATTTAAATAAGATAGAAAAATTCCGTCAGCGGATGCAGTCAAAAAACGTTAAAGTTGTGACAGAGGGAGTTATTTAAATGGATTTATTGAGAAGTATGCGCCCTCTTCATTAGGGTTACACATATTTCAATAAAAGATGTGAAGTAGTTTGTAAATTAAGATCTTGATGAGGTATTTTTGCTTTTTTCAGTTTTCATTTAGGTAGTCTAAAGTCACACTGTTTTCAATAAATATAAATTTTAATGTAATAAATGTTATGAAAAATATTGTAGATTATTTCTAATATCGTAATGGAAGGTGGAGTGGGCAAAACTGTCAACATACGCATAGCAACATAATTTGATTGCGATACCTATCAATATATTTAAAATAATCACTAAATTAATATTAATTAATAACAATCGCCGAAAAAATAATGTGTTTAACATGGCAAAAAATATTGGATTTGCTGCCTAAACTAGATTTATAGCCTCGGCTGCACCTCGTCCATGAAACTCTAGCCGCGGCAGCAAATCTAATATTTGTTGTCTAGTTAAACAAATTACTATGGTTGGTATTGAACAAAAAAAATTAAATCTAAAATTACTAGATATTCTATTTTTGAAACTTTTTTACTCGCATCAATAGTAACGAATTGTTTATTATTTCATTATGGTAGTGAGTACCATACTCCTTGTCCTATAACGAACGCTATTATGGTCCTCAAATTGAGGCTTATAATGTTGTCATTATGACACGGCATCAGATAAATAAATTTTAGTTTAGTTTAGTCTTCTACTCAAGTTTAAGATGTTTTGAATGTCAAAACTTCAAACATAGACTATCGACCTATTGCGAACGCAATAATTTATCCATGCTATAATCTATAATGATAGAAGCGATGATCTATTAGTTTAAAACCGATCTCAACTAAAAGTTTCCTAAAAGCAGTATTTTGCATTACCCTAATGCCACAATAATTATATTTCACGCTACTTGCTATAGTGGTTTATAAACTTGTCTCAAATTAAACTTTTAGAAACTTTTGCTGCACTACTTCCAGAAATTAATAACTTCCTTCTCTGGTTATAGCAACTTAAACAGAATTACAGAACACGTGCCGGAAAATCTATTTACAAAGAGGAGAGAATCTTAACAAAAAGCTGTCTAATTTTGTTTAAATTGACAGTGAAATATTTGAAGATTTCTTCTGTCTGTTAAGAGCATTCTGTACAGGAAGAATATACACGTAAAAAGCATTTTACACGCATACACCTCATCGACACATGGTTGCACATTTTAACAAAAACAAATTTTTATATGGTAGATAAGGGATAAAACTTCGTTCTATTAGTGCCATTTTTTCTGTTTTGTACCGAAGTTTTAGTTTATAAAATAAAGAAAACTACAAAAATTCACATTTTTTTACCTCTAATTTTCTCGAAATCAGAAAGTTTTTTCTAAAAAATAACACTACCCCAACGTAGATTAAACTTTAAACTACATGATTCAAGTTTAATATATCATGTTCTGTGAAATATAAAGAAAAATCTGTAGGTGCTTCTAAACGCCTGCAAGCGGTTGAAAGTAAGTAATTTCGACCGTTGAACGTGCTGAAAAAAAATTGCACTAATAGAACGAAGTTATATCCCTTACCTACCATATAAAAATTTGTTTTTGTTAAAATGTGCAACCATGTGTCGATGAGGTGTATGAGTGTAAAATGCTTTAACGTGTACATTCTTCCTGTACAGAATGCTCTTAACAAAAGCTGTCTAATTTTCTTTAAATTGACAGTGAAATATTTGAAGATTTCTTCCGTCTGTTAACTTCTAAATTCTTCAATAGCTGAATCAATCAGCATGTCTTTAATTAATTCGCATCCTAGTCCTTGAAAATTCTCGAGATTTGTTAACAGTTCACCCGGATATCAAGAATCAAAGGCAGCGAAAGGCAATTTACTACCGTTTTTTGTTACGACAAAACAGTTTCATACTATGTTGTTACTTCTTCATGTGTGAGTCAATTTAAATGTTCATCAAACCGTGGTATGGTTTATATCCTCAACGTTTATAGGCAATTCTTTATTGACTATTACTAATGTTGAAATGTTAATTGTAAGTTACAAAACGGATACTATGTTTGATGCTTTAAATACTGAAAGTTTGGTTTTAGAACTTTGTTTTGTAATTTTGTTTCATAAATTGTTTGATGTAATGTATGAACAAATTTCAGTGCAGGAATATAGTTGATTATTTTGTTTATATTTTTCTAGTATATTATAAATCATATCTTTTGGTACTTAAATTAATATAAATTAATTTTAATCAGTGTACAGTGCATAATTCATCAATTGCTAGAATGCAATGTGTAATTTGGAAAGAGAAAAATGAAATTTAAATCTATCATCAAATATATCGTTGATAGTCTGCATAAAATTTAGCATTTTTAAGGTAGGTAAATCTTTATTTATTCTGTAAGATGTAAGTAGGTAGTTAAAAGAGTCGCTTAATTTTATAATATGACCAATATTTTTTATAACTAATTATCTTATGTATGAATATCTTATGATATTTCTATAAGATACATTGTTTTTAAAACTTTTAAAGTCCTTAGTTAAGCTGCAATTTAATGTTGACACAAAAAGTTTTAAAAATACACTAACATTTTTCAAATTTCTATATTAAATTGTGGCTAAACCAGGCCCCCCTGAAAAATTACAAATACTATATAGAAAAATGTCTGTAGAATCTAACTGAAAGTCGTTTTTACTTCCTTGTACGGAGTAAGGAAGTATTGTAATCGCGAAAAATTTCGGTTCTCAGATTTCGACGAAAATATCCGTTTTGACCTTTTCTGAATTCATTATGACTAGTTTCGTCGTGACGTCTGTACGTACGTGCGTGCGTACGTACGGACGTATGTATGTCGCATTTTTCAAATACGGTTAGACGTAGAAAGCTGAAATTTTGTATTTAGGACTGTTATAGCATCTAGTTGTGCACCTCCTATTTTTGGTTTCAATCTACAAACCGGAAGTAGTACTTTTTTCAAATATTTCGATAAATATTTAATTTAAGACAAATTTTTTTATTTTAAATGAAAGATTATGTGATTATTACCTACAATCGGTATTTTATAAATATTTTTGTATCTGGTATCATTTAGGAATAATTAAAGTATATATTTATAATTTAGTATTTCGGTATCTTGTAGTCCATGATCGATTAACATTTGTTACTACGTAAAATTTAAATGATTATGACATGACAGTGACAATAGTAAAATATGCTTTATATCTTCTTCTGCAGTTTAAATAAAATGACTACAATATATTTGTGAGTATAGTAGCAGTAGTAGTAGTACTAGTATAATAAGTTAAAATAATTTTTTATATTATTCTACATTTTAGTTATTAAAAAAGTATGAACACAAGGCGTACAAGGAAGTCATGTGGTGTCCACGGCAGATTTTTTCTATCCGTTCGCAAGTTATAGCCGTTTTTGTGTCAGGAAAGGAAGTTAACTATTAGTTTTATGTAAAACAGTGATGGCATCTTTTTGTAGGAAATTTTATAAGCTACAATATTATAATAACAATATTTACCATAAAATTTAAAGTTACCGAGTTATTTTGAAAACATTGAAAACACTTTCTGCTGCTCGGGACTCATCGGAATCTTGAATGTTACATGTTTTTTTATAACTCTGCACATTTTGAAAAGTGTCCTACTTTTTTTCTTTATTTTATGCAATTTTCTATAAGTGTCGGCTTCACAACAAATGTGTGCGAAGTCTAAAGTATCTATGGTCGAAGGTAAAGCTATTTGATCGTCTCCTCCACCAAATATCCCATCAACCGGTGGATTATTTCCCTCACGCAATACTATCACTGTTCTAAGTCCTGTGGGAGTTGAAGACAAACTCAACTACCCTCAGTCCGTGTGTTTGTTGGTGCGGGCGGCACGTGTCACTGGATTTGCATTTCGTGCACGAGACAGTCACGAATCACGGAACAGACGTGACGCGCCTACAATCAACCTGATTATTATGTACAACTAACCTATATTGTTCCGTCTGGATCAGATGAGAATAGATGATAAAGTATCATGGGATTAGTTTGATTTGTGCTGGAAATTGGTTTCGGTACCAGCGAATGAATTCATATTTCTGTTGTTGTTGTGTGGGAAATAATATATACTTGGGTGTGACAACCTCACATGAGTAATAATTGTGACTCGTCGGTATACCGGGTGTATGTGTGTGGTTGCCGGAAATTTAAAATTTAGGCAACATTGATGGTAATAATGCCATAAAATGGAAATATAGGGCAATTTATATAGTTAATTAAGAGGAATGCCCACCCCTACAAAATTAAGCAAAAATATGTTCTCGTTGGGCCCATGAAATTGACTTTAATTTTGGTCCGATTTGTTTGCTCTTTTTTTAAATTTAAAGATAAAAGATGTATCTAGGTCTATCTAGTGCCATTTTTTTTAAATTTAAATTTTACATGTATTTTTTAAGCTCCAAAGTTAGTAAAATTTTAAGAACTTTGAAGATAAAATATTAAAAAACTAAAGTAAAAATTAAAAAAGTGACACTAAGCGGACATAGCCTAGACTTTAATCTTTCATTTAAAAAAAAATTGTTTAAAAATATTTAAAATTAGTGGTAATTTCATGTGCCCAACGAAACCCCTTTTGTAGTAGAAAATGGCTAAATACGGTTCATTCATCGAATCAACCGATGTCGTCACAATGGGTAACTATGGTTTGTGACGGCATCGCTTCATTCGTTAAATGGATCTTCAAAACTAGTGCGGGGATTCCTCTTAATAGTACCTACACTGACGGATAAAAATGAAACACTTAAAATTCGTCAAAATTTCAACCATTTTTCAATCAATTTCGATGAAGCCGAGGGCGAAAAACTTTGAAGTGTCTACTTTAAAGTCAAGCAAACTTAAGCGCCCTTTAGCACCCATGTGAAAAAACAATATAATTTTTAATATGTCCAACTTTGACGATGTGTACGGAGTTGAAATTTTTTTTTACTTGATCCACCAAAAAGGCACTAAAATTTGTTAAATTCCCTGTGCAGGACTCAAAGAACGAAGTTCCTTCGATGATTTGGCACAAAGTTATGGGCGTTTTAAAAAAGTGCATTTTTAGGTTTTTCGCACAACTCAGCGACTTTTCAACCAAATTAGGCGATTCTATCGGGAAATCCTGGTCAAGTGTGAGGTGTGAAAGCTTTAAGAGTGTCGTTTACCTAAATGACCAAAACATGCTTCGCACAAGTTTGTGATTTATTTAACAACAAACCACGTAATAATAAAAAAATCGCTTCTACCAGACCATTTTTTCATGTCTGATTTATCGAAGACTATGCTTTATGAAACAAAATGTGTTTATTTAAACAAGATAATTACCAATGGTAATTATTGGCAAACCAAGTATCTTGTTTAAATAAACACATTTTGTTTCATAAAGCATAGTCTTCGATAAATCAGACATGAAAAAATGGTCTGGTAGAAGCGATTTTTTTTATTATTACTGGTTTGTTGTTAAATAAATCACAAACTTGTGCGAAGCATGTTTTGGTCATTTAGGTAAACGACACTCTTAATGCTTGATGTAATGTAGACCATTTCAAGTTGGGATACAATTAACAAAACTATCTGGTACCGGCTGGTAGTTGTTACAAGGTCATTCATCAGATCGAAAAATAGCCTTAGGCTGAATATCGCTCATTGACATTAGGAGTCAGTAAAAGGAAATAAAATTAAATAAAAAGTGTTGCCTAAGTAATATATTTTCTTCATTTATATCAAATCATATTGAATATAAAACTAAAATTTATATTATCTTTTATTCAAAAATGAATGTGAAAATTAATTAGTATCAATGCTATTTTATCCGCTCTGAATCATTGTACCTTCAAAAACTGAAGTCTCATTTGTAAACCTTCAGCAACAGTTAACAAAAAGATTGTTTCACATAAAAATAATCAAATTTCTTAATTAATTAAATAAATTAGTAAATATTTTAGCTGCTCTTACTAATTATAATCCATAGTTAAACATTTAAACACGCCTCAAAACATTCACTATCCTCTTCCTAACATTCAAACTTGAAACATTCTCACGGACCGAATTCTCCATCTCTCAGTGATTAATTTTACGATGATATACGATTCATTCCATTCTCATTCGAATATTTGACAAATGATATATTATGCCAGTTTCAAACAATATATTAGTATACATTTTTTAATATAGTAAAGAAACTATTTATTTTATATCTAATTTAGATTACGATTGGAATAGATTTAAAGTAGTATTTTTAGTGAACGTTCTATTATTTGGATAGCATTTCGAGCGAGGCCAAGGACTATTTTCGAAACTATAACAAAAAAGTTTAAGTGTTGTTGTCCTTTGAATTGTTAGAAGTGGATATTTATTACTTATTGTTTTCTAATAAATTATGCAAATCTGTTTATTGATTTATATCTTATTGATACATAGATACAGAATTTGCTTCAGGAAATGTTATTGTTCAATTATTATTTATTTCAATCAGACTATTGTTTTTTGTACCCAACGTAGGTATACATAAATAAATAGAAAAATGGTAGGTAATATACCTTACTCCAGTTTATTACATATAATTACATTTCTATCTCGCTTTTTACCCAACTTGGGTGTGGCAGCCTCACACATTGTGAATCATTGGTATTAATATACCGTTTGTGCGGCATTTTTTTTCTATACTCTGTTTTTTGACTTGTGTATTAATTATAGTTAAGAGCATTCTGTACAGGAAGAATGTACACGTTAAAGCATTTTACACTTTACACCTCATCGACACATGGTTACACATTTTAACAAAAACAAATTTTTATATGGTAGATAAGGGATGAAACTTCGTTCTATTAGTAAAAAAAATTTTTTTTCAGCACGTTCAACGGTCGAAATTACTTACTTTCAACCGCTTGCAGGCGTTTAGAAGCACCTACAGATTTTTCTTTATATTTCGCAGAACATGATATTTTAAACTTGAATCATGTAGTTTAAAGTTTAATCTACGTTGGGGTAGTGTTATTTTTTATGCCTGTGGCACACCGGTCGAGGAGCATCGAGTACCATCGAGTAACTCCTCGATGAAACGAAAGAACGCACCCGTCCGCGATGGATTTCTATTTAATCGGTGACAAATACATCAAAGTTTTGCGCGAAATCAAATCCAAAGATACGTCTGAAATGAGATACATTCGTTTCATCGAGGAACAACTCGATGAAAATAGCGGCGCCCCTATTTTTCGTCGAGGACGGGGTGCGTTCTATCGTTTCATCGAGGAGTTACTCGATGGTCCTCGATGCTCCTCGGCCGGTGTGCCACAGGCATTAGAAAAAACTTTCTGATTTCGAGAAAATTAGAGGTAAAAAAATGTGAATTTTTGTAGTTTTCTTTATTTTATAAACTAAAACTTCGGTACAAAACAGAAAAAATGGCACTAATAGAACGAAGTTTTATCCCTTACCATATAAAAATTTTTGTTAAAATGTGCAACCATGTACCGATGAGGTGTATGCGTGTAAAGTGCTTTTTACGTGTATATTCTTCCTGTACAGAATGCTCTTAAGCTAATAATTCTATAGTGATATTTAAAATTCAATTTTGTTTTTACTTCATTATAATGTTTCGTTTTATTTATAGCTATAATAAAATTTAAATATTTAATTAAATTATGAATCCTTTACAATTTTTTGTTTCAATTATTAATATCTGAAAAATGATTCAGGACATAAAATATATACATTACATTTCACTTTCTACATTTAATTAATTAGTCATACAAATTAACAATTTCGCGACAAAAACTAACGAAGTCAGTGCTACCAATAAATATATGTCAATTCGAACTCATGCATAATAAAAATCCGAATTACAATTATATTATTGTCATTTCACAGTCAGACTGAATACATTATTACTACAACCTTGACCAATTAATTTATGAATAATATTTAAACGAAAGAAATTATTATAAAAAACTTCCGAAATTAATTTCACTTTTCATTATTAATTTAATAATTAAAACTACTCAATAAATAAAGATACATACAGAAGGTATTAAGGATATGTTAATTATTAAAATATAGTAATAATATATAAAATCTCATTATTTAAAAATTTATGACAAATACATGAATTCCTGTTCATTTAATTGTTATTATCTTTTAATCTTCGTCCATGAATTATGGCAAGACATCGGCAACCTTCATTGCAATATTCGTGTAAAAATGTCACGAGTTTTTTTATTTTTCACAAGGCTACAAATAAATCAGTAATCGAGTAATCATACAAGTACAACAGTATTCAATATCTTAACACTTGGGTTGTGTAGATCGATGCACTATAGGTATGTACAAAATGCGATATTTAAATTATAATATCGAAATAAAAAATCGTTTTTAATAATTAGCTTAGTTCTGTAATGCCCTGTTAATACATGGAATCTTTGAGGATTCTTTCATGCCTCTTTATCTTGGAAAAACACTTCTTTGTTAATCAAGCTATTAAGAGGCTCGTCTACTACCTAAAATCCAGCATAAAATGTACTAACGTAGCGAGTGTTTTGTGGGCAATACAAGAATGGTAAAATTTGATTTCAATTAGAATTTAATAGAGAAAGAATGGATCTACAGATGTGCCTTCTTAAAATTTTGATTAAAAAATTGTACATGAATATAAAAATTCCGAAAAATTCAAAAAAAATCCTATTTTATGCAAACTTTACAAAGTTATAGGTATCTCATGATACAAATTAATTTTTAAAATTTTAAAAATGCACATCTGTAAATCCATTCTTTCTCTATTAAATGTTTATAAAAAAATTATCCTGAATTCAATAATAATCTGACAGTTTACTCGCAACGAAAACACTTTTACAGTATTTTTCAACTTCAAAATGACATTGCATTGCTAGGATGCGGCAAAATACGAGTTTCGGGCTGGTTTCAGGCTGCCCTAGTAGTGGGGAAAAAAGTGGAATGAAAAAAAAAGTAAAATCGAGCCGCTCAAGTATTATAAAAAATATTCTTTTACAAGTCTTATTGAAAATTTAGCGGCGCCCCGATTTGGCAATCAATTCTTTACTAAACCTAAAATATTTTTCTCAAAATTCAGAAGCACTAAAGAATTGTCAAAGAATCATTTTGTGAACAAGGCATAAAGCATAAAGTGATGAAGCTTTAATAACTATGGAAAAAACTTAATATACTATTATTTAGTAATTCCTTTTTTTTCTTTATCGTAAATATGGTGAAAAATTTGACTTCTCTAAATTATTTTTACCAGTCTATCTATATATTTTTTAAAGAATTGTCTCGTACTAGTTTCAAATGTGTGTATAAACATAAACAGTAAACTGAAAGAGAAATTTATGTTTTGAAAAACAAACAATATTATGCATATTATTTGAAAAATAAACACTTTCTTTTTCTTTTTGTATTATATGCTTTATTATTTGCGTTAACAATTTTTCTCCATCTTTAATTTACTAATAAATACTAAATTTTATTTGTGGTTACATGAATTGTACCCAATTAAAGTACACGATTTCTCTCATAATAGAACGAAAGTGAAAATAAGCAATTTTCTGCAAACCTCTTCTTTTTATTAATAATTTATTCTTTAAATAGAATTATCCATTTTGATGAGGATTACATAACTACCTATTGCAAATTTTATTATTTTTAAGTGAAAAACTTAATTAAAAATGCAGCATTAGCTAAAGCTTTACTGTCTTAGTTTAATTAGTATAATTAAAATTTTTATTATGGATATTTATTAATGTTTACAGAAATTACTAATTAGATAAATATTATTTTGTATTTTATTGTTATTGATTTCAAGAAGTGACACAGGTGTTGATTTGAATATTGTGATCTGTATAATTTACTTTAATGGGTAAACAATAATAAGGACAAACCAATTTACGTTACAAATAATACAAAAAGGAGATTGGTAATACCATAAATTTGTATAAACAGAACATTTATGTTTATTATTTACAATGCAATTTAAAAACTGTTTTCCAATTCATTAATAAAAACATGAGTTTAAATGCAGCATTTATCTTTAAACTAAAAAATATACATACTTGTAAAATCGCATATTATTTACGACTATTCAATAATACATTCATTATATGTTTGTTTTAGTTTAATATTGTTATTATTATTATAACTGATTACTCAAAAATAAAATATTGCCGAAAAGAGCCATTTAATATTTATTAACCTTATAAAATGAATTAATTATTTTGTACATACTTATAGTTAATAGTATATTATAACCCCGATTATAACGAACGTATAATGTAGGCTATAATTCAAAAGGATGAAAGTTTCTGCATGAGCTGAAGGCGAGTGTATAATCATCTGAGTTAATTATTGCTATTATGTGTCAAATACGACGTTTTATCTACGACTTACAAATTTGTATTCATTAAAAAATTAATTGGGTGTGTTGACAGTTGAATAATGGACTCATAATACAATAGTATTGAATTATGAAATCATTATAAAATATAGTGTGTCTTATGGAGAGGTTTATCTTAGGTACTTAAATAATGGTCGTAGATAAGAGTGAGAATGTCGCACGAGCATACGACAGACACTTTCCGGTGAGTCATGTACACTATTTTTTCCACGACCATAAATATTAAACATTTTATTCATGAATTATATTTTAATGTCAACTGTCACTGTTATAATTTAAATTTTACGAAGAAACAAATATGCCACGATCATGGAATACATGATACAAGATTTTCAATGACAAGAATATTCTATTTAAATTTTTAAATTGTACTAGATACAGCAAAAGTACTACTTTAATTTATGTGGATAAATCACTTTTAATATTGTGTTTGTCCATTTTAATAGAATAATGCAATTTATCATGAAATACTTAATGACAGAATAAAATTATCAAATGTTAAAAAGACAAAACACGCCTACTAATAGGTAAAACAAAAATTTAAATTGGCGATATGACCTGTTCGATACCATAACGAACGGGTTGAACGAATATTTGATATTGTTTGTTTTCGTAGCTAGGTAACTGTTTGTTTCGTATATGGTCGTGAGAAAATGTATTAAGGTAGGTACTAAAATATTTGAATAAGCTTAAAAGCCAACCCCATCAGTTTTGAGTTTGATTTCTTAAAAAATAATAAATCATTTCGATAATGAAATTTCAAGATTCAAACTTTAGGCAACAAAAACTTCAACTATTTCATTATTCATTAACACATACACTCAAACTGTTTACTATTAGTAAACATTACTCAACATCAACAAACAAACATTTCTCAACACCTCATCCCACTAACCGCTTACACCTATCACTCACCTGTAGTGATAAAATACCCTAAGATTAAAACCACAGTAAACACTGAACACCTAGAATGCAACATGATGAACTTAAGAACTGTTAACACTAACAACAAGAACTGTCAGTGGGACATGCTGTGGAAGACTAACACTGCGCTACTCTTGAGGCTGGTGTTGGATCTCGATCCCCTCTTTGACACGAGGACGCAGAAGAAGTGTTGAGGATGGAAGTGAGAGACTTCAACGACTAGTTAGGAAGGAGACTCGTGACTTTGACAGTATGGATTGTTGGATAGTTTTAGTGTTTTTGTGGGATTTGAATCATCTGTTTATCAATTTATATTTGAGACAAAAGTAAAATAATATTTATTATTATGTGATTGATTGTGGTTCTGACGACTTAGGTTCGAATTCAGTCAAGTGCAACTAAATTATAATACTCTGCACGAATATCTATTCCTGATGTGCGTTAACGGTTGATAACAGCAACACACGGTAAAATACCGTGAATTTATTTTAACATGAAACATAGGATTTTTCATAACCATGGTTACGACTTTGACAGCAATGTATTAAAGCGTTCTTTTTAAAATCGAACATAAGGAATCAATTTAACTGAATTATTCTTGACTAATATAACATATTTGGGCAGCTGTAATAGTTCCAAGAGAAGTCTTCAACATAAACTTTTAATTGTTTAAACTATACCTACATCGTATTTCCAGATAACAACATTTGAATTTGTTAATTGGAGTCAAACTGATGCTACCTGGAAATACGATGTAGGTATAGTTTAAACAATTAAAAGTTTATGTTGAAAACGTCTCTTGGAACTAGTACAGCTGCCCAAATATGTTATATTAGTCAAGAATAATTCAGTTAAATTGTTTCCCTATGTTCGATTTTAAAAAGAACGCTCTAATACATTGCTATCAAATTCGTAACCATGGATATGAAAAATCCCATGTTTCACGTTAAAATAAACTCACGGTATAATTTACTTGTTCAAATTACCAAAAATTACTAAATACTTTGACTGTTGCTAAGATACCAAAAAAATCCGAAATAAACAAAAATCTATAAATAATGTCAAAGTTGTCATTATTGAATTAAACATTTACAAGATAATTTATGTTAAATGTAAATAAAAATGATGTTATTTAAATAAAAAATGGTACAACTAATTATAGAATATGAGTACTTATAGGATTATTAGTAGTTTATATGAGGGAAATTGAAAAACTAAACTGTTTGCATTAATTTGACGTTTTTTCATAGCGCACTGCGCTATAAAGTGGTTCGTGGGCTATAAAGTGACGTTTACGTCAATGAAATTCGTGTATAACTGTCAAATTTTGATATGACCGTGCATAAATATTATTATGTGCCTTCCTAAAATTACTGTCTACGTTACCTATATCCTTATGTAATGTTAATTTTTTGTAGCTTTATTTGAAATTATTTTAAAATTTAGAAAAACACATTTCATACACTCAACCATTGTGCCATCACTATCCGTGGTGTGACGTTATGTATCGTAAATATCATTGGTTATTGTAATATTTGTATCTCGTTGTGTACAAGAAAAATAAGGCGTGAATTTTGTGTCAAATTTCCTAATAGTTAGCAATATTATTGTAACCACTTATAGTAATAATTTTATGAATAACACAACAATATGATTATCATAATATAAAAATAAGTTAAATTAGGTTAATAATCACAGAAATATTGTTTTACTTCACCATACTATGCTTGTCTATTTCCGTTTTAAAAGCACTTTGATCTTAAAATATTTCGCCAGATTGAATTCGCATATATTTCTCGTTTATCAATGTAAAAATAATCCATTCTCTTTTCCAACTGAACATTAAATTATACCATGTGCATTCTTCCATAGATTTGCTTTTATAAAACTGTAAACCATTAAACATTTTGTTCTTTCAAATTACACAATTCAAATAAATGCACCGAAACTAAAAACCTAGCGATAAAGAATTTTTTATGTATCTATAATTTTAATTTAAATAGGATGGTTAAACAACATTGTAGTAATCTATTAAAAATAAAATTGATATCATTATACTTAATATGATGTGTGTATAAAAATAGCATGAAAAATGATGTGATAATTATTAGTAAAAAAATCTATAACAAAGAAACTATAAATAGAGCTTAAAAGTTTTATAAGTTATTTATCGCTCGAGAAAAAATAAAATCTAATTACTCATACTCACGACTAGTTCTTAACGAATAATTATTATGAGTCACTAATATCTATAATGACGGCTACAATTTTTAAAATCGTTTTTTTATATTTGACGTCGACTGTTGTGATATCATACGAAACACGGATATCCTAAGAATTGATGTATTACTTTAAGGAGGACTCACATTTACCAAAATATTATATTTTTAAACATTACATTTTCTTTTTACTGTTATTTAATTAAGGCTGTTTTGTTATTAGTTATTATGTATTCTGCAAAGTTGAACATCCATTATAAACTAGCCTTTATAATTACAACAATACGAACATATATTTTCCAAAACACAAATTTGAATATTTTGACATCATATTTTACTTTCAAGTTCACAGCAAATATTTTTCTTTAATATTAACAAAATATTCTAGAAATTATATTTTTAGGTACATTTGACAACTCAAATTCGAAACCGATCAGGTAAACATTTTAGTTTACTTGTACAAAAATCTGCCCTGTGATATTATATTCGTCTTTACTGACAACCATAGATATCCGTCAGTGTGATAAAATATTTTTATCCAACACCTTTTAATAAAAGCATCATAACTATGGTGATTTTAAACAAGCAAAGTAAAAGATTGCCCACTAGTGGCTTTGATCAAAATTATACCCACTTGTGGGTTTGTTACTTTGCTTGTTGGAATTCACCATAGAAACGATGTTTTAGGTTGAAACTTAATATTTTTAAAATATTTAAGCAGTTAGAGGTGTTGGAAAAAACGTTATACTTCACACGTGAGCAAAAAGGAATGACCCACTCGAGAAAATTATCTCACTCAGCCTTCGGCCTCGTGAACTAAGATTTCCTTCGTGGGTAATTCCTTACTTTGCCCACTTGTAAAGTAAATAATTATTATCTTTGTGTCTATACCGACGATTCATGTAAGACTGCCATTCCCAATTGCTAAAAAGCGTGATAGATATGAATTTATGCATTATTGTTAAGATTACTTTTCTAAAAATGATTTTCTTGTTTGTGGTAAGTGTGTACCACTCTTTATTCGCCAGTAGCAACAAAGTCTTTCGTTCTACGGTTAGAGAGTTTCACTTTCATTTAGCCTTTTTTTAATAAACAACTACATTGGTCAAAGTTGTTTGAAGCGGGTATCTTTATTTACAACGACATCGCCAATGCTTATAACTCACCCAAAAATGATTTAATTTTTAACACAACCGGATAAGAAGAAAATTATCTTACTGGACAATTTTTTATTATCTGTTTGTATACCTAATAGGAAATACAAACTTATAAATAAATAATAAATGTTTTGAATTTTAACACAAGCAGATAGGAAGAAAATTATCGAACTTTTTTAACACTGAATAATTTTTTATTATCTATTTGTATAATAGGAAATACAAACTTTTTCATTTGTGTTTTATTTCTCGTCATAATCACCGTGTAAATATTTTTGTTTTATTGTTTTCACTATTCAACCGAACTTTTATATCCCAATTATCTACAAATTATTTTACCAAATAAAAAATTATTAAATAAATACTAAATTATACCATGTCATAGTTTAATAAAATGATATTTCTTGTTCCTATACATCCTACTTTCTAATAAAAATAGATCAGTAGCTATAATGATACATACATGTATTATTTATATACTATAACATTAAGAATGAAAATAATTATTATATAATTACAGTAATATGGTATTACTCTTATATAAGTATAACAAACTTTTATTTACAAACTAAATAGTACTGTATGGGCAAAACTGTTGCAGAATAAAGTTTTTAACAGCTAGCAGTATAAATTTTAAACGGAATAATAAAAGATTATTAAGCTTTATTATTAAATGTGTTATTTGACAAAATGTAGTTAGATTATTTAAATATAAAATAAAATTGGCGTGGAAGGGTCTTAGGATTTTTACTTTTTACCGAAAAAAATACAAGTCCAAATGTGTGTATGTGTGTGGTGCGGGCCGAAAGACCGGAAGGTCGGATAACTCAAATACGAATTACCCAAAAAAAAATTGTAATCCATGATCGGTTGATTTTTGTTTTTGCGTCAAAAATATTGACAGGTGAGACGGGTGACACATTGGCATACTAACGCCATAAGTAAGATATTAAATGTACTAATTGAACGGAGGATGGCTTCAACACAGAAGAGTTTTCTTGTGAATGAATCTTTTGATTCAGGTGATACTAATTTCTATGTTTGAATATTTTAGATTTTTATTGGTATATTTTAAATGTGCACCGGATTGTGCGTATACATTTATGTTTATAAGCCTAGATATGGCGGAAGGTTGTTTGCTGGCCACATCAATTTTTTTAATAATTAGATGCAACAATACGAGCACTCCGCCTCACTTTGACAATCAAAAACAAATGAATTACGACAAACACTACAGTTTTTTTCAAAATTCGAAAAACTCGTATCAGAATAGAACAACATTTTCACCATCTCATATCTTTCAGAAAGTAAAACTGGAGATCAACTCAACCCGGCAGAACCAAAACCCAACCCACTTGGAGTTCGTGATCATCAAGCACTTCGCAGCGCTCCACAGTCGTCTTCAACTCCTAGAGCAGAGCATGCTGGACCAGTTCACCAAAGCTCAGCTTGCGAAAGTCGATTCCCTAAACCGGCTGTCCTCTGAGCTTACTGCCAACATCGAGATCATGCATTCCCTGGTCGCCACCGGAAACATGGTCGTCAACGGCGGGAACGACCACCTGGACAAACTCCTGCTCAGTGAACTGCAGAAGAACATCACGGAGAACTTGATTCTGCCCTGTGAGCTCATCGAGGAAAACGGGATTGAGAATGGCAGTGGCAAGAAGGAGGATACCATACAGTGAGAATTTTTTATTCAATTTTGACGTTTTAAACTTCTATTATTAACTCCATAGCAATAAGTTTAAATAAATGTTTATTCACAAGTGAATTAAAACTATTTAAATCACTCAACATTTTTTTAAATCACTCTGATGTTATTATTTCGTTAAAAATGCATAAAAACAATGACAACTTGTCACTGACGACTACTTTGATTTTTTTGTTATGTGAAAATAAATTTATAACTCATATATTTGAAATAATTTCGTCAAAATTGAATAAAATATTGTATAAACCACGTGAGATACGAATGTTTATTCACTCGAAGAAATTATCCCACTCGCCCTTCGGGTTCGGGAACGAAATTTTCTTCTCTTGAATAAACATTCATGTATCTCACTTGGTGTATAAATATCAATTATTATACCAGGTGTAACACCATACATGTATACATAGGCGATTAGCATTGCATTTCACATTTACGCAGATTCCTGCTCCCCATTTCCACGTAGGAAAATGGTAAAGGTGTCAATCGAAAGGTAAAATTATTTCACACCAGATGCAATTTGTAATTTCGTTCTAAATTTGTTTTAAAGAACAATATTAGGAATTTTAAATTCGATACTTTCAAATCGAATCTTACATTGCTATGGTTACTTGGTAAAACAAATTTTCAAATTTTGACGGAGGTGTCAGATTTGTTTAGTGTTTTAAAAGGAATCCTTGTGTGGACAGGGCATAAGAAGCAAGTCGTGTTTTAATACTCACTCATTGTTGATAGAGACGATTTTTGCGCTGTTAAACTTTATACCTTCGCTAAAATGTATTAAATGACAAAATATAGCTACATGAGAAAAAAATTGACGTGGAGGGATCTTAGGATTTTGACTTTTTCCCGAAAAAAATTACAAGTCCAAAAATCCCAAAAAAAAATTGGCGCGGGACGGTGTTAGGATTTTGACTTTTTCCGAAAATTTTTACAAGTCCAAAACCCGGTAGCCAAATGGAGTTATGAGCTTGTAATATTTATGTGTGTATAATTTTGAATGCGAATTGATATATTTTATAAATAATAGAATTTTCTCGTACCTTTTGAAGGGATGTTCTCTGCAGACCATATTTTATTTCTTACCATCTTACCTTGAAACTCTCTTCTAATTCTTTCACTAAACACTCATTAACTTTTCCACAAAAGAGTTATTTACCCCAAAATAATTATTATCCAACCACCCTCCCCCCAAGTAGTATTTTATTTATTCAATATAAGAAGTATAACAGATACAAGACATATTAATAAATAAAAGTATAGGTAGATAATAAATACAAATATAGCACATTCTTTCTCGTGCACGAAGATATCTGGAAGATAAAGTGTTGGACCTAAAACATACTCAACTAAATATTAATCTAATAGCGAAAATTTTGTAATACAAAAAGGATACATTTTATAATCTTCAAAACCTGGAAACATAGATCACATTATAATTATTTAGATGTATGTTCCAAATACGCATAGAATTATAGACAATTTTTATTTCAAAATAACGTAATTCCAAATTTATATAATTATAATATTACTCGACATTAATTGTTCGCCTGGCTGGGATTTTTATAACAAACAATGTCGATAATACTGCTGCATTTAATTTGTATCCAAGTTGGGGCCCTATCCACATCCACCCTTTCAACAAAATAAATACCACAGTTTAAAATATTATAAAATTTAAACGCGAATTTAAAATAAATATCACATTATAAGAAAAATTGTCTGTTTTCTTTCCTACATTAAGTACAACTATTTTTTGACATTTATATTATAACATTAATCCCAAAATAAATGAATTATTACCTTAATTTTGAATACGAATTTTAAATATTATGTTTTTAATATAAGCAACGATTACCTTGTAAAATGTTTTCTGGAAATACTTGTATATAAAAATACAAATCGCAAAACAGCCAAACTATTTAACATAAACATTAATTGTTCGCCTGGCTGGGTTTATTTAAATAAAACTACCAATGTATATACTTATTAATTTGTATACAAGATGTGCCCGTCATCTTATCTACAAATTATTATGCATATTTAATTACTTGATTACATTTTAAATGCGAATTTGTATTTAAATATAATTTTTATTTGAACCTTTTATGAAGATCTCTGCTACGGAAACTCAGCAAATTCGGTCATTTACATTTATACACTTTCCGGAAATATTTTATTAATTACATGCAAATTATTATCAAAAACTGTAGAACAATGTTTAGATTAATGTTTTATAACATATTTGAGTAATATTATATAGTTTTTAAGTGATTTTTGATAATAATTAGATGCAACAATACGACCGCGACCGCACTTGACAATCAAAAACAAATGAATTACGATAAACATTGCAGCTGTGACTGCTAGGCGCTAGGCTGTGTTTATCATCGTAATTCATTTGTTTTTGATTGGCAAAGTGCGGTCGCGATCGTATTGTTGCATCTAATTATTATCAAAAATCACTTAAAAACTATAAAATATTACTCAAATATGTTATAAAACATTGATTTAAACATTGTTCCAACGTTTTTGATAATAATTTTCATATAATTAATAAAATATTTGCGGAAAAGTGTATAAATGTGAATGACCGAATTTGCTGAGTTTCCGTAGCAGAGATCTTCATAAAGGTTCAAATAAAAATTATATTTAAATACAAATTCGCATTTAAAATGTAATCAAGTAATTAAATATGCATAATAATTTGTAGATAAGATGACGGGCACATCTTGTATACAAATTAATAAGTATATACATTGGTAGTTTTATTTAAATAAACCCAGCCAGGCGAACAATTAATGTTTATGTTAAATATTTTGGCTGTTTTGCGATTTGTATTTTTATATACAAGTATTTCCAGAAAACATTTTACAAGGTAATCGTTGCTTATATTAAAAATATATTTAAAATTCGTATTCAAAATTAAGGTAATAATTCATTTATTTTGGGATTAATGTTATAATATAAATGTCAAAAAATAGTTGTACTTAATGTAGGAAAGAAAACAGACAATTTTTCTTATAATGTGATATTTATTTTAAATTCGCGTTTAAATTTTATAATATTTTAAACTGTGGTATTTATTTTGTTGAAAGGGTGGATGTGGATAGGGCCCCAACTTGGATATAAATTAAATGCAGCAGTATTATCGACATTGTTTGTTATAAAAATCTCAGCCAGGCGAACAATTAATGTCGACTGTCGAGTAATATTATAATTATATAAATTTGGAATTATGTTATTTTGAAATAAAAATTGTCTATAATTCTATGCGTATTTGGTACATACATCTAAATAATTATAATGTGATCTATGTTTCCAGGTTTTGAAGATTATAAAATGTATCCTTTTTGTATTACAAAATTTTCGCTATTAGATTAATATTTAGTTGAGTATGTTTTAGGTCCAACACTTTATCTTCCAGATATCTTCGTGCACGAGAAAGAATGTGCTATATTTGTATTTATTATCTACCTATACTTTTATTTATTAATATGTCTTGTATCTGTTATATTTCTTATATTGAATAAATAAAATACTACTTGGGGGGAGGGTGATTGGATAATAATTATTTTGGGGTAAATAACTCTTTTGTGGAAAAGTTAATGAGTGTTTAGTGAAAGAATTAGAAGAGAGTTTCAAGGTAAGATATGGTAAGAAATAAAATATGGTCTGCAGAGAACATCCCTTCAAAAGGTACGAGAATATTCCATTATTTATAAAATAAATCAATTCGCATTCAAAATTATACACACATAAATATTACAAGCTTATAACTCCATTTGGCTACCGGGTTTTGGACTTGTAAAAATTTTCGGAAAAAGTCAAAATCCTAACACCGTCCCGCGCCAATTTTTTTTTGGGATTTTTGGACTTGTAATTTTTTTCGGGAAAAAGTCAAAATCCTAAGACCCCTCCACGTCAATTTTTTTCTCATTTAGCTACATTTTGTCATTTAATACATTTTCGCCGCTATTAGCGAAGGTATAAAGTTTAACAGCGCAAAAATCGTCTCTATCAACAATGAGTGAGTATTAAAACACGACTTGCTTCTTATGCCCTGTCCACACAAGGATTAACCATAGCAATGTAAGATTCGATTTGAAAGTATCGAATTTAAAATTCCTAATATTGTTCTTTAAAAGAAATTTAGAACGAAATTACAAATTGCATCTGGTGTGAAATAATTTTACCTTTCGATTGACACCTTTACCATTTTCCTACGTGGAAATGGGGAGCAGGAATCTGCGTAAATGTTAAATGCAATGCTAATCGCCTATGTATACATGTATATATATATACCCGGTATAAAATCCGTGAACTAGGGATACATAAATTTTTTATCCACGACTATTAAATAATACATTCATTTTACAATTCTTTGGAGTCAATAATGTGCCCATTACTCACTAGTTAGTTTTAAAATTAATTATTCTATTGGTTCATTGACAAATGAAACTTTCTGTATACTAGGGCTTCTGACCAACATAACTTTTTATATTTAAATTGTAATTTCTTGACTGTTTAGGTAAATGGAATGAAAAAGTAACAGAGTTCTCAGTCTTCAAAGTTAAATTTATTTATTAACAGATGATAATCATCACCGACGTTTCGGTAGCAAATCTACCTTCCTCAGGGTTAATTATCAAAATCTTGAAAAATTAAACTTTTAGTTACATAAAAATTGATTCTTGGTAGTAACTTTGCTTGGTCTACGAATATTGAAATAATTTTGTATGGTGTATGTTTTAAATTATGACGACAAGTTGCTAAATTTTTATGTAACTAAATGTTTAATTTTTCAAGATTTTGATAATTAACCCTGAGGAAGGTAGATTTGCTACCGAAACGTCGGTGATGATTATCATCTGTTAATAAATAAATTTAACTTTGAAGACTGAGAACTCTGTTACTTTTTCATTCCATAACTTTTTATATTAAATTATTTCAAGAATAAAAAAATTTGTCAGTGCAAATATATAATTTTATAAAATGAATTACATTTAGTACAGTCGTGAATAAAGTTAATATTCTACTATGACAATTACTCACTTTCATTATCTTGAGTAATGATCATTGTTTAACTCGCCGAATAATATACTATTATGCTAACACCGTGAATTTGAGTTGTAATGTAACAAAAATATAATAATAACGCTACATCATTATTTTTGTCTCTCTGCTATTAAAATTTAAAATACTTGCAGACATTTACTAAAATAACGCAGAGGATAGCTTATTTCATGAATTTACTACGGGCTCGAAAACGTTAATTTTTCTTTTTGAAATTGTAAAACCTTTTTAGAAATCAATTCAGTTTATATACATATTTACAGTAAAATTAATAGTAACTATAATTTCCCGTAATTAATAGTAAGAGAATCAAAAAATAAACGAATATCTACTCATTTCTTCCAAAAGTGTTGGTTTTACAATATTACGTTTCAAATTTTATCAATTTTACTACTTTGTGTTTTAGACTTTATTCATCGCTAGCAAAATATAAATTAAAACTATCAAATATACGAAGTCTGGCTTATCGAAAACAGCGCAATCATGCTCAGAAATAAATTAAGGCGTAAATTATAATATTATATTTTCTATATGCCTGTTTGCTCTTTCTTATTCAATTTTTGTAAATTTAGGTATTGGTTTAAAATTTAGTTACATAAATATAAAATGTCAATTATGGTATGGTAAATACCTATCTTTTTGGTACATAGTTGAAAATTTACGTCGGACCAAATTCGCAAACTATAATTATAGGTGCATGAATTTCTTTTGTAATATATCAAGTTACATAATATGCAAAATATGTAATTATAGTAATTTAAAGAATCGCATTGTAAAATTAAAATTCTCCATATGTGGTTCAATGCCTTCTAGCGTAGGTTTGTAACAATTTCGCTGTACATATGCGAAATATTTGCATTCTTGACCTAATGGTAATAAACATTTAATTGCAGTTTACTTTCAATAGAAGAATTTATTTACAATACTTTAAATCAGAATCAAGAAATAAAAGAAAAAATTATGCGATTACTCTACCGATAGTATTACTTTTTTGTATATTTCGCAATCTTATAAATTTATATTTCAGGTTTGTAACTGACGACTCATTCATGGACTCTCTACAAAACCACTGCCAAATCAAATTCGAAGAAGGTTTATCTTTCAAATTAACACCAATGACAGACTTCAGCGAAAGAAAATTTGACATGGCTTCAGAAGATAGCACAATTGATTCCTCAGGTAGTATTTATTAGTTATTATGTCCTTCAATACAGATTCTTATTTTATTTTTAATAGATAACGAATCTGTTCGTTCCCGGAATGAGTCAGAATCTTCAGGCACATCCCAAATTTCTTACTTGAAACCAGGATGCAAGACTAGATTGTCTTTAGCCGGAAGTATACCTACTTTGTATGGCGGACAAGACCGGAAAAGAGAAAAGCCGAAAAATGCTAACGAACCCATCGTTTTCGTCAAAGGTAATTATCTATTTATTGAGAAAAGATTCGACGAATTGTTGTATAATTTTTATTTTAGTAATATGCTCTCTAAAATCGTTGCAAACAGTTCGCAAAATTATATTTCTTTCGCAATCGTGCGGGAAATAGACATTCTAACTCTCAATATCAGTGCGGGAAATAGCCAATACTAGCACGAGTGCGAGAAATTAATTTTTTGCGCAACTTTCAAAAAGTTGAATTCAGGCCGCGAAGTAAAACATTTGTGTACGATACATTTCGCAGCCGCGTTGCTATTAGCAACGGCTGAGAAGTAAATTTATTGAGTTGTTACAAAAAAATGTGTGTATAATAATTCGTCTGCGAAATGTGTTTAGTGCCCTCGATAATTTTAAGCCTCGGCACACGCCTCGGCAAAAATTCTGTCGGACGCTGAACAGACATATACCTAAAAATGTCCAAGTAGTTCCATTATAAATTATTTAAAAACTTGAATTTATGTTATGTGTTTTTGAGGACGATTGCAGAAAAAATCTTGCGGAATACGTGATTCTAAAGCGCAATACAAATTTCAGAATCACTCATTGCCATTATTATCAACACAAGTTTCAAGAAGTATTGTATGTAAGTATTTAATTAAATGTTTTTGTTTCAGATACGATAGAGACAGTAAAAGTAACACATCTGACAAACCCGTCTAACTTTTACGTGCAGCTTTCCAGAAAAAAGAAAGAGATCGAAGAATTAACTAATAAATATGAAATTTATGCAGAACATGCTGCCACTCCAAATAAACCAGAAATAGGTACCTTTACATTCTCTATAATAAATCTCAATTATTACTTTTCTTTTCCGCAATAATTTAACCCGTAATAATTATTAAATGACTTTTACTGTACTATTTTAGGAAGCATGTACATTACAAAATTCACATCTGCCAATAATTCAAATTGGTACAGAGCAAGAATCAACGACATTCTTGAAACTGGCTTGACTCCATTATATGAAGTATTTTATATCGATTATGGAAATTCTGCACTTGTGCCTTTATCCAAGTACATACATATTTTATAGATTTACATTTCATGTTAATATAATAAATTTATTTTTAGAATACGATTAATGAAACCAATATTTATGCAAGATGCACCTTTTGCATACAAGTGCCGACTGAATGGCATTATTTCACAAAGGAACGAATGGAGTGATGAAGTATTAAAATATATGCTCAAGTTTATCACTGCGTAAGAATTTATTTATTATTTACAGAATATTTATACCTTAAGCCGATTCTATACTTTGCCAAAAAAGTTTTAACCATTAGGCAGAGCTTTTTATAAAACATTATAAACTTTTGATGCTTCATGCTTTCTTGATATGAAATAGTTCATCTATAATATAAAGAGCTGTAGATGCATATTTGATTTGATGCGCTCCTAATATAGAAAGCTGCGCTGGCAACTAGAGTACTTAAAACTATATTTTTTGTAAAAAGCTTAAATATAAAATTTCAATCGAAAATTCGTACGCGTTCTCAAGTTAACGTGCTTACGAACAGACACACCGACCGATTACAATTTATACTTCCCCTATTATATAGGACGAGGAAGTAAAAATCTGATGTAGCCAGCACACAACCATCTGCCTTATTTAAAACACTACAAATTACATTAAATACAATCACTACAATATTTGATTACATGGGATAATCTTTTTAACTCTTCTAAAATATACAAACGTCAAATACCAGAAATTATTTTGTTTGGATAATACATATTTGAGTTATCGCCCATACACTAATCCACACATTACACATACGCACACACAGACATCAACGCGAAACTATCAAAAATGTATTGTAAGGACCCTAATTCGTGCTCATTCACTAAAAACTCACTACCCGATTTTTAACATGATTTCAATACCTTCCTTTTATCTCCTAGACTCCTACAGATACGTGGCGAAGGATAAAAATTAGTAAAACTTATTCATTTGTGGATTGTAGATTTTCCTAGTAGAATTTTAAATTAGTTGGTTTAAATTTAAAGGTTTCATTATATTTTGGTCAGTAGGGGATCGTCGTAATGGTTGGGAATTATTTTAACGACTTGGGTACACGGGAATAATTAAAGCTATAAAGTTTATGGTTTATTATTTTTTAAAGGAAACTAAAGAACAATAATTAAATTATATTTCTTAGTGCCTTCACCTTCTGTTTAACTACTTTTTTGTAATAATATATTTAGCATGCATACAGTTTAAGGATATTTCTTGTTAATATGGTAATTTTTTGGCTTATGTGCACGCTTATAATTAATAATTAGCTTGTTTGTGTTTTGTATGTTTGGATTGTAGGTATGTTTGTTTTGTAGTGTAAAAGATCCTCCGCTGAATCCTACACAACTAGATGAATTTTTGATATATGGAAACAGGTACTTTTTATTATTTCGATTTTTGCACTTAACTTATGGACCGTATTCACACTGTTCTATATTTCATGCTTGCAACATGATTAGCATTTTTGTATACATTTGTATATTGCTTCTTAGAAAATAGTTCCGTGTAAATACGTTTCTTACCTATTCAATTTTATTTTAATCTAAATGTATTGAAAAATTGTCACTTTTACTTAACTGTTTTATTTTTAGCAACAACTCTTTAAAAATGCACGTCATCCAGAACCAAAAAGGAATTCTAGACGTTGATCTTTATTCCAATAACGAATCTTTAAGTGCTGGACTAATATTTGTGGGATACGCTCAACCCATGGCACATTTATTCGAGAAAAAACGACGTGCTCTAAACACTGAAATTAAAATTGTCTCAGGAATTGACAGTTTTAAAAAAGATAAAATCTATTCGATTCATGCAACTTACGTTGTAAATCCTCACTGTATTTTTGTACAGCGTGTAAGTCATATAATAATAAAATAATGTATAAATTCATGATAAATAAATGTACCTTTTTAGTCGGAAAATGAAAAAATCATAAAGAATTTGGAAACTGCCATGACGCGATTTTACGACAAGAAAGACCAACGAAGAAGTATATTTACTCCCGAGCAAGGTTTGTTTATCTAAGTGCAAGTAAAAAATTATCGTTTAATGGTATTTTTATTCTTGATTAGGAATGGTCTGCGTAGCTAGATTACCATGTTCTAATAATAATTGGTGGCGCGTAGAAATTATTAATCTTCCTGGTGGAGCTACTGTAGAAGTGTTTGCTCTAGATTATGGTAACATTGTGACTATTCCCTGGAATTCTTTATGTAAAATCAGAGATATTCATAGACAAACTGACGCACAGGTAATAATTAATATAATCGTATCATCAACTGTCATTACCTTTTAATATGCAACATTTATTGATATTATAAACAACATAATACGTTATTAGTTACTTATAATTCGTTAATACTTATAATACGTTAGATACAACCATAATAACATCAAAACCTTCCAAAATCGCATAATATTCATGTTATATTAATAGCTATAATTAATTACAAAATATTTATGTTTTACAAGTACTCTGATAAAGTAATCACTGATATCGTTTATCATTTACTATTTCCTCTGTTCGTGTTGTATTAGTTTATAAATTATATAACTACGCAAATAAGTAGTGATAACAGGTTGCTCTTAATATTACAATCATATTACAATTTCATTATTTAAAACTTATTCTAGGCAATAAAAGTATCTCTATCTGATATCGCTCCACCGAAGAATAGTCAAAATGAATGGTCCGAGAGTACAAATAAATTTCTTCAAGACTATCTCAAAAATAAAAATTTGAGTATGTACGTAAATGAAACCACCAAAGAAAAATTATTGATAACACTTTACGAACGTACCGAGGAGACAGATATTTGTATTGACGCTTTATTAGTTAGAAAAAATTTTGCTGAATCTACTAATGAAAGGTAATTTGTAGTTTAAAATTATTTTGAAAATATAGTTAATGTTTTTGTTTTCAGTTCGTTGTTGGTAGAATTTCACAAAAACCTTCCAGGAGAGGAAGAACCTGAAACTAGAAAAGATTTCGACCAAATAGTAAAAGAACTAAAACCCAAAATTATTGAAAAAAATAGTAGTAAAGACATGTTTGGTGGAAAACATTATATCGTAGACGTTAAAGTACTTAAATTAGAATCTCCTAATAGTTTTTATATCGAAGTTGTAAGATGGAATGACGAAAAATTGAAAATGGGTACGCATATGGCTAAACACTACACGGAGCTAATTTCTCCTGCCAAGAAATGGGACCTAAAAGCAAAGTGTGTGGTAAGAAGCGATAAAGACGATAGGTACTACAGAGCAATTATTACTAAGGTATTAGAAAACGATTGTTACGAAGTGTATTTAAAAGACTTCATTCGATATGAAGAAGTGCCCACAAGAAATTTGTATGAACTGAATGAGTTATTCGCTACTCATGATTATACAGTTCATTGTCGTTTAGGGGGATTGAAACCTACAGGCGGTTCTGAAAAATGGCCCTCACAAGCTACTGAATTATTCCAAGAATTCTTGGATCAATATAGCCGAATTTGCATATCAAAATATGGCCCAATAGTTGAAAATGTATTATCAGTACAGTTATTCACTATGTGGGATGAAAAAGTTGGTCCATTAGATCCACTTAAAGTTAATACACTTGTCTTGAATGATATTCTTCTTAGTTCAGGCCTAGCTATTCCTGATAAAGTTAGTATAAATGATTGTGTAATTAAAGGTACTGTTACACCTTCTTTAACACAATTAACCAAATGTAACATAAACCCGGGTATGTCTGATTTACATAACAACATATTTGGTGATGGAGAATATGATGGTTCTGTAGCTCCGCCATCTAAATTAATTGAAGAAACAAAACAAGTACATTTATCTGTAGCACATATACAACCTCCAACGACAACGTATTGGCTACCTCCTGCTAGATTTACAGAAAAACGTTTTAAAGCCTGGACTTCTTACGTAGATACTGATGGTTCAGTTTATATTCAAACATTAAAGGCAAAAAGAATGCTTAAAAATGTCACACGACTTTTAGATAATCATTTTAAGTCTTCTTATTCAGAACCTGGAGAAAATTGGGAAGTAGGGCAAATGTGTACATGTATATATCACCAAGATAATACGTACTGCCGAGCAACAATTATCAATATCATCGGCGAAAAAATAGTTGTAAGATTAACCGACTATGGTAACCAAGAAGAAATGACTCATAACGAACTAAGAAAAGAAGTTTTAGCAACAGACATTCCTGCTTTAGCTGTGAGATGTAGATTATCAAACGTTGTTCCAAAATCTAATGATGAATCCTGGTCAACTCATCTTTTAGACAGACTACATTTTACTCTTGTAGAAAAAGAATGCGAAGTAGTTCTAGATGAAAATGATGGATCAGGCGACGATGTGCCTCATGTGTTAGTATACATGGAAAATGAATGCATCAACACTTTATGTAACACTGCGGAATGGTCAAAAACAATGCCAAAATTAATTCCGAAACCCCCAGATAGTGACGACGAAAAAGATGTAGTCATTGAAGACGTAATCAGCAATGAAGATATCGACATAAGTATTGCAGATGTTAGTATGGAAGACATATCGCAAACTCATGATGAAGTATTCAATTCTGATACGGAGTACAACTATGTCCAGCTACCAAAAAATCAAAAATCTTTCGGGGCAATTGTTGTGAATATTATTGACTATCGTACTATCATTGTCGAGCCTGAATTTGCAGCTAGTGTTATGACCTCAACTAGTGATCAGTTTGATGCCATGTCCCAAGAAATAGCAACATGTGGCGTAGAACAGCCTGAAATATTAGTTCCTAGTGTAGGAATGCCATGCATCGCTTTGTTTGGTTCTGATGAGAAATGGTATAGGGCACTTATCTTGGCGATCATGGATATACACGCTAGGGAAATTAAAGTATTATTTGTAGACTACGGAAATGTAGAAGTTGTTCCTAGAGAAGATGTCAGAGCTCTCAATCCAGAATGGCTCAAATTTCCAGTCTCCATGGTAACAGTGAAAATATGGGGTATTCTACAACATCCTGATTTTGATATGATGGAAGTCAACGCTGCTATGAAAAAATTAATAGTAGATAAGAAAGTAATTTGCCAAATTCAAAATAATATCACTGATATGGAGGTTAAATTAATTGATGAAGAGACTTATGAATTAGCTTATAAGGTCCTTATTGATGCTTTAATGATTCAAAGTATCAATTGATATGTTTAACGTTATGTTTTTTTTAATTTCTTTAATTTATAAGATGTAAATGGCTGTAATAGCATTTTGTTTGTAACCGTCGAAAATAATTATTTGTTATTTTAATACAGAAATGTATTTTCTTTATGTATATTATTGTTATATTTTTTGATAATAAAGACGATCATTCGATATATTTTATTTTCAATGGACCCCCAGAAAAATATGTTACACCGCCTATGCATTCAGTCCATCCAATGATGTTTTGATTCGAGCACGTTGTCAGTGTATTCTAACCTATGTTTTAAAAGCTAGGAACAAAATATATAAAATGAAATTTGCGTACAAGGTAAACGAAATAAATTTAATATAATCTTCCATTATTAACAAACAATTATTTCAGTTTAATAATCTGCTCGGGACAGTACACAGAGAAGGTGATTTACTGTTTACAAATGATGGGAATTCGGTTATTAGTCCTGTTGGAAATAAAATAACAATATTTGACCTTAAAAAGTAAGTTTTTCAGACATATTATTATTGTTTTTAACGTAACAATAATCGTGGTAACTTTTTGCAGCAATAAATCTACTACTCTACCAGTTGAAAGTCGGTACAATTACAATGCATTAGATCTATCACCAAATGGTTGTACATTAATAGCTATTAACGAAGGTAAATATTCTGCATTGTTTGAAATGTATTTTAAAATTAATTAGACAATATTTTCAGAGGGAGAAGCGCACATAATAAGTTTGGTCTCCCATACGATTGTCCATCGTTACAGATTTAAACGAAAATGCCATGCAATTAAATTCAGTCCTGATGGCAAACATTTTGCTGTCTGCAAAGAAAACAATGGTAAACAGATGAAACCTTAGCTTAAACATTAATATTAACCATTTTGTTTAGTTTTTGTATTCAAGGCACCCGGTACCTTAACAGGAGAATATAATTCATTTGTTATGGAACGAGTGTTCCATGCTGCTTTTGATGAAACCACTTGTTTAGACTGGTCAGATGATTCTAAAATTTTAGCTGTTGGTTCGAAAGATGCAAGCACGAAGCTCTATCCATTGGACAAGTACGTTTATTTTTAATTTTGTTTAATTGTGTATTAATTTTAAAATGTATTAGATGGGCAAACTTTAAAAGCAGTACTTTGGGCAGTCATAATGACTCTATAGTAGGTTGCTTTTTTGAAAAAAACAGTTTCGATTTAACAACAATTAGCAAAAATGGGCTTGCCAGCGTTTGGGAATGCAGTGTAGACCCTAGTGATTTAATTCCTTATAACCCACCGGAAAAAAAGAAAAGGGTAAATACCTACGTACATATTTTATCAAAATACTAAATAAAATTATTTGCAGCGCGTAAAGAAAGATAATGATTCAGAAGACGAAATCGATTTTGATAATATCATCGAAAAAAGTGAAGAAGAAATTTCCAAAAACTTAGAAAAACTTGCTTTGGGAATCGAATCCGAAGAAGATGAACAAAAAAAGGACGAAAATAAAATAGATAGAATGTTCTACAAAAGAATTAGCCGTCATTATTTAGCTGACGAAGTTCGGAAAGAAAATCGAGATGCAATTTTAACCGCTGCTGCTTACCACAAAGACACAAAAATATTAGTGACAGGTCAGATATTTATAATTATTTTTTTTTTAATTTAAAGGATATTTGCAATTAATCTTTACTGGGCTCACTGGATTTGGAGACTCGCTCCTTCGTCGCACTCCAAATTTTCCAGCTTGCTCGTAAAGATAAATTTACTACACTCGCCACGCAAATAACTATTACCATTGCACATATTTTAATAAAAATATTACAGGATTTTCTACTGGAGCATTTTTCATCCACGAACTGCCAGACATGAACTTAATTCACTCCTTAAGTATTTCTGAACAAAAAATTACTTCAATTTCGCTGAACAATACCGGAGATTGGATTGCTCTTGGATGCGGCGGACTTGGCCAACTTTTAGTCTGGGAATGGCAAAGTAATTCATTCAAAAAAATTATATTATTCCTTTATTAATTAATTACATCATAGGTGAAACTTACGTAATGAAACAGCAAGGCCATTCGAACAACATGACAACTGTATCGTATTCACCTGATGGACAACTTCTTGTGACGGGCGGTGATGATGGTAAAGTTAAATTGTGGAACGTACAGTCTGGCTTTTGTTTTGTTACTTTTCAAGAACATACTGCTCCTGTTAGTTGTGTCAAGTTCAGTATGAATAGAAAGTTCGTTGTTTCGGCTTCTCTGGATGGCACTGTTCGCGCGTACGATGTCATTAGGTGAGTGAATTTTAAATTGATTAATTTTTTGAGAGCAACAGATTTTGATTTTATCTACAGTATCTTGATGCGAAAAGGAAAATATTATATTATACAGCGTGTGCGTGTTCAGGAACAGCGTTCAGCTCTCTGCATGTGATGACGGTGATGACATGAACCCGGAGTTCCGTGATTCAAGTCTCTCGGTCAGCAGTGTGTGATTGTTAAAACATCTTAAAATTAAATCACACTCGGATTAAAAAGTATTCATGATTGAAACAAGAATATCTTCGTTGCCGTTTTAAATTTCAAAGGTCGTCGCACGAATTGAGATTCTTACTGCACCAAGATGAATCATAATCATTTTTACAATTTTGCCTAAATTGTGTAATTAACCATTCCTGATATTATTTAATTGTTGACTTCAGCGTGTATCGTACCGATAAATTTATTTATTAAATAATGCTTTAATTTTAATCATTCAGTTTTTAACAATATAACCAGAACTAATAACATTCTGATGTTATAACAGTAAAATTAATTATCTGGCCTGATGATGACAATTAAATTGTTTCAATAAATGACATAAAGAGAGCGAAGATTAAGACGAACCATTACCTTATTTATTCCTTCCTATATATTATGCCTAGTGCACACGGAGAAACATTTTGACATGTTTCCCGAAAAAAGTTTCCGGAAACATCAAAGTTTTAACGGCGCCTATAAAAATAAGGCGTTTTCAGGAAACATTGTGAAGTGCAGCTAACTTCTTATTTGTCAAATGTGACATGTGATCATTAACATATTTATTGTTTTTTTAAATCTCTATTTTCTGGAAACTTTTTTCAGGAAACTTTTCAAAATGTTTCTCCGTGTGCACTGGGCATTACTAATTCAGCGAAGATTATTCTTCGCTGAATTTTCAACTTTATCAGTAAAAGGAAAATTTTCATAATTTAGGTATCGCAATTTCCGCACATTAACATCTCCACGTCCAGTCCAACTCTCTTGCGTGGCCGTCGATAGCAGCGGTGAATTCGTAGCTGCGGGCGGGCAAGACGTCTTCGAGATCTTCCTCTGGTCGATGAAGTTCGGCCGTTTGCTTGAAATCCTCACGGGCCATGAAGGCCCAGTCTGGAGTCTAGCTTTCAGTCCAATTGCCGCCAGTACGGCTCTGGCTTCTGTGTCTTGGGACAAGACTTTGAGACTATGGGATGCGATTGAAAAAGGTTCTGCACACGAAACCATAGAGATTAGCTCAGATGGACTCTGCGTGACTTACAAGCCTGATGGAGAAGATGTCGCAGTCGCTTCTTTAGACGGAAATATTCAGATTTATAATGTGAAAAGCGGGACACAAGTTACCAGCATCGAAGGGAGAAATGATTTAGGCAGCGGAAGGTCTGATTCTGATTTGATTACTGCGAAGAAAAATCTTCAAGCTAAGTAAGTTACAATTTATTTCTTGATTACACATGCTTCATAATCGCTGTTGCAAACACTCAAATGCGTGCAAAATCACAAGACAAAAACACGCTGTTTCATAAGGTTGCTATGCAACAATATTGAAAACTATAACTAATATCCTAGGTAACGAGGTTTTGACACATCACATAAACTACTTTATAAAATTAATAAAAATTAAAATACCGTTTTCCAGCCCTAGTTTTCAAATTAGGATGCATATGTAATAATAAATAGCATATGACACACGTATATAAGTGCTTTTCATTACATATGTATCATAATCGATGTTTAAAACACACAAATGCGTGCATAATCAAAAGACAAAAACACTCCCCTTCGCGTCGTGCTTTTGAAGCTTACTTATATTTTATGGAGCTAAACTAGGTGTTATTGAATTTGTAGGGCATTTAATAGTTTATGTTATTCGGCTGATGGAAATTATATTCTTGCTGCTGGACAATCTAAAAATGTTTGTATTTATAACGTAGTTGAAGGAATGATTATTAAAAAGTTTGAAATAACTCAGAATCGATCTTTGGACGGTTGGCACGTAAGTTATAATTTTTATTTAATCTTCAAGCATTTATCAGTGGTTCTTTCATTTGTAGGATTTTATCAATAGACGAAAAATGACAGAATTTGGAAATCTAGCTCTAGTTGAAGAACGAGAAAGTAGAGAAGGAGGTAATGTTGCTATTAAACTTCCGGGAGTGAAAAAAACTGACGTTGGATCTCGGACAATTAAACCTGAGGTAAACATACAACATTTGCCCGTAATATTGCCTATTAATAATTGTATGATGCTTTCAGGTTCGTGTATTTTCCTTAGAATTTTCTCCAACTGGTCAAGCTTGGGCAGCTGCCACAACAGAAGGTTTATTAATTTATGGTTTAAATACAGGACATGTTTTTGATCCTTGGGGTTTACATTTGGGTATCACACCTACATCTGTACGAGAAACTCTTGCAAAAGAAGATCATACCAATGGTAATTTATTAATTAAATATTAATTAAAATAAATGCCTAATTATTTGTTTATAGCTCTGATGATGGGCATGAAACTGAACGAGAATTCATTAATTTTGGAAGTAATTGAAAATATTCCTTCAAAAGACAGTAAGTTATTTTTATAAATCAATACAAATAAGGAACTAATTTTGTTGTATTTTAGTTGAGCTAACAATTAGTAATTTACCACAAAAGTATATTGAAAGATTATTGTTAATAATAGCAAATTACTTGGAAACATCCCCTCACATAGAATTTTATTTAATGTGGGTTCAAAGTATTCTAACAATCCATGGACCAAAAATCAACGCGCAGTCAAACATTCCCGCATTATTAGCACTGCAAAAAAGCTTACATCGAAAATACGACGATTTATCAAAAATGTAAGTATTTTAAATAAAAATACCGAATAATTTATTAATAATAAACTTTATTTTAGCTGCGACTTCAACAAATACACCATGCAGTACATCTCCCGTCTAGGAGAACAAATTTCTAAACAAAAATTAGCAACAGAATCAGATGTATTACATACGGATTCCGATGAAGAAATGAGTATTGAAGAATAGTAATTAAGGTTAGTTTATTTTTAAATAAATTTGAAAATACATTTTTAATACTGTTAAAAGATTTTGTATTATTTTGCCCTAAATAATTCCTTTGCTACGTTTTTCTTAATAGTAAAATAGGCCAGTAGACTATCATAAATAAAAGGAATAGTGTTGGAAATATTGTGCAGGACATATGGTCGATTTCTCGCCATAAAATCTTTTCTTGGCCGGTATCCTATTAATCAAACACAATTACATAGTAGTTATAATAAATATTTCATATTGTCTTACCGGATTTATCCATCTCAACTGTATAAAGCTTTTCTTTTCCGGTTCCTGAGCTAACTGAATATTTTGAATTCGGTTCCTTAAGCCTTCACTGCCTTTATTTTGAGAATTAATGCTCTGAAAATGTTAACAAATTAGTAAGAGTTTAAAAAATGATTAAGTAAATATAATACTACTGTATTGCTGATCTCTGTTTTTAACGCTTTTGCTGCTTGATATTTGATTTCCAATACTTTAACAACTACAAATTCAGCTAATGCTGCAAATACGAATAACATACATCCAGCCATCCATAAATCAAGTGCCTGCAATAATTAAAAAATAATACAAACACAACTCAAAAATAAAGACAAGTTTTTGAGTTACATTCTTGCTAAATTATGTGTTGTTCTAAAATTTATTACGTTGTAGGAGCTCAAAATTTATCAAAAATACTAAATCAATTGAAAAATATTTACCTTTACGTAAGCAACCGGAGGTATATCCGATTTCAAACCAGTAAACATAGTAACCAGTGTAAGCATGCAAGTGACAAGTAGCGTCACTCGTCCTGGTATTGCATCCAGTCCTAACCAAAAACTAAACCAAGATAATACAACAACCAGTGCAGAAGGTGCAAACGTCTGAATCAAGTGGTGTCCAATTTGCCGTTCAAACCGAAAATACATCACCAGCCGAGAGAAATTACCTGGTAGACAAGAAAACAGCAAAAGTGAGTAGGAAATAAATAATTTTCGGTGGTGGATACCTTGTTTTTCCTCCATAAAAGTGTGTACTTCTTCTAACTCTAACGGATTTTGAAAATCGTATTGGAGGAGTTTTAATTCTGGGTTGACGGTTACGCCTGCTTCTGACCACCTCATTCGTACTTTTGAATTATCGTAGGAAACTATAAACAGTTATAATGATTAATTCTGTAATTTGTAATTGATTGAATCAAACTTACAACTTTCGATGTAAATTGGGCAAGCTTGTACGTCCATAGGATAATATCTAAACTCCATTTGACAAGCAATGATTGCGTGCAATCTTGCGGCATATTGTACTGTTTTATTTCGGTACAAAGTAACTGATGAAAATTTGTGAGTTAGTGTTGCAATTTCTACTACTTTTGCGTTAATAAAATAAGGATCTGGCTGCCATAAATTGTCGAAAAATTGAGGAGGTAGAGTAACATAATCATCACCCTCCTCAAAAATAGAAGTAGGCAACGATAATCGTGATTCGATCCATTGTTGTCTTATAAACATATCAACACTGCAAAATTGTTATTTAATTATCTTCACACGATTTTTAAGGGATTCAATACCCGAAAATTAATATCTAGAATATTCATACACAGGAAAATGCAACACCAGAAGATGCAAAACTAATAGAAAATTTGTAAGTTATAAAATACCTGTGTTTAGTATCATAATTTATTCGAAAGTGGACTGTAAAAATATACAGTCCACTTTTGTATAAATTAGTGATCCTAAACATTTTGGTTTTTCGAACTGGACAGGCCCAGAAGAAACAACAATTGAAATTTTGCAGCACGCTGCTTTTAAAATTGAAATCACATGCAACACGCTGCTTTAAATACCAACAATACCAACCTGCATCAGAAGATTCATTCAAAGGAAAATTCGAATGTAGAATTTTAATTTCTGTATAAATGCAAATACAGGAAGATACTCAAATTAGGTTGAACTGAACTAAATGAATAACCCAGTCCATTCTTGAGCCCCACATACTCGTTTTAGATTTTTCTAGCTTTGCATCTTCCTGTATTTGAATTTATACCGAATCTAAAATTGTAAATTTTAATTTTCCTGTAAGTGAATCCTTTGATGCAAGTATTTTATAACTGGATTGAATGAATATTCTAGGTTTATATTTTCTGGTGTTGAAGCCATTTCTTTTGGAGTATACCGGGTGTAACACCATACATGTATACATAGGCGATTAGCATTGCATTTCACATTTACGCAGATTCCTGCTCCCATTTCCACGTAGGAAAATGGTAAAGGTGTCAATCGAAAGGTAAAATTATTTCACACCAGATGCAATTTGTAATTTCGTTCTAAATTTCTTTTAAAGAACAATATTAGGAATTTTAAATTCGATACTTTCAAATCGAATCTTACATTGCTATGGTTACTTGGTAAAACAAATTTTCAAATTTTGACGGAGGTGTCAGATTTGTTTTGTGTTTTAAAAGGATTCTTTGATGACTCTTTCATACCTCTGAATTTGGAAAGGAATATTCCTGGTGAGAATTATCTGTCAAATAGCGGCGGCGCTAAATTGAATACTCAATGAGACTTAGAAAAGAAGAATTTCAAATTAATTGAATTTCTTTTTTCAAAGATTTAGAAGCATGAAAGAATCATATTTTAATATGACAGCCTCATATTCTGTGAGTCACTTCAATCAACCACAACTGAGTATGTGGGACTCACGAAGGGTATTGGGTTGTTTATTTAGTTCGGTTCAATTGGATTAAAACCGAGCATTTAGGACTCAAGACGGGTATTGGGTTTTTTTATTTAATTTAGTGCAATCAGAATGTCTACCAAAACCGAGTCTGTGGGATTCAAGTAGGGTATTTAGTTCAATTCAGAGTCATTTAGAAAAAATCTAAGCGTTTTATAAAACGAGTACACCGTAAGGTAGATGTTTGTAGAGATTAAAATGTGCACAAGGTCTAAATTCGAAACTGAGTTTGTTGTCAGAACCACACTGTTGCACGCTATTCATCCAATTATTTTTATTTTAAAAATTGTCAGACTACGAAAGTATAGAATCCATGTATGAACAAGGTTTTATTTCTCATAAACACTAACAACTAACGTCACTGTTCACACGAGGATTATTAAAGAATTCTTGCTTCTAAATCCTGGAAAAAAGAGATAAATTGTATTGAAGCTATCAATGAGTTAGAAATTCTTCTTTTCCAAGACTCATTCAGGATTCAATTTAGCGCCGTTGCTATTTGACAGATATTTCTCTACAGGATTATTTCTTTCAAAATTCAGGTATGAAAGAATCATCAAAGAATCCTTGTGTGGACAGGGCATAAGAAGCAAGTCGTGTTTTAATACTCACTCATTGTTGTTAGTGGATAGAGACGATTTTTGCGCTGTTAAACTTTATACCTTCGCTAATAGCGGCGAAAATGTATTAAATGACAAAATGTAGCTACATGAGAAAAAAATTGACGTGGAGGGGTCTTAGGATTTTGACTTTATCCCGAAAAAAATTACAAGTCCAAAAATCCCAAAAAAAAATTGGCGCGGGACGGTGTTAGGATTTTGACTTTTTCCGAAAATTTTTACAAGTCCAAAACCCGGTAGCCAAATGGAGTTATGAGCTTGTAATATTTATGTGTGTATATAATTTTGAATGCGAATTATTGATATATTTTACAAATAATAGAATATTCTCGTACCTTTTGAAGGGAAGTTCTCTGCAGACCATATTTTATTTCTTACCATATCTTACCTTGAAACTCTCTTCTAATTCTTTCACTAAATACTCATTAACTTTTCCACAAAAGAGTTATTTACCCCAAAATAATTATTAACCAACCTCCCTCCCCGCAAGTAGTATTTTATTTATTCAATATAAGAAGTATAACAGATACAAGACATATTAATAAATAAAAGTATAGGTAGATAATAAATACAAATATAGCACATTCTTTCTCGTGCGCGAAGATATCTGGGAGATAAAGTGCTGGACCTAAAACATATTCAACTAAATATTAATTTAATATCGAAAATTTTATAATACAAAAAGGATACATTTTAAAATCTTCTAAACCTGGAAACATAGATCACATTATAATTATTTAGATGTATGTTCCAATACGCATAGAATTATAGACAATTTTTATTTCAAAATAACGTAATTCCAAATTTATATAATTATTATAATATTACTCGACATTAATTGTTCGCCTGGCTGGGATTTTTATAACAAACAATGTCGATAATACTGCTGCATTTAATTTGTATCCAAGTTGGGGTCCTATCCACCCTTTCAACAAAATAAATATTACATTATAAGAAAAATTGTCTGTTTTCTTTCCTACATTAAGTACAACTATTTTTGACATTTATATTATAACATTAATCCCAAAATAAATGAATTATTACCTTAATTTTGAATACGAATTTTAAATATTATGTTTGTAATATAAGCAACGATTACCTTGTAAAATGTTTTCTGGAAATACTTGTATATAAAAATACAAATCGCAAAACAGCCAAAATATTTAACATAAACATTAATTGTTCGCCTGGCTGGGTTTATTTTAACTATAAATGTTAAAATTTTATACTTATTAATTTGTATACAAGATGTGCCCATCATCTTATCTACAAATTATTATGCATATTTAATTACTTGATTACATTTTAAATGCGAATTTGTATTTAAATATAATTTTTATTTGAACCTTTATGAAGATCTCTGCTACGGAAACTCAGCAAATTCGGTCATTCACATTTATACACTTTTCCGCAAATATTTTATTAATTATATGAAAATTATTATCAAAAACGTTGGAACAATGTTTAAATCAATGTTTTATAACATATTTGAGTAATATTTTATAGTTTTTAAGTGATTTTTGATAATAATTAGATGCAACAATACGATCGCGACCGCACTTTGCCAATCAAAAACAAATGAATTACGATGATAAACACAGCCTAGCGCCTAGCAGTCACAGCTGCAATGTTTATCGTAATTCATTTGTTTTTGATTGTCAAGTGCGGTCGCGGTCGTATTGTTGTATCTAATTATTATCAAAAATCACTTAAAAACTATATAATATTACTCAAATATGTTATAAAACATTAATCTAAACATTGTTCTACAGTTTTTGATAATAATTTGCATGTAATTAATAAAATATTTCCGGAAAGTGTATAAATGTAAATGACCGAATTTGCTGAGTTTCCGTAGCAGAGATCTTCATAAAAGGTTCAAATAAAAATTATATTTAAATACAAATTCGCATTTAAAATGTAATCAAGTAATTAAATATGCATAATAATTTGTAGATAAGATGATGGGCACATCTTGTATACAAATTAATAAGTATAACATTTTAACATTTGTAGTTCTATTTAAATAAACCCAACCAGGCGAACAATTAATGTTTATGTTAAATATTTTGGCTGTTTTGCGATTTGTATTTTTATATACAAGTATTTCCAGAAAACATTTTACAAGGTAACCGTTTCTTATATTAAAATCATATTTAAAATTCGTCTTCAAAATTAAGGCAATAATTCATTTATTTTGAGATCCATATTATAATATAAATGACAAAAAAATATTTTACTTAAAATAGGAAAGAATAGAGACAATTTTTATTATGATGTGATATTAATTTTAAATTCGTGTTTAAATTTTATAATACTTAAAACTGTGACATTTATTTTGTTGAAAGGGTGGATTATCGGGCCCCAACTTGGATACAAATTAAATGCAGCAGTATTATCGACATTGTTTGTTATAAAAATCCCAGCCAGGCGAACAATTAATGTCGAGTAATATTATAATAATTATATAAATTTGGAATTACGTTAAATTGTCTATAATACTATGCGTATTGGAACATACATCTAAATAATTATAATGTGATCTATGTTTCCAGGTTTAGAAGATTTTAAAATGTATCCTTTTTTGTATTATAAAATTTTCGATATTAAATTAATATTTAGTTGAATATGTTTTAGGTCCAGCACTTTATCTCCCAGATATCTTCGCGCACGAGAAAGAATGTGCTATATTTGTATTTATTATCTACCTATACTTTTATTTATTAATATGTCTTGTATCTGTTATACTTCTTATATTGAATAAATAAAATACTACTTGGGGGGAGGGAGATTGGTTAATAATTATTTTGGGGTAAATAACTCTTTTGTGGAAAGTTAATGAGTGTTTAGTGAAATAATTAGAAGAGGAGAGAGTTTCAAGGTAAGATATGGTAAGAAATAAAATATGGTCTGCAGAGAACTTCCCTTCAAAAGGTACGAGAATATTCTATTATTTGTAAAATATATCAATTCGCATTCAAAATTATATACACACATAACTCCATTTGGCTACCGGGTTTTGGACTTGTAAAAATTTTCGGAAAAAGTCAAAATCCTAACACCGTCCCTCGCCAATTTTTTTTTGGGATTTTTGAACTTGTAATTTTTTTCGGAAAAAAGTCAAAATCCTAAGACCCCTCCACGTCAATTTTTTTTCTCATGTAGCTACATTTTGTCATTTAATACATTTTCGCCGCTATTAGCGAAGGTATAAAGTTTAACAGCGCAAAAATCGTCTCTATCCACTAACAACAATGAGTGATTATTAAAACACGACTTGCTTCTTATGCCCTGTCCACACAAGGATTCTTTGATGATTCTTTCACACCTGAATTTTGAAAGAAATAATCCTGGAGAGAAATATCTGTCAAATAGCAACGGCGCTAAATTGAATCCTGAATGAGTCTTGGAAAAGAAGAATTTCTAACTCATTGATAGCTTCAATACAATTTATCTCTTTTTTCCAGGATTTAGAAACAAGAATTCTTTAAAAATCCTCGTGTGAACAGTGACGTTAGTTGTTAGTGTTTATGAGAAATAAAACCTTGTTCATACGTGGATTCTATACTTTCGTAGTCTGACAATTTTTAAAATTAAAATAATTGGATGAATAGCGTGCAACAGTGTGGTTCTGACAACAAACTCAGTTTCGAATTTAGACCTTGTGCACATTTTAATCTCTACAAACATCTACCTTACGGTGTACTCGTTTTATAAAACGCTTAGATTTTTTCTAAATGACTCTCTGGATTGAACTAAATACCCTACTTGAATCCCACAGACTCGGTTTTGGTAGACACTCTGATTGCACTAAATTAAATTAAAAACCCAATACCTGTCTTGAGTCCTAAATGCTCGGTTTTAATCCAATTGAACCGAACTAAATAAACAACCCAATACCCTTCGTAAGTCCCACATACTCAGTTGTGGTTGATTGAAGTGAACTAAATAAAAAACCTAATGAAATAAAATTATGTAACATTGTGTTGTATAATATGCCTGTATGCCTTGGCTTTTTACAAATGCCGTCAAAATTTGAAAATTTGTTTTACCAAGTAACCATAGCAATGTAAGATTCGATTTGAAAGTATCGAATTTAAAATTCCTAATATTGTTCTTTAAAAGAAATTTAGAACGAAATTACAAATTGCATCTGGTGTGAAATAATTTTACCTTTCGATTGACACCTTTACCAGGAATCTGCGTAAATGTGAAATGCAATGCTAATCGCCTATGTATACATGTATAGTGTTACACCCGGTATATTACCGAAAATCCATGTCTTCTACATTTATGGAATTAATATCAACAATATAGATGCTAAATTCTACGGTCATAGGCTTGCCCCTTGGCGATGGCGGCCTAATTTCTGAAAATAATCATTGTTAAAATAATATAAGGCCACAAACTCTCGAATTACCTTTCACGTAATGTTCCGGAAGTACAGTTCTCGGGCGGAAAGTATGGTTTTTCTGACGGGAAGTGCCCTGCCGGAAACTGTAACAAGAGGCACGCACAGTCATCATTGTCACGTGTGCAACCTTAACCTCACAAATTCAAGCAACAATGCGTGCATTTCTTACTTGTCGGCGTCCGCATTTTGAGAAAACGTAAATTAGTTACGGAAACACTTTCAACCTACGCGATAAAATAATCACGCCAAAATCCGTAGCGGCCACGGTTAATTTGTAACCGAGGTAATGTGTTTTTAATCACTGTGAAACGAAATATGTTCATTGTTGGTAAGCACAGTCAATTGTTAAATTAAAAGGATGTATAAATGCATATTTATGGAAATTTACAGGACAATTAAGTGGACTGATTTTCCTCATTTTGCTAATTAAATGGTGACGAAAAATTTGATTTTTATCGCCTATGACGTATAAGAAGGAATCTACATTTAACTCGCAACAATTTTGCTTTCTGTTTACATTTGATTTTTTTACAAATCCTAATAAAAGATTAATTGTATATTATTATTTTATTTTGACAAATAAACTTGTTATTTATAAGGCACTGAGATTTTGTCAAAATAGTCTGTTTCCGCACAAAATACTGCCAAAAATTGAACGTAATTTTTATCTATTAGAAAGAATTATGTTAGTTTAGACGTCATTTTTTGTACCAAGATAAATTCTTGCCATTTAAGAATCTAATATAATGCTATAAATTTAAAAGCGGATATAACTAAAGTATATTTTATTACTAGTAATAACAATAATGTTAGATACAATAGCTTTAATACAATTTCCGAATCTATAATAGCATTCTTTGGCTGCATAAAGAGATAGTAAAAAATACATTAATCATCATCGTTTATCGTTGCAATTTATATGTCAAAACAGTTCATTATGTTTAACAATTATTATCCAGAAGATTAAAATAATTGCGCCCTATCAACTCACCATAAAAATATAACTACACATAAAAAATACCAACGTAAAGATAAGCACACCATATCTTCAGCAACTTATAAAATATCAAAACATTTCAAATATTAACACCACTCTTCAAGGAAAAAATAAAGCTAGCCACATGTTTTTTGCACTGAATTAAATTCGCGACTGAGCCAAGACCATCTGACAATCTTCGCGGCTCAAACTTTAAAACTGACCGCACAAATAGATACTGTTGTCGATTAAATTGGTTTCATTAGATGCGTGTGTCTGTAGCCTTCATAGAACACAAAGCATCCCCGTGGCAATTCAGGGACACGAAGATGGATTTGGAAATTTATTAGAAAAAAGAAAATGATGCAGGATTACCACGTGCAACGATAATCTTTTATCTATGATATTTTCATTAGCGTTAAGTAATATTTCATTTTGAAATTGGCTTCAAATTGCAGAACACTAATGGTATGAGAAAAATGCAAAAAAGGGAGTTATATTTAGATATTTTATCGATAAATGCATAGAGAAATATTTGCCATAAAATAGTTCTATGTTCAAAACAGAAAATGATTGGACAGTTTAAATTCGTATAAAACACTACAGGGTGATTCACAACTTCATGTATATTATTTAAATGGCATATAGTACTCAATTTACTGATCACAGAACTGGAAATTCTAATTTTCAGGTTTTCTAATCAATCAGTTTTGGGCCACTGTTTTATATGGTATTTCATAAGTTTGCTTAATTTTTAAATTTTAACTATGCAAGTAATTTCCTATAAAAGTCTTGCCATTGTATAATTAATTAAAGTATTTTTATTTCATTCATAGTTAGTCAATTGAATTAGTCATCATGAAATCTTGAATCCAATTTTTAAAAGTTCAAGATCAGTAAATTGAATACTGTCATAAAAATAAATGCACGAAGTTGTAAATCACCCTGTATATGCCAATCTATTGGAAATATGCATAAGAGGATAATTAAATATTTTGTCGATAAATATTTCTATGTTTAAATTAAAAACTGAGTAACCATTAGCTGATTCGATTTGACATAATTGGGCAATTCAAGCTCTTATAAAAAACACCGCCTTCCTAATAATATATGCCAGACAATCTACTAATTAATTTTGGAAACAATTTTATTAGAATTATTAAGCTCTGGACAACATCTAATTTATTAATAAAATCTTGTCCCAAAATAACGTATGTGACAAGTAGTGTGCATTCGTCGCAATGTGGAACGATAATTACTTTTGTGAGCGTTTTAGATCAATTAAGATGAACAAAGTCACCGCGCAAAAGAATAATTAAGTCTAAATGACTCAGTCTTTGGCAGGAATAAATATTCATAAGATTGATAGAAAATATGAATTTATTTTATATAATATGTACAAAACTTATGAACGCAATACATCTAATTCTTCCGGTGTGACGTGAATACGAAGTTGTTTTTCTATGATCAAATCTTGGATTTGAGGTAATTCGGCCGGAATGTAGATTGCAGCGTCTATGTACAAAGCCTGTAAATAATAATTAATTTTTATGTAATGTTTTGCTGTATTATAAAATAATACGTGTTTACTGGGTCAAATGTCAGTAATATTAATTGCCGTTAATTACAATTAATTAAACTGACAATAGCTTACCTTTAACCATGGGCACTCTTCCACGGCAGCATAATATGCCTTTCGGCAGCTTTCTGGGTCAGAATAAACATGCAAAAATTGCAAATATAGTCTCCAAAGAAGTCCGCACCGTTTTGAACACATATCAGTTTGTGTAAGTCGTGAAAACATTGACAAAGCTCGATTTTTAAATGTGCTTAAAGGAGACACCGGATTTTGGATTTCGAAATCATCCCACTCTTCTTTAATTTTGGCAAGCTGTTGATTTGCCATTATTACTAAAAACAGAGCAGGCATTGCGTGTCCACAATTTGATAGTAAATTGCTTAATTTCCACCAAGGTTTGCCTACACAGCCAGAAGAACTCTAAAACGAAATATTATCAATTTATATTTATTTAAATATTTCAATATCTTACTTGTTCTTTGCTTGCGACTGCTAGTAGGTATAAATTATTTGGAAACGCCTTAAGAGAACGGTGTAAAATATCGTTAAAGAGTTCAAACATTCCAGATCCCAATTTTTCGGAACAAGTTTTGAAAAATATCGTCACATACCATTCCATTAGAACTTCTTTTCGCCAAGAAACATCAACATCACATTCTTCTAACTTTGTTAGAGTATTTTCAACCATAGTGCCTGCTTCAAACGGTGTTTGTGTTAAATATAACAACCATCCATAGCAGATAATAATATCGGTAGTGTAGTCAGGTAAAAAATGATTACAAGCATTCATGTGTATTTGATTTTGAAGTAATTCAGCTATAGTTTCCTTGTATTTATCTATTGCTTCATTTATGATTTCAATATTGATATCATCTTTCGGTCCAATTATAAACATGACTAGATATTTAATGGCTTCATCTTTATTATGTTCTATATTAGTCTTTTCAGTTAATAATAATTCTACGAATGTGCGGTATAACAAACAAAGTCCTGTACGGTCATTTTCTTTAGAGTGCATATAAATAGATGTGAATAAAATTTGACAAGCACTATCGAAGTCTCCTAAGTCATATTCAATTAATGCGTATTCCCGATAAAATAAAACATTGTTTCTGTTGTGTTCACCTTTTAAAAATTCTCTAATTGCGGATTTAGTTTTCTTAATTCTCCCCGACGGCATTTTAAATCTTTTTTCTTTGTTTAATACAATTAGCAGCCTTTCAAACCGTATCCACCAAATAAAAATTGCAGTTCTTTCGGGACCTTGTAAGCATTCTCCGCAATTTTTCATTAAATTTGTCACGAAATAGAGATATTCTTCTTGTCCCGGATGTGTTCTGAGATATTGCGGGCCGACTGCAAGTTTCGCGGCATCTTTTAATAAGTACGGGTTAGTTAAATTAATAGGGTACAAAGGATAAAATACAGGATATACTGTTTCTATTGTATCTAAAGCCCACGGCACATAATCTAAATCCAGTTCTTGTAACGTTGTATGACGACAAGGAAGTAACGGTACTTTTAACAAAGTTAAAATCGTTGCAGTCAATTTAAACAAATTTTCGGAACTAGTAATAGGATGAATTAAGTCAGAAACGTCTTCAATAAATACCATTCTTTGCGGGTCTTCGGAAGGGTGCGATTCAGACCATGGCAACCAGTGACAACTTTCGCGTAATTTTTCAACTCGCAACCAAAGTTCGTGTAGCGGCAACTGTGACTCTAATATAACTTCTTCAAGTTCTACTAATTGTTGTTCATCAAATTTCTGACCAATGACATCAAATTTAGATCTATCGTTGGACGATAAATTCAATTCTAAATAAAGCTGTAGTAATGTCCATAATTGTTCCCAAAGACCAGCTTGTCTTAAAAATAAACCACATTGGTACAACATACACAAAATTCGTTCTTCTAATAAGGATTTTTCTAAAGCTGAGCCTCTTCTCAGTTGGTGAAGTTTGCTTAAACATGAGTTGTATAAAGAAATAACTGCTGGTGTGTTGCAGTGCGCCATGGAACATTGAGTCGCTTCGATATACCCTTGCCAATAAGTAATATTCCCAGGATTTTTTTCGACAAAACCTTTTAAATAATTACTTACTTCATCTGCAGGGTAAGTAGTTTCAGCAGTTATAACTTTTTCTCGGCTCAAAGTCTCACTATTTGGATTATGAGAAAGAGCTTTATCTAAAATAGCTAATTTTCGTTCTGCTGTTACTCGTCCGCCCTTTGCAATGCTACCCTTCTTGTAAGTTTTTTCAAATAACCAAACCGTGTCTTGAAATTTAACATATTGCATCCACATGTCGACATCAAATGGATCTTTGCCCAAAGATTGATTGTAAAAAGCAGTTTTTCTAGTAATATCTTCTTCAGCTTTCTGTTGAATCGTGTTATCTTTTCCTGAAGTCTTGTCAAGTTCATCTTCTGAGTTTGAACCATCTTTTTTCTTTTCCTGTATCAGGTATCGACTGTTAAAATACCGTTTTTCTCGTTTCTTCTTTTTTGGTTTAGGTTTGTAAGGCCCAATTACAGATTTGATATATCTGTATTTTGGTACTGCAGGTCGAGATATTGTTGCTACTTTTAGATATACTAATTCTTTTGATCTATCCTCAATATAATCTGCATTGTTGAAGGTATCTTTTACATCAATTTTTTCAGAGCGGTGTCGTTTATGTCGTTGCTTATGCTTTTTCTTCTTGCGTTTCTGTTTCTTGCGACGCGAATCACTTTCAGAACTTTGTTGCAACTCTTCAAAATCCGAATCAGAAGATACAGATTCCGATTTCTCTCTTTTTTCACTTTTCTGTTCTTTGTTTACATTACTGGTAGAAGCAGTTGATGTTGATGGTGCTTCAATTTTATAACTAGAGAATGATAATGCAGCTTCATCTTCTTTTGGTTTATCTTCTTGTACATTAGCGTAAGCAGCAAATAATGACATTTTCTTTTAAGAATATAAATTGTAAATATCGTTTCAAAAACGTTCATAACCTATAATAACAAACTGTCATAAATGAAAATGATGGCGATGCGATAGTGCTGCTGTGTATGTCAGTGGTCAGTGAAGAAAATGGGAAACAGTGTCGCAACAATGAATAATTAAAATCATATTATTTTTTTGCATTTTCATCGATTTCTTGAATTTCGCAGCATTATTTAACAATTAAATACTTGCATAATGGCATTTAATATTTAATTCATATAATTTAATAATTTCTTGTTTTGAGAATGAAGAATAACCATAAATTAAACCTGCTTGTTGCGTAAATGAAGTATCGAAAACTACTTATTTTATTATAATAATAAGAATTACTACATTAATATGAAGCATTAATTATTAATAAGATAACAGCACAAAAAAATGCGATTTTTTTTGATAACCGCAAACATGCAGCAAAGATTAAATATCACGATAGTAGTGGAATTAAACTTAAGTAATAAGTATTTTGATAGTGAAGGTCATTCCAACATTCAATTTAATTCTTGTTTCCACTTTCACATTTTAAAGAATACAATAACACAAACCATGTTTAAAAAGTGGTGAAGATAACTTCAGACATAAATTATCAGGCAGTAGTCTTTTTGCTTATCATTATACAAGTCAAATTATGTCATGAAAATATAAAAAAGTGCCCGATAATCAGCTGTAAAATTATCAAGGGTTACGAAAATTAGTAGTAAAATGTATCGCACAACTTCAACATGGTGCAGGCTTCTGCATACCGCGAGGAAAATAATAAATTCCGAAGCTTCAGAACCAGTAGAAACAAAAGTAAGATATCATAATCAATCTAGGTTTATTATTTGATTAATCATACAGAATTTATTAGCTGACATTCATGTATAAATTAATTTAACAATAAAATAGTAAGCATGCTGTGTAGGCAGCCTTGATTTGGCTTGGCAGAAACTCAGTGCTTCTAAAACTTTTAAAAATTACATTCAAAATAAACAATTTTCGATCCGAATGTAAACAAATCAGTTCTTATCAATGTTCTACAAGTATTCTACCTACATTGTATAAAAATTCGCAATCAATTTTATTTTAGGTACAATCACCTCAAAAACCAAGCCCGCTAGTTGATACTTTTGGTCGGAACCATACTTATTTACGAATATCGTTAACAGAGCGTTGCAACTTGCGATGTATGTATTAAAAATTTGAATTAATTAAGCATGCTAAACAACAAATAAATGTTGTTTTCCAGGCCAGTATTGTATGCCAGCTGAAGGAGTCAAACTTTCACCCAGAAATCAAATTTTAACTACAGATGAAATTATTTACTTAGCTCAACTATTTGTCAAAGAAGGAGTTACAAAAATTAGATTAACTGGAGGTGAACCCACCACAAGAAAAGACATTGTAGACATTATTGGTGAGTAACTTTTAGTTGAAAAAAGTTTTTTATAATGTCGCAATCACTTGTTTGTGCGGTTTGTTTTGGTCAAAATTGTAAATAATATATTGCAAATTTGATAAAATTCCGATAAATCATTTTAAATTTATCTGACTTATTGTACTGAACTGTGTATTTATTATTTTTAAAGATTAGAACAACAATAAATTTGTAATTGGACCGGTAGTGCTGAATCACGATTAATTTTCTGATTTAAAAGTAAATTGATAAATTTTTCTAAGAAATGTTTCAGACTTTTAAACTTTGTACTGAATGCCTACCTGGTCGTTACGCCCAGTGTGACCAGTAGTGGGAGAGATATAAATATTTAAAAGAAACTAACTTTGTAAACAGACGACTTGTTTTGAGTTTTCCACATTAGATTATTTGTGCGTTTATACATTATCAGTCGTTAAATTTTCTTATCATTATTGATTCTTTTGTAATTATACAGCTGTTTAAATTATTTGTAAGTATACATATTTGTAACAAATTGTTTGAGATACGTGAAGTTTAACTTTATTAGAAATCTAGTCATACGTGTTATAAGTAAAAACAAAGCAATTAAAACAAATTTTACAGTCATTTTTTCATATTTTAGCAAGTTTAAAACAGATAGAAGGCTTAGAATCAGTAGCAATGACAACAAACGGTATAACTCTTACTCGACAACTTGTTGCTCTTCAAAGAGCGGGTCTAGATATTCTAAACGTTAGTCTAGATACTCTAAAACCGCCTAGATATGAAACCGTCACTCGCAGGAAAGGCTGGGAAAGAGTTATGGCAGGAATTGATCTAGCTTTACAACTTGGCTACAATCCTGTTAAAGTTAATTGTGTAGTTATGAGAGGGTTCAACGATGATGAAGTTTGTGATTTTGTTGCTCTTACGAAAGATAGAAAAGTTGATGTAAGATTCATTGAGTATATGCCGTTCTCTGGGAATAAATGGGAGACTGAAAAAATGGTTTCGTTTAAAGATATGATGACTATGATTAAAGAAAAATGGAATGATTTTGTTGCTTTACCTAATGGCCCCAACGATACATCAAAGGTCAGTAGCTGATAAAATATCTACCACTTATCGTGTTCAATATGGACTATTTTTAAAACAGGCGTACAAAGTGCCAGATCATGATGGCCAAGTAGGCTTTATAACTTCCATGAGCGAACATTTTTGTGGATCATGCAACCGTCTTCGAATTACTGCAGATGGCAACTTAAAAGTTTGTTTATTTGGCAACACAGAAGTATCTCTACGAGATGCAATCCGTGCCGGATGTAAAGAAGACGATCTGTCGGCCTTAATTGGAGCCGCGGTCCGCAGAAAGAAAAAACAACATGCAGGTAAACAAAAGAAAAAATGACCTTGTGTATTAAAAATTGTTCAAAAACATGATGTAAACACTATAATTAAGTAGCTTGATAATATGCTAATATTTGCATGTTGAACTATTTTTGATGCACAGTATTATGCTCTGCTTTTTGCTTGATGTTTGACCTTTTTTTAAATTTCTGGTTGAAGTAAACTGGGGTGTTCCCTAACGGTGTAACTAAATTCGCTTGTTACAGGCATGCTGAATCTTTCACAAATGGAGAACCGGCCTATGATACTCATTGGTGGATGATAACTTTCGTGTATGTATTTGTAGATGCGATTGATTGTTTATCAGCATTATTAATACTTCTCAAACTAAAAATATAACAAAGATGAGAATTATTTGTAGTAGTGGAGAAGGGAGAGGAATGGAAAAAAAGTGAGATCGATAGTATTGTAGGAATTCGAAAAAAAATGGTAGTCGGGCCGCTTAAACGTTCTTCAGGATCTTACTAACCCTAAAGAAGGTTTAAGTATAGTATAAACAAAAACGTCGGTTATATAAGAAGAATAAATGATTTTTCCGGTAATTTTTCATTCTTATAAATACCTCAGTCGGTTAGTCTCTTAAAAATAATAGTTTAATATGTCTACATTATGTTGCAACAACCAGTTAAAAATTAAAGAATCAATTATATTAGGAACAATATTTGTGTGCTAGTTATCCGCAAAAATATTTTTATTTGTTGCAATGCTTACGTCAAATAAATTTTCCAAATTTAAATATATTTTTGTTCTTTTGCAGATATTAGATTAAAAGGAATTATTCCGCGCCCAATGCCGTTAGGAAATAACTTATCACATCTTTTCGGAAACTTAAGCTCAAATAAAACTCAACAAACTCGATTCTATTCATTGGATCAAAGTCTGACTCATGTTAACACAGAAGGAAAAGCTCATATGGTAGACATATCCAACAAATCGCCTTCATTTCGAACTGCAGTTGCGGAAGGAACCATATTCGTAGGAAACAATATTACTCAACTAATCAAAGAAAACAATATTAAGAAAGGAGATGTGCTCAGCATTTCTCAGTTAGCTGGCATTTTAGCGGCAAAGAAAACTTCTGACATAATTCCATTGTGCCACAATATTAACTTAAATTCAATTAAAGTAACTGCAGAATTGAATGAAGAAAAGGAAGCAGTAATTATATCTGCATCTGTTAATTGTAACGGAAAGACTGGTGTAGAAATGGAAGCCTTAACTGCAGTTTCTGTCGCTGCTTTAACAGTATACGATATGTGCAAGGCCATAAGTCATGACATGATTATTCAGGATATAAAATTAGTTGAAAAAACTGGCGGTACAAGAGGTGACTATAAATTAGACTATAAAATGGAAGACATTGTGGTGAAAGATTATGTTAAGGAGCCTATTTTTAAAAAGGAAACTTTTGTTCCAATCTATCTCTAAATAAGGACATATACAACACTAACAATGACTGAGAAAAAATTTATTTTAGAAACATTTATAATATTTTAATCTTATGGAATACTCGAAGAAGTCGAAACAGGTGGCGTGACACTATTACTACTACTACTACTTTTCTTCTCTGGCTCTTCTGGCACTTTAACAGTGAGGGTAGACTTCGGCCCGGTTCTCCAGGTATTGTCTCGTTCATCGACGAGGGAGGCTTCCACAGACAATGCGTATTGACCACCGCATGGAAACGCAAGTAAAAACTGCGCGGTAAAGAAATCTCGATGTGGAGTAACAGTTTGCGTTAGAACCGACGAGCCTTCTTTGTCCTTTTCACGGGGTTGCTGCACATATTATTGTTGTTGATATTATTTGTAAGTTGTATTTTTATTAAACATTGTTAATTAATAGTAAATTAATCCTTCATTCAATCCTTAATCAAATATTCCAATTATGGTTATCTACGACCATTAAATAATACATTCATTATGAAGGTAACTTTAGTACCACAAACTCCTTCATATGACATACTATTGTAGTATGAGTTCATTATTCAACAAAACTGTCATTTAAAAAATTTGTAAATAAATGTTTTATTTACACAGTCGTAGATAAAACATCGTAGTTGACTCGCAAATAAAGGCTATAATTAACTCGAATGATTATACACTTGCCTTCAGCTCGTGCACAAACTTACATCCTCTTGAATTATAGCCTACATTATGTGCTTGTTAAATAATAAAATACACTTATATTTTTGAACGCGAACGTAAAAGCTGGTTTATGCAACTTTTCATAATGCATAAAGAATTTTAAAAATATATAAATATACACACAAGCACTGAACCGTTTATGCAAATTTGGAATAAAACAAATATAATGACATAAACATAAGGCATTGAATTTACCAAGAACTTTTATGTTTTATAAATGTTTTATGCAATAATGTTTCAACAGCGCATGCGTATTATCACTATGGTTTATTCTTATGCATTATGAAGAGTTGCAATAAACCAGCCTCAATTGTCTAAACTTGTTATACATTCCAATACAACAAATCAAATTCAGTTGTGTACAAAATTTTAACGTGTAAATATTAAAATGGTGGTTCTTTTTAGGTCCCACAAATTTCACGCGCCCGAAATGATAATCTACACTACATCGTGCATCAAAATGTAAGTTTTTTTTCTTACCACTATTTTTCCGTCGACGTTAGTCTTGGCAGGCGTTTGTAACTGAGATGTAACTGTAATAATAACTCCATTGACAGTTCTGAATAAGCCAGGTCTTTTTCCATGTTGAATAACTCCTTCAACTTTAACAGCAAGTTGTGAACCGGGTTGAACGCTGATAAATTCGCCAGCAACGCGCGGTTGTGGCGAAATAGCTAATTTTACGCTAGTTGATTGTAGGATTTGGAAAAAGTAACGAGGAATGCATAAAGATGCTTTGGCTAGGATTTCTACTTCTTTTAAGAGACATTCCATGTGCTGAAATAATAAAAAAATATAAATAATTTAACAGTAATTATACGAACGAAAATGTACCTTATGAGTAATTCCAGGTTGTCGATTTTCGTTGATTAAACTTTGTGCGATTCGCGTAGCATTTTGGCAACTTCTAATTAACTGTTGCGATTCTAGTCGAACAACAAATGTTCCAAATTCAATTGGAACATCCCGTATATTGCTTCCAGATGAACATATTCTATCTACGCTCTGTTCAAGTAAACCGCACATTTGCTGCAAACTAAAATCAATATTAGAAATTTGATTTATACTTAGATGAATGTTAATACATTTGAATATTTTCAAGAGTAGCCGGATCAGCATCAAATGCAGACTGATATAATTTCCAGTACATTTCTCCGCAGTTTTTCAAATCTTTGATACATTTTCGTAGTTGATTTGTTACGTAGCCGTATCTTTGAAGCTCATCGCGCGTTGATTGTGCAATAGTTGATGCAATTGCCTGTAAATAATTACAATAATTACGGTTTAGTTTGACTTAAAATTGAATCATATTTACCGGAGGTGGAACAGTACATAAACTGTCGGATGTATGGACAAGTTGAACAAGACATTGTAAAAATTCAGTTCGAAGTCTTGTATATTCTGCTTGAAATTGCAGAATATGTGTCGGAGTACTAGCAGCCTAAAATATCAATGTTAAATAACAGTAAAATTTATTTTATGTTATGTACCTTTAAAGCAGCAACTGCTTTGTTGTAATGAACTATTGCTTGATTCAGACTTCTGACCAGACTATTTTTATTAGTTTCAATATTTAATAATTGCGCTTCGGCCTCACTCAATTCTTTTAAACTAACCAACCAAAAATGCAGATGTTCTGAAGATACTCGTTCCGTTAAAGAATTGAAAATATTAAATGAAATCTTATGATGGCCATATCTTGCTGCTGATCTCGCAATTCTGTAGTTCGCCCATAGATTATTCTTTACAATAACATTCTCAATTGCATTTGTTATTTCTGGCGTCCATTCATAAATAGATAAAGTTTGAAATATTACTGTACTCATCATAACTTTAGTTTGTGTCTGATCGGGTGTTGGATTATTTAATTCACTCAATTCTTGAAGCTTTTGCAAAAAATCAGGGAAAAATGGAATTAAAGTTTGGGGTTGTATGCTTCCGATTGCTCCCAAAGCTTCACAAATTGTTATATTGTGTAAACCACCTTCAAAAAGCTGAAACTCTAATAATTCCACAAACACTGAACAATGCTCGTTATGAGCTTCGCAAAGACTGACTGCACAACGTAAACATAATTTTAAGTGATAAATATGTTTAGTTTCTTCTGAATATACTAACTGCAAAATTAGAGCTTCTAATGCACTCACAACTTTGTTTGCATCGTGAACCGGGAGATTTTCTTTATAACTATAAATAAAAATATTAATTTATTATTTCATGAAAATATTAAAGTGATTTACCAGTAGCACAGTATTCTCGTTAACACCTGGATAGCTTGCGAAGCAATTACAAGATTTGGAGAGTAACAACTTCTCATACAAAGTTTTCTAACACTTGAAGTCGGTTCTTGATGCAAATGGCAAGTAACTGGAGATTCGGTCAGCACTTGAATAACTCCTAAAGATAAACTCAACACTTTTTGCGTCTCGGTATTTGAGGCCACATCAACAATGGCCTCAACAGCACCAGCGGGCCATAAATGACCTCCTTGGGTAGCAAGCTGGTGTAGATTTTTTAAAGCTTGAGCTTTTACTTCCCACCGAGGATCAGAGCGGAGATAACTCAGTAAAAGAGAAACCTACAGGGTTTTATTTATTAATTTTATGCTGAAAACATAATTAATATTTTTACCTGACTCGGAATGTCAACCAAAGTTGCGGCTGCTAGTTGTGTTAAAGTTTTTAAAGTAACTAAAACAAAATCTTGAGCGGGATAAGTCGGCAGTAAATCTGTACATAGTTGACGAACTAAAGCTGATGTGCTTGTATCATGATGCATGTATTGTAAAATTGGAATTAATTGTAATTTCATATGAGCTGGAGTGACTTGTCCCTGAATCATGTCCGAAATTTTATTGCACATACTTACAGCAAATGTTCTACGAATGATACATATTTAGTTAGTTATTTATGAGTTTATATTAGTTTTCTTACTTGGATTGTGAGGCAAACTGCATGGCAGCATAAATAGCAGCCTCAACTTCAACAGCATCGTGAGAATCTAAGCTTCGACGAATACTGTGATGTACTTGTTGTCTTTCTGGTATCATACCAGCTACAGCTCCTAAAGTTCTTAAAGTTAATGCTCTTGCTATTGGATCATTGCTGTGGATTACACTGTACACTCTACGAACGAATTCATCTACGTTTGATATTTTATCCAAGTGTTTTTCGCTTTGTTGACATACTCTCAAAACGCATAATCGTAAGAAATTGCTCCTATAAATGTATTTAGGTAATAATTATAACTTAAACTAAGTATTATTTTCTACAAACCCTATTCTAAAGACATCAGCTAGTTTCAATAGTGAAGCATTGATGAGAATCGGAAAAGGATACTTTTCAAAAAGTCTTGGAAACCGGACGATAGCTTCACATTGCTCTCCTATTTTGTTGGAACGTAAACCTTTGTCTAATTCAGTTAACGCTGAATTAGCATCTTGTTCTGGTTCACCTAAACTTCCTTCAGTAAAAGATGATACTCTGATTCCAAGCATATTTAGTTTTAAAACTTTTCATGTGTCAAAAAGTTAGGTTGACAGTTAGTCACAAACCATTGAGTTGTTCAAGTTAGTTAGGAGTCAGGACCGTATCAAGGAGTAAAGATAAAAATAAATCTTTAAAATTCAATAAAATTATTATTAATGCATGTCTTTCATAATTGCATATCACAAAAAAGTTATAAAGCAAAGCAAACTTACAACCCATAAATCAGATCCCTTATACAATTAAGTACGTACAATGTACAAAAAAAACTTACTAGATCTATAAATTAAAATACATAAAATATTATAAACTATATATAAAATTATTAACATTATATCCGTTAATCTCCCAACACAAATTGTAAAAAAAACATAAAACTAATACTTGCGAGTATTGTGAAATTCATACTTTTCTATCTTTATCACAAAAATTGTTCAATAGGTGAAAAAACACAATCTACATAAAATATTCGAGGTGAAATATGATAGTATTATCAGCATCATAATTTATTACGCCGTTACCTTATCAAAGGATTAAGACTTATTTACAAATAAAATGTTGTACAGTTCAACACATAAAAATAAAAATATTGTGATCGAATCAATCATCAATCACATTTTCCCGTTGGTCATACTTTTATATTCTGCATATTATGAGAATGAGTTGGAGTATATCCATACAAAAATATAGAACAAATTACGAGCATTGCTCCGAAAGCAAACTGAGCAGTCAGCACAAAATTAAACAACAAAATAGATGCAACGCAAGAGATAATTATAGCTAATGATGTGGCAAACCCTTTCAGAATATTATCAGCATATTTCACAACCATTGCTACAATTAACCCACCGCCTGCTTGTAAAACAATCAAATAATTAACAAATCCATTGTACCCATAGAAGAATCCTAGTTGTGTTATAACAGCTCCGTCCGAAATAAAACAAGTCAACAATCCAAATGGAAGAGACAGTAAACTTAATTGGACATTCCGCATCCAGACTGATATATCCGCCCCTTTAAGCATCTTTTCAAAGTAAATCCCGGCGAATCCGGATAAAACGCAAGCTCCCAAAGCAGCACTGAATCCTAAAACGCGATTTTGCTCGGGCCCTGCTACTGTTTCTACAGATCCTGTAGACTGAGCTAACTGAACTAAAACTACGCCTGCTACTAGAACCACTAATGCTAGCCACTGTGTACTAAGTAACTTTTTTCGAAGAATGAAGACTGCAAACATTGCTGTAGTTAGGATTTTCAATTGATATGTCACCTGAAAATAAACTCAGAATTTATAGACTTGTTTGTTTGAATTGGAGGTAAATAATACCTGATATGTTGCTGCATCTAAATGGGAAGCTGACACGTACAATAAATTGTTTTGTACAATGTAGACTAAGGATGGAACACATATTTTCAGTGTATCAACTGGATTCTTAATTATTGTGATATTTAATGTTTCGAGTAATTGTGGTAAACCACCAGTTTGGACATAAACTATAACTAGACAAGTTAATAGTTTAACAACCTCTGACATCACTACGGCTGTAATAAAATAAACGATGCTCTTTACTTTGTTACTAAAATATATTTATTTCATTACCGGTTGATGCCAAAAACATATCGCCTTCCCTTGTTCTGGCATAGCGCATACTAAGTCCAAGTAAAGCATTTTGTAAAGTTAGAGTTATTAAACTAATATATTTCAAGGAATTTCCAGGTTCTGAAAAATAAAGTGTTGCATTATTTAACTAGATTTGTAAGTTATTGTTGTACTTACTGTGAGATTTATTCGTCATGGTGTTAGTTTATTGCGGCACTTTTAATACAAAAGTAATTGAAGAATAATAAATAAAAGTAGCTTCTACATACAAAAAACTAGCACCATTACTACTACTCTATAAATTACATTTATGAAATACTGAATACTTGTGTGATAACAGTGTCATATTACTGTTTAAATATTGCAGAACGTTTTTGTATACGTTGACATTTTCAATTTCTGTTTCGCTTACAACTCAACTCACTGCAAAAACTCCCACTTCCCACACACCCAATAACAACATGAAATTCGTGCGTCTTACCTGTCATTTATTTTTTGGCGTGTAGAAAAGAGGTTATAAATTATAACATTTGATAAGGTAATTTATAAAAATGATTAGAAATATAACTAAACATTTCTTTTCCCAACAAAGAAATTTAATATCATTAAGAAATAAAACTACAGCAACTGCAATAACTGAAAAAGAAATTGAAGAATTATCTATAGCACCTGCTGAAGGTAAATATTTTTCAGTTAAATAAATTTTTTTTTTAACAAATTGTATTAGTTGTTGAGGAAGATGATCAAGTTCGATTAGAGGAAATTGAAATGAAGAGAAATAAATCTAGATTGCAAAACCAACACCGTAATTTATTACTCAACAAAGTACCTTTTCCTGAACCAGTGATGGATTTTCAAAAAACAGTTAAGTATCAAAGAAAACTCTTCGGTAGATACGGAGAACAAAGTGGAGTCTATCCAGGAATATGCTGGCCTACAAAATCCGAAATAGAGGAAATAAAAGAATATGAGAAAGTAGCGTATCCATACACAATCCAAGAAATGATGGCGCAAGCAGCGGAAAAACGAAATACAGCCGAAGATGCTCAAAGAAAACGACAAGAAGATATAGTTAAAAAGCACGCCAAATTAGAACAATGGAAAAAAGAATTAACAGCGAAGATCGACAAAAAAGAAGCAGAAGCAAGAGCAGCCAAAGATAGGAAAGACAGACTAGTCGAAGAAGTTCGAAGACATTTCGGTTTCAAAATCGACCCCAGAGATGAGCGGTTCAAAGAAATGTTAGAGCAGAAAGAACGCGCTGAAAAGAAGGCTATGAAAGAAGCTAAACGTAAAGTAAAGGAAGCTAAACTTATCGCTAAACTCCAAGAAACCAAGTCTGAAACAGCAGACGCAACGCCTGAAAAACAAAAACAAGAGTCGTAGTTTTGTAGTTTTTATTGTTAAATTGTAAATACAATTGCGCTATTTTACGTAGTACAATAGTAAAGTGTTGAATAATTTAATTAACCTTGTCTTCCGCCTGCACCACCCGCGCCATCGGGATTGGCCGCTGATGATAGTACCATTATAATGACTACCGGTACTATATACATCCACTGAAAAAATATAACAGTTAGCACATTATCAAAATATTTTAGTTTAGCTAACTTACATATTTCGCTAAAAATGACCTATTATCTTTAACATCACCTCTTTCTTTGGCTTCACGTTCGCGATCTATTTTCTGGATATACGAAGCAGTATCAGGACTAAAATATAATTCATCAAAATTAATTTGTAATTATAAACATGATTATTGTAACTTACATAGGCCCTGAAGCTATAGGAGTAACAAAAACTTTAGTGTTAAATTTAGACAACGTTTCTAAGGGCACATTAGATCCTTGACAAGGGATAGATGGTTGTACTCCAAGCGAAATCCCAATTACACTATTTGCATGATCCAATGAAACGCTTAAATAGTCATTTAAACCTGACTGAGCTAACATGCACTGAAAATATTTCCGGTAGTATTAAATCAACAAATGGGGATACAATATGACTTACTGCTTTGATAGACGTAAGAAACATTGTTTCCGATCCATCATTGGTAATTAAATATGCTCGCAATCGATAAAATTTATCTTCTTTGGCTAGTGCCTGAATATTTGTTTTGTCATCTTGAGTAAGTGGTAAATTAATAACAGATGAAACTCCTCCATGTACAGAAACATTACCTCGTTCAACAAAATCACCTTTTATTGAACTGGATAACGAATGTTCTAATCTTAGATTAAACAATCCTTCGAAATCTACATCATTCTGTAAAAATAATGAATTATAAGTTTATAATTTAATCAAGAATAGTTGAATCATACTTACAGTAAAACAATAAATATATGAGTTACATAAAAATAAAGAAATGAACAGGTGCAAGTATAAATTTCGACAAATCATTTTTATTACAAATTGAGGTTAGCTCATTTGATTACGAATATGAAGTTAGGTGCGGTGCGGTACAGAAACAAATGACAGCGAGAACTTGGATGTCCTTGAAATTTCATTTGTTTTTTCAACCGCAAAAAAAATTTGAGGCAGGAGCACGGCAGAAGCAGTTTACTATCAACCTAACAAGTAATAATTATTTAGTCATTTTTCATTTGACTCTTATTTGCTTTGTTAAACTACTGAATTAAACTTGAATTGAATAAAAAGTACATTTTTTATTAAAAATATTTATTTTCATAAAATAATAAAATATAATAATAGTTAATAATACATTCTATCTTCTTCCGAAATATGGGTACATTAATTTCTAATGGTCATCTGTAACAAACAAAATAAAAATTAGTGTCTTTCCCTCCAAAATAAGATAGTAAATAATAATAATAATTTATCAGATAGGAGCGAAAGACATTGCTATAGTACATAATCACAGAAATTCATCTGAACTATAATATCATCACTTAAATAATATCTAATATTATACAAATTAATATAAATCTTACCATTTGTATCAAGCGTTTTTCTTGTGAAATATCCGTTTGAGATATCTGCAAAAAGATAAACTGTCTTAGAAATAATTATAATAAGAACTTAAAGGAATATTGTAGTATTTAAATCAGATAGGAGCGAAAGACATTGCTAAGTTAATAATCAATGATTTTCATTTGAACTATAATCTCATCACTTAATATTAAAAAATTGATTAAAATTAGATTATTAATACTATAAATTCAATCTTGATGTTGGAAGGTCGAAATAATGGATCCACGAGTCACAAAAGTTGTAGATTTTGTTATTTAATCATAAAGTCGACGTTTCGGCTACGTTTTTTGTTTTACTGAAGAAACTTCGACTTTATGAATAAATAAAAGCCACATTTGTGACTGTTATACTCCTTATTTCGACTTTCCAACGTCATTATTAATACTATCTTACCATCTCCCACAAATGCTTTCTTGTATAATGTTATCATCATCATGTTTATCTGTAAAAAGAGACTATAATTAGAAATTAAACTTTACTTTTAAATATTGAAAAATATAGTGCAATGTAAAAATATCAGATAGGAGCGAAAGACATTGCTAGTTACTAATCAATGATTTTCATTTGAACTATAATCTCATCATAACCAATTTAAAATACTTAAAATTTTACAGACTGAACTTGTAATTTACCATTGTGTTTCTCCTTTTTGAAATTTCGCTTGAACGAATATTCTTGGTACATCAATTTCTTCCTTTTTGTTCACAGTTCTTCGATGAACATAGTTGTTTGTAATCATGTTAAATCCATTTCCAGTGAAGAGTTTTTCCACCTCCTTCGTTGAAAAATAGTAGCTTCTGTAAATTCAAAATGGTATTAAAATTTTATCAGAAAGGGGTGAACAGTTTTTACCGCGTTCCATCTTGGCGCATATAAAAATTTTCCGCTATTTTGTGCCCGGCTTTAAACCTTATCTGAGCCATATCGTGCAAACCGTAATCTCTAAATAAGGCTATACCGTTTGGTTTTAAAATTTCGTAAATGTTTTGAACCACTGTAACGAATTTTTCAGGATGTATGGCTGATAAAACAAATATTAATGTAATGATATCGATACTGCATTTTGGAATGTTTTCAAATATTTGATTTGTTGTTATATCTGTTTGGAAAGCATGCATCAAATCTTCGTTATAAAGTTCGTTAGATTTAACTAAGTTTACTGCACGTGGTGAAAAATCACAAGCATAGACAAAAAAGTTACGTTTTTCTTGTACTAATGGAAATATTAAATTGCCTACTCCACAACCTATTTCTAATAAGTTCTTTTTATCTTTATTATCAGAGTCTCCTAACAGTTCCTTAAATTCTCTTGTGGTCCAATGCCGATCCTTAAAAAATCTATTTTCATTTCTTTTGTAAAATAAATCCCAATGTCTTTGGGCTTCAACTTCAAGCATTTTAGCTTTATACTCTGTAACTAATCTACTGTTTTGGCTTTCTAGGCGATGTTGTTCTTCTTCAGTTAACACTTTATCGTTTTCACAAAAATAATCAGTCATCATCAAAAATTATACAGCGTATAGAATAAAAAGGATTACGGTTTACAAATCTACAATATCTTACGATTTCACTAGATGTAATATTTATTATAAATATCGTAAATGTTATTTGTTCTGCCGGTTTTTAAATGATTTAAGAAATAACACAAGGCACATGCGGAACACAGTAATATGAATCGAAATAATAATATAGTCGTACAATATAGGAAAAATAAAGCTTAACTTACCTCTGTTTTGATGTTGTTGGAATAAATTGTTATTCATTGTTAAATAATTGAATTACTGCAGAAAATAATGGAACAACACTTTGCTGAGGCATAAAAATAACAAGAAATAAAATCGTGTTTTCCGTTTCCTTTATATTTTCAGTGCGCATGGTGTCCAACTGTTCTTTAAAATGTACATATTCTGAAATATGAAAAATATATAATTATTAAGGCTAATTTTATTTATAATTAATTGATTCATGCAGTATGGAACATAATAGTTTAAAATAAGATGTTTGTCTGTGTAATTATTGTTTTTAAAATTAAATAAAAATTGGTTGAAAATATACATATAGTTGGCAACATTTAATATTTTCTTTTATGATTAATAATTACAAAATTTAAATAAATATAAATAGAAATATATTTAATTTAAATAATTATAGAGATCAAAATTTCATAAAAAGAAAAAGAAATAAAATCGTGTTTTCAGTTTCCGTTTTCAGTGCGCATGGTGTCCAACTGTACTTCAAAATATGCGCGTGCTTGTGGCAAAAGGAAGTGACGTCAATAGACCAATCCTGATGATGAGCGCATATTATGACAGATTTATACAAATAATGTCAAAATTTAATTAAAAATATGAAATGTCAAATTTAAATTAATCACATTTTACATTGACACACAGCGTACTTCGCACCAGTTTGCTGTCACACTCAATACATGTTACTTTGTATCTATCGTACTCGCTTCATCTAACCGGAAGCCAGATGCCCAAGCATGCGCGCGTAACCGAAGTACAACAGGATAAAAGAAATGACGGTAAAGTGCTAAAGTGGCAACCATAGACAAGAAAGACCCGTTTAATGTCACGTCATACAGGTTCCTAAACAGATCGGTTGCTATGCTAATCGGTAAAATAGACGTTTGACGCGGTGTTACGTTAAAAAATAATTATTTTGAAAAAAATTAACCGTATTACTGATCAGTATTTTTATTTAACTACTACAATGGCTATGTGCTTTGCATGTAATCATTATAGTGAACGCGGTACTTGTAAATTTTTTAAATTTCCAAAAAACGAAGATTTGAGGAAATCATGGATAAATTTACTTTGGTAAGTGTATAATTAGAATCTGTTTGATGTCGATATTCTAATGTAATGTGTTTCTTTAAAGGCGAATTGATAAAAAGCCGACCAAATACTCCTTACTGTGCAGCTGTCACTTTGAGAATGGATTAAGAGTAAATGGGCCGACAATAGTTACTGACAATGTGCCTAAGCAACTGGTTTACCAACCATAGTCCAAGTTTATTTTTAAATAATTGATTAATGCAGTATGTAACATATAGTTTAAAAGAAGAAATTTGTTTGTATGATTATTGTTTCTAAAATAATTTAAACATTGGTTGAAAATTTCATATGGTTGGCACCATTGAATATTTTCTTTTATGATTAACTATTATTATAAGTATGAATAATAAATAATTATGTAAGCATTATTAATATATTTGTTAAGATACTAATTTAGCTAATTAAGTACTTATTTGCAAGTTGGTTAGTTGGCTGCATTGTGGCGCGCTCTCTTCATTTCTCCGTCAACTAACTTCAACGTAGGGAAATTGCGCTTAGAGTTGTAACATCTTCAGTTGGTGAACTTGGTCACTAGTTGAGTGATGGCTGAGGATGTGTTGAGTATTTGACATTTGTGATGTGTGAAATAGTGAACTTATCGTGTTGTTTATATTAAAGTTAAAAGAATCATAAAGCAAATGAGAACTACATAGAATAAGCTTGTGAAATAAAGAAGTGCATTCAAAGAAACCTCTGTATAAGGTAATATTTATCTTAATTTTCTAATTTATATACAGATTGTTGAGATCTGTTGTCACAGTATTTTTTTCGTTGGGATAAATGTGAGAACGTTAATTAAGTTAGTTTAAAAGGCAATAATTAAATGTGTAACAATATTAAATAACAGAATAATTACATATTGCGCCACATATTTCAACAAGAAAAAGTTGTTAAAACTTATAACCAAGTTGAATGACAACATGTTTCGAAGTAGAATAAATAGTTCTATTGTATTCTATTAGATTAAAAAGTTTATCCCCTTCAAAATAAAACTTATCAGAATTTTTTAAGGTACTTATTTGTATAGTTAACAATAAGCATACAACATGTTTATTCAAACCAAATTATCTTATGATGACAGCTGCCCATTTTTAGAATTGAATACATACTTTCATTCAGTTTACATCATTGTTGAATAATTTAAATTGACAACACCTTTTATGCTTTAATAAGGCTTTAATAATACAATAATTGCAAATGATAAATATTTTTGGCGCTGAATTTCCAGAGAAAATAAGTAAATAACTCCTGTAGTTATCAAAGATATTTATTAACAGAATAATTAAGTTGGTTTTCACTTAAATTGGTGGAAATTAGGTAATGTTTTAGCCTTTAAAGAGACTTTTAAAGGTTGTATCACTTTATCAAGCTCATTAAAGTTGGGGAGAATGTTGTCCCGTGCCAAAAGTTTTGTGTGGACCGCCTTGTATATACAGAGTGACCCAGAATCAACGAACAAGTTTTTTTTTCATTTTGTGTGCGGTTTACGTCAAACCTGTCATTCAGGCTGTGATGTAATGTTTAAAATATACTGTTTTTGATTAAAAAATTCTGAGAACAATAGCAAATTGCCGTTATCATATATTAAGTGCCGTTGTTATCAACATTTAATATTGTTTTTATTTGTTGCATAGTTTATCGAAATATAATATAAATATTTTTGGTGCAGTGTTTTTGTTTGAGTTTGACATACCATTGAAGGCTACTGTAAATTTAAAACAAATATTTTATTATCTCATTCATAACCACATGTTCGTGGGGCAATGTACTATAACTATGGGAAAGAATTTGTTTATATTTGACAGATATGTTTGTTGGAATAAATAACTTTGTCTGATTTCCTTCTTCAAATATTTTCGCGATAGTTCAATTTGAAAGCTCATCTAAACGCTCTAAACTTAAAAAGTTAATTCTTAATAAATTATAAATGCATAAGTAGGTACTATAATACAAATTTTCCATCGTTTCCATAGTTACCGAATAAGATTTTTACCTTCCGCTTACCTGTAAAGGAAGGTATTGGAATCATGCAAAAAATCGGGTGGTGAATTTTTAGTGGATGAGCACGAATTAGGGTCCTTACAACTCATTTTTGATAGTTTCACGATGATGTCTGTGTGTATGTGTGTGTGTATGTGTGTGTGTGTGTGTGTGTGGTCAAGGGTTGTTAGTCGCATAACTCAAATACGAATTACCCGAAAATTTTGATATTTGGTATTTAACATTTGTATATAAATTGGAAGAGCTCCCTAGATTTTGGTACAAATATCTTCATCGGAAGTGATATTTTTTGAAGATTGAAAAGGTTAATTGTCAAAATTGTATATAAATTTGGAAAAATATAGTATTTATTTGTAATGAGAATAAGAGGAAAAGTTATTTGCAACTTACGTTATAAAAAAATTGTCTTTATCTGGTAGCATTAAAGAACTGCAGTAAAATTTAAAAAATAAATTTATCAAATAAAACGTTGATATCTTGTAATCCATGATCGGTTGATTTTTGTTTCTGCGTAAAAAATATTGACAGGTGAGACGGGTGACAAGTTGGCATACTAGCGCTATATAAGTCCTAAGTAAGATATTAAATGTAGTAATTGAACGGAGGATGGCTTCAATACAGCAGAGTTTTCCTGTGAATGAATCATTTTATTCAGGTGATGCAAATTTCTGTGTTTGAATATTTGAGATTTTTATTTGTATATTTTAAATGGGCACCGGATTGCACGTATACATTTCTGTTTAAAATCTAGATATGGCGGAAGGTTGTGTGATGGCCACGTCAGATTTTTTAAAACTTGTTGCCAGTCATTTTTACCTCTCGCATAGAGAGGTATAGGGATCGTGAAAAAATTCGATGTCGAGATTTTTGTCAATTAGCACGTTTTAGCACCTTTAGAACCTATTTTGACTATTTTCACGATGATGTCTGTGTGTGTGTCTGTGTGTGTGTCTGTGTGTGTGTCTGTGTGTGTGTATGAAAGTCTGTATGTACGCCTACTATAGCCTTTCGTCCCGGTTCATTATCTCAAATTCTACTGAACATAAAATTATAATATTTTGCATTATACATTTATATATGTTAATGAAGAGCTGAAAAGATTTTGGTAAAAATCCACCAACCGGAAATGGTACTTTTCTTGTAGCACTATAACATTTTTTGCAAAAATTGTATAAAATAATGCGATTGTTACAATTTGACATACCACACATGAAAGAAGAAATTACATTGTACAATATTTAATCTTACTTGTTTCTATATCTTTAACCAATAAAGAAATATAATTTTTTTTAATATATAATTTTACCTACCACGATTTGTGAATCCCGAAATAAAAATAAAATTTAAAACAAAAATAAAATTGTCAATGTGACAGATAAACAGATGTCTGTGGCAAGGAGCTTTCTCTGTGGTGTAGGGCATGTGTAGAGTGTGGTGTAGAATTTTGAAATGTTGGATATAGTATAGATATTAACTGGACATAGTATTATGTAAATATGGTATTTATAAAATAAAATTATATATTAAACTAAGAGCTGATTAGATTTGTGAAATATATAATTTATTACCTAATTAAAGCTTAATATTTGGTTAAATACGAAGTTAAATAATAATACTTCAATGTCAAGGCGAGAGGTATTGTAACGGCCACGTCAGATTTTTTCATCAATTGATAACGAATGATAAATTAATGCGACGTAGTTGAAATTGAAAAATTTCAACACATTGGTTAAAACAGTTTATTGAAAAACTGAATGTCTGTCAATTGACAACTGTCAAAAGCTTAGAATTTGACTCAACTTATTTACTAATTGTGCAATTATGAAATTGAAAATTTGTGTCTGGTACAAATCTATTATAAAACAATTAATATTGATTAAAATAGTACTAATAATATTAATTATTATATTATCGTATTTTGTTTATGTTGACAAACATTGATGACACTTGCTTCATAATTTAAAGATTCTGCCTCGGATTCTGCAAAACTTATAAGATTTACACAGAATATTAATTGAACGAATTTATTGTTAAAATATAGAGAAAAGAATAAAATGTTTGAATGTTTGTCTGAAAGCTTCTGGCTTTAAAGAAGAGAGTAGAATATTTTTTCATGTCTGACAAGTGTGTTTATAATTTAATATCAAATCCCATATGTCGACTGTCTTTTATTTGTACATATCCTAGACAAGCACTAGCTACTGTTATGAATATCTAATAAAAAACAAAACAGAACAGCTCTTTTTGTGCTGTCAAAAAACAGAACACTTCGCATTCTCTCATAATTTATATTCCATGAGACAGTTGCACATAGTGGTGTAATTTAACTGTGGATTTTATACTACTATCTTTTTAATGCGTTGGTGAATAAAAAGTCGACGTTTAAAAATAGCTAAACTGTTTTTTGTCAGACTTTAGTAGATTTTAATTGGCGTTGTTTATTGAGAACATGCGAGAAAATATAGAGAAATAATAGCGTATTATTCAACGATGAAAATTACTCATGAGAATGAAATCGAAAAAATAGCGTACTTATGCGAATGCGAACGAGTTATTGCCATATCATAGCATAAACCGATCGTAAACATTAAATTATAATAACCTACAAATAACAAAGCATTGTTTAAAAAGTTAATCCCGCACAGTAAATCCATTCTTGATCCAAGAATTAATTTAAGTCTTTTAATATTCATCACTTCGCGTCACAACATTCTCGACAGTGCCATTTATGTCTACATTTTATTGAATTTCCGGTTAAATATTAAATACACAAAAAACGATCAGAGAAATGCATACAAAATATTACATAACTTGCATGCATATTTCAAGTTAGTGTTTTTGATTGGTTTTAGTCAGTTTTTAAACTACTTACCTAAGTTTACGTTTTTACCGAATTCCTAGAATACTCTCGATTTTACTTTTTTCCATATCTCTTTTTTCTCCACTACTAGAGCTGCCTGAAACCAGCCCGAAACTCGTACTTTGCCGTATCCTAGCAATGCAATGTCATTTTGAAGTTGAAAAATACTGTAAAAGTGTTTTCGTTGCAAGTAAACTGTCAGATTATTATTGAATTCAGGATAATGTTTTTATAAACATTTAATAGAGAAAGAATGGATCTACAGCAGATGTGCCGTTTTAAAATTTTAAAAATTTATTTGTACCTATCATGAGATATAACCGTGTAAAGTTTGCGTAATTATTCGGAATTTTTATATTCATGTACAATTATTAATCAGAATTTTAAAAAGGCACATCTGTAGATCCATTTTTTCTCTATTAAATCCTGGTTGAAATTAAATTTTACCATTCTTGTACTGCCCACAAAACACTCACTATGTTAGTACATTTTATGCTGGATTTTAGGTAGTAGACGGGCCTCTTAAAAGTCAGAGATGTATTTTAGAGTAGTTAGTATGCAATTTTAGAAAATAAATCATAAAATTAATGCATTCAATTGGAAATTCATTGATCATAGATCATACATTAAAATATGATTCTATTTTTCTTTATTCAATACGCGTTACAAAAATTGTAAAAAATAAAATAAGAATATCCAAAATATCGTGTACCTATTTGGTATGTACCTATAAGAGTCCCGAAAATTTAAATTATTCTATTTATACATTTAACCTTACTATTGTAATTTACAATTTATTTGATTACATATTACATTGAATCATAAATCGCTTCAGCAATTTGTTTTTATTTCTCCTAGTTTGAAAGCAGACCATAGCGATGGTTAATGTGGTTTTATAATGACAGTTCGTTAATAGAAATTATCATCACAGTCTGAGTTGCAATATTAACCGGAAATGTAAGTTCCAGACGACAATTTGATGTGATAACAATCACTCTCTTATTGTAGGGCAGGCATGAGCATGAGAAAATATCATACCCTTGATTCACAATGTTTTAATAGATATTTATACACCAAGTGAGATACATGAATGTTTATTCAAGAGAAGAAAGTTTAGCCCCCGAGCCCGAAGGGCGAGTGGGATAATTTCTTCGAGTGAATAAACATTCGTATCTCACGTGGTTTATACAACATTTTATTCAATTTTGACGAAGTTATTTCAAATATATGAATAATTATAAATTTATCTTGACATAACAAAAAAACTAATCAAAGTAGTCGTCAGTGACAAGTTGTCATTGTTTTTATGCATTTTTGACGAAATAATGACATCAGAGTGATTTAAAAATGTGTAGAGTGATTTAATAGTATATTATAATTGAGGGACTAAAGTGCATGATTTAATCTTGAGGGTGAAAGTTTATTTCACGAGCCGAAGGTGAGGGAAATAATCACCTGAGGGATTAAAGATACTTTAGTCTTGGTATATACGCTATTCTTTGCACTTCATCCTCAAACGAATGCAAAATAGTTTAAAAGAATACACATTTTGTAATTTTGACGGTAAATTTGATGACAAATATTTATATTGTTACCACAGATACTCTGTAACAAATAGCACGTATTTACTTGACAACGGGATTAATTAATTCAATTCCTTGACAACGGGATTAAATATGAGAAATAATCCCTTGGGATCAAATTAAGAACCTTAGTCCCTAAAAATAAAGACTAAAGAACAGTTTTAGTCCCGGAAGTGAAAAAAAAAATTTAATTAACTTGTGAATAAACAGTTGTTTAAAGTTGTTGCTATGCTATGCTATAATAGCAGTTTAAAACGTCAAAATTGAATAAAAATTTTTATTTTTAATTTAAAGATTCATTTAAGGCTTTATTTGCACTGTAATGTAGACTGACAATATATAGGTATGTGTGGAATATTAAAGACTTTTTTAAACAATAATCTTACTGACAGCGGTATTCAAGAAAGCACTCCGAAAACTTGAAAATCCGCCTCCTAATAAAGAAGCTTATATGATTTTGTTAGTTCCCTGATTTTCTTCTTGCATAAGTGAGTTTCTAAGTGAAAATATCGCTCTTGTTGAATGTTATTTATTTATCTTCTTAAAATTCTATCAACGCGTTTCAATCCTACAAATTGAATTTTCAATCTTAAGATCATGCTTCTTTTGACGCTTCATTTTTCATAAAAATCCTATTACATATAAGTTCTTATTGAATGTTGTGCATTTTTCTTACAAATCGAAAAATTCGTTCAAAAGAAAATCTCTCAATTCATCCTACCTGTCTTGAATCTTGTCATACAGAAATAAGAAATAATAATAAAAAATTTTGTGTTTAAAATGTAATACCTTTCCAGATTAAATCTTGGAGATTTAATAAAATTCATTGTATATAATTTTATTGCACTTTACAACACGAATGGCCAAAATTAAAACTTAAGTACTGGGTATACATTCTGTTTATGGTCCTTTAATCCTATTACAGTAATAAAAGTAAATTATGTCGAATAGAGCAAGCTGTAAAAATGTGATACAGGTTCTACTTTGTGCTTTGTAGATCTGAACATGTAATTGCTTGAGAAAAATTGCATGAATCGGACATAAATTTCAATGTGAAGTAAATTAAAACAGATTGGGATCTTTTGTTAATTTGTTTGGAGAAATCGCATATTACAGCAAAAGCATTCGATTTTCATTACTGAAAATTACGAATTGAAATTTGTTAGGAAGAATAATTAACTACTTATTACTTAATCCGGTACAGATAAGAGATACCAAGAGCTATAACTGATGGATTGATGATTATTTTATGCATAATTTCTAATAATTCGAATGTCATTATTTAATATTTAGACACCCATTTAATTTTAAAAATATTATTAGGTACCGATATTATTATTGTGCGAATCCAAAGATGCTTAAAAAGTACTTTTTCCATAGCTGAAAGTAAAGTTCTACTTTATCGCCTATTTTGAGTTGATAAAGTAACACTTTAACCGCAAGGTCCCTAAAAATGAAGACTAAATAGTATATTATATATTGAGGGATTAAAGGTACTTTAGTCCTGGTGGTATATACGCTATTTTTTGCACTTCATCCTCAAACGAATGCAAAATAGTTTAAAAGAATACACATTTTGTAATGTTGACAGTAAATTTTATGACAAATATTTATATTGTTACCATAGATACTCTGTAACAAATAACACGTATTTACTTGACAACGGGATTAATTAATTCAATTCTTTGACAACGGGATTAAATATGAAAAATAATCCCTTGGGATCAAATTTAGAACCTAAGTCCCTAAAAATTAAGACTAAAGAAAAGTTTTAGTCCCGGATGTGCAAAAAATAGTTTTAGTCCCGGAAGTGCAAAAAGTAAAATTTAAGTTTTTTTTACATTTTTTTCGAATTCGTTTTAACACATTTCTGCATCCACTCTGTGAAAAAGGTGGGATGAAAAATATTACAATAATAATTTAATTTAAAATTGGTTTTCTTATATTTTTTCTTTAACATCAGCTGCAGAAAAAAATAAAATTTTGTACACGACGATAAAATTGCATTATCTACTCGAGAAAAATAATTCACTCGCTTCTTCATCGCTTGTGAATTAACACTTTTCTTTCGTCGATAATATGTAATTTTATCGTCTTGTATAAAAAAACATCTTCTTGAATTAAAACATTAAAACATTTCTAATTACCTGAAAAAATAATGACTTGTTTGTCATTAAAACATAAATATTAACCTTGCTCACAATTCCCATCATACAATATTAAATTTTTAAATTTCCTATTCAGTGTTTAATCTACTTAATGCCATAATTTTAATTAACCATAATTAGTATTAAATGTTTTGTTCAGTACAAAATAGGAAGTAAGAATTCTAGCGCGCGATTGTACGGAATAGACGTGGGATTCGTGGTTTTTGAAGCACCTCGTATGATATAAATGATGGCTGGTGTAATGGTTACCAGGGTAATAATTAGCGACATTGCGAGTTTTTATGCGGTGCATAGTTGGGGTGACCTCATTAGACGGTGAGCTAGTTTGAGAGATTTGGAACGAAAATTGGAACAGGAAAAGCTTATAAAGTTGTCGTCCTTTTGTACTACGAGGTACTTAACTGACAGATTATGTTCACAATATAAAATATTTAATAACGAAGGTAGCACCATAGACTAAAGATAACTAATACTGGTGTAGATAGCCGACTCGATATAAATTCTTTCATTTTTGTAATATCAACCTACAACCGCCAATGGCGCTGAAATCGTAACTGAATGTCACAGTAGAATGAAAAGAAATACGGCAACTTTTAAGTTTTAAGTAGGTAACTTGTTTATTGTTGCTGAATCTATTTATTACCTATATAATTTTCAACAGAAAACGAAATAAAATTAATTTCATTGATTGAAAATTAGAACAATGCGATACAGCAACAACAATCACGTTACAAAAATGTAATAAATTATAAACAAATTACATTAACATTGAACAAAATTTAATATATTGGTATAATACAAAATACATTGGTAATAACAACTTTCTACACTAAGGATTTTACAATACCTATATTTTTTCGTATTGTTCTTGCTTCTTTAATAAGAATATCTTCTCTTCTTATATTTTTACACCAAAATAAGACGCTGCAATTTAGGAAATTTAAATTATAAATAATTCCAGAGTATTGCTTTATATATTAATATAGAATTACTCACTTTTTGTAAATGGAAAATCGATGTAATTTGGCTGAAGATTTACATCCTAGCACACAAAACTTAAAGGATATTTTAATAATAAAATGTCACGTGGATTTGTCATTAATACAACATTCAAGTTTTTTGACACACGACTCTAAGCGCACTATGCAACATAATAAAAACACTTATATCAGCGCTCATTGTGATTGTTGCGATTGTAGGTAAAAACTAATTTCGAAAATTGACAGATATCCTACAAGTGCGCACCCCCTGGGTAGCACGAACTGAAACTGAAATTATACCAATTTGATAAAAGGTATACAGGGTGTCCTATGAAACTGTTTAAGCATGGGGATCTCGAGAACCATATAAGAGATACGAAGTTGGTTAAATTAGACAAAAGTTGCCCCTTTAGGAGGCCAATTTGGAAATGTTTTTGTTTTCCCACAAAAATGGATAGGTGACTAGATATACCCAAAAATGTAAATTTTACCAATTTCATTTTTCACGTACAACTTTTTTTTTGAATTAGTACAAGTTTCTAATTAGAAAATGCTTATGATATATTCAATTCACATTTCATTGTGTACATGCGTCTTATTTGTAATACTGTCGATGTTTATATTGTAAAACATTCAATTTAGCATTAATCAAGATATAAAATATCCATTTGTAATTACTTTATTGGTATTTTTTGAGAAAATATTCATAGTTCATTAGTATACATGTGTGTTGTTAACCTATTGACTTTTCATATACTGAATTACACTTAATTTATCTCGACACATACTCCGTGAATATTTAATTTTTGACAGGGGCGGAGACGATTTAATTTGAGCTGGGGCACACAAATATATAGAGCGTATTTTCTATACACTTATACCTGATTTAAAAATGCTTACAGACATTATTAAAATTAGTTGTAGATTTACTATTGTTTGTTAATCTTTACTTAAAATATACCTAGATCTTAGTTGTGTAAAAAGATATAATGTTTCATGAAGGAGAAGCATTTAAAAATAAATTATATAATATTATAATACGCTAAGAAAAATATTACATAAGTATTATTGCAGTATTTTAAAAACGTTGACATGGCAAATTTTCAAATAGATAAATTAACCGTTAGATAAGTGAAGAATGTGCCAAACAGTTCTTATATATTATGCTGAGCTGAGATAGTTTTCCATGCATATGCAACATAAAGATTATTTATCAATCTAAATGGGCAACGACAATTTATTATAAAAATTAAACAAATAATTACTAGAATTTAAAATGTTCAACATTAAACTTTTTTGTCAAAAATGTAAAATTATGCTAATGACAAATTATTATTAAATGTAGGTATTATTCAATTAAAATAGAACCTGTCTTTAAAGAATTATTTATGATTCAATATTTTTGACATAATGTGCCTAAAAATCCAAACATTAAACAATTAGCTTACTTTTATTTTTTTGCTTTTTTCTTGACTGTAGAAGAAATAATATCTACAATTAAATGTGAGAATTTGTAATAGCTAGTTAGCAAGAAAGATATTATTGTTTTTAAAATTCTGGTGATGTCATATCTGATTCTGAGTAATTGAAAATTTAAAAATAATTATTTCCAGACATTGTTTTGAATAACATCGATGATATACGCTACTGTAGGTAGGTACTTGCTGAAAAATAATATAATATTATTTAGCGAGTGTTTTGTGGCCAGTAAGAATAGTAAAATTTTATCTCAACCAGGATTTAATAGAGAAATAATGGATCTACAAATTTTGATTAAAAAATTGTACCTACATGAATATAAAAATTCCGAAATATTCAAAATAAATTACTATTTTGTGCAAACTTTACACGGTTATATCTCATGATACAAATTAATTTTTTAAAATTTAAAAATACACATCTGTAGATCCATTCCTTCTCTATTAAATGTTTATAAAAACATTATCCTGAATTCAATAATAATCTGACAGTTTACTCGCAACGAAAACACTTTTACAGTATTTTTCAACTTCAAATTGACATTGCATTGCTAGGATGCGGCAAAGTACGAGTTTCGGGCTGGTTTCAGGCAACCCTAGTAGTGGGAAAAAAGTGGAATAGAAAAAAGTAAAATCGAGAGTATTCTAGGAATTCTGTAAAAACCGTTTAACTCGATGGTAGTAAGTTATAACTCAAATAATTTTAGTGTCCCCGAATGTCTGCTTTCCCTACTTCACTGTTGAATTCTCATTTTCTTTACATCATGCTCATGTGGCTAAAGGTACGTACTATATGCAATAGATAATTAATTAATGTAGGTTAGTATTGGAAGGTCAAGGATGATTTGGTCACCTTCATCGTTCATGCATACAAACACAAATTAGTTCAATGCTTAATGTGTTATATGTGCTGGTGTAATCAGTTAGTGGTTAGGAAAGTTTTTCCTTATTACAAATTCACTCTAGCTACGGTACTCGACCTTTGCCGTAATTATTTGGGTTTAATAAATTGAGAGGATCTTTGAATATGATTAATGTTGGGTAAATTTATTAAATGGTTGATTTATGGCTAGTATCGGAATTACTGATAAGTTTTGTAATGAAATTTATCATAAAAATATTAATACTATGCTTGCCAATAATTGGAAAAGTTAACGCATACATATTTGGTATAGATTAATTTCTCGATTGGTTTCATTAGAAATGTATATTTTTAATTTACTTTTTCTACGAAAGTGCGAATTCACATGTTTTTAGATATTAAAATTGATGGTGAAAGTAGGCTTTTGAGTTTTGAAACATTAAGTGGTGAAAATAATTTCAACACTCATTATGTACATTGGGTGCGAATTTTTCAAAAAGTACATTTTTCATATTTAAAACACTTTATTTGTTCTAATCTCTGTAATAAATGTTCAAATGGACGATTTTCACTGAATTTGAGACATAAATCATTTTGCTGAACTAGAAACTGTGCACTTACTGAGAGGTCAAAGCTTTGACGATATTTTTGACTTCAAAGACAAAAGTTTAGATTTACAATTGCCGTAAAATGTCCGAAGGGGTACAAATAAACTTACTTTCAATATCACTACAACATTCTGCATGAAATGTCATTATTTTTATCATAAATCACACCATAAATACAAAATTACAAATTGATCTGTCAGTTTTTAGATATTGTTATTGTTTTCAACTCTGACAGCAAGCCTACATGTTTACAATTTTTTAAATAAGTAGGTACTTTAATTTGATCACATGTGTCAGTAAAACTAAATCTTTAGGTACATTATTTGCTAATTGAGTCAAATTTTAATCTTGCAATGACGAACAAAATAAGTTTTACTTTGCGTTTTGTAAAAATAAATGTTGCATATTTCATTTAATCTTATTAAAAATTTACGCCTGCGGTTTTCTTCTCAGTTTCATTTTTATAACAAGCTAGAATTTATTTCTCTTTTATTCTAACGTGTTTTTGTTTTGTTGTCACCGCAGACAGCATTTTATTTTATTATTTCATGACCTATATACTATTGTATCATTGTTTTGATAGTTTATGTCCGGTCCCATTTGCATGAAGCTTGTTGATTAATATACTAGTATAATTGCTTTTTGGCATGCAAAATTATACGCAAAAGAGATAGAATTTGTCCAAATATAGAGCATCTTATACTTAAATTAATAATTCTACTTATTAGAAAACTCATACATAATATGGGAACGAGTTGAACATCTGAAAATAAAACTCTAGAATATGCACAAGAAGATTCAAATCTAGAATATTTATACGTAATAAAATATCAGGTTTGTTTTGTTTTATTGTACCTGACTATTCGAATCTGCGTGCCGGGTGAAGTTGGCACCCCCATGTTGGAATTTCAAAACGAAAACGATTGCATAATTTTGCCCAAGTTATGCCCAGTTTTGCCCAATAGTCATTTCGTTTTGCCCAGCCACCGTTAACCCATGAGTCAAAAATCGAATTTCTATGGTGTGGCACCCCCATCTGTTTGTTAGCATAGATAGTTTATGTCAAAAAAACGGAGTTCTGTTGGACTCAAAAAGGGTTTTGTTAGTATAGATTAGTTTATGTCAAAAAAACGGAGTTCTGTTGGAAGGTTTTTGTTAGCATAGATTAGATTATGTCAAAAAACGGAGTTCTGGACTCAAGAAGGGCTTTGTTAGCATAGATTAGTTTATATCAAAACTACTGGGCAAAACTGGGTATAACTTGGGCAAAACTTTGGCATATGTCATTTTTTCGAAGTCGCATATGGGGGTGCCACATCATAGAAATTCGATTATTGACTCATGGGTTAACGGTGCGGCTGGGCAAAATGAAATGACTATTGGGCAAAACTGGGCATAACTTGGGCAAAATTATGCAATAGTTTTAGTTTTGAAATTCCAACATGGGGGTGCCAACTTCACACGGGTGAATCTGAGTTGTCTGAACCACAGTCCTAATTTTCGGTATTAAAATTTCTGCAATTATTTACATAATTCAAATTCAAGAAACGTCTTGGTCTTACGTATCTACAAAATATTAATTTCTTTTTAATTTATCTTCAAGTTAAATGCTTAATTCTTTTAAAAGTAATTTATTCTCTCTGTAAATAAAAACAAACTTCTTACAAACATTTTTGTCTTTGAAAAGTAATATTTAAACTTTGATAATTGTATAAGTGGTGGTAAACATTTAAAGGCGGCGAAGAGCTCTTTGAGAGTGATTACAATTTGCATTTCTTTTCCAAGATGAAATCTTTTTAGAGGAATCTGGAATGGTTGGCATAAGCACTTGGGTTTACAGTATTAATCTCGAGGTTTTATCTTGCCGAAAGGTTATCTTTCTTTTGCGAATCTCTGTAGGTATGGAACAGCGATTCTCAAACTTTAAAACGGGGACATTATAATTGAATCGGTCATTTCAAAAAACAACGTAAGTCAGTATTTTTTCAAATTCTCGTTTTTACAAGATTTTTATTGTACATGGGTAAACACACATTAATGGTAAAAACAACACAACTTACATTGCTCCTAACGTTTTAAATATTGGTTTAAAAACTGAAATTATTGCAAAAACAATATGCTAATTGTGATATTATACGGTTTTTATTTAATCTTGTGAAATATTAACATTGTGACTTATGTTGTTTTTGAAATGACCGATTCAATTAGATTTTGTGGTATTATTTATAACTAAAGCTTAATTTCCATACATATCCGTTTGTGCGACGCGTTTTCTTCACCAATTATTTTGTATTCGACCAAAACCAATGGGGGGTTCCACGATTTTTGGATTTTTTATGTTAATCTTTACATTAAAATTTTAGACCCGTATTTTTTCTTTTTGCCAAAAAGTTGCTAATAAGCCAGAAAAAAATTCATAAAATTTAAAAGTGCTGCGAAAAACGATGCCGTGTGTGACGGTGTGACGTCACCGGTCCTGAGAACACATAACAAGGACCGAATACGATACGTATATCTTACCTTATTTCAACACAGGTCCGTCGTCCATTCCGTAGTCAAAACGACAAAAAACGATCTTACACGAATAAATCTACTCACGGTTTAGTTTCAATGTTGTGTACGTCACACATGGCGCATTTTAATGCAAGTTTCAAAAGAGTTACATTTTCATTTCGATAAAAAGGTAATAAATTTATAAAAATTAACAATTATTATCACTTTCCTATAACTTATATATGCTGAAAATCGACTGAAAATAAATATTTCTTTAAAAACCGTAGGCTTGGAAACCCTCATTACCATTGAGGACGGATGAAACGCGATGTATACAAAACGGATGCGTGAAAATCTAGCTTTACTTTAGAATGTAGATATTTCAATTTCAAGTACCTATAATTTCATATGTTTGTTTATTAGTGTTATTAAAATTCAAATTAGAACTTGGTATTGTAAAATTTTTGGAAATTGTGAACAATATTTTTATTTCTGTACTTGTGTAATTTTTTACGTAGAATCGAATGATGTTTTTCCAGTTTTGTAACTAAATTATTTCTATTATTATTAAGTATAGTATAATAAGAAAGATAACGACTGATACTTTTAAAACTGTAAATTTTTATATTATTAAAAAAATGCTACAGCCATTTATCATAATTTAAGAAAAAAAAATGTATCATGGCATGGAGTGGTAAGCTCAATGGTTGAGTGTCCGACTAGTCGATCCCAGCATCCGACAATAATACCACTTGGTCCGAGTGTTTGAATTCCACTATGACATCTACCATTCTGTAACGGGAAGTTAATTCCGTTGAATGGTTTGGTTACCATTAGTCTTTGAGTTATGAATGAAAAACTTAAGAGGCCCGTCTACTACCTTCAGCATAAAATGTACTAACGTAGCGTTTGTTTTGTGGCCAGTATAAGTATGGTAAAATTTTATTTCAACAAGGATTTAATAGAGAAAGAATGAATCTACAGATATGTCTTTTTAAAATTAATTCTTTATTAAATGTTTATAAAAACATTATAGTGAAGTCAATAATAATCTGACAGTTTACTCGCAACGAAAACACTTTTATTTACAGTATTTTTGAACTTCAAAATGACATTGCATAGCTAGGATGCGGCAAAGTACGAGTTTCGGGCTGGTTTCAAGCAGCCCTAGTAGTGTGAAAAGATTGAAATGGAAAACAAGTAAAATCGAGAGTATTCTAGGAATTAGGTAAAGACGTAGACGAGCCGCTTAAAGGATAAAGATAATAATAATATGAAAATGAAATATTACTTCTTCTACATACATTTCTTATAAAAAACAGATTGATCTGGAATGACATTGAATCTTGTTTACTTGAACTGTGTCCAATTTTCCACTCCAATAAAAATATTTTCCTGGAATCTCTCATGTCAAACATTTCTGGAACCGCTGTTGAGGATTCCGCGTTGTTTATTTAGGCAACCGTGAATCACACTAGATAAAAATGAGTCAACAGAAGCCGTCAACGGTTTCGCTAAAGAGCAGTCGGAACATTTCTGTCCCTTTGCCAAAAATTACACATCGATTCAGTCAGCTGTTCCGGAAGATAGCAAAACATCTGAAAATCGGAAACGGCGGCTTGCGAAACGCGGTTCCGGATGGAAAAGAGATGTTTATGATACGAGGAAATTGATTTTGTCATAAATATTCAATAACATCAACGCAATATTTGGTGACCAATGATCTGTAAGGGTGTAAATTACAGCATATACTAAATAGATGCGCGGGTTTCAGCCAATTTAAGAGGCCAATCTACCTCCTAAATCCAGCATAAAATGTACTAACGTAGCCAGTGTTTTGTGACCAGTACAAGAATGATAAAATTTTATTTCAACAAGGATTTGATAGAGAAAGAATGAATCTACAGATGTGCCTTTTTAAAATTTTAATTAAAAAATTGTACTACATGAATATTTTATGCAAACTTTACACGGTTATATCTCATGATACAAATTAATTTTTAAATTTTAAAAAGACACATCTGTAGATCCATTCTTTCTCTATTAAATGTTTATAAAACATTATCCTGAAATCAATAATAATCTAACAGTTTACTCGGAACGAAAACACTTTTACAGTATTTTTCTACTTCAAATTGACATTGCATAGCTAGGATGCGGCAAAGTACGAGTTTCGGGCTGGTTTCAGGCAGCCCTAGTAGTGGGGAAAAGAGTGAAATGAGAAAAAAGTAAAATCAAGAGTATTCTAGGAATTCGGTAAAAACGTAGACGAGCCGCTTAAGCCAATTTAAGGGGCCCGCCTGATAGCAAAACAAAGGTGTGCGCGTCCCATGATCAATTGATATTTAGTGTTTATTTTCTTTATTTACAACATAATGGACATGTTACCAAAGGATGTTAGAAGGTCTCTCTTATTTTTCTTTTTTAACCTATGATTTTGGAAAAAAATTTCTTTGAAATCAGCCATTTATATTTTTTTAGGTAGGTAGTAGTTCAAGTAACGATCGTGTTTCAGATAACTTGGCAATAAATTTCAATTTTAGAATTTTACGGACCGTGTTTTTTCTGATCTGAGCTTTATGTTGGGTGTAAAAAGACTGGCAATAAAATAATTATTTCCACCGACCTTTTTTCCTTTTTGTTTTGAATGTTTGTAACCCAGGTTCCGGGCAAACAGCCGTAGAAAAACAATTGAACAAATGGAAGAGGAAAACCGCAACTAGAGAGAAAACGATGAGTTTGGTCAGTACCCAAGCAACCAACCACTTTTTAGAGTCGCGGTAAATAAATCAAATACTTCCCGTCATAAATTATGCATCCAGAACCCACAGAATGGCGACAATTTTTCATTTGTTTACGGTTTACCTTTTTATTACTCAAGAATTTAATTTAAATTTTCATACATTATTCAATAACATTTAAAGATCGAAAGAGTGATTCAATCGCTATTTATGACAAATAATAAAATTTCTAAATAAAAATTAAGAGTCCGGACTCAGCTATCAATAAAAATTCCACTGGGTCCGAGTGGTTGGAAGGAATCCATAATAATTAATTGCAATTGCAAACTAAAAAAGATGATTCACATGTTTGTGCATATATTCTAATGACATAATTTATACTACTAAAGTAATTATGAAAACATTATATATATTTTTTTTTTCAATTAAGAGCCGTTTTCACAAGGAGTACATTTTTGGTGGGTACCTAGTACCTACCACTGAATTTAAGATTGCATCTGTAGATAATAACATAAATTTAAGGATAAGTAGTATGACATGTTGTGTAGATTACGAAATAATTTTATTTTTAATAGGAAAATTAATTTCCCAGTCAAAAATTTTTCGCTGCCACTGCCACTGTAATGTAATGTAGTAATAATATTGTTTCATTAAAAATAATTAAATTTTGTTTGTTTATTTTACTAGTATTATCTAATTTAAGATGTTGATTACCTACTTCTATTGCTTGTGTTTAATAGAAAAACGAATCCAGTGCAGTACTACAAAAAATGATGCACTACCATTAATTTTTCGAATTTTTAAATAATGGTTTTTGTTTCGTAATCTACACATGTCATACTACTTTCCCTTACATTTGTGACATTAATTTCAAAACCACCCACCACAGATTTCAAACAAACGCTCTGCTAAAAAGTGAAACAAATATTGTTAATGGATCTTGAATAACAGATTGTAGTAAAAAAATGTATTTACATTTAACAGTACAAATTATTCAGATTAGATTTGTTCATTAATTAAACTTAGTTGATTAGAACTTCAGTATACCTATGCAAATGTTTGTTGAGAAGCAAAGACAAATATGTAATATCGAAGCTCGTTTCGTAGCTCGTTCTATAGTTTAAGACATTTGATTCATGATCGGCAAAGCAATCAAATTTGTCACATTTCAATCAAAGCATAACTCAAGTTCAATAACCACCCTCTGTCAAACAACTGACTCCACTTCCGGTGTTGTGCGTGACGTTGCCACCGCTACCGTTTCCGGTTTTTATTTCATAAAGACACCGATCTATCTACTCACCCCGAGTTCCACTTGTAACGTTCGCTCGACGTTCACGCAATTTTGATTTTGATGTATCGGTTTTTTGTATTCAGACATCTAGAAACGAACGACTCGTCTGTATTTCGTGCTCGAAGGACCTTGGGCAACCGGAAGTAACGAAGTTGACAGCTGCGGAAGGGAGAGAGGCTTGGATGAAGACCAAGTAGTTATTCAAATATCGAGGATGGTAGATTTGAGCTTGAACTGATTTCACGAGTGGAAGGAATATTTTAAAGGGATGTTTTCAAATGTTGGAGGAGTAAATATTTTCCCGAATTATTCAGGGATGTTTGGCCATAACCTACATTTCCCAGAGGGAACGCAATCTTTTTGTTGACTTAATTCTTTGAGGGTTATACTATTCGAGATGGGTACTAATTATTTTAAATATAAATCTTTATTTTTGTTCTTGACACTCGAAAGGGTATAAGCAGGGTTGTTATGTTTAAAACAATTTGTTTTAAACAAACTGTTTTAAACAAACTGTTTTAAACATGTTTTAAACACGGCCTAATGTTTTAATGCATGTTTTAAACTGTGTTTTAAATCAGGTGTTTAAAAATGATATCGAAATCCATTCACGACGCATAACACAAACAAAACAAATTCAACTACCGACCATCGGTGACTCCTAGCTACGCAGCTAGAGCGATGTAAATCCCCGTCCTCGCACAAAAAGTAGCATTGGCGACATATTTCGATGGAAATAATATTTATTTAAAACAGATATCCTGTTTAAAACATGTTTTAAACATGCTTTTTTGTTGTTTAAAACATGTTTTTTTGTGCAGAGTTAAAAACATGTTTTAAACCAAAAAACAGTTTTAAACAGTAAAAGACAAATGTTTTGTTTAAAATTGAAAAAAACATGTTTTTTTTCAACCCTGGGTATAAGAGATTTAAAATGATTATGAATATATTTTTGATTTTAATCTCAATATATCAAGATATCTGAAAACAGACACATATGGACAATAAACTGAACTTTTCTTAATATGATGTGCCTATACAGGGTGATTCATAACTTCGTGGCACGAAGATAGATATACTCGTATATCATACCGTGTGTACTCATGGTTGTTTATGAAAAATACATCACATGAGAGATTTTTGTCCAGATAAACTGGAATGTCGGATACGTTACGCATTTATCCGCCCATTTATTTAAAAATGTATCATTGCTTTAATTGATTAATTATAATACGTAAATATATTCATATTTCATAATAAATAAAAAACTATACGACAATATAATATTAGTCGAAGTTGCGGTTTGGTCAAATTACGGAATGTGAAATTACAGTTTGTCTAGAATACAGTTTGGCTAATAGTCCGGGAGCTGGCGTCAAATTTTCATGGGTGATTGCAGCAAAGCTGATTTTTGCAATATAATTAGTTCTATAATAACTAATTAAGAATTGCAGTGTTAGCTGGCACGACCGTGTGGCCTGCAGATTTAAGGGCCTGCGAAACTTTCAAAAAATATCAGATTTTCAAGTGAAACCAGCAAAGCTAAAATTTTGTATAATGATACTTTACCAATTATATTTAACAAAAAAATATGTTAGCTGGACAGGGCAAGTGGAAAACCTTGTTAGCTGTGCAGGTGAACAGTGACAGTGACAATGTCAAAATAGTGACACAACGTTTTCATTTTATGTAAACAAACAGTAGAAGAAGATGTAAACGATGTGTCACTATTTTGACATTATCACTGTCACTGTCAATGTTCACTTGCACAGCTAACAAGGTTTTCCACCTGCCCTGTCCAGCTAACATATTTTTTTGTTAAATATAATTGGTAAATTATCATTATACAAAATTTTAGCTTTGCTGGTTCACTTAAAAATCTTTTATTTTTTGCAAGTTCCACAGCCTCTTAAAATCTTGAGCCCCGCTTTCGGACCAGCTAACATTGCAATTCTTAATTAGTTATTATAGAAATAATTATATTATAAAAATCAGCTTTGTTGAAATGGTCGGGTCAAATTTGACGCCAGCTCCCGGACTATAAATTACGGGTTGGCATATTTACGGTTTGACAAAATTCCAGTTGAACAAATTACAGTTTGACTAAAATACACTTTGGCTTCATTATTTTTCGTCAAACTACACTTTGACAAAACTATATTTGTCCAAATTGTGTGCTCCCTATAAAATAATAATGTGATCAGTAATGTAAATTGCACTATCCATCTGTCTGCATTTGCGTGATATTCGTGTAGGAACTAGCAAAATACTGAATTGTGGGTGCGAGGTCTCAGGGTCACTGCAAATGGGAATTTTGGTCACGTTCACGGCGAACGCGAAGGATTTCAACCGATGAATGTTTGATCAAATGGAGCAACGACGTAAGCACCAGGGATTCCGCCGATTTTCTCTTCAGGGATGAAATTATTTTTCCAAGCGATGTCGGGGGATTACCGTGGTTGTCTTATTTATTATAACATGAGCACATGACGGGAACAAAGAATTTAATAGATTATTGAAAATATCCATTACATCATCGATGTGATTTCATTGAATCTGCCATGGAATGGCAAACCACGTCTAATATTTTAATTGGTATTCGATTCTACTACAAGTACTGTTCAATTTAATTTCAAGTTCTATCAAATTTTCTGAATTAAGAGGAATCCCCACTAGTTTTGAAGATCCATTTAACGAATGAAACGGTGCCGTCACAAACCATTGTTACCCATTGTGACGACATCGGTTAATTCGATGAATGAACCGTATTTAGCCATTTTCTACTACAAAAGGGGTTTCGTTGGGCACATGAAATTACCATTAATTTTAAATATTTTTAAACAATTTTTTTTTAAATGAAAGATGAAAGTCTAGGCTATGTCCGCTTAGTGTCACTTTTTTCATTTTTACTTTAGTTTTTTAATATTTTATCTTCAAAGTTCTTAAAATTTTACTAACTTTGAAGTTTAAAAAATACATGTAAAAATTTAAATTAAAAAAAAATGGCACTAGATGGACCTAGAGACATCTTTTATCTTTAAATTTAAAAAGGAGCAAACAAATCGGACCAAAATTAAAGTCAATTTCATGGACCCAACGAGTACATATTTTTGCTTAATTTTGTAGGGGTGGGCATTCCTCTTAAGCGGCTCGTCTACGTTTTTACCGAATTCCTAGAATACTCTCGATTTTACATTTTTTCCATTCCACTCTTTTGCCCACTACTAGAGCTGCTTGAAACCAGCCCGAAACTCGTACTTTGCCGCATCCTAGCTATGCAATGTCATTTTGAAGTTGAAAAATACTGTAAAAGTGTTTTCGTTGCGAGTAAACTGCCAGATTATTATTGACTTCAGGATAATGTTTTTATAAACATTTTCTTATTCTTCAGTGCAGTGCTGAAGAGCAAACTACAATCACTAAAAAAAAATTCCTGAATAATCTCTTATCTTTTGTTTTGCTGAACATTAACTATTCTCTATTTTCTATTCTATTCTCTATCCAGTAATGCGAACGCGGCAAATCGATAGATAGATAGTAATCACTAGGAGCAGTGCACCAACACGAAGTATCATTCATCAGAGGCGTGCGTCATAATGGGGGCATAATAGATGAAACATGCTACTGCATTAATCGCCTTAAAGCTCTCCAGTGTACTGTGTTGTAGGCCTTTTGATTGGATGGTGTTTACTTTGAATACTGATACTGATACAGAGTTAAGTGGGATTTGATGGTTATTACTTAGGATTAGACATCGTGGAATTATTTAGTATGGACAGATGCCCACAATAAGGTCGGTCATAAGCGTGCGTGATTTCGGTGTGAGGCCAAAGCAGTCAAATAATGAGAAATATATCATTAAAAATCGTAGATTTGGATATAAATTACAAATAATAGGTATCCATTGAAATAAAAAAGGTAATTTAAATTAAATGCAGTAGTATGATGTCAAAAATATAATTTTTCTTGAGACTGGAACCTTTTACTTGCGATTTCTCAACAATTATTGCGGTGACTCATAATTTTTAATAAATATCTCAAATATCAAAGAATAACATATTCGTTTTCCAAACATGTGTTGGGTTGTTAGAGGTAAATTCAGTTAAGTAGAACCCTGCGCGAAGTACGAATTCTCGTCTTAGAAAGAGAGGCATATAATAAACAAGAGGAAACTATGCTACTGTCTTTTCTACAGAACATCAACTTCAATATCTGTTATTCTCATGTTGACGTTCGTAGTGTTTTGCTTCGTGTAACGCTGTGAATTTTGTAATTGATTGTGATTGAGTTATGTTTTAGTTTTCTTTGAAAATTAAGTGAAGTGCAGCGTAGCATATACTCGCTAGCTCCACTTTTGTAAAACGAACAATACATGACAAGCTCCGCCTTCTCGCGCAGCTCAGGGTCCTAGATATCTGAATTTTACTCTATGATAATATTTTCTAATCGTTTAGTAAATCTACTGCTAATCTCCATATACGCAATGCATTTTAGCGCGCTTTAGTGTCAACTTTAAATTCAATTATCTTCGTTATTTCAATGGTTACCTATAAATTTTTATTTTTATCCAAATTCTTCGACTTGTAATGAAGGCAGTATATTTATTTGAACCATATTTTGGGTTGTCACTACCCATGGATTTACTACCTTATCATGTTATAATACACGAGGGTTGTCCGTAAAGTAAGTTTCCCAGTGATTTTTCACAGTGTAAAACATGTTTAATTCCATAAATGCGTACATTTTTAGAAAGTTCAGACTTTTACCTATTTTTCTATATAGTCGCCACTGCGGTCAATGCATTTTTGCATGCGGTGTACGAGCTTTTGAATGCCCGAGTAAAAAAATCTGCCGCCAAGCCACGCAGATACGTCCGGAACGCTCCTCATCATGGACCTCAGTACACCCGTTCTTGAACTCTCTGCACCATTTGCGCACGTGTTGTAGGCTCATACAATTGTCTCCATAGATTTCGCATAGCTGGGAATGGGTTTCTACCGGCGCAATGTTTTTTGCAGATGTGAGCTGCACTCGGTGATCCGTCTCCTGTCTGCATGTACGCATTTGTGGAATTAAACATGCTTTACACTGTGAAAAATCACTGGGAAACTTACTTTACGGACAACCCTCGTATAATATATTATATAGTATAGGTACCTACTTTAATAATAACAAATACACTAAATAATACATTTTTTAGTATTTTATTTTAGAATAACTCGTTTATTGTAGGTCCAAGAAACTGTAGTTCAGTTATTTTCGCAGCGGTTCACATATTTTTGTCAAAAAGCAAGAACTATTGTGCTAGTGCTTTTCTCTTTTTTATTTATTTTTTTCATTTTTCTTTGTCGCATTTCTACCGCTCACCCAATCTGCTAATGATGCTGGTGAAACTGAAAAATTAAATTTGCTCCCGTAATTGTGATTCATTCCTTCAGCATATTGTCTTGACTGAAGTCGAGAAATAATTAATTTCCCGGAAATTGAAAGTCGCACGTTTATGAAAAGACACAATTTGCATACTAAAATGGCCGGTGGAGAACTGGATTAACTATTAAATTGGAGGCTCTCAGAACACGGGAGTCTGATGTCATTAAATTGAAAACGCTCTGTACATAATTGTGTACAGTAAACAGGTTAACGCTAACGCCAGTTAGAATATTTTGTTACTTTATTTAAAATACTTATTTAAATATTTCGATCCAATTATGTAAATGTTAAAACTTTTTTACACGGACGGGAGTAAACGTCAACTTTTTCTTATTAAAAATCATGATAGAAGTGATTCATTTAGTCCCTAGGGAAATAATCACTCCCTAGGGAGTTTATATTATTATTATTTATTTGTTTCTGTGGGTTGCTATGTATGATTTACGTTACCAACAACAAATAATATACTTGATAATTTATTACTATATTTTTAAAGTAAATTAATTTGGTCCGTGTAAAAAATAGTATATACCCCTCAGGAGAGACTGCAATTTTTCCCTCGTTGCTTTGTATCCCTCGGGCTACGCTTCGCCCTCTGGCTACAAATTGCACCTCATGAAAAAAACATGCATTTCTCTCCCTCGATGTATAATATACTATTATGCACGGTCATATCATAATTTGACACTTATACACGAATTTCTTTGATGTAAACGTCATTTTATAACCCACGAACCACTTTATAGCGCAGTGCGCCATAAAAAAACGTCAAATTAATGCAAATAGTTTAGTTTTTCAATTTTCCTCATATAAACTACTAATAATCTTATAAATAACCATTTTCTATAATTAGTTGTACCATATTTTATTTAAATAACATCATTATTACTTACATTTAACATAAATTATCTTGTAAATGTTTAATTCAATAATGACAACTTTGACATTTAGATTTTTGTTTATTGTCGGATTTTTTGGTATCTTAGCAACAGTCAAAGAATTTTGAAATTTTTGGTAATTTGAAAAAGTAAATTAATTAATTTATTAGAAAATATTGAACCGTACATAAAGTTGGGTATACCACGGGCGTAACTTGCTTTTATGGCTCTTGATGTGTTTTTAGCCCTCGGCTGACGCCATAAAAGCTTCCTTACACCCTTAATACATAAATAACTATTATAAAATAGAAATAATAATAATACGTTGACTTTGTTTATGTGTTACTTCTATTTCACGGGAGGCTTTTTGTTTACAGGTTTGATTTTGATTTCTCATGCATTTCTCCCAAAATGCGCTTTTCTTTTATCTCCGTAAAATCATATTAGTTTCCGAAACCTTATTACAGTTACGTATTACTTTAGTTCCCACGAGCTATTCGACGAAATAAAGCCATCTATCCATCAGCTGATAAGAAATAAGAAGCCACTGGTTTGACAACATTCCTAATAAATAGCACAGTTACTGCAAAAGATAAAAAAAGTCCATTACATTCCTAATACTTTTCCTCTTTCAAAACACTAAACCATAACATGTTATTATAAATGCGGACATTATTATTCATACTCAGTAATCGCGTGAAACTTTTATACAATTATTTTAATTTTAAATTATGTTTGCTACACTTTCTTTTATATAAAGCAGAACATTATTTTGCTAATATTTAGTTGTAATTTAATTTTCTTCCGCATTAAACTGTTAGTATAGGATCTCTAATATCATGATTAAAAATCTGATGTGCCCAGCATACAACCTGCCGCCATATCTAGACTTATAAACATAAATGTATATAGGTATGTACAATCCGGTGCAAATAATATACAAATATAAATCTAAAATCTTCAAACACAGACATTCATACACACATACACACACATACATATACATACATACAGACATCATCATGAAACTATCAAAAATGAGTTGCAAGAATCTTAATTGCTCATTCACTTAAGGGGAGTCGATACCAAAATGCTGGATTTCACTGTGCGGCTTGTTATACAAATGAATAAACAAAGAATAAAATTATTAATTTAAATAAATAAATACAACTCTTTATGAACTATTTAATGCAGAAAATTAAATTACAAATGGTTACATACAAACCGTCAAAATAGCGAAAAACGATATTCAGTTTTTCCCTTAAAACTGGTTTCAATATTAGGATTTTTTAAACAAATGAGATATTTTTAAATAGCTAAAGGTTGTCCTCAAGTGCGTCTAATGCCACTTTTTTAAATTTTTTGTTTAAATATATAATAAAATACGTATAAGAAACTCACAAAATAGCTAAAATTGGCGATGTTTAGCCATGAATATAAAAAAATAGAGTACAAAAATGTAAAATGTGGCATTAGACGCAGTTGGAGACAACCTTTATCTATTCAAAAATGTATTTGTTTTTCTAAAAAAGTGAATTTTTACTTCAATTTTATGGAAAAAACTAGACGTACTTTTCACCATTTTTATGCCGGGAGTGACCCCCCTTAAGATGATCCTCTACCCATGGCAGTAAACAGTCAAAAACATTGATTCCGCACGCTATTCTATAGCGTTTATTGTTTTGTTAAACATAATAATAACAAGTAATTTATGTTTGAGGGGAAAAAATAATTTATAGACCCGTATTAGTAAAAAAAACTGCAATATTTTTCAAAAAGGAGGTTTTCGCGCGCCACTGTACAGCTTTTATTTATAAGTGAATTAACTTCAAATTGTAATATGTTGTCAACAAACCTTGGATCTGCGAAACAACCGATCAAATTTTTAAAATTCGTTTTAAAATAGAAGTTATTTGTGTTCCAAAAATAACAAAAATTGTCAAAATTCAAATTGACATATTTCGATTTTAAAACAAAATTTTAAAATTCTGCATCGACCATTTTGTAGATTGTACTTTTACCTTCAACAATATCTTTATATTATTATATATAACAAAACAATAAACGCTGTGGAGTGGCGCGTGAAATCCATGTTTTTGGCTGTTTTCTGGCACGGTAAAATTCACTACCCGATTTTTAGCATGATTCCAATACCTCCCTAACAGGTAAGCGGGAGGTAAAAATGCAGTAGATATTGCGGCTTAGCCGCAAATATGCCCATTATCTATTCGTTTAATCTTCATTTTGAATATTAAAATACGTAGGCGCAGACAGGATACTGGCGTAATATGGTCTATTATTAAATGATAGCAAAAATGATGCACTTTTTAAGCTGTATGAATACTAATTTTTTGTTCTTATGTTTCGGCAACAATTTGTTTTTTAAACCTATGTCAGACGTGTCAGTATTTTTAATCAAATAATGTTTTCAATGTCAAATTTGTGATGTCACATTCACAACACTGAATTTTTAAATATGCATGTCCAAATTATATGCGCATACTGTGATTCTGAGTCAGCGGTATAGATAGATATATAGGGTGTGTAATATCTTCGAGTATAGTACAAATACATTTCATCTACCTAATAATTATTAGCGTTTATTAGGGGGTTATTGCAGTCACACAATTGTCAAAACCACAAGCCTGAGATGCGCCAGAGCAAAACAATACAACCCTGGTAATAACGGATGAGAAGTTGACCCACCCATACTAGCCCACCCTGTTAAAATCTATCGTAATCGTTAGTTTTACGTTAGTTGAGTTTAGTTTTGTAGAAAATTGCGTTAGTTTTGAAAGTTTATACGTATTTTAAAAAAATAATATTTAGGTGGGCTAACTTTACAACAACTCAACCCTTTATTCGAAAGTGCGAGGAAAACACATTAATAACTTTTATATAATAATAATTGATTATTTGATGTTCGTTGTGAAGTTAGCTCACCCAAATATTATTTTTTTAAATACGTATAAACTTTCAAAACTAACGCAATTTTCCACAAAACTTAACTCAACTAACGTAAAACTAACGATTACGATAGATTATAACAGGGTGGGCTAGTATGGGTGGGTCAACTTCTCATACGTCTGGTAATAAGCTTCGAAAAACTCTTACTCTACCAGTGGAACAGGGTGCATGTCACTGCGTCAAATTGCCATAATGTCAAATACCCGCTGTGTCCAATTGCCGCAATGTCAAATTGTCACTGTGCCAAAACGCATCCCCACCACTTACATACTTGTAATAACGTATATGTCGAGAGACTACTGCAAATTTATTTCGACACAGAGGCAATTTGACCCAGTGGAAATCAGGCACAACAGCAATATTTAGACATACTGGCAATCGGGCATAGGTTTTGGTATTTACTACACTAACAAAGCTAACAAAACCGTACTAGAGCCCCACAAACTCGGTTTTGGTACGTCAAATCTACTGTTGTGCATGATTTCCACTGGGTCAAATTGCCTCTGTGTCGAAATAAATTTGCAGTAGTCTCTCGACATACGTTATTACAAGTATGTAAGTGGTGGGGATGCGTTTTGGCACAGTGGCAATTTGACATTGCGGCAATTGGACACAGCGGGTATTTGACATTACGGCAATTTGACGCAGTGGCGTGTTCCCTAATATCTTGGAGTACCTACATACGTCAAGGGCACTTAGATCGTTAGTGGAAATAACACACTACAGGAGAGATTTTTGTGCCGTTGAACTGACAGGATTCGAATCTGAATTGTCAGAATCACAGTAGGTCACATAACGAGTTGGCTATCCTCCGTTATGTTTTTTTTCTCTTTGTCGTGTGCTTTTCGTTACCGTTTTCGCTTAGTTGTGAATTAGAATGAGACTTAAAACATTATCACACAAATTCTAAACCTTTTTTGACGATTTTCAAACAATTTTGTTTTCATTTCTCAGTGTATGTTTGTGTTTCATGTCCACTGTAAATGAATGTCAACAATTTGTTTGTACATCGTGTATGGGTGCCATAGTGACTCATTCAGTTGTTGTTATTGATCTGTGGATAATTTTATAGTAATCTAACCGTGTGGGCAGAAGTGTTCTATTTTTGTCACCGATCAACCGCCTCCTTGATTTTCCCAAAAAGAATCTACCAACAAAACAATTTCCATTTAATAAAATTTAAAATAAATGGAATAATATACAGATTAACTCATGCAGAAATCTATTTTAGGACCGCGTCACAAAAATTTAAATTATAAATTACCATATCGCGAAATTCCACTTTGCAAAAATGACGTTTTAATAACACATCATGCGAATTCACAATATAGCTCGGTTTAATTATTCATACTTTACCGGAAGTTGGAAATAACGCGCTAGTTTAAGCATCATATGTTACACGAGTGTTTTTCAGATAGCCGCATATTTTTTATCGCTAAGACACATCTTTAGAGAATTACAGAACTTATTTGTGTGTGTGTTAAAATGTACTTAAATTCAGTAAATTCTGTAGTCAGAGATTATTCAGACACTTTAGTAATCCGGCACTACATTTTCCTCTTAAGCGGCTCGTCTACGTTTTTGCTGAATACTCTCGATTTTTTTTCCATTCCACTCTTAACTCGTACTTTGCTGCATCCTAGCTATGCAATGTCATTTTGAAGTTGAAAAATACTGTAAAAGTGTTTTCGTTGCGAGTAAACTGTCAGATTATTATTGACTTCAGGATAATGTTTTTATAAACATTTAATAGAGAAAGAACGGATCTACAGATGTGCCTTTTTAAAATTTTAAAAATTAATTTGTATCATGAGATATAACCGTGTAAAGTTTGCATAAAATAAGAATTTTTTTGAATTTTTCGGAATTTTTATATTAATGTAGAATTTTTTAATCAAAATTTTAAAAAGGCACATCTGTAGATCCATTCTTTCTCTATTAAATCCTGTTTGAAATAAAATTATATTTGTTGTTGTTTTGTGGTATTTAAATTTTTTTGTATTATACATACGTCGAAAATGTTTTGGTGTAAAGCATACTTCTAAACCACCCACGCCCCAATTAACTGTCAAAATTCTTTTGTTATTTAAAACAGGGTATAGTAGTACATAATTATCTTTTGATCTGAAATATAATATAAATAATAGATATTTATACACCAAGTGAGATAGGTACATGAATGTTTATTCAAGAGAAGAAAGTTTAGCCCTAAACATTCGTATCTCACGTGGTTTATACAATATTTTATTCAATTTTGACGAAATTAATTCAAATATATGGATTATAAATTTATTTTGACATAACAAAAAAAATAATCAAAGTAGTCGTTAGTGGCAAGTTGTCATTGTTTTCATGAATTTTTGACGTTATAATAACAGTTTAAAACGTCAGAGTGATTTAAAAATGTTTTGAGTGATTAAAAAAAATTTAAATCACTTGTGAATAAACATTTATTTAAAGTTGTTGTTATGGAGTTAATAATAGCAGTTTAAAACGTCAAAATTGAATAAAATAATATATGACAATAAGATTACCGAAATTGCACTGTGGTGTGTACAAATTATGCCGAAACGATCGTCGAATTATGAAAATTAAATAGGTACCTATCTATAAAATGAATGATCTTTATCTTTATTTCTTTATTATAGTTCATACATAATGTATCAAGCATAAAAGTTTATGTTCTCCTAACACAGTTTGTAATTTAATTGTGTGCTGACGTTTTATGACGTGCATACATTTACATTAACAACATTTAAATAAACTATAATTAAATTAGATTCGGAAAAATGCGCATGTGAAATGCTGATGTTAGTAATTTGACTCGAAAACAACGAAATAACAGATAAATGCAGTGTGTATCTGGTTCAATAATTGCAACGTTGCAGAAACGCAATCTGTAATTAAGTGGGTTAATTAGCACAGTGATAAGTGTGGTATTATGATGGGAACAAAACGGGATTGCAACTACGTCAAAGTGATACACTAATTCTGCACACTACAGATCTATTATACTTTTGATTTTACAAAATCGCAATAAAATATTTTATGCACGGTCATATCATAATTTGACACTTATACACGAATTTCTTTGACGTAAACGTCACTTTATAGCCCACGAACCACTTTATAGCGCAGTGCGCTATAAAAAACGTCAACTCAATGCAAACAATTTCCTCATATAAACTACTAATAATCCTACAAATAACCATTTTCTATAATTAGTTGTACCATTTTTTATTTACATTTAACATAAATTATCTTGTAAATGTTTAATTCAATAATGACAACTTTGACATTTAGTTTTTTGTTTATTGTCGGATTTTTTTTTTTGTATCTTAGCAACAGTCAGAGAATTTCGAAATGTTTGGTAATTTAAACAAGTAAATTATAGTTATTTATGTATCTAGAACGAAAATTGAAACTTTAAGGTACTAGCAAGTTGTTTACGGCCGAGGCGCGAGCCGAGGTCGTAATTACTTGCGAGGACCTTAAAGTCACTTTTCGTTCAAGGTACATACAAAATTTTATTTCATACTGGTTACTAAAGTTGTTGAATTATAGTATTTATTAATAGAAAATGAAAGTAAAATTTTACTTTAAAGTCCTAGGACTTTAAAATTTTACTTAAATTAAAAGTAAAATTTTACTTTAAAGTCCTATGACTTTAAAATTTTACTTTAAAGTCATAGGACTTTAAAGTTTCACTTTTAGTACGATGAATCGTCCGAAAAATGTTATTTTATGTCACTGTATGAAATAAAATGAATGTATTTATTAGAAAATATTGAACCGTGCATAAAGTTGGGTATGTACCACGGGCGTAACTTGCTTTTATGGCTCTTGACGTGTTTCTTTCTTTACAGCGTAGATATATTAACAAATATTCTTTAAGTGTTAGTATATTTTTACTTTTTTGATTTAAATCAATGATTTTTATTTTAAAAATGATTTAAATCGTGATTTAAATCGTGATTTAAAACGTGATTTAAATCGTGATTTAAATCAAATGATTTAAATCAGACAAACCGTGTTGTCTACGAATTTTGTTTATCACCAAGCATACACCAACACCAACTTGATATACTTACGTAGTTAGATATGAAATTCAGTCATTAACAATAACAAATTTCCCCATATTGTTTTGAAAACTAATGAATAAGGAAACAGATAAAAATAAAACTTTTCTTATCGAGTGTGACTAATGCCAGGAAATAAAGTACAGCGTATAGAGTAGGTAATTTAGGTCGACTTTGCACTTTAGCCGAACTTTTCTCATGCATTGATTATTTCATCAACTTATTTTCGTTTCAAGATGACATTACAACCTCGTATTCTACGCTACGCTGCTACGCACTTTACGTTGAGTGTTCGTGATACGGTTACATTTGAATAGGAGACATGTGAGTGTTTGAGCATGAGCAGCATAAAATTAGACGCCATGTTTCTAAATAAAATAAAAACTGTGTGAAAGTTAGATAGGTACCGATAGGTGCATTTACTTCTAATTTATGATAAAAGACTTAATTTTTAGAATAAGGCAATTAGGAATGTATATATTTTCATTGTAGGTTACATCGTTTATCCGACATTTATGCAGAAACATGTGCAAAATGAGCCATTTAATATAGTATATTATATATTAAAGGACTTAAGTGCATGATTTAATCCTGAGGGTAAAGTTTATTTCACGAGCCGAATGTGAGGGAAATAATCACCTGAGGGATTAAAGATACTTTAGTCCTGTGGTATATACGCTATTTTTTGTTCTTCATCCTCAAACGAATACAAAATAGTTTAAAAGAATACACATTTTGCAATTTTAACAGTAAACTTTATGACAAATATTTATATTGTTACCATAGATATTATGTAGCAAATAGCACGTATTTACTTAACAACGGAATTAATTAATGCAATTCCTTGACAACGGAATTAAATATGGAAAATAATCCCTTGGGATCAAATTAATAACCTTAGTCCCTAAAAATAAAGACTAAGGAAGAGTTTTAGTCTTCATTAGTCCCTGTGAACTTCTTCTTTTTGATGTTCCCTTTCGAGTGAAAGTAATTCCTCGTCCCCACATATGAAGTGTGAATACCTTTCAATGTAAAGGGAATCGGATCCTGTAAAAGGCTCTTAAAATTCTGCTTACTCTGATACTTATGGTATAAAACGCTTACATCGATTTCTTTATGCTTCTGCGGTGGTAATCTGCCAAGGAAGGGTGTTAACGCATTCCGTGACGAGGAGAACTATTATTGTGAATTATAAATGGAGTCAGCAGTTGAAAAGGTTCAACCTCTTAATGGTTCTCGATTTGTTGGTGATCAGAAAGTGATTCCGAAATCAGAGATCGACGTTTGTTGTTTGTTAAGTGGACAGTTAACATTTAGGTGGACGATTTTTAGATTAGGAGGTAAACTACTTATAAATCCAAACACTTAAAATATAAATTAAACTTGTCTCAATATAATCTTAAGCTTGATTTACATTATACTTTTTTCGGCTAGAAACTTTAACAATTTTCATACTTAATTCTAGAATGCTCACTTGGATAATGTAAATCAAGAAAATTTCAATGCAAGTTTCATACTAGAACCGTCTTTTTTCGACTTAAAAAAGTTCTCGGTACCTATATTTCATCCAATTTGCATACTAGACTTGCGCAGTGGATGTGATTTTATTTTAAAACAATTTTTCGAGTCAAATTGCTGTCAGGTGACAAGATTGAGATGTCAAACAGAAATTTATTCGGAGGAAATAATAGTATATTATATATTGAGGGACTAAAGTGCATGATTTAATCCTGAGGGTGAAGTTTATTTCACGAGCCGAAGGTGAGGGAAATAATCACCTGAAGGATTAAAGATACTTTAGTCCTGTGGTATATACGCTATTTTTTGCACTTCATCCAAACGAATGCAAAATAGTTTTAAAGGAATACACATTTTGCAATTTTGACAGTAAATTTTATGTCAAATATTTATATTGTTACCATAGATACTCTGTAACAAATAGCACGTATTTATACTTGACAACGGGAATAATTAATTCAATTTCTTGACAACGGGATTAAATATGAAAAATAATCCCTTGGGATCGAATTAAGAACCTTAGTCCCTAAAAATAAAGACTAAAGAAGAGTTTTAGTCCCGGAAGTGCAAAAAGATAATTTAACGACTCTTTAGTTTCCCTTCACATATATTCCCAAAATCTTATAATTTCATTGACGAATATTAGAAATATGAAGCAAATGATATTTTAATGATTTGTTTATTGTTTGGTTGCTAAGAAAGAGGTAAATAAGGTTTTATCACTTGCAAAAAGTTACCTTCCTTTTTATCCGCTGTCATAGCGATAAAATTGTGTTTTGTTTATGGCTTATTTTATACAGGAGTGGAATTATCAATGTAAATGTCAAAATGTTTTGCAAAATGAGTCGTTTTGGTTTCAGGAAAAATATTTTTCCTGAATACCTACCATTCGAGATAATAATTTTTTCAGAGAATTGTTCCTGTTCCACGGTAACTTATCGCAGATTCACTCTACAAATTTAGGTTTCGTGAAATTTCCAGATGCTGTTTTGTGTCGTGAAATTGTCAGAAATAAGTTGTCGTGGAAACATTGAAACAATTCTCAAGAAAATATCATCTCTTGTGGTATTACCCCTCAAATTCTAAGCATTAACAGTTTCATGAAAAAAGACTGGTCTTCCTCCACATAATTGTATAACAATCATTTGTTTAAATTTAAACACTGTGTTGAGTTTTTAAGTAAAACTTCTTGACGTTAAATTAATTAATTTTTAAATGAATCGTTTAATAGTGCACAATCAAGAGTCAACTTTAATAAGATCTAGAAGTTCCGTACACGATTACCTTCCTTTTCAAGCTTCTTGTAATCTTTTAAAGTTAGAAACTTTCTTCTTCGTTTTCTTCGTAATCGAAGCTTACAATTAATGGCTGAAATAACGAAGGATGTATTTTATTTTGTGAGTGCAGTGGTAGTCAATAAAAGAGAGAGAAAATCAGTGTTTTTTGTTGAACGACATAAAATTTTCATTAACGATTGTGTATCGTGTAGCGTGAACCAGGCAATTATGAATTGAACGAAAACGAATGTATCGGTTGACATTAACCTCTTGTTTGGCCCTTGATCTCGCCCCTTTGTCCTTTGACTTCGATCAGGGATGCCCAAAATGTCACAGAACACACACGATATTTTCCTACTCAGTATATTAATAGTCCATTCTACACAATAGTTTATAATAGCATGACATGAGTCTAGCAATAGGGTACTTTACCATAGTAGCAAATTAGCAATTGAAAGGAGACCTCAAAAAAAATCAGATAGGCTTGCTGTCAGAGCTGAAAACAATAACAATATCTAAAAACTGACAGACCAATTTTGTAATTTTGCATTTATGGTGTGATTTGTGATAAAAATAATGACATTTTTTGCAGAATGTTTGTATTGATATCGAAAGTGAGTTTATTTGTACCCCTTCGGATATTTTACGGCAATTGTAAATCTGAACTTTTCTCTGGTCAAAAATATCCTAAAAGCTTTGACCTTCCAGTAACTGCACAATTTTTGGTTCAGCAAAATGATTTTTGTCTCAAATTAAGTGAAAATCGTCCATTTGAATATTTACTACAGAGATTAGAACAAATAAAGTGTTTTAGATATGAAAAATGTACTTTTTGAAAAATTCGCACTCAATGTACAAAATGAGTGTTGAAATTATTTAAACCACTCAATGTTTCAAAAGCCTACTTTCACCATCAATTTTAATATCTGAAAACATGTGAATTCGCACTTTCGTAGAAAAATATTTTTGCTATACCTACCTATAGTTTTAAGTAGTTAAATAGTATATTATATATTGAGGGACTAAAGTGCATGATTTAATCCTGAGGGTGAAGTTTATTTCACGAGCCGAAGGTGAGGGAAATAATCACCTGAGGGATTAAAGGTACTTTAGTCCTGTGGTATATACGCTATTTTTTGCACTTCATCCTCAAACGAATGCAAAATAGTTTAAAAGAATACACATTTTGTAATTTTGACAGTAAATTTTATGACACATTTATATTGTTACCATAGATACTCTGTAACAAATAGCACGTATTTACTTGACAACGGGATTAATTAATTCAATTCCTTGACAACGGGATTAAATATGAAAAATAATCCCTTGGGATCAAATTTAGAACCTTAGTCCCTAAAAATAAAAACAAAATGAGAGTTTAAGTCCCGGAAGTGCAAAAAAGCAATTATTAATAAATATACCTACCTACAGTTTTTATAACATAATTTGCCTTTATCTAACAAATAATAAATAAAAAATGTATGTTTGATAGTTACTGTGAAATATAATATTTTATTGATTATATCATTTCTTCATATTGTTATTATTTACAATGAAACATTATATTCGTGCATGGGAATAAAAAAGAACATATTTTATTGTACCAGCAAACAAAAACATATTTTTATTGTCCATAATTATTGTTTACAACGACAACGACAAATAAAAATATGTTTTGACGGTAAAATCTGACAATTTGTATTGTTTGAATCAACATTATTATTTTTTTATTGCACAATCCTTATTGACAGTATTCACCTGAATAATTTTTTGGTGGTAATTATTTAACGAAACATCAATTTGTATTTAAACATAAATTACTAATTGCTCAAATTTGCATTTGGTAATTGAAAATTTCACTCAATGACAAATTCGAAACTCTATGTTCATTTTTTAGGTGAATTTTATCATATCGGGTAATTTTTTCTTTTTGACGCAAGTTGTTGTTCATGTAATAAATAATGAATGTCTTTTAGAATTCTAACAAGCCCAGCTAAATGACTGTTATTATCTTTTATGGCACGCAACAAAGGTAGACTTTTTACAAAATGTTTTTCTGAGTGTACAAGTAATAATGCAATTGATATTGTCACAAACAGACGTACCTAATATGAAATGAAACATGAAAAATATAATGAATGTTTCATAATATAAAAGCTTTTCTGAAATTGCGTCAGTAAATGGAGAGAAGTATTTAAAAAATAGATTGCCAGTATTATAATAATTTATTATTTATTACTTCGGTTTTGTGGAAGATAATTTATATACATACATAACAACATTATACTAAAGCTATTACTATACCTACCTACTACAGTCTGTTTGTAAATTATATTGATTAATTATGATTGAAATTTGTTTTTCTAAATTAATTTTGATGAATATTGAATTCATGTATCACGTGGTACATATTTGACTAATTTGATTGGCTATCAAATCGAAGATATTTTTATCACCGCTGTTACATGTCAACTATTTATGTTTATTAGTTACAAATTCAGTTTCTCAATGTGAAATTGCTCTTTATCAAAAATCAGACTTAAAATATGTCAGGATAGAGGTAATACCTAGGACTTCATATCCATGGTTACGAATTTGACAGCAATGTATTAGAGCATTCTTTTTAAAATCGAACATAGGGTATCAATTTAACTGTATTATTCTTGACTAATATAACATATTTGGGCAGCTGTAATAGTTCCAAGAGACGCCTTCAACATAAACTTTTAATTGTTTAAACTATACCTACATCGAATTTCCAGGTAGCAACATTTGAATTTGTTAATTGGAGTCAAACTGATGCTACCTGGAAATACGATGTAGGTATAGTTTAAACAATTAAAAGTTTATGTTGAAAGCGTCTCGTGGAACTAATACAGCTGCCCAAATATGTTATTGGGCAAGAATAATACAGTTAATTGATTCCCTATGTTCGATTTTAAAAAGAACGCTCTAATACATTGCTGTCAAATTCGTAACCATGGATATGAAAAATCCCATGTTTCACGTTAAAATAAACTCACGGTATATAAGCATGAAATAAGAAACAGGGCTGTACCTTTATTTAAGTATTTTTAATTTGTTAAAGAGTGTAGATCTGACTTTAGTTTTCACTCTGCAACTTGAACTTCATATTCGTATTAAAAAAACTTAGAACTTCAGTGTTTATTTTCTAGTCACACAAATAATATTGAATACAGGAGTAAAACATACTGATTATAATAAATTGATATAAGCTCTTCATGTTAGCGCTAAATATAACCGCCTCAAATTATATTTCCAACATAAATAATTCCCTATACCTACTGATAATGTTTGAAAATTACATTACTATTTCATAATGCTTGGATAAATACATACAACACAATTTGATTACGAGTTTCAATGCGTAATATCTGTTTCAGTGGAAAAGGATTCATAATTCATGGAAATTGTAAATGAACAAGAGTTGTAGGCGTAGGCGTCACTATATTATTGTGAAAAGGCACATAGCGTGAAACATGAAACGTAAATTTACAGAATAGAAGATCAAAGATGTAACGAAATGTTGACATCACGAACTTGAATAAATAAAGACTATGAGGTTTATTTTGACACCTAGTATACAAAATTATAGTGCTACTTCGAATTTAGAAGTGGTACTGTTTTAGAATTAAAGGTCCAAAAATATATTTTTTAATAGTAACTCTAAGGTTCTACATAATTCAAACCTATAAGCCTCATTTCCACCGACTGTTTTAGTGCTTAATGCATAATGATTTATGTATAAGGCGTAATGCATAATGATTATTTATTAAATGGCCATTTCCACCTATTTTGTTTAATGATTAATTCAGCAAAGGTGTCATTTGTTGTCGAATTTTGTAATTTAATCATTACCGGCATTTTTACGATATTAAGGGGGTTTTATCGCTCAGCGCTGCTTAATCACAAATCCTCGTTATTTCAGGTATCCGCGCTGATAGCCTATGTTTTATGAGCACATGTTGTCTATATTTATCTAATTGCTATGTTTCGCTCCATTTTTGTTTAGAAAATACTCAATTTGATTGGCTAGCGCGCATACAATTTTTAAATTTATTTAACAAATTACTCAACTACTATTTGAAAATTTTATATAATAATGTGATATAAACATTTAAATTTACAATGCAATCAAACTTACGAAGAGTTTTTCTCAGAATTATTGTTATTTAATTGTTTATAAATAATAATAATAACAATTTAAAAAATTCGACAACGTAGCTAGATTTTTACTACCTTTATCTTCATATGGTATTTTTTTTAGATTTATAGGATTAATAGGTTGGGAGTAATTTGTTAAATACTTTTTTACTATGATAAAAGCCCCTTAAGGAATGGAAGAACTGTTAATTTCGTACGTAAGGTATTTATTTCCATATTTAGAAATTGACAACTCGAAATAAATAATAAATATCACACATATCAATCACTATGCTTGTGTATTACGCCTTATGTTTGCAGTTAGCAAAGTTTTGTTCTTAATGCATTGCTGTTAGTACTTATGCATTAAACAGTCGGTGGAAATGAGACTTAAGAAATCAAATACTATTAATCACATTTCGAAATCTTGATTAGAATTTGCCGAGTGAACCCGATTTTTCACATTTGTAAAATTCACAACCATAGACAATTATTATAAACTGATTTGTGGTAAAGTGCACAACCATAGACAATTATTACAAACTGATTTGTGGTAAAATTCACAACCATAGACAATTATTATAAACTGATTTGTGGTTTAACTTATTTTTACAAGTAATAATTTGGAAATTTTTCCTGTATTCAGAAAAATCGCACTTTCTAACGTGTTCTCTTTATTTTTTATTAATAATAAATATAAAAATTAACGTCAGTTTTATGATAGGGTTTCCTCTTAATAAGGTTAAGATAAAAGCGTTCATAACATCTTGTCAATTTCCTTTCATTCTTTCATAATTGAAATAAAATTTAATATCTTTTCAAATCCTCGGAAAATTACTTTTTTAATTACACCGCAAAATTTCTACCTAATTAATTTTTAATCAAACTGTTCTTCTTATTACGTAACTTAACTTTTCCGTTGTCATTTCGTGATAATGACCATACAACTTTCAAGTCTTTTTACGTTATAAGAACAAGTTATAATTTCATGATGATGGCACAAAAATACAGGCAAGTCATTTTACTAGAGGTACAAATTTTCCGCTATAAGAAATAATCACATAGAATGGAATTATCATTATTTTAACTTCTGGCATCCTCTTCTTGAAGAGAATTGATTTATTTTTCTTCCTCTAATTGTAACAAGCAATCGGGAAGACCAATTGAGTTTTTACCCTAGATTTATAAAACGGTTAAGCAGCATCATCAATTTTTCTTTTTTCTGTTCACTTATCTTCCTTTCAAATTATAACCGTAATAGCCATTTGCACCGCTGCCACTTAAATTTTAAGTGCCACTTAAACGAAAAATATCGAATCGAACTCATGACAGCAATGTTATTTCTACGTTTGACAATTTGGTTTTGATTCGGTATTGTTCATTTAAGAAAAACTTAAAATTTAAGTGGAAGCGGTGCTAATGGCCATTAGTAATATAATAAGAGCCATTGAATTATTGCGGATTATGGATAGTTGTTGCATGGTAACGGACAAACGATCAAAATTGACATATTTAAATCTTTACAGCGAAAATCGGGTGATTTGGGAGTCAATTATTTCGTCTCAGCGGTCGTTACTACTCAAAAATAGGGAACATGCATGTGAAGTGATTGCGAGTTGCTCTGGTGGCAAAAATCAGCAACTTTTTCGTTATCTTGTCAAATGTGTTTTTTGAAATATACGCATTTCTAGCTAAATTGCAGTAAATCTTCTATTGAGTATATATAGACGTTTCAAATCCATATAGGAGTGACGTCATATCAGATAAATTCTATCCACCACTTACACAAAATAAACTTCTTACATACCTATTTGATTCGTATAAATCTATACGCATATTGTATGTCTGTCATAAAATCTTCATTCATACGAATAATTTGCTTGTTTTTTATGACGTCACTCCTATGGATTTGTAACGTCTATACCTACCAAATAAATTTATTGTTCGAATTATATTTGCTTGAATATTTTTTGACAGATGGTTTAACCAATCATATTGCGTAATGATGACGTCAAATGACGTAATGCAACCAATAGAATTAAAATTGTAAGATGATGTATCTGACAACATAATTATGTAGATTAGATTTTATTTTGTTACGTCAGTTACAAAAAATAAATTAATTTGTCACATGAAACGTTAAAAATGTTTAGCAAAATGAGTCGTTTTGGTAGTATTTTTAACAAGAAAAATATTCTTCCTAAATACCATTCGAGATAATAATTTTTTGAGAGAATTGTTGTCTATTCCACGGCAACTTATTGCAATTTCATTCCACAAAACATCACGAAAAATTCCCCTCAACTTCGTTTCGGGAAATTGTCAGATGATGTTTTGTGTCGTGAAATTGTTAGAAATAAGTTGCCGTGGAAACGACAAAACAATTCTCCAAAAATTATTAACCCTGATTATTCTACGAATGACAAAATAATATACCTAGTTTTAAATGTCAACATTTTCAATATCTTCAAAGGGTAACATACTATGCTTTTATAAAATTTTATCCAACACCTCTTATTAAAAACATTATACTCGTATTATTATTTATTAACTATGACCATTTTAAACAACCAATGTAAAAGATTGCCCACTAGTAGCTTTGATGAAAATTATACCCACTACTGGACAAATTGTTACCTACTTTACTTCGGCCTCGTGAGTTACGATTTCTCTAGTAGGTAATTCCTTACTTTGCCCACTAGTATAGTAAATAGCTATTGTCGCTAAGAAACTAAAGTTACGGGTGTGAAATAATCGCTGACAAACTGTACCTACTACTCCATCAAATTAATGAAGCATTTTGATTGGTTAAAAAGTAAAAATGTCGTGTGACGTGTGTGAGAATAGTCATAGACAAAAAGATTTATTTTATCTTCAACTAATTTTAGAGGGCGTTGGTCGTTAACCTATTTCATGAATCTATTTCGTATTAATTCCATAATTAATTACTCCGAGCTCAACAAAATCACAGCTTCTACAATTAATCACCACGAATAAAAATCCTTTCCTAGAATATAATAAATGATACCTATACTCTTCCCTCTCCCGACTGTATTCCGGGACTCCGTATTCCTGGATCGCGTATTCCGGGAACGATGACGCTTGGATACTGGATAGACGGGAAGGCGTCGTTATATAAAGCTACAAGCTCCGGTCAAAGCTCAAGTTCACACTGACATTTGACAGAGAAAGACCGTGTGTTGTTGAGGTTATGTTATGTTTATGAAGTGATATTGAAATAAGAGGAAATATTTAAAGTGTGGTAAAGAACTTTTATAAAAATGTGTTTATGTTATACAAGTTTTATCAAATGAACTATAGAAATAATATCAGTAGGTAGTACCTAATTATATTTTAATTTGAGTGACAAATTCTTATATTTTTCAAACTCCAGTTACAAAACAAAGTTCCAGACGGCGCAAAAACAGTTGCCCGATGATTTATCATTTAGAAGACAACAAAATTACCGCGATCTATTTTCTTTTCTGCTTCAGTAACTTCAGGTTTTGTAGCTGAAATTCCTGCGTGTCCCTTTGAATTTTCCTTACGACTTAAACGGCGAAATCCTGAATATGTATACTCTGTCAGTCCCAACATTGCCCAGCATACCGCTCTGTAAACAACCCACATCCGAGCATGTTGAGACAAATATGCTCGTCTGTCTTACGACGCCGACGCTAGAGTTCTTGTTACTGACGTCGTTGCATTATATAAAAAAATACTTCGGACGTTTAGGTCTGGGAGAGACAGTTTTTTTAAATGTCAAAAGTACGAGTACGTAATATGTAAGATGGTCATTGAAATTATTGAAAACTATGACTGTCTGTGGCAGCTTGAAATAAATTTGCATAATATGTACAGTCACATTTTTATAATTTATAAAGGAATATGGCATATTAATAATAATCCAACTATATTTAACTTAAAACCTTAGCTTACGAGGCCGAAGATTGAGTGAGATAATTTTCTCGAGTGGATCATTCCTTTTTGCCCACGTGTGAAGTATAACGTTTTATCCAACACCTCTTAATAACTGCTTAAATATTTTAGAAATATTATGTTCTAACCTAAAACATCGTTACTATGGTGGCTGCCAACAAACAAATTTACTCACTAGTGTTAATAATTTTGAGAAAAAGCACTAGTAGGCAATCTTTTACTTTGCACCAGTAATGATGTTTTTATTAAGGGTATCGTCTCCAAGTAGCTCAACACCGCGTTTGTCCTATGTTAATGCATAGAAACGCTCGCTAAAAATACGTAAAAGCAGTCTAGCAATTTCTAAAATACTCACGAAGTTTTATAGATAAATCTAAATTTTAAAAATTTATGTACAGACGAAGAATGCATCTAGGATTATGCCGAGTTACATTATTTAATAAATCTCTTAATAATAAAATAAAGCGTGTAAGAAATTGCTGAAAACACACTTTTTCATTAATTTTTTATATGGATTCCAAAGATTTTTTCAGAATTCTAACTCGGCATAATCCTAGATTAATTCTTTCACAAACATCTAGTACCTGTTTTTCCTTCAAATTTTTAATATGCAATGAGTAAAGCTGAAACTGCTATACCTCTAAACACGCAATATTTTGTTACGGAGACGAGACCCTTAAGAGGTGTTGGATAAAAGTTTATTTTAATTACCATTACCAACCATAAGTACATTTATATTTAGACATACAACTATAATCTATCAAAAGTTAGTGGAGATTTTTGTACAATAATTTAACTGTAATGTGTACTTCATTAGATTCGAATCTGAGTTGTCACTTGTAATAACCACAATCGGTTACTTTATGACAAATAAGTAAACTTTTTAAAAAAAGTTATTAAATACCTAGTATTGAAATATAAACTAATTTCCTTTTTCTCGTTCAAATCTTAAATAAGGTGATACATTCTGATTCTGTAAGCAAACAATATTGTTCAAAGCGACGAGAATAAATAGCCCTGTCCCAAACTTTAAGTAGAAATGATTGCATTATTTCTCGCGGTAAATTTCGTGCTGCTAACTTCAAAACTTTTGTATAAATGCATTCGTAACTTAATGGAAATGAGCAAAATTATTTTTAGTGAACTCTAATTCAAACACGGTAGCAGTAGTTTTTATGAAACAATTTAAACTTTGAACTTCATAGTGTTGCACTGCAGTATTTGAATGAAGTAATATTTTAGCATCATTAATATGTTATTTCCTGTAGCATTACATGTAAACTACTGTACTGTATTGTTTAAAGATTCTAGAACGCAATGCTATTTTTGGTTATACCGGATGTCTGCACACTCATAAAGATATTACGATATTGACAAACATTTGGGAATGACTCGCGGGTTTTATATTTTCTATGAAGTTACAAAATAATTACTATGATTATGTTATAGCAATATAGAAAAATTTACAAACTTTCATAGTTATAGATAAAGTATTTCTAAACAGTAGATAGGTAATGATAATGATAACATTAAAGCTGGATTTATAACACGCACAGCGCATAGAAAATAATTTAGCACAACATAGCACAGCACAGCGCATAGCATTTTCGTTACGGGGGTTTTATAAGCCGCATACAAACACAGATTGCTATACAAAGTAAAAGAAGTCCTTGTCTTACAGTGTTGTCTTATGACGTTATGACAGCTGTTTTGTTGGTTATGCTAGATTTTATTTGGTATTATTTAACTTTGTGATTTTGTTATTATGTTTTAACTATTTTACAAAAATTATTAATATAATGAACAACGAATGCGCGTGCGTATAAGAAGTTAACTAAAACGAACTGTCACGAATGCAACGAATAAACCCGAAGCACAGAACTGCATAGCACAGCGTATAGGAAAATGAACATTGATCAATTCGTGTGCTATGCTAAATTATTTTCTATGCGCTGTGCGTCTTATAAATGGATGTACTAATTTCTATATGACCAATTCGTATGCTATGTTATGCTAAATTATTTTCTATGCGCTGTGCGTGTTATAAATCCAGCTAAAGTATGACTTGCAATATGTGAGACTGCTTCATAATATTTATTTGCTGGTACCTAATGAAAGAGACTCATTACTCACGTCCATACATTATTATTACTTATGAATGAGTTATCATTTTAACGATATGGCGCTTAAATTACAACGAGCAATAAAATTGTTGTCCAAAGTGGTAACAAATTTTATTACTGTCTGAAATGGACAGTCGTTCTGCTTTCATTTTCAGTAACTGTATATTTTATAAGTTAGCATAGTTCCCATGACATCCAAACAAAAACAAAAGCGCATCGCTGTTATCTGTCATGCACTTTCATCCTTCCTTTTTTATTGAACATGCAATTTATCTTTTATATACCATATGTAGCACGCCACCCTTTTCAATAACAGTAAAAGTGTCAAACTAATAAAAACTTTTATCTTTTCCAGGAAAAGACATTCAACTCATCAATCGTCAGCCATCATGCGAAAAAATCGACGGAATATTTTTATAGCAAACGTACTAAAATTTAGAAGAAACCAATTCTTCCGAAGTTAATTCTAGTCTATTGATATTAAAACCAGTGACGTTATCTGCTACATCACAAATTAGAAATTATCTTATCTAGTAACAAACACTTAAATCGCGATAAATTAGTGATCAAACATCACAAATAAGTGAGTCGAGTGATAAACCAGTATTCTTCCTTACTGCACACATAACCTCAAACCTTTTTCTCAGTTTTCCCCAACCATATCTTCCAAACTGTACTCTACCATCTTCTGCTACGAACCAGCAAATTTGCAAGGGAACCTTCAACCATTTCTCTAACCAAATCTTCCTACTCCTTACCGATCTTGGAATCAAGCAAGTTTGCAAGTGTTGGTGTATATTTCTTCTACCGTTGTGTGCTACCAATTAACCTAGAAATCAGCAAGTTCGCGAGTGTACACACCGTCCCAAATCTTGAACCATTTCCCCAATCTTGCAAAATACTCTACCATCTTTTGCTACCAATTCATCTACGGACCAGCAAGTTTGCAAGGGAATCTTCCAACTCCTACCATCTTCAACTACCGATCTTGGAATCAAGCTGTCAATTCATCTAGAAATCAGCAAATCTTGAAGCTTTTCCTTACCAATCTTGCAAAGTACTCTACCATCTTCTGCTACCAATTCATCTACGAACCAGCAAGTTTGCAAGGGTACACCTTCAACCATTTCCCTAACCAAATCTTCCAACTCCTTCTACCATCAAGCAAGTTCGCGAGTGTTGGTCTATATTTCTTCTACCATTGTGTGCTACCAATTAATCTAGAAACCAGCAAGTCCGCGGGTGTACACATAACCCCAAATCTTGAACCATTTCCCTAACCAAATCTTCCAACTCCTACCATCTTCAACTACCGATCTAGGAACCAAGCAAGTTATACTCTATATTTCTTCTACCATTGTGTGCTGCCAGTTAATCTAGAAATCAGCAAATCTTGAAGTATTTCCTTATCAATCTTGCAAAGTGCTCTACCATCTTCTGCTCTCAATTGGTCTTCGCGTGTGTGGTACAATCTTGAAGCATTTCCTTACCAATCTTGCAAAGCATCTTCTGTTATCAATTCATCTACGAACCAGCAAGTGTGCAAGGGTACACGTTACCTCAAACTTTCAACCATTCAAGCAAGTTCGCAAGTGTTGGACTATATTTCTTGTACCGTTGTGTGGTACCAATTAATCTAGAAGTCAGCAAACCTTCCTCACAAATCTTGCAAAGGACTCTACCATCTTCTGGTACCAATTCATCTACGAACCAGCAAGTTTGCAAGGCTACACGTTTCAAAAAATCAGCAAATCTTGAAGCATTTCGTCACCAATCTTGCAAAGTGCTCTGCCATCTTCTGCTCTGAATTGGTGTTCGCGTGTGTGGTACAATCTTGAAGTATTTCCTCACCAATCTCGCAAAGTGCTCTGCCATCTTCTGCTCTGAAGTGGTGTTCGCGTTTGTGGTACAATCTTGAAGTATTTCCTCACCAATCTCGCAAAGTGCTCTCTGCCATCTTCTGCTCTGAATTGGTGTTCTTGTGTGTGTGGTACAATCTTGAAGCATTTAAAGTGCTCTAGCATCTTGTTGTGCTCGGGAGTTGTAGTGTGGTTTGTGACTTGTGTGGTGCGATGTTGGCAGTGCCTGAATGACTGCCGGAGGCAACGGACGCTGTGACGAGGGGTGCGCGGGTCGCGGCGGCGTCATGGCGTTTATGATGAAGAAGAAGAAGTACAAGTTCCACGTGGAGCTCCGGGTGGAGGAACTGCTGGAGGTGCCGTTCGTCTCCGCGGTGCTCTTCGCCAAGGTCAGGCTGCTGGATGGCGGGAGCTTCCAGGATCACAGCTCGAGGTGAGTCGAACTTTCATTACACTAGCGTTCCACGCACTAAAGAAGATTCAGAATCTAGGAAAAGAAGGTTTTCTTCTTGCTAGTGATAATTACGTGGTTTTGAAGCAATCAATAAATTATAAATTCTTCTTTTCCAAGACTCATTGAAGATTCAATTTAGCAATACTACAATTTAACAGATAATTCTTACTAGAAAGAAAAAAATTCTTCTTTTACAGGATTCTGATAGGGTTTCACTTGATTTTCAAGCTACTAGACTTGATTTTTAAGCTACTAGACTTGACCAGACTTGAAATCAAGTAAAGTAATAGAATCCGAAAGTCAAGTCAAGTCGTAAAATTTCAAGTAACTTGAAAATGAAGTAGTAAAATCTCAAGTACTTGATACTTAAAAATCTGACGTGGACACCACATGACTTCCTTGTACGCCTTGTGTGTTCATACTTTTCTTAATAACTAAAATGTAATATAATATTAAAAATTCTTTTAACTTATTATACTAGTATACTCACAAATATATTTTAGTCATTTTATTTAAACTGCAGAAGAAGATATAAAGCATATTTTACTATTGTCACTGTCATGTCATAATCATTTAAATTTTACGTAGTAACAAATGTTAATCGATCATGGACTACAAGATACCGAAATACTATAAATTATAAATATATACTTTAATTATTTTTAAATGATAGCAGATACAAAAATATTTATAAAATACCGATTGTAGGTAATAATCACATAATCTTTCATTTAAAATAAAAAAAATTGTCTAAAATTAAATATTTATCGAAATATTTTTAAAAAGTACTACTTCCGGTTTGTAGACTGAAACCAAAAATAGGAGGTGCACAACTAGATGCTATAACAGTCCTAAATACAAAATTTCAACTTTCTACGTCTAACCGTATTTGAGTTATGCGACACACATACGTCCGTACGTACGTACGTACGTACGTACGTACGTACATACGTACGTACGTACAGACGTCACGTCGAAACTAGTCTTAATGGATTCAGAAAAGGTCAAAACGGATATTTCCGTCAAAATCTGAGAACCGAAATTTTTCGCGATTACAATACTTCCTTACTTCGTACAAGGAAGTAAAAATGCAGCAGTTAAATTATACTAAGAAGGGGAAATATTAGGTAAATCATTCTTCAAAACTGCAATTGCATGTCATAAATTAGATATCAATGTATAACAATAGGCCTGGCGGCAATATAGATTAATATTCACAAAACCAAATCAAAATATGACAATTTATTACTCAAAATAATACCTGCGCAAGAAAATAATAAAAATACAGCGTTGGTGTAGATATAAAATCGTTCTAATTAGCTCGGGAAATACCGCATTTTGTTTTAATTAACTATTTGAATGTCATCGAAAAGAGAGAAAAAATCTCTATCAAATGAGCCTAATGAAAGGGTACATTGCTATTTAAAAAAATCTGACGTGGACACCACATGACTTCCTTGTACGCCTTGTGTGTTCATACTTTTCTTAATAACTAAAATGTAAAATAATATTAAAAATTCTTTTAACTTATTATACTAGTATACTCACAAATATATTTTAGTCATTTTATTTAAACTGCAGAAGAAGATATAAAGCATATTTTACTATTGTCACTGTCATGTCATAATCATTTAAATTTTACGTAGTAACAAATGTTAATCGATCATGGACTACAAGATACCGAAATACTATAAATTATAAATATATACTTTAATTATTTTTAAATGATAGCAGATACAAAAATATTTATGAAATACCGATTGTAGGTAATAATCACATAATCTTTCATTTAAAATAAAAAAAATTGTCTAAAATTAAATATTTATCGAAATATTTTTAAAAAGTACTACTTCCGGTTTGTAGACTGAAACCAAAAATAGGAGGTGCACAACTAGATGCTATAACAGTCCTAAATACAAAATTTCAACTTTCTACGTCTAACCGTATTTGAGTTATGCGACACACATACGTCCGTACGTACGTACGTACGTACGTACGTACGTACGTACGTACATACGTACGTACGTACAGACGTCACGTCGAAACTAGTCATAATGGATTCAGAAAAGGTCAAAACGGATATTTCCGTCAAAATCTGAGAACCGAAATTTTTCGCGATTACAATACTTCCTTACTTCGTACAAGGAAGTAAAAATTAAAGTGTTATTCGGTACTCATTTGTTTTCTACAATACAAAAAATTGAATGCTGTCTTATTATGGAAAAAGGCGGGAATGTAGCTGTATGAGAAAGAGGTAAAACAGTGCCCTACGGTTTGTATAATATTGAATCTAATACTAACGTAAGATCATTGAAATTTTTTTACAACAATATTTAATATTCATTCTACAGTGCGACGCATCGATTTTTCCAAATTTTTTCATTGTTTTTAAAAAATGCCGAATAAAGAGAAAAATACTACTTTTACATGTTTAATTTAGGACATTTTAAATACAAAATCTATTAAAATTCATGCGTCGCACTGTAGGTAACATGTTATACAGTATATAAATAACGCGTTTGATTATTTCTTTTGTCTTATAAATACAATATTATACAAATACGATGCCACTTTTAGAGCGCGTTCGCTATTTCTGCCTTTGTTCGACACACTCAATCTGTATATCTCTCCTTTTTCTCGACGAATTCGTGGACAGCTACATTCCGGCCAACAACTTTTATATAATTTTTTTATATACTATATTCTATACATAGTGGGCACCCTGTATACATTCCGTACAAGAAATTGGTGGCAGCGCTAAAATTAATCGCCTGAATCCATAAACATAATATTGTTGTTGTCTTTAGTTAGTTATTTACGAATTCGCAAGGAAACAATTAAAATAAAACTGATTACAATTTTCCCTGATTATACTCAGTCGCATAAATAACATTATTTCCTGTTTTGTTTTCTTGTTGCACGTGTCGCAAATAAACGATTTTATTTCGTTTATTTTTAAAAGATTCAGAAACATTCTGTACTTTGTTTAGCAATAAAAGACTAAAGCGAATTTCTGCTATCTAAATGTTGTTTACATGCCATAAAATACTTTGAACACACCAACTGAATAGATACAATAACTGAAATATTAACTTTTCACTTCAGCGGGTAACATCGCATCTACAACAAGATATAATTTATATTTTATGACACATAAAACTTAATACTTCTCATGTTTAATCAGATAAATTTATACAAGTCAAAAAACCGTGTTCCACTTAAAATATTTCTCCTTTATTTCTCTTCTGTATAGCACGCGAAAGTACAAATAATGCTTATTTCTTATATGCTAGTAAAATACAGTTTCATGAGATATTTTCTCATGCATTCAAGTGGTAGCTTTCATCATAAAATTTTATCTCAAAGTCAAGATATACATTTCTATAAAACACATGGATCATGGACTCGTTGGAAATAATAAGGTTCATATCAGCACAGGGGCGCACTCAAGGGGGGGCTCGTGGGGCTTGAGCCCTCCCCAGACGACTGGACTTTTTTCAAATTTTTTCATTAAACATTTTAAACATTATGTAAGATTATTTAAGTTCACTGAAGACTAAAAATAATCGCCGTTTTTCTGTTTTTATGATTATCTTAAATTCAAATAGTGCAAATACAATAATATACACTCCGTATCAGATGTATACGAGTATTGGGATATTTTAATAAGAATGCGAACCTTGTGGTGAAATTTTGAACTTAAACAACAGTGCACTTGGGAGTGAAACTAAAAAGATGAAAGATAGAACTGATACATTAAATATGAACTAAAATTAAAATATATGTTATTGGAATTAATATCAACATTTATATACAACTATTATTTAATTATTTAGCATGTATAGAATATTCACGCCTACTTAAATTCAATTTTTCTATATACTGACATATGACTGCTCAGAGACGTTCTTATGAAATTATATCAAGAGAGCTGACGAAAAAACAATGTGTGTGCAGAAGAAAGAGAGTAAAACGTGCAACTGTTTATCTTTAGAAAAATGAAACTTTCATTTTGAAGGTGTTTGACCTTGAACTCTAAAAAAATTTCGCCTGCGGCGCATTTCTTTCTTGTGCCGTACTACAGGTTTCATCAAAAAATTATTCTTAGCCCCCCCCCAAGATGCAATCCTGGGTGCGCCACTGTATCAGCATAATGGAAAATACGACGTGAATCATGTTTGATATCAGTCAAGTTTAAACGAGTTTAAATTAACTTACATTGTTTCAATAATTTAAAAAATAATACACTCATTAGGATCGAATTGCTGATAATGTGATAATAAGTGCAGTTTAAAAATTACATTAGTACACTAGACATTATACAATTTGTTTAATTTTAGATTCACAATCACTAAAATTTACGTTTGTGATATACTTAATTTACAGATTATGTTCATAAACGCAAATTAATCTATGGATAGTAGAAATTAATTATATATACAGGATGATTCACAACTTCATGTATATAGGGTGGGCCAAATACAAGTTTTTTTTTGAAAATGCAATAAAATGAACAAAATTATTATTTTTTTCCATGTATTATGGCTTCATTAGTAAGAGCGAACATTCCCATTTATTATGGAACACAACTTCGTTCAAGTGGCTGCCTCGGCTGGCTTCGCAGTAGCGCATTCTGTCACCCAATTTTCCAAAACCTGGTTGATTGTTTCGGGCTGTAGCTCACGGAATGCTTGGATGATATTGGCCTGAATCGTTTCTGGATTGTTAGCATAACATCGGTCCTTCACGGTTCCCCACAAAAAAGGGATCAAATCGCAGCTCCGAGGCAGCCAATTGACATCGCCAAGACGGATGATAACATGATTTGAGAATTTGGTGCCGAAAAGATCGATTGTGGCATGGCGTGCCATCCTGCATGAACCAGAGGTAGTCCAAATCCATGTCTTCAATTTCAGTAAAAAAAAAAGTCGCATACCATGGCTCTGTAAAAATCTTCTTTTCAACAAACGCACTGTTTGGGCTACACAGCACTCACTTTGGAAATAAGTTTGCAATATTGCCCAACGTTGCTCAAGCCTAAAGCGGCTCATTTCGTACCGCGGAGGTATGATACTTACTTTCCATCAAGATTTCGAGTGGGAAAAAGCTGTCAGTGTCAAAATAACCTATGATTTAAAAAGAAACCACTAGTTGGCCCACCCTATATATTTTATTGATCATGGAACAAAAACTTTTTTTTTAATTCGTAAATTTAAGGGGTTTTCGCAAGAAGCACATTTTTGAAACCACTGGATTTATTGTATAAATAATATCTTATTAACTGAATGGAATAATAGATATTTATACACCAAGTGAGATACATGAATGTTTATTCAAGAGAAGAAAGTTTAGCCCCCGAGCCCGAAGGGCGAGTGGGATAATTTCTTCGAGTGAATAAACATTCGTATCTCATGTGGTTTATACAATATTTTATTCAATTTTGACAAAATTATTTCAAATATATGAATTATAAATTTATTTTGACAAAAAAAAATCAAAGTAGTCGTCAGTTGCAAGTTGTCATTGTTTTTATGCATTTTTGACGAAATGATGACATCAGAGTGATTTAAAAATGTGTTAAGTGAATTAAAAAGTTTTAATTCACTTGTGAATAAACATTTATTTAAAGTTGTTGCTATGGAGTTAATAATAGCAGTTTAAAACGTCAAAATTGAATAAAATATATTTTAATTAATCGTGAAATGGCAAGAACGGTAAATTTATGAATTTCCATTTGAAAACAGTCACCCAAAACTGGGCACTAAAATTGAGAATTTTTTAAAATTAGGTTTTTCAATTTCGTTTCACTGATATGTATGCCATTAAAATATATGCACAAAGTTGTGAATCACCTGCAGTTTATTTATCTACTTTATTAAAAATTAAGTTAATACCTACATTAAAATTTATCACGCTTTTTACCTAACTCGTAAAAAAGTTATAGATTTAATATTTTCCGTTCGTGATCCGTTACCAGCCATAAACTTGTTTGTGGAGATTGGAGTGTACACCACAGGAAGGTTTTAGTGCAGGAAAATTGAAATGAGTACCTGACTGGTTTCGAACCTAAATCCTGTATATTTTAAAACTATTTCTAATATTTTGTGATGTTTTTTTTAAATAATTATGTTACAAAAAAGAATAAAATGTTTAATCGTCATTAATTTCATTCCTTACAATTTTTAATTCACAATTTACAACAGTAAATAATAAGTACAAAGAAGAAAGTAATTTGAGAGGAAACATTTTCTATTTGTTAGAAATTATTAAAAGAGTGAATGCACTTTCAATTCAGTATAATAATTTCAAGCCATTAATGAGTTAAACTGTTGAGAAATCAAATCTAAAATAGATTAGATAATTATATATTTTATAACAGCTTTCCTAGAGCTTATGACACAAAGTTCAATAGAAAAATGAATGATAAAAAATAGTAATTAAATTTTTTAAAGATAATGTAGATAACATCATTGATAAATTTTTGAGGCAGGTGTTATTTATACATTTTGCCAAGAATATAAATAAATTTTGATTTCGAGATAGTTCCATTCTAATTCATTTAAAATTACAGTTCATTTTAATGATATTCCGTTCATTTATCGTTGTTATAAATAGGTATTTGTTATAATTCTACATAAATATATAATCATGTTAAATAGAACTGACAAATTCCTATTAAATTCATATCCATAAATTATTATCAAAAACAATAAATAAATCCGTATAGGTAAATTTGAGATCGTAAATATGTTCCATTGATAAATGTGTGTAATGTGTAAATAATATGGTTTTACAGTTGTTTATTATTGTTTAATAAATATAAGTTAATTGTGCAGATCGAGGAAAAAACTAAAAAGTAATTTCATGGCTTAAAAATATAACATGTTTTGTTTTAAATTACAAAAAACATATTTACTACCTACCTAATTTTAATGTAGGTAATTATTCGCATATTACAAATAATACTTTCTAATATTTAATTTTTATTTTAATGCATTTTTAACGAGGATTTAATGAAGCATGCATAAAAAATTACACCACAGGACAAAATAACAACAATCTATTGAAATCTAAAAATTTTTTGTATTGCATGTAACTTCGTTATAATAAATTATTATTATCTACACGAATAGATATAAACAATTATATTTATTGGAAACCTTTAAAATTAAAATATATAACTCTACACGCCTTACACACCAAATATTGAGTAAGACATAATAGATAAGATGATATGCAGCGTGTTTCATAACTTGCGGATAAAATATAAATGGTAGATTAAAATTCTCATATATAATACCACTAGTGTTCCAAGTTATGTCGACAATTTTTGTTGCTGTATCACGAATGGTTATTACGCTTGATTGAAAATTACACGAGTGCGTAGCACGAGTGCTATTTTCTTAAGCGTAATAATCATGAGTGATGCAGCCACAAAAATTGTCTACATAACTTGGAACACGAATGGTATTCGGAGGACAATTCACCGAATAAAAATGTATTTTTTCTTTATGAAAATGATTTATAAATAGCTTCACTTCCATTACAACAGTTATAACAATAGGATTTTGATTAATAAAGATATATTCAATTGTTTAAAATTGTCGATTGGATCACTAGTGAAAATTATCGAAAAGTTATGTCGCTGCGAGCACTAGTGATAAATTGTCGAAAAAATTCGTTTCAATTGGTGGAAAATTTATAAAACCTCAAAATTGATTGGTCCATTTTTGACAGATGACACATGAGTTGAATTGTCATATATAATACCACTAGTGTTCCAAGTTATGTCGACAATTTTTGTTGCTGTATCACGAATGGTTATTACGCTTGATTGAAAATTGCACGAGTGCGTAGCACGAGTGCTATTTTCTTAAGCGTAATAATCATGAGTGATGCAGCCACAAAAATTGTCTACATAACTTGGAACACGAATGGTATTCAGAGGACAATTCACCGAATAAAAATGTATTCTTTCTTTATGAAAATGATTTATAAATAGCTTCACTTCCATTACAACAGTTATAACAATAGGATTTTGATTAATAAAGATATATTAAATTGTTTAAAATTGTCGATTGGATCACTAGTGAAAATTGTCGAAAAATTATGTCGCTTCGAGCACTAGTGATAAATTGTCGAAAAAATTCGTTTCAATTGGTGGAAAATTTATAAATCCTCAAAATTGATTGGTCCATTTTTGACAGATGACACATGAGTTGAATTGTCCAAATAAATTGCACTATAAATGGCGTACATATACATTTTTAGTGCCGCTGGATTCATAAACTTACCGAAATTTAGTTACCTAATTTGTTTGTTTATAGAATAAGTGATAAGTGAATGCTTCTTACTGTAAGGTTCATTTAATTAGATCATTTTAAAATTCTAATTGAAACAGTGGATCTTAACTTAGCATTTAGATTGCAATTTGTTTTGCGAATTTTAAAATGGTATATTGTACTAATACAAGTGTGGAAAGGGCTTCATTGAAAAACTAGTATGACAGTTGGAGCACGAGCGATAGTGAGTTCTCTTATCATACGAGTTTTTCAATGATCCTTTCGCAACTTACTATTTTTTCAACAAAGGGCCGGTTGTCCAATCTCAGCTTAAACTACGTTTATGTTAAGGAGGTTCCCTACACATGCAGTGGCGTACTCAGATATCAGCCTTTAATTAATAAATATATTTTTATTAATGTAAAACAAAATTCGGTCAACGGGTGTTAGTTGATATTGCAATTCGTTCAGTTGCGGTGATATATTTTTACAATAATTTCTAATTCACTAATCAAAAAATTCTTGAAGATTTTTTTACAACATTAACAATATTGTTACAACTACGTGGTCAATCTTCTTCAAATTTTGGGAAATTGATATCCATGTTTGCATACGTTTATATACCAAAAATTAAGTAAATAGAACATTTCTAACATCTTTTTATTTAATTAATTAATGGAAAGCCATAAGAGCCCATGTAAAATATTAAAATTTAACAATTAATTTCTTTCAAACTACGTGGTCAAAAATTTCCAAAAAATTCAGGTATCATTTTTATTAATTCAAAGTTTGGTTGCATTAGAACATTTTTTAAAATGTCTAGGGAACCTCCTTAAAACCATGGTTACGAACTTTTCCTGTTGTATTATGACATCTCATTGGTTAACTGTTTTATTTTAACGCTGGAGATTGGATTAGACAACTCAGTTTAACTAAGCTTGAGTTTATGTTTGAGCTGACACTAAACTTGAATTGTACAACTGGGCCTTAATGTTTCAAAAACCTACTTTCACCATCAATTTTAATATTAATATGTCATGTATCTACAATTTAATATTTATCCTGAAGTTGTGAAACATCCTGTATATGTATGTATTTTATGTAATTTTATTTTCTCGACTTACGTGGCAGATTAAATTACCAGACAGTTTACCAGAAGATTTAAATGGCATTCCACAAGTTAAGAAAACATACAGGTGGTTTATCAATATTTAATGAACGTGAGAATAAATATCTGTGTAAACACATCTTTAACGTTATCTTATCATCTTGTCCATGAAATAATCTCAAACAATATCTCTATTCGTCCATTCTGAGTATCATTTAGCCGCTGGTCCAGTTCAAGGGCACGTAACTGGGGACCAGCGGAAGTACGACATAACCTATACACACACATGCACACACACACACATACATACATGTAGGAGGAAGAGCATGGTGCAACAGAGCACGGAAAAGGAAAGAGAGAGATAGGGCATGCGGATCTGCACAACCACGAGAGGATATGGCGCAGGGACGGAGATGCTGTGCCCCAAAAGGGGCACTAAAATCAGTCCATTTTACATTGAGCAATATTGCAGATGCAACTGCAACTTTTGACAAGTTGCTTCAATATTGCATGAGTGTAATACATTCAACAGGCAGAAGCAATCTTGATGCAACGGTTGCATGGAATAGAATTTTTGTAAAAGGCTTGCAGGCAATTCACAGTTATTTCTAGTTATTTTTAGTTCGTTATGATGCTACCAACTGAACATAAACGCCAAAAAGATTAATTTGTGTTTGAAAGTTAGTGCGTTAGTGGTATCCTTATTTTCCAACAATATACAATACAACAAATCCAAGAGGTTAAGTTGACATAATATAGTAACAAAATATTGGTAAATTTATTAATAAATTTATACATTAAATAAGTTATTGCATGTTGCTGATGTTGCTCAGTGTAAAATGAAAAAAATGTCTTCTGCAATTTTCTTGTTCGACTCTGGCTTGAAGATTGTAGTTAGTTAACCGTGGGCTTAAGGATGGATGTTATTCTGTGTACTTTAAAGTTGAACTATAGGCGTTTCTATGGTACGGTTCATAATGACATAAAATCCTTGATTCTACTTTACAGAATACGGAATAAGTAACCGGTTATTCTATTATAAACCCAGCGTTAACCCTTGTAAGAGAAACGAGATGCTATAGGTAGTAATATTTTTTTAAATGTCTCACTTTAGTTGCATTATGACTGAGACAATATTATTTGCTAATAACATAATCTATTGAGTTAAGTGTTTTTTATTTGAGCGATAAGATTTTAACAGCAGATTAAAATACAATTTGCAAACAAAATAACTGATTATGAGCATCAAATAAATCAAATGGTCATAAACTTAAACCGTTATACTTGTTCTCAGGAAACTCATTTTATAAATTATAATCTTACTCACGCCTAGCAAATTACAAGTTTAATTTAATTTTAGTTCTGGAATTTTATTCGTTATCGAATACATACAAACAAATATGATTATATTTTTTATCTGAAAATGTGCTGCAGAAAAACATTAATTTAAATAAATTTAAAAATAATTATTATTTATTCAGAACATATTCCTCGATTTTCAACTCATTGTAAAATACAGTATTTACCAACGCATGATAATACATTTTTTACCAAAGCATGATAATACATTTTTTAACATCATGGTTCCTCCCAGATTCTTCAAATGTAGACTAATGCCTTGTTCTATGCTTTTGAATCCTGAAAAAATCACAGTTTTGAATCTATCAATGCATTCGAAATTCTTCTTTTCCAAGACTCATTGAAGATTTATTTTAGCGACGCCGGAATTTGGCAGGTAATTCTCACCAGAATTATTTTTCTCAAAATTCAGAAACATAAAGAATTCTCAAAGAACCCTTGTAAAGCCACGTATGAGAAGTTGACCCACCCATACTAGCCTACCCTGTTAAAATCTATCGCAATCGTTAGTTTTACGTTAGTTGAGTTTAGTTTTGTAGAAAATTGCGTTAGTTTTGAATGTTTATACGTATTTTTTTAAAATAATATTTGGGTGGGCTAACTTCACAACAGCCCAACCCTTAATTCGAAAGTGCGAGGAAAACACATTAATACCTTTTAATTGATTAGTTGATGTTAGTTGTTCTACATATTACGTTTGTTTTGTTATTCTAAGCTGTCAAATATGAGCCGAGTGGGTGGGCCAAAATCACGGTTCCCCAGCCCATTGCAGAATTTCACGCGTAGATTTTACATACGTTGTCACCGTGGTTAGTTGAGAATAGTTTTGACGAAAAATACGTTAGTTGTGCCATAATTTGCCCGCCTTAACCAAAATAACCATTTTCGCTAACCGTCCGGACTTGATGCTACTATATATCATTGTTTTCTGTAAAAATAGGAGGCCATTCAGGAATTGTTTATGATTATTATAGCAATTGTACAAAAAGTAAATCATTTTTTAAACTAATACAAGAAATTATTGTTGTCATGGTAGAAACAAATATGTGGTTATGTATGGATGAATTTTTGCGCACTTTATTTGTCATTATAATTTTATTATTATAATCTCAATTTCTACACCAACATTATATTATAATAATTTGCATAATACATTTGTACGTCTTAAAGAAGAACTGATAAGATTTTTGTAAAATTCTGTTACCGGAAATAATACTTTACTTGAATACTTGTTGCAAAAATCTTTTTAAAAAAATCTGATCTCAAAATGACAATTTAGCCAATTTTTAATTTAAATATCAAACTGGAATGTGACAGAAAAGTTATCCATTAATTAATTATTATAGTTAGGTTCCTCAAGCTAATTGTAAAAAATTTCCGCTAAATTTTTATATAATCCTTGTTACTATTTTATAATCAATTCTTCTAATTGGATGTTATTTGTGTCATGCGATTTTTATTTTATTAATTCAATATTTTATTTTTAGGAACTAATTTAATTGTTTTCGGATAATTACATAGTTTTAGAGTTTTAAGACTATCTCTCAATTTGATTTGCTAATACCAAATTTTTTTCTTGTTTTCAACAAATATACCTAAATATAAATTGTAAAATTGCAATAATTTATTTTAATAAATTGCGTCTTTGTTTTTATTCAGTACCGTTTGGCTTACTGCATGCACACTGAAAAAGAAAAGGTAAATTAGATTTTGGTAAATACGTCCAACTATTGCATTCTTTAAGAATTCCTCACTTTGAAAACTATTATACCATATTATTTGTCAATCATAAACTAAATTTTAAAAAATCTGGTAAATGTCCAACACTGCTGTTGGTTGTTGCCGGTTGTTGCCTTCTATTTTATTTCCAATTTTATATTGTAAAATTACAGCAATCAATGACATAATAGCATCAAGTCCGTACGGTTAGCGAAAATGGTTATTTTGGTTAAGGCGGGCAAATTATGGCACAACTAACGTATTTTTCGTCAAAACTATTCTCAACTAACCACGGTGACAACGTATGTAAAATCTACGCGTGAAATTCTGCAATGGGCTGGAGAACCGTGATCTTGGCCCACCCACTCGGCTCAAATTTGACAGCTTAGAATAACAAAACAAACGTAATATGTAGCACAACTAACATCAACTAATCAATTAAAAGGTATTAATGTGTTTTCCTCGCACTTTCGAATTAAGGGTTGGGCTGTTGTGAAGTTAGCCCACCCAAATATTATTTTTTTAAAATACGTATAAACATTCAAAACTAACGCAATTTTCTACAAAACTAAACTCAACTAACGTAAAACTAACGATTGCGATAGATTTTAACAGGGTGGGCTAGTATGGGTGGGTCAACTTCTCATACGTTGTAAAGCCTTCTCCAAACTATAGAAGCTTATCAAAATAAGCAAAACTCATGTTTCACTCCATAAATAAATAAGATATATTATTAGCTTAAAAAGTATTAAGTTCTTCTATTGTATAATAACAATAACAACTGTTTTTTCTGCCCCTTGAAAATTATCTGCCGCCGCCACTGGTCACATGTTGTGACCCATGCCGTATTGTATATGTTTACTCAAACATGCCCCTGTGGACATTGTTACGTGTTATATACGATCCTGAACAAGGGTTGCGACTTTACACTACCACTGGTACTACACATTGGGAGTGTTCTATAAATGAAATTTGTCGCTTCGTTGCGGAAATAAATGAATAAATTGTGCTACTGAACTATTTTCTTACATATTTCAACACTGCAGGTGCAGCTTTATTTATTTAGAAGGGAAGTAAACATTTATAGCTAGAATAAGAAAGACTGAATGTGATTTTTATTTACTACATGAAATTTTATTATTATAGCTGCAACAAAAAACAAAAATACGACTATTGAATAATATATTCATCATGTAGGTAACTGTAGTAGAATAATCCTTCCATAATTCAACACTATTGCATTATGAGTCCATTATTCAACTCTACTGTCACTGTAATCCTATCAAAATGTGAGGTTATATTAACATATTTTAATGTTTTATTTGAATAATAGTAGATAAAATGTCGTATTTGACTCGCACAATGGCTTAATAATTAACTCATAATTATTATACACTCGCCTTCAGCTTGTACATGAGTAAATGCCACACCACCGAAAACCACAGCGTATAAAAACCATACCGCCTAATAACCACACGTCCGAAAAACCACTGCGTATAAAAGTTCCCCCACCACAATGTCCAGCTACCCATATACCAATTTTCACACTTCGATTTGCACATTTGTACCCAAACTAATCAATACTAACAAAACCCTAATTGAGTCCAACAGAACTTCGTTTTTTTTAAATAAACTAATCAATACTAACAAAACCCTAATTGAGTCCAACAGAACTTCGTTTTTTTTTAAATAAACTAATCAATACTAACAAAACCCTAATTGAGTCCAACAGAACTTAAGTTAAGTAAGAAGTTAAGTAGGAGTATATTATACGCTGTGGACATTGTGGTTTTTCGGACGTGTGGTTATTAGGAGGATGGTTTTTATACGCTGTGGTTTTCGGCGGTGTGGAACACTTCGCTAAAAATGAGATTTTTATCACTATGAACTGCTATGAACTTTATTTTATTTATTTTGTACTTAATGTTAAAAATTGGTTTTATACGTTCATTTTCAGTAGATAAAGTATTACTTTAACATCGAGGGTAGATAAAATAAAATTTGAGTAGATAAAGTAAAATTTGAGTAGATAAAGTAAAATTTGAGTAGATAAAGTAAAATTTGAGTAGATAAAGTAAAATTTGAGTAGATAAAGTAAAATTTGAGTAGATAAAGTAAAATTTGAGTAGATAAAATAAAATTTAAGTAAAATAAGAATATTTTTACACAAATTAACATTAAGTACAAAATAAAATAATATATTGTACACGACGATAAAGAGTCTTTATCGACACGTGAAAGATAGCCCACTCGTTCCTTCGTCACTCGTGAACTAACATCTTTCACTTTTCGATAAATGATCTCTTTATCGTCTTGTATAATAAATTACTATTATTGAGGTCTAAAACAATGGTAAAATACAAATTTTAATTAAAAAAAAATGTATATCTTTTTTACTAAATTGAGAAAGAACATTTGCTGTAACGTCACTATTTGTATAGGAGACTTGGCAGCATTCTACGGCCATCACATATTATTCAACTAAATTTCCAAAAATTTTGTGAAAATAAAAATACGGGTCCTAAGTTTTTATCTCTTCTTCAAAAATATGTAATAAAAAAAATCATGCAAGTAGCCCATTAATTGAATTTGATTGCAAAATGGTAGGTATGCCTACATAATTCTGAGAGAAGAAATTTAGCGTTCCATGAATCAAAAAGTAAAATCATTCAAGGAATTAAACATCAACATCATTATAAAATGCAATTAACGTTTAATTAACCTTCTTCGAATTGTACAAGTAACAAATGAATCACATACAAGAAAAGTGTAATTAAAAATTATAAATAATTGAACATAAATTTACGGTTAGACATTATTGTCAGACTTTCATTCAAACATTGAAAGAGAAATTTATTAAGTTTTAATTGCGTTTTGATGTAAAAGTTTTAACCATAAAATATATTGTTGCTAAACAGCAAATATCTGTGTACAAATTCTAAGAATTTTGTTAAAATATGTCAGAGCGGAATTTCGTAGAAATATTTTGTTTAGGTAAAGCATGGTACGTAGCGACATAATAATAACGTTATATTCTCTACAAAAACTTTTAAATTCAACTTACAAACATACACTTTCTGACAAAAATTTTTTTTGGTTTTGTAACAAATATGCTACAGCTCAGCTAATTAGTTTTGTAGGTAAAACAAATAATTAAAATATGCAATGGGTAATGTTAAGTTTCGTGTGCCAAACTTAAGAGGCCCGTCTACTACCTAAAATCTAGCATAAAATGTACTAACGTAGCGAGTGTTTTGTGGCCAGTAAAAGAATGATAAAATAGTATTTTAACAAGAATTTAATAGAGAAATAATTAATCTACAAATGTGCCTTTTTAAAATTTTTATTAAAAAATTCTACATGAATATAAAAATTCGGAAAAATTCAAAAAAATAAATCCAATTTTATGCAAACTTTACACGGTTATATCTCATGATAGAAATTAATTTTTTAAATTTTAAAAAGGCACATCTGTAAATCCATTCTTTCTCTATTAAATGTTTATAAAAACATTATCCTGAAGTCAATAATAATCTAGTAGTTTACTCGCAACGAAAACACTTTTACAGTATTTTACAACTTCAAATTGACATTGCATTGCTAGGATGCGGCAAAGTACGAGTTTCGGGCTGGTTTCAGGCAGCCCTAGTAGTGGGGAAAAGAGTGGAATGGAAAAAATTCTAGGAATTCGGTAAAAACGTAGACGAGTCGCTTAAGGGGCTATACTTCTTGAGTGCAATAAGAAGCAGAATTCACGATTCTGGATATATTGCTCAAAATAAAAATCTGAAATTTTACATTAGTAACGACAAATTGAAAAATTCAAACTATATATTGTTCCGACAACAATTAGAGATAAAAAGAAATTAAACACTAGAATTTCGTGAGGATCTCATGAATGAACTATAAAAGTTATCATTGAATTTAAAGATAATATGAGTAGAACATAGATGTAAAAAGGGCGGAAATACAATAAAACTATAATTTTATCAACATAATTGCCATAAATTATATCTAAACTTGTACAATTTTCGTCGAATTTCGCATAATTATTAAAGCCAAACTAATTACATTAATTAAAGATTTTGAAGATTCCGCACTTTTAGTATTCTTCCTTAATCTATATACAAAAATTCAACATCATACGTATAACAGTATTAGATTGAGATCCTCACAAAAATTACTCGTTTTTCAATGCGTATTATTGCCATGCAATAGGCTCTTAAGAAAAAGTTGTAAGTATTTAGTTCAAGATTTTGTTTTCTGTAAAGTAAATTTTATTGTTATTGTGATTTTGCAAGTTTGATTAGCTTTTCTGGCACAAGGCAACACAATTGAGGGTAGATTTTCCTTTTTCGATAAGCTACAGATAAATAAATAACCTCATTTAAAAATAAAATTAGATTTGACCTTTAAAAATGTGTATATATTATAATAATAATTACTCTAACTCTCCTAATATTTAGTTTAAACATTCTTTTGCATACATGTCGAATATAAATAATAACAGCTTATGAACTTTGTTTACAATATGTTAAATATGTTTCAACAAGTGAAATGAATAAATAAACATAACGTGACAGAATGTGCACAAAAATATAAAAGAAACATGAGAATATTTTATTTCGTTTTTGCTCTAAATTACATAATTAGCCCGAAATAATTACTGGGCCTTCAAGTAACCTTCGCATGCTTATGCAAACATTCAAAATTTAATTTTGACAGTAAAAGCATCAATTACTGTCATGCAGGTTGGTGCATATGTTTTACCAGAACATGTGGAACTTCTTGATGAAAAGGAATTTAAAATAACTTAACATTGCTTCTATACAATAGAGGAATACCTGAATTTTACTCATGAAATATAATTTTTATTGTAACATGTTCTATTGTATTTTTAATTTGTTTGTTCTGAACATGACGTACCTACTATAAACATTTCAATGTAATTTGTAATATAGTCAATATAAAACTAAACTAAACTATTCAACATTTAGTACTGCACAAACACAGATCCAAATAAAAATATTTTGAATATTTTTGTTAATCGCAGATTAAATTAAACGTACGTTGGTCTTTATTAATTTTGTATTTCGATTTAATCTTTGAAGGGTATGAAAAATTGAACCAAATTTATATAAGAACTGAACTTAATAAACTACTCTTATTAGTTATTAAATATGTAAAAATCTTCATTTTGTATACCTTTTTAATTATTTATAAATTAAAACATGCGTTATATCTTTTATTTTGTTTAATAATTTAGAGAAGCTTCTTTAAGCTAAAGCCTCATTTACATAAGCGATTAGAAAGAAGGTATACATTTATATTTAAGTTAAGAAACACAGCATTCATATGAATTTGAAATAGCTTTAGTAAGTGGTAAACATAAACTTAAAGTTTGGAGGATTCAAACTTTAGTGTTAGAAACAAAGTGAAAGTGCGGATATACTCGTATACAGGGTGTTTATATACCTCTCCATGCAACTTTAATAGGTTATATAATTTGATATAGGTACTGATTACAGAAAAGAAAGATTTTTTTCAAAATTCGCAAAAATAAAGGTAATGAAAATTTTTGTGCCACTGGTTTGCAAGTCAATTTAACTGTTTATTTATTAATTATTATATAAAAGTGACTATTTGTAGATAGTCTGATACTATTTATAATTTTATTTTATAAATAATATAATAAATATACAGTTAAATGGACGTTCAAACCAATGGAACTAATATTTTCACTAGGTACCCTTATTTTTGCGAATTTTGAAAAAATCTTTCTTTTCTGTAATCAGTGTATCAAATTATATAACTTATTAAAGTTGCATGCAGAGATATAGAAACACCCTGTATGGTGTAGAGCTACATGAATTTAAACATTCTTAAACGTAAACATTAAAAATGTAAACCTTAAAACTAAATACTTATGGGAAATACCGATTTATATAATAATTCTAAAGAACCTTTTTCAAATTTGGAATTTTTTTACATTTTTTAAATGTTTTATTTGTTTTGTTATAATAAGAAAAGATTTTATCATAACAGCAGGTTAAAGATTTCTGCTAATTGTATTTAATTTTTAGTATAAATGTCAACATAACATCAAAAGCCTTTCTGACTTTGATTGTTTTACAGTGCCATAATACGTAGATAAAATTTTACGATCTCCGTTACCTCGTTCAGTCATTCCAACGATCTTAAATTAAAAATACGTCAATATGATCTTCTCTTACGTCACTGAATTCCTTTATAATCACTCGCCGCCAGCAAATTATTAATCTAAATCCGCTGCTATAAACGAAGAAAGAAGTTATTTTTAAAGGCAGCCTCATTAAAGGATGCAATCTTGAATCGCGATGCTTAAGTCTGGTTTACTTTTGTTAATTTTAAATTTAAATATCTAATGGTGAATTTGCATTCATTTGCATGTTCTCAACAATTAATAGCATTAAAAATGTAGTTGGTTAATGGTGAGCATTTATATTCAAATTGGGAGATAGCTGAGATCTAGAAAGTGCACTAAAGTTAAAGTTATTACTTTGGACTGGACCTTTGGTATACTCAAACATGCCATGTTGAAAATATAAATTCAAAAATTGCCATATATAAAAATTGTTAATGCGCTACGCTTGTCACGATAGTAGCATCAGAATTTCATCAATTCTGGCTTTATTGTCAAAATAAAAATCTGAAATTTAACATGAGTAATGACGAAACATTATTTAATCGAAAAAATCATACAATACATTAATGCGACAACAATTAGAGAAAATAAGAGTTAATTTTAGCATTTTAATATTCAAGATTCTTACTTTATTAATACATACAATTGAATTTTGTTTGATATATCCGATTCCCTACGATGTTTTGAAGAAGTTAAAAAAAAACTTCAAACAATGAGTTAAAAAATATTTTAAAATTGATGAAATTGATTGATTTCATCGGTTTTCACTAATTAATTCCCAGCAGACTATTAGGTATTTCAAGAAAGTCGTCATGTGGCACCCTAGGGACAGTCTTTATAAACTTACATTTCAAATATAAGTTCATAGATTTCAAAAACAAAGTCTCAATCTTGAATACTGTAGCATCCTATTTTGCTCTGAATTTCATAGCAAGTGTATAGCCTTAAGGGTACTCATTTATGTACAGACTGCACAGCAGGAATTTTTGTGCAAATAAACAGGAATGTGTACCTGAACTGAATTCAAACCTGAGTTATTAGAACCACAGTCAATCACATATCGCGCTAGACTAGAAAACAATTAACTGTTACCTACTTGGAGATTTTTTTTTTAAATACTGCACATCGAAATACCATCCCAAGTAAACAAATATAAATGCGCATTTAAATTTTTCGCTACCCTATAAATTCCCAGCCAATTCGCAAACATTTCGAACATAAATTCCAATATCAAACTCCAGCCCAAACCGCATTGGAAATCATTCTCCTACTGAAACAATTCAGGATCGAATCCCAAGTCTCTCACAACTTGTTCCGTTCATGGTCCATAGACGGCGCAAGTGAGGCAAGACACAGGGCAGAGAGAAGAAAGTTACGGTTATGTAGAAGAAGTAAAGCAGTGTTGCTGGGTTGTGTATGTCTGTGTGTGTGACACTTTCACGTGTGTGATCACCTTGCCAACGGCCTTGCTGACGCTGCAGTTGCTGATTACGAGATGTCTACGTGTGAGGCGTGCGTCATTTAGTCTACAGGATTTTTAACACGAGTGCAATCAGCTTTATGGTGGGATTCTGTGCAACTCTATTAGTTTTATAAATTTGTAAATCTTTAAATATTGAACAAAATCACATCAAAATATTATATTTCACCACAATATGTGGCATGATATTCTTAACATTGTACTAAGCTGTTAGCTGTTAGCAAATCTTAAACTTGATCAAAGTTGAACGTCAACATTTAACAATGTTAGTTTATAGTTTGATTCCAGAGTTTATTTAGTTGCTAATCTTATTAGAAGAAGTTGTAACAAGCACGTGTTTCTGAGCTAAAATCAATTAATGTGTTGACCAGTAACCAAATGACTATGGCTATTATGTTTGAAACGACGATAAATCTTACGACCCGCAAATTAACTCCAACTTTGGGTTGAAGTTCGGTAGTTTAACAAACTATTAATCGTCTGTTATAACTGAAATCTAGAGTTGACATTAGTTACGGACTTAAATGGACTAATTAATATTCGAGATTTTAAGCGGCTCGTCTACGTTTTTGCCGAATTCCTAGAATACTCTAGATTTTAATTTTTTTCCATTTCACTCCTTTCCCCAGTATTACGGCTGTCTGAAACCAGCCCGAAACTCGAACTTTGCCGCATCGTAGCTATGCAATGTCATTTTGAAGTTGAAAAATACTGTAAAAGTGTTTTTACTGCGAGTAAACTGTCAGATTGTTATTGACTTCAGATAATGTTTTTATAAACATTTAATAGAGAAAGAATGGATCTACAAATGTGCCTTTTTAAAATTAATTTCTATCATGAGATATAACCGTGTAACGTTTGCATAAAATAAGATTTTTTTTTGAATTTTTCGGAATTTTTATGTTCATGTACAATTTTTTAATCAAAATTTTAAAAAGGCACATCTGTAGATTCATTCTTTCTCTATTAAATCCTTATTGAAATACAATTTTACCATTCTTGTACTGGCCATAAAACACTCGCTACGTTAGTATATTTTATGCTGGACTTTAGGTAGTAAATTAGTAGTATACGGGCCTCTTAAGATTTCAAGTTTATCTTAAAAAATAAAAAGTATATTTCAAAAACGCAGTCGCAAATTTATTTATAAAGTTTCACATAAAGTTTTTAGCCCAAAGGTTAATTAATACAATTTTTATAGCTCCACTAGAAAAAACCTCGCAAAATTAATATATATTTTTAATATGCAGATAAACTCTTATAAGTTTCGCAAGGCTTTTATTCTTTTCTTTAATCATACATCTTTCATCTTTTATTTTCACAGAATTTGAACTTCATCTGCAGAATATTTCATTTCTCTCTTGCCAGACGTATAATTGAATTTCTAGTTTGTAACATTACTCACATATTCATGGAAAATTCAAACAGAAAAACTTTTGTTATTCAAGTTATTCCATTTTACTTTGGCTTGAAACGTGTAGGTAGCCGTGAAGAAAAATGGAAAACATTTTGTGATGTTTCTAATAATATCACGTAAAATATCATTGAACTTATTTATTATAATTAAACAACCAAAATAAATATTATTGTTTTCTTGTGTAGTTATTAAAATCGGCGGATTCCAAGAAAAGAATAATTGCAATCTTAATTATTTTTTATAAGTATACTTGGAATGTGCAGTGCTTGACAAATTTTATTGCACATAATTTAAAATGTTAATTAGTTATAACACTCTTATTATCAATTATATAACATCACGCCTTTTGTGGACTGCGAGTCATCCCGATATAAATATTTTATTATTTTACCGTGTGGCGATATTTTTGTGTCATTAAACTGAAATATATACCAGAAACCAGATTAGATTTGAATCTGAGTACGTGGGACTCAAGAAGGGTGTTAGGTTTCATTATTTAGTCGTCTACCTATTTTTCGAATTCCTAAAATACTCAGGATATTACTTTTTTTCACTCTGTTTCTCACTACTACGGACTACGGCTGCCCGAACCCAGTCCGAAACTCGTACTTTGCCGCATCCTAGCAATGCAATGTCATTTAGAAGTTCAAAAATACTGTAAACATGACTCCAGTATTCCCATAATAACTTCTATATTTTTAAAGAAATTAAGTAAAACAAAAATTATTAAAAAAATGAAGGTTACCTGCAGGCTTCTTGCTTTTTAAATTTTTCTTTCCATTTATAATGACCGAAAAAAATCAAATCGTATCAAATAATGCCAAAAATGTCATTTTTAATTATTTTTACTTCAAATTCCTAGGCCAAAGACAAAAAAAAACTAGAGGCATTAAGACATCCTTTGTTAATACACCATATGTAATAACATCATATTATATTTCAATTATAATTAAAGTAAACGTGGGAGGCGTACACCTCTGTAACGCTGTAAAATTTTAGGGTAGACACCTTAAATCAGCGGATTTTTACGTCCATCTGTGTATTTCTTCGCAGATCAGCCCTGATCAGCGTTTTATTCTTACCCATATTGTGCCAAAGTTGAACTTTAAATCAAAAATCATAGATAAAACTCCGTAATTTTTCAATTTTTTTCAATCCGGTCAAACCCTGCAACCAAAATTAATTAACCACGAAACAATCCTTAATCCAGTCACCAGTCCACAAATCATCCCTCTCTAATGACTATCGCCGTCTCCGTTCGAAAAATCTTATCTCCCCCGCAGACAAATTGATCTATTCCCCGGTGTTCTAGTTTGATTTACGTTGTCTCCTCCTGAGCCCTGCCCTGGTGACCTACATATCACGCCCGGATTGTACAGACACCGCCCCCGCCCCCTCTGATACGAATACTATCCAGTCAGCTATGAATGAATGACTAAAGATTGACGTAGACAACGGAAATGAGGATTATCTACTGTGTGGATTGATACACTGGGAATTATTTGATTTAGAGTGTGGTTTGTGGTTTGAGAACATTATTTGATTATTAGCTTCGTGGTTGAATGGATTAATGAATTAGTTATTTGTGGAATATGCGGATTGATCTTTGTTTACCCTTAAGAGGCTCGTCTACCATTTTTTCGAATTCCTAGACTACTCTCGGTATTACTTTTTTTTCTATTTCACTTTCTTCCCCACTACTACAGCTGCCCGAAACCAGCCCGAAACTCGTACTTTCCCGCATCCTAGCTATGCAATGTCATTTTGAAGTTGAAAATTACTGTAAACATGGCTCCAGATTCCCATAATAACTTGTGTATTTTTTAAAGAAATTAAGTAAAACAAAAATTTTTCGAAAAAGGAAACTTTTAGGTGCATGCTTCTTGTTTTTTAAATTTTTCTTGCCATTTATAGTGACCGAGGAAAATATTATCAAATAATGACAAAAAACCGCAAAAAACGTCATTTTAAATTTGTTTTTACTTCAAATTCCTAGGCTAAAGAAAATAAATAAAAATATAGAAGCATTAAGACATCCTTTGTTAATACACTCATATGTAAAAGCATCATATATTTCAATTACAATTAAAGTAAACGTGGGAGGCGAACACCTCTGTAACGCTGTCAAATTTTAGGGTAGACGAACACCTTAAGGTGGTTTTATCGCTCAGCGCTGCTAGATCACAAATCCCTATTTCAGGTACGCGCGCTGACAGCCTATGTTTTATGAGCACATGTTGTCTCTATTTATCTAATTGCTATGTTTCGCTCCATTCTTGTTTAGAAAATACTCAATTTGATTGGCTAGCGCGCATGCAATTTTTAAATTTATTTAACAAATTACTCGACTACTATTTAAAAATTTAATATAATAATGTGATACAAACATTTAAATTTACAATGCAATCATAGTTACGAAGAGTTTTTTTCAGAATTATTATTATTTAATTGTTTATAAATAATGATAATAACAATTTTAAAAATTTGACAACGTAGCTAGATTTTTACTGTCTTTGTCTTTATACGGTATTTTTTTTAGATTTAGGATTAATAGGTTGGGAGTAATTTGTTAAATACTTTTTTTACTGTGATAAAAGCCCCTTAAAAAACATGCTTGCTGTTTATTCTGTAATTGTGGAACATTAGGCCGGTCAAAATCAACAATAAATTAACAAAACATGATGTATATCTGATTTTTTTAGTATACTCAAGTTTGCAACTCTCAAAAAGTTGGAGACAAACTTTTACACACGAAAAACCGCGAAATTTTTGGACTTGTTTCAGCTTCTGCTCTATATCTCCTAATCCATGCATTTTTCGTCGAAAGTTACTCTATACTTTTTTTAAGAGCATTAAATTTGAAACAATTTAAGCCCAACCGCAGCTCTGTACGTCCAATAGTTGCCGAGATATTGCACTTCAAATATTAGCAATTTTCTCAAAAAAATAAAAGTTGAAATTTTTTAGCTTTTTTCGTTATTTTTGTGTTTAATTAACTGTAACTCCTGAATGAATCAAAATATTGTCTTCCGGTTTTTTTTCATTAAATTTTACGAAAAATTCTCTACAAAATACGTTATTTCAAAAACTCTTTAAGCCAAAATATCAATTTTTTTGAGAGAAGTATTCAAATATTTTGTAAATATTTTACGAAAATTTTTTTACCTATCCTAACTAAAAATTGAATAACAAGGTTCATATGTACAACGATTAAAGACAAATGTTTTTTTTATCATGCTCCTACTATTTTTTATATCACATAGCCCTCATTGTTTACCTATAATTAAATATGTAGGTATATTTCTTTGTTTCATTGTTTTACGCACAAAATAACGAATCTTCTTCTCACAAACAAAGGATTTCGCTTTTGATATGACAGCAAAATATTGTTGTTATCCTTTACCGCTCCCTTGATTGAATGAAGTATAGATAACGCGTGGGCGTTCAGGATAAAGTGTGCGTGGGCGAAGAATCTTATACTCGTGTCGTATTAATAACCTAGTGATCGTGATTTATTACAGGATTCCCGGTTAGCATTAAAGAAAATTGGATTTGATAGAGTAGCCTAACGTAAACCGATCTTTTTCAGAAGTTGTTCTATGGAAATTTACACCTATATTATTATCAATCATGCATTTTACCTATTATAAAGAGTTGTAATGTTATTTAATTTTATTGTAAAAATGAAAGATGCAAGAATTTCAAAAAGAAATCGTGCAAAATATTTGTGTCTGAGGTGACTAATTATTATTGTTAAAAATTCCTTTAAATCTTAAGTTTCTTTGCTTACCTAATAGTATTTTTACTAATCATCGATGGGAATAAATACAGGGTGTTTCTATACCTCTGCACGAAACTTTAATAGGTTATATAATTTGATATATTGATTACAGAAAAAAAAAGATTTTTCAAAATTCGCAAAAATAAGGGTACCTAGTGAAAATATAAGTTCCATTGGTTTGAAAGTTTATTTAAATGTTTATTTATTAATTATTAGATAAGAAATGACTATTTGTAGATAGTCTGATACTATTTATAATTTTATTTTATAAATAACATAATAAATAAGCAGTTAAATGGACGTTCAAATCAATGGAACTTATATTTTCACTACCTACCCTTATTTTTGCGAATTTTTAAAAATCTTTTTTCAATATATCAAATTATATAACCTATTAAAGTTTCGTATAGAGGTATAGAAACACCCTGTATATTATACATTATACCGCGTGTGCGGTTACCAGCTGTTAACTAACTCGCGATTGTTAATGAAGAGTACACTACAGATTTTTATGCAGCTTAAACTGGAAAACCTGGACTGGATTGAACCTTTGTCGTCAAACCGCAATTTTTTGATCTCATAACGTAGATACTCATCTATCAGCTCCATTAATATATATAACAGGAATATTATGCGATTTATAATACCGAGGATGTTGCTAAGCGACGAGGTGAAACCTAGTCTCTTTGAACATCTAAGAGGGCTTAAATCGCATTTAGTTGACAGTTGCATATTATGGAAGGTTTTGATGTTATTATGGTTGTATCTAACGTATTAAGTTCGTAACTAATGAATTATAAGTATTTAACGTATTATAAGTAACTAATGTATTGTGTTGTTTATATTTATCAATAAATGTTGCATATTAAAAGGAAATAACAGTTGATACGATTAAAAATATAATAATTTTATTATAAAGCACTTATCACATTTAAAGGAATATTAAAGCAAACGTTATATTTCCATTGTGACGCATGATTATATGTTTAACTGCATAGTTCTAGTTAGCTAACGACAAACAGTAACAGCTTAAGTTATTTTTAACTGCAATTATAATTGTACGAAGCAGTAAAACGTGATTTCTGACTTAGAAACTCGTAAAGTCTTTAGTTTCATAGTTTTAGTTGTTTTTTGACCCGTGACCACAATTCTAGACTTTTATCTTTTGTCTTCTGTACAAACTTTATTATTTAACTTATAGATTAACTTTGAATTTTAGACATAATAATCGAATTGATAAACGAGATATAGATAAGAGAAGTTGCATAATATTTTAGGAAATTAAATAAATATAATGACACTTTTAATTTTATTACTTTTAACTCTTTGCGACATATAGAATTACAAGACCACCAAATTTTCTCTCGTACAGCAAGGGTCTAGAAAATGTGTGAAATCTTAGACCCTGTTCACACAAGAATTCTGTGAAGAATCTTTTATACTTTTGAATATCGAAAAAAGAAACTTACGGTTTTAAAGCATTCAATAAATTATAAATTCTTCTTGTCCAAGACTCATTGAAGATTCAATTTAGCGGTATCGCAATTTGACAGGTAATTCTCACTAAAATAATTATTTTTCTTCAAATTTTGAGGCATAAAGAATCTTCAAAGAATCATGCAGCAAATAATTTGAATTTAGATATTTGTTAATTTTAAAAATATATTTTAAAATTATTATACTTTCATTATTTTTTTATTGCAAAATTATTATTTTCATTTATTTGCGATTGTAAAAAATTATTTCACGGTAAATAAGAAGAAAATACTAACGTTGAATACAAAGAAATATTATTTAAAAATAACCTTGTACCTACACCTTGATTATTACCAAGGACGTTTAAAAAATATAGGATTATATGTAAATTAATTGTAGACTATTATCTTATCACTATATGCACATGTACCTTTGAGCATTGAACATGAAAACACTTTTATTAACCCATTTACTGACTCATAATTATTATTATGAAGTATGTTTTCTATATTTTTAAATTACATTTCAGATTTTATCGAAAAGTTTAAATCAGATTTAGAACTTGTTTATTTAAAAAAAAAACTAGGAAACATGATAATATAAGAATAAAGTAAAACAAAGAAAAATAGTATTTTTTAAACGTTAAATTACCTACGTAATTCAGAAAATGTTTTTATGTTTATTTAAAAAAATTCTGGCTGCCTGAAAGTTTTCCGAAACTGTACAACGTACATAAAAAGATTAAATTCTTAATAAAAGAAAAAAATTCCTCTAAATTGCTGAATTAAATTTGCACCGATTCATTGGTCGATATTAATTTAATATTTTCTCAGTTCTCGTGAAACGTATCCACATCAAGAAAAGTAAAAAAAACTTCAATTTCATTTCAAACTGAAAACAGTTTCAACGGTTCTGTGTGTATGATAATTCGCTTCATGTCCAAATGAAAACGAAAATTGAACATTATTATTCATTGCCTATTTTCATCAGTGACCACTGAGTAGGAGGAAGAATTCCGTAATAAGTTTAAAATACGCAACGATAACGTATTTGGTTTGCTGAGTTTAAATTGAAGATTTAAGAGTTAATAAAATATTTACACGAAAAAATAATAAAAATATTTACTAACTGATACAGATAGACTTGTGTTGCTTGTTGGTATTAAATGTCAATATTAGATTGCACATAAATATTTGTTTATCTACTTAATACGGTGTATACTTTAACTTCAAATAAGAAAAATCTGCTGTGTCCACCACAGTACTTCCCCGACTATAAGTTTTAATAACTTATTTCGTAACGCCTTTAATTTTATGCTTTATTCAGCAAAATTTAAATAAATTTATCTTTCTTCAGAAACTATTTAAGTTGATACCAACTTGATTAAATATCGCATAAATGTCATTTTTTACATTTTACTAAACTCGTCTCCCCGAGAGCTTTAAATTGACACTAAACTCGGTATAATTTGAATAATGTAGGTATTAAAAAAAATTGACGATCTGTTAAATGTTATTTTTATCTGTGTAATAGAATTATTTTCCCGAGAGCTTTAATTTGATACCACACACGATAATATTTTAATAAAAATAAAATAAGTTGTATTTATAAAGTTGGTACCACTGGATGAATAAAAAAAATGTAATAATTTTTTTAGAAACAATTGACAATCGCATAAATGTTATTTTTTACATTTTTACTAAACTTATCTCCCCAAGCGCTTTAAATTGACACAAAACTCGATATAATTTGAATAATTTATAATAAAAAAACAATTGACGATCGTTTAATGTTATTTTTGATTTTCTACTAGAATTCTTTTCCCGAGAGCTTTAATTTGATACCACACACGATAGTATTATGATAAAAATAAAAAAGTTATGTTTATAAAGTTGGTACCACTGGTTGAATAAAGCTCATTAACGAACTTGAAGTCAGATTTTGGCTCAAGATCTTAAATATAAAATTTCAGTCCAAAATTCCAACGCGTTTTTAAGTTATCCAACATCCAGACAGACTAACAGACCGACAGACCGACTTTTTTTAAAATTATGTTTTTTGGGTTCAGTAGGGTCTAAAACGTGAAGATTCACCAAAATCTCGAACTGTCAAAAAATCACGATTACAATACTTCCCTCTATTACATAGGTCGGGGAAGTAAAAATTTAATAATTTGTGTACATGCAATAAAATTCAAACAAACAATTAGTTGCTAAGTGATAATAATTCTTGTCAGTGTATACTGTGTCTAAATTTTGTTTAACTATTACACTATTAATTTATACATTTGTTTTTAGAGTAATTATGCTAAAATATAATAGTAATTTACATTATATGTGTGCTAGGTTCAATTTTACAACGCGAGGTTCTATATTAAAGTACGACGCGAAGCGGAAAACTTTTTAAATCACTCGACACTTCTTTAAATCACTCTGATGTAATTATTTCGTCAAAAATTCATAAAAATAATGACAACATGCCACCGACGATTACTTTGATTTTTTTTGTTATGTCAAATAAATTTATAATTCATATATTTGAAATAATTTCGTCAAAATTGAATAAAATATTGTATAAACCACGTAAGATATTAATGTTTATTCACTCGAAGAAATTATCCCACTCGCCCTTCGGGGTCGGGGGCTAAACTTTCTTCTCTTGAATAATAATTCATGTATCTCACTTGATGTATAGCATCTATTATATAATGTATAGTACGATAAGGTGCTGTAAATCCCCATGTATTCATGGGTTATTAGTAGAGACTAGAGTACAGCACAGGGAAGATTTTTGTGCATTAAACTGAAATGTGTCGCGCGAGTATATCTGATTTTTTATTATATTGTTTTGCACAGTAACATGTCTAATTCGTAAAGATAACCTTACTTCCTTGGAAATAAACGACAAGTATTTTATTCAAATTAAAAATTTAATGCTCATGTATTTTTTGTGTATGGTATGGTAGACTGCACCAGATAAAAGCAGCTACCGAAAGTGTTCGTGAATTTACGTTATTAAACTACAAGGACATCGTTTAATTTAATTAATTTGTATAGGATTTTCGGCGGGCTCATTTTCATTTTAAATAAATTACGATTAATCTAATTTCAGAGAATTACATAATTTAATTTCAGTTTGAGGAATTATGCAGGATTTATCTACAACAAGCATAAAATGTTTCATTTTATTTTTTTAATTGGTACCTAGTCTATATGACAAAATAATTGCATTACTGTAAATTAATTTTGAAAATTTCTCATAAAATCACCAAATCACGGTAAGTACTGAAATTTGAACGTCTCCATTACGAGTTTGTGACTACATATTTTATTTATACTTATTTTATATATTTATTTAATTCAATAGTTTATAGATATTTATACACCAAGTGAGATAACATGAATGTTTATTCAAGAGAAGAAAATTTAGCCCCCGAGCTCGAAGGACGAGTGGGATAATTTTAAAATGTCAAAATTGAATAAAATGTAATTCGAGCGTATTTAAATAGAAAAGAATAATAATTTATTATTTAACCCCGAATCAAACTAAAGTTTTATGTCTATAAGAGCATCATTAATTCAATTAGTTTTGAGATTAGTTCAATAAATCTTAAGTATTTCAAAATACTTCAAATTTTGCAAAAGTTAGAATCACCAAAACGTTCAAAAATAAATAAACAGTCAACACAAACAAATCATATTGTCAAAATAAAACTGAATCACTCTCCAACTAAAACTATTAAAACTATTTGTCAGCTTCAAATTTCCAATTACTAGAAAAACATAAATATCGCATAATTTGGCTAGCTTCACAATAAGTCTTATGACAAAATTCCCAAATCGGTTTATTTTTATCCCTTCGGTCAAGGGCGTGCCAGTGGTTTTTTCCTTGGGGCACCTCGTACAACCATCACGCGGGCTTTGAGAGCGTGACTTGAATGACGTGACACGTGGCGTGTGATCTGACAGGGGGAGGGGATGTGACACAAGATTGAGTGGGCGAGAGCGATGAAATTGAATTTTTATAAAAGTTTTGAGCTATTGTTAAATAACAAATTTGAATCCAGTCAAAATTGTCTCCTGTGGTGTACTCTCACATTCATGACGGCTGGTAACCGCACACATCGACTACTAAAAGCATGTGAAGTTTTTACTTCCTTGTATAAAAAGGAAGTATTGTAATCGCGAAAAATTTCGGTTCTCAGATTTTGACGGAAATATCCGTTTTGACCTTTTCTGAATCCATTATAACTAGTTTCGTCGTGACGTCTGTACGTACGGACGGACGTACGGACGTATGTATGTCGCATAACTCAAATACGGTTAGACGTAAAAGTTGAACTGTTATAGCATCTATGTGCACCTCCTATTTTTTGTTGCGATCGTCCTTTGCGACAAGTCCTTTAATCGCTAAATTATGCATTGTTACTGCAAAAATAATTGTCTACAAATCGCAAAAATAGCTGACACAGTTCACATAAACTATCCGAAATCCTTTAAGGATTATTCCTATATTTTACCAATTTGCATTTTAGAGATTTCCATTCTACAGAGAAAATACTATTACATGGTCAGCGTAATTTATTGCAAATCGGTTCAACTGTGAACGAATTACGAATTACAATTGATTCAGTTCGGAACGCTGCCTCGATGTTTTTCCATTTTTGTTTTTTTAGACGTCATTAGAAACAGCAAACATAGAAACATAGAATGAACTGGCCGTATATGTTATGTATGTCAATGATGATACTTTGTCATTGAAATTATTATAACAATAGTTCTAGGAAACGTGTACATAAAGGTGATTCATTGTAATTTGAGATATTCGAACTGATACTACTCGTAGTTTATAGATTTCTAGAACATTCGTTTGTAGATTAGTTTTTTATTGCATGCAGTTGCATAGTTGACTGATAATATTGTAACTGTTTAGAAATTCTAAATTCAGAATATTTGAACATGAGAATTGATTATTTTTCAGACAGATAATAATATTTTTTGGCACGACCGATCATTTTTTAGTGTTTACTGGCTTTGTTTACAAATTACAATAAGGCATAGTAAGTAATTTAGAAGACAGTAAGTACAGAAACCAAGGCAACAGCATCAAAATGCAAACAAAGCCGAAATAACCAAATATTTAACTTTTTTGCACTTCCGGGACTAAAACTATTCTTTAGTCTTTATTTTTAGGGACTAAGGTTCTTAATTTGATCCCATGGGATTATTTCTCATATTTAATCCCGTTGTCAATGAATTGAATTAATTAATCCCGTTGTCAAGTAAATACATGCTATTTGTTACAGAGTATCTATGGTAACAATATAAATATTTGTCATAAAATTTACTGTCATAATTACAAAATGTGTATTCTTTTAAACTATTTTGCATTCGTTTGAGGATGAAGTGCAAAAAATAGCGTATATACCACAGGACTAAAGTACCTTTAATCCCTCAGGTGATTATTTCCTCACCTTCGGCTCGTGAAATAAACTTCACCCTCAGGATTAAATCATGCACTTTAGTCCCTCAATATATAATATACTATTTTATTGAATGAAATTTATTTTTGTTTTTTTGATCGAGTAAAAAATATTATAAAACATCACAGACATGTATCGGATAATACTGGAAACCTCGACTATGTCTCAGTCTCGAAACATAATCCTCAACCAGTAAACTGCAGTTACCGCCCTTGATACTTATGATGTTATGATACTATAATCTCTATTTTTATTATTTTATATTTATTAACTATACTTATTGCAATTATTATGCAATTTAGTGAATATTTAGGTCCGTGATTCATTGATTTGCTCGTAGAAGTTGAAAGGAAGACTATAACTGCACAAAAAAACTCGCCTGTGGTGTACTCTTCACAAATGAACAAGAGTGCCTGTGAGTTGACGGCTCGCAACAGCACACACGATATAACATCTATACCGATGACCCATAATATGTGAGGATGCAACACCCAAACATTATTCTTCAATTAAAATTAAAAATAAAAAGTTTGTATTCACAATCGGTTGGTAATATGTGCGTTTCCAACCTTCTAAACAGTTGGGAAGCGAGTCATTGTTTACTTTACTTCCCAGCTAGCCGGAAAAAACTTCCCGGCTAGCGGGGAAGTGAGCGTTTTCCAGCTAGGTAAACGTCACTTTTCAACCAATAAAATATCCCTTCCAACCCTCAGAAGCTTTTTTTGCAGCTTCTCGCAGTTCTAAAGGAATATTAATATGCTCGATCTCGATAAAAAGCAGCAAGAAACTAATTATTGACAGAATCAATAAACATTTTTTCAAGTTACCTGGCAACCCTAGCAACTTTTTCATAGATCTCTATGTTGAAGTATCAAAACAAATTATAATAAAACTGTCATAAAATATGAATAAAATGAATATTTAAAACGGGCATATCAATAACCAATTGGATTGTGAATAAAATAGTATACATACCTCGCGGGATGGCTCATTCCAGCCTCGCGTTCGCCTCGGCTGTAATGAACCATTTCCCCGCTCGGTATGTAATATACTATTAAATCAGGTTTACTCGTTTTTCGTATTGATTTGTTTGAAGCAATCATGATTGTGTTTTGTTAAACATCGGTTGTAATTTCACAAAATCGACTGCTCTATTTATAAACAATCGAAGTCAAACAATTACCCTAAATCACTGTTGAGTAACAACAACAAACAATCAACTGTCAGATGTCAATCAAGATCTAAGCCTCCTTGATTGTCAGTCGTTCAATTACTTGACTCTTTCTCTTTGAACAGGAACACATTTCGCTTATCTCAGCTGCTTCCGCATCTACCGATAGCTAATTCTAATCGCATTTGTTAATTAATTGATCTAACAGCATTAATGAGCCTGGCTTCCCGCAATCGCCCTGTCTTTCTTTTTTCGATTCGCTTCTCCCTCTAACTCTCTTTACAGTGGTTAAAGTTATTACATTAGTGGATTTACCGTCTAACGTGAACTCTATTTGAAATTAAATTTGATGAAAAGAGGGAACAGTTCGTGAAAAAGGGAAATTAGTAGAAATTAATTTGAGTTGATTATATCTTATAATCAATCAGTATTTATAAGTAAGTTCCAAATTGTCACTGTAGGAAATTAATCTATTTTAGAAATACATGTTTATTACGCATTTGGTATACAGGTTTGTGGAGGTGAAATGCGAACATAGGGAACATACATGACAATCGAACTTTCATTCCAGGTATCTTGATATATTTTGTAGCAGTGTCACAAAACGAAGTAATATAAATTTGTATGGCAAAAAGAAATGATAATAAAATCTAAAAGTGCATGTAAACTTTCTCGTTCTGCTCGAACACATACATTATTATGCAAAGAAAATATTTTAATGAAAATAAAAATTTCAATAATATGACAGGTACTTTGACATTGACAGTACTTATTCCACGTATATCAAGATGCCTATCAAGATAACTCCATTGTCATATATTTCCCTATGTTCGCAATTCACCTCCACCAACCTGCATATGTATATACAAATTAAAAACTACAAAATAATTATATAAAAAAAGTTTGTTGTGAACAAAACTTTAAAAAATAGAAGACATATTTTCACAAATTACTTTCTTAAAGAATTTAATAAATTAATTATTATTATTTCGATATTTTGAGATTCTTTGATTCTTTAGTGATAAATTAATTAATTGAAGAATAAAAAATTTATACGTTTTTGAATTCAGAAAAATTATATAGGTCCTCGTTGGCCCGCAGTTACCAGCCGTCAACTGACGTATATTTCTGTTGTTAGTGGACAGTATGATAATTTTTTTTGTGCAGTTAAACTTGAATGCGTACCTTACTAGATTTGAACCTGAGATGTTAGGACCACAGTCGGTCACGTTATACGCACTCAGCTATCCGCCAATTAATGAATAATTAAAAATATGTTTACTTGACAAAAAAGATAAAAATAAAGTATGAATCATTACTGAAGGTTGCAGTGTTATTAAATTGTATTGTTATAAATTTCTATAAAAACTAAAGTTTTTTGCATTTTTTATTTTATAGTTTTTTTGCGCTTGTATTGTAAATCCTATAATCAAGCTTAACTAAATGATATATGAATTAAACTCTTTATAATACGGAAAACTTTGTACTTTAACAGAAAAGTTTGTGGGTGTTACTCAAACCATCAATCAAAATGACAAAACTTACAATTTAATAAAAAAAAACCTCTTTCCAGTTTCAAGACATATTTTATAAATAAGTTTACGAACTTGTTTATATTTCAAATTAAATTTCAAAACTTTGTCAAAAATATTGCACGAATATAAATAATTTGATGACTTCAAAGTTGGTACCATTAAAGTTTTATTATATAACTTTATGGTTTCCTCATTTAGGAAAGGTTAATTATTATTACAGATTTTATAACAACGTATGACGTAATGCATTGTAGGAGTTTATATCGGCTTTTAATTAATATTATAATAATTGTCCAAATAGTACAAACATTGAATGAAAAGAGCGTTTAAAATGAATAATAAGATTTTTAATTATTGTAAAAATATCTGTTGTGTCGTAACATTGTAAAGTACCGCATGAATGAAGAATTTTTCATTTGTGTCCAAAATTGTTTCATTTCCTGAAATCCCATGCATTGAATTTTTAAATCAACAAACCTAAACTGCTTTTGTGGCCATTAAAACAAATTGTTTGTCCAATAATTATTGTAAGTACAAACAATGTAATGTTTTAGTGACAAAACAATTATTAAATAATTAATTCAAAACATTTTATTTCTAGTTGCAGTAATGAGATAATAGTATATTATTTAATAAGCAAATAAAAGGATGACAGTTTATGCACTTTTTAAATAAAGCATTTAGGTTATTTTACCATTTTCTATAAAAAAATCCGTATGCACCTTAAGGGGCTTTTATCACAGTAAATAAGTATTTAAAAAATTACTCCCAACCTATTAATCCCATAAATCTAAAAAAATATCATATAAAGACAAAGGCAGTAAAAATCTAGCTACGTTGTCGAAGTTTTTAAATTGTTATTATTATTATTTTTATAAACAATTAAATAATAATAATTCTGAGAAAAACTCTTCGTAACTATGATCGCATTGTAAATTTAAATGTTTGTATCACATTATTATACAAAATTTTTAAATAGTAGTCGAGTAATTTGTTAAATAAATTAAAAAATTGCATGCGCGCTAGACAATCAAATTGAGTATTTTCTAAACAAGAATGGAGCGAAACATAGCAATTAGATAAATAGAGACAACATGTGCTCATAACACATAGGCTGTCAGCGCGGGTACCTGAAATAACGGGGATTTGTGATCTAGCAGCGCTGAGCGATAAAACCCCCTTAACTATAAACATTAAAATCAGAAGTAATTTAATCACATTTAAATTATTTTAAAAATAAATAATTCATTGTTCGTGTTGCGCTTACAATAAATTACACAAACCACGTAATAATCGCATTCTTTAGTTTCTTTTTAAAAATCGAAACGGTCGATAAGCTTGGCTGGCCTGGACTTCACTTGTGGATTTCTCCGATTAAGGATTACCCATTCAATGCAGACGTTCACTTGTGTAACATTCACATACGTAATGTTCACATGAACGTGCTAATGTCCATCACGAATGAAAGATTGTGTGTTTTTGTACTTTGTTTTTGAGAAGAAATAGAAGATGAACAACCATGAAACGAATTAGTTCTAATGGTAGAAATAGAGAGTTAATTTTCAGTATTGTGTTTTATTTTTAAAATCTATGTACATAACATGCATAAATCTTACTTTTTACCCAACTATTTTATTGACTCTTGTCAATGGAAATTGCTGTTCTTCCATCTAAATCTCTGATGGCGCATGCCTTCGTTATTATAACGACCAGCAGATGCCCGATAGCTGTCTGATTGCCAATGCGAAGTTAATTATTATATCCCAACTTGTAAAGGTGACAAAGTGGATGGATACCAATATAAATCAAGCCGTGAAAATTTTACAATTGACCGGATTCGAACCCACGACCTCTGTGTTCAATTGCAAGCAGTTTGACTGTTTGGCTTAAGAGACCCGTCTACCTCCTAAAATCCAACACAAAACGTACTAACTTAGCGAGTGTTTTGTGGCCAGTACAAGAATGGTAAAATTGTATTCCAACAAGGATTATATACTTAAAGGATCAATTTTAATAAAAAATTGTACATGATTGTAAAAATACCGAAAAATTTAAATCTAATTTAAATCAAAAAAATCAGATTTAAATCAAAAAAATCTGATTTAAATCAAAAAAATCGATTTTTTTGATTTTTTTTTTTTAAATCACGATTTTTATCCATCCTGTTCCCAGCACAGTGGTTGGATTCCACTATAATAACATCTACCATCCTGTAATTGGGAGTTAAAATCCTGTAGATTGGTTACCATAAAAAAAATCTATCATCCGGTTCTTATTGTATCAATCTGTAATTTTCCCTTTATTTTATTACCAATATAATCAATTTCAATCCCAACTACCAATCATGAAATCCGAACAAGCAATCACCATTTTGGAAAGAAATGCTGTTTGTACCCACATCAATCGTAACTTCCTACATTCACAAATAACGTGTTTTGCTGTGCTGGTGTAAACCTGCAGCCCGTTTCACACCGCCGAAGTTCGGGTTGCTTTCGTGGGCGACCGATGAATTTATTGTCCTTGCTCTTTGCCCCGAGTTTCCCAGAAAAAAAAACAGAGAAATGATATTGGCAATTGCAGACATTATTCAGAACGGTTGTTAATGCTCATAGTTATTAATTCGGACAAAAAAGATAAACATTGTCTCGGGTACTGTCTAGTCTCTAGTCTGTTTTGAACAGTGTTTGACTTTGTACGAAATTAAGACTAATTTTAGACGGACTTTAAATTTAATTACTGTTGAGTGATTATATTTTAAACTATGTTCATTAAATTAAACCAAGATTCATTAGAAAAATAAATTGAATGATTAATTTTGAAAGTCAAACTTTGTTTAATTAATATATCTGCGGCTCTTAGTATAGCTATACGAGTAAATCAGCGGTTAGTAATAATATATTACCTAACTGGTTTTGGCCAATAGAACTATGTGTACTGCAGCACATTTTAAACTTACAGAGACTATAGTAAGTAAAATTTACCTTATAAGGTAAGTACTAAGTAAAGTACTCTATTTATTTGTATACAAATAAATAGAGTACTTTATCATAGTAGCAAATTAGCAATCAAGTCTATTATATTAAAAGGAAACCTCAAAAATGAGTTATTTCCATGAAAAGTTTTCAAAAAGTTAATAGTTCTTTAAATATTTGAGATTTTACGTATCGATACATCTACGTCACAGAAATGCGTTTTCACGTGTATTCTTACTTACAGTAATAAAGAAACTACCAAATTGTATTTTATATTTTGTAACATTTATAGAAACAGTTGATTTTACATGGAGTACATTTTAATGCCAGCCCCATGGTTTGAGAAGATTTTCAGCTATACATCTGCGTCACACAAACTTTAAAAATTAATTACAGCTTTATTAAGAACAATTAAGGCTTATCAGTACTCTCAATCGCTTTCAAATAACATTAAGTTTCAATTAAAAACGTTAAAAAAATAGTAAACTAGGTATAGTTTCATTCTGGCAATTACTTATTCGAATGACTGTTACATTCGCCTGCGACTCGTGTGGTAAACTTTTATTCTAGTTAGGTATTTCGGTATTTGTTCCCATTGTATTATCTTTAAATATTAATTTATATCAATATAGTTTGAACAATCGTAGCTTAGTTCAAATCTATTTTTAAAGAACTGAACTACAATAATTATATTTTCTCAATTTTTTTATTTCTCTGTTTTAATCTTTGATAAAATTGCGTAGGCAACTGTTCTAAATTCTATTTCCTTTTTCCGGAATGTTCCGCTTACTGAAAAAACGTGTTTACATATTAGATTATTGAAGAATTAATTGCTAATTCAATTTCTCGTATTTGAACAAGGTTTAATAATTTACTATTTTTCTTTAAAAAATATATGATTGATTATTTGAAGCGTAGTTTCATTTATCAACTCGAGAGTCTTTAATTAATTGTATTAGTGATTACTTTTATTTCGCTTGATTACACAGTAAGTTTAATTAAATACCAAATTAAAAAATAGATTTTCACGATAGAATTAATTATTAGCAAAATGAACAATAGCACTTCTCTATTTAATAAATTACATTTATCCACAATCATCTCATAATTAGCATTTATTTGTGCTCATTGCAACTATATAATGTGACTTATTATCTACTAGTGGAATAAAGTAACTTTATTCCACTGTTTCACAGCAATGCATTTATTTCTTACAATCTTGATCTAGAATTTGATAAATTATAAAATGACATTTTGTAAAACGAATTAATTTTGAATAAAAGTTTTTATTGTGGATAAAACGTTATATTGTATTCGTGTTTTAGTTGCGCATTATCCACTCAAAAAATTAAACGCTCGAACTTTGTTCTCGCATTTAAACATTTTTTCGTGGATAAAACGCCATCTAAAACACTTATACAATAAATAACTATTATTAAATTTTTACGTTTTAATTTGCTATTATTAACTCCATAGCAACAACTTTAAATAAACACATTTTTAAATCACTCTGATGTCATTATTTCGTCAAAAATGCATAAAAACAGTGAGAACTTGTCACTGACGAGTGACGACTACTTTGATTTTCTTTTTTGTTATGTCAAAATAAATTTATAATTCATATATTTGAAATAATTTCGTCAAAATTGAATAAAATATTGTATAAACCACGTGAGATACGAATGTTTATTCACTCGAAAAAATTATCCCATTCGCCCTTCGGGCTCGGGGGCTAAACTTTCTTCTCTTGTTTTTCATGTATCTCACTTGGTGTATGAGTGGCAGTTTTATATAAAAAATATACATTTATTTGGTATCTGTTGATTTATTTAGTTTGCATAGCAAAGTTGGTCTGTATTAATTTTTAGCTATTTTGCTCATATTTCATTTCTTGTTTATTTTCCTAATTTGAAGCATACTTCTTATTGTCACGTGTACTAATTATTACGTGTCCAAGTTTTATTTCTAGAGTAGTTTAATTATAAAACCGGTTACAGAGTTCAGTTCTAAAAGCGGACACTATTTGTAAATTTAGATCGAATCAGCATGCCATGGTCAAAGTCGCAACAAAACTGTTTCTGAGATATTTACGAGGTTTATAGTTTACAAAAAAAACATTCAGTCAAAATAAATTTGTCAACAAACATTTTTCTTAATGAAAAAATTGTTAAAGAAATTCAGACAGTAGCTAGAGGTCTTCATTTTATTTTTTACAATAGAATACATTTTTAACTGAACAACGCAAATGTCAATTATGTTTCATGTTTGAGAACTTTTTTTCTGAACTTTAAAATCGCCGAGACAATCTTGAATGTAAACAAATTCAAATTAAATTTTTTGAACTTTAGTATGTTTGCTTTCGAGTTACACGAGACAGACAACTGTAAACAGACAGTTTTTGCATTCTTTATTTTTCAGAAATGTAATAAATGTCTACTTTTTTCATTTACTAATGAACAGTAGTCATGGCTTTTAATTTATTAGAAATCTACTTTAAACAAATGAAAAATAGAAAAAGAAATTAATTCTGTGTATCTTCTGTTTTACTGGAGAAAGCATTGTCTCAATGTAAACAAAACCAAGTATAAAAGTTACAGTACTTACAAAAGAAAATACGTTTTACTTTTTGTGAGATTTCTAAAGGAAAGAAAATACTCCAGTACAAATAATGTTCTTTCAAGCTATTTAATCCTAAAAAGATTTATGTGATACATATTTTGATCTTTCTCCATTACATATTTCTTTAGTAGAACTTCTAAAATTTGTTCACAAGTTTCACAGAAAATACGATGCTTTTAGTTTCTGTTAGTCTCCAAGATGCTTAACAATTCAACATCACTTTAAGGGTCCCGTCTCCGTATCAAAATATTGCATGTTTAGAAGTGCAGAAGTTTTTGCTTTATTCATTGTATATTCGTATTAAAATTTACTACCTAAAATCCAGCATAAAATGTACTAACGTAGCGAGTGTTTTGTGGTCAGTACAAGAATGGTAAAATTTTATTTCAACCAGGATTTAATAGAGAAAGAATGGATCTACAGATGTGCCTTTTTAAAATTTTGATTAAAAAATTGTATACATGAATATAAAAATGCCGAAAAATTTAACAAAAATCCTATTTTATGCAAACTTTACACGGTTATATCTCATGATATAAATTAATTTTTAAAATTTTAAAAAGACACATCTGTAGATCCATTCTTTATTTATCCTGAATTCAATAATAATCTGACAGTTTACTCGCAACTAAAACACTTTTACAGTATTTTTCAACTTCAAAATGTCATTGCATAGCTAGAATGCGGCAAAGTACGAGTTTCGGACTGGTTTCAGGCAGCCGTAGTAATGGGGAAAAAAGTAGAATGAAAAAAAAGTAGAATCGAGAGTATTCTAGGAATTCGGTAAAAATCTAGGTTTATGCCGTGTTAGAATTCTAATAAAATCTTTGGAATCCATAAAAAAATAACCAAAAATATGATATACTTATCTTATGATAAAGAGCTTTATTTGAAAATGTAACTCGGCATAAACCTAGATTTATTTCTTCGCCTGTAAAGAAATTATTGAAATTTTGCTTTATCTATAAAACTTTGTGGGCATTTCAAAAATTGCTACACTGTTTTTACGTATTTTTGCGAATGCTTCCATGTATTACCATAGAACAAATGCAGAGTTGAGTTAAATATTTTTATTTTTTCAGAGAGGAAGTCCGCGAACACACGGTGAAATGGGGCGCGCGTTTCGAATTCCCCTGCAAGATGTGTGCGAACGCCAGCACGGGAGTTCTAGAGCCCTGCGTGGTGCGCGTGAGCGTCCGGAAGGAATGCAAAGGCGGAAGAAGCTTCCAGAAACTCGGATTCTGCGACCTCAACCTCGCTGAGTTCGCCGGCAGCGGCTCCAGCAGTCGGAAGTGCCTCCTGGAGGGCTACGACGCAAGACGAAGGCAGGATAACTCCATGCTTAGGGTCGAAATTAAGATGAGCATGCTCAGTGGTGATATTCTCTTTAAAGTGTAAGTTCTGCTATAATTCATCCAGTCAATCTAACACGCATTTCTACCCAACTTCATCGGTATATACCAGGTGTAACACCATACATGTATACATAGGCGATGAGCATTGCATTTCACATTTACGCAGATTCCTGCTCCCATTTCCACGTAGGAAAATGGTAAAGGTGTCAATCGAAAGGTAAAATTATTTCACACCAGATGCAATTTGTAATTTCGTTCTAAATTTCTTTTAAAGAACAATATTAGGAATTTTAAATTCGATACTTTCAAATCGAATCTTACATTGCTATGGTTACTTGGTAAAACAAATTTTCAAATTTTGACGGAGGTGTCAGATTTGTTTTGTGTTTTAAAAGGATTCTTTGATGACTCTTTCATACCTCTGAATTTGGAAAGGAATATTCCTGGTGAGAATTATCTGTCAAATAGCGGCGGCGCTAAATTGAATACTCAATGAGTCTTAGAAAAGAAGAATTTCAAATTAATTGAATTTCTTTTTTCCAAGATTTAGAAGCATGAAAGAATCATATTTTGATATGACAGCCTCATATTCTGTGAGTCATCGGTATTGGTGTCGTACGCTGATTGTAAAATTAGACTTTTTGTAAAAAGCCAAGGCATACAGGCATATTATAAAACACAATGTTTTATAATATATATACATAATTTTATTTCACTTAAGAAGGGTATTAGGTTTTTTATTTAGTTCACTTCAATCAACAACAACTGAGTATGTGGGACTCACGAAGGGTATTGGGTTGTTTATTTAGTTCGGTTCAGTTGGATTAAAACCGAGCATTTAGGACTCAAGACAGGTATTGGGTTTTTTATTTAATTTAGTGCAATCAGAGTGTCTACCAAAACAGAGTCTGTGGGATTCAAGTAGGGTATTTAGTTCAATTCAGAGAGTCATTTAGAAAAAATCTAAGCGTTTTATAAAACGAGTACACCGTAAGGTAGATGTTTGTAGAGATTAAAATGTGCACAAGGTCTAGATTCGAAACTGAGTTTGTTGTCAGAACCACACTGTTGCACGCTATTCATTCAATAATTTTAATTTTAAAAATTGTCAGACTACGAAAGTATAGAATCCACGTATGAACAAGGTTTTATTTCTCATAAACACTAACAACTAACGTCACTGTTCACAAGAGGATTTTTAAATAATTCTTGCTTCTAAATCCTGGAAAAAAGAGATAAATTGTATTGAAGCTATCAATGAGTTAGAAATTCTTCTTTTCCAAGACTCATTCAGGATTCAATTTAGCGCCGTTGCTATTTGACAGATATTTCTCTCCAGGATTATTTCCTTTCAAAATTCAGGTATGAAAGAATCATCAAAGAATCCTTGTGTGGACAGGGCATAAGAAGCAAGTCGTGTTTTAATACTCACTCATTGTTGTTAGTGGATAGAGACGATTTTTGCGTTGTTAAACTTTATACCTTCGCTAATAGCGGCGAAAATGTATTAAATGACAAAATGTAGCTACATGAGAAAAAAAAATTGACGTGGAGGGGTCTTAGGATTTTGACTTTTTCCCGAAAAAAATTACAAGTCCAAAAATTCCAAAAAAAAATTGGCGCGGGACGGTGTTAGGATTTTGACTTTTTTCGAAAATTTTTACAAGTCCAAAACCCGGTAGCCAAATGGAGTTATGAGCTAGTAATATGTATGTGTGTATATAATTTTGAATGCGAATTGATATATTTTACAAATAATAGAATATTCTCGTACCTTTTGAAGGGAAGTTCTCTGCAGACCATATTTTATTTTTTACCATATCTTACCTTGAAACTCTCTTCTAATTCTTTCACTAAACACTCATTAACTTTTCACAAAAGAGTTATTTACCCCCAAAATAATTATTAACCAACCTCCCTCCCCCCAAGTAGTATTTTATTTATTCAATATAAGAAGTATAACAGATACAAGACATATTAATAAATAAAAGTATAGGTAGATAATAAATACAAATATAGCACATTCTTTCTTGTGCGCGAAGATATCTGGGAGATAAAGTGCTTGACCTAAAACATACTCAACTAAATATTAATTTAATATCGAAAATTTTATAATACAAAAAAGGATACATTTTAAAATCTTCTAAACCTGGAAACATAGATCACATTATAATTATTTAGATGTATGTTCTAATACGCATAGAATTATTGACAATTTTTATTTCAAAATAACGTAATTTCAAATTTATATAATTATAATATTACTCGACATTAATTGTTCGCCTGGCTGGGATTTTTATAACAAACAATGTCGATAATACTGCTGCATTTAATTTGTATCCAAGTTGGGGCCCTATCCATCCACCCTTTCAACAAAATAAATACCACAGTTTAAAATATTATAAAATTTAAACGCGAATTTAAAATAAATATCACATTATAAGAAAAATTGTCTGTTTTCTTTCCTACATTAAGTACAACTATTTTCTGACATTTATATTATAACATTAATCCCAAAATAAATGAATTATTACCTTAATTTTGAATACGAATTTTAAATATGTTTTTAATATAAGCAACGATTACCTTGTAAAATGTTTTCTGGAAATACTTGTATATAAAAATACAAATCGCAAAACAGCCAAAATATTTAACATAAACATTAATTGTTCGCCTGGCTGGGTTTATTTTAACTATAAATGTTAAAATTTTATACTTATTAATTTGTATACAAGATGTGCCCATCATCTTATCTACAAATTATTATGCATATTTAATTACTTGATTACATTTTAAATGCGAATTTGTATTTAAATATAATTTTTATTTGAACCTTTATGAAGATCTCTGCTACGGAAACTAACCAAATTCGGTCATTCACATTTATACACTTTCCGGAAATATTTTATTAATTACATACGAGTACTGAGTATCCAAATATAAATAGTATATTGTACAACAAGAGTGGATGTAATGCCTATGTTTGCAGACACAGACACAAAAAAAACTTCAGAAAAACATAATATTTCATATCTCCATAGAAACAGCTAAAGTTTTACTTTTCTGAGAGCGGCAGACAATAATATTACCTGCCGCTGTGAGCGTCAGATAATATTATCTGCCGCTGGTGAATCAATCAAATCAGCTGTCAATAAAATTTTTTCAAAATCGGCATGAAAATCGTCATTTCCAGACTAATTTGCGACATGAAAGTAAGATTTTCATGACTAGGCATGAAAATAAAATTTTCATGCCTAGTCATTTTTACTTTCAACTTTGTTTACTTGTCATGACAACTTTTTCTAAAATTTGTGACAGCTCTGATGATTTGTCACAGCTCTGATGATTTATGGAAACCTAATTTTTTTTATAATTTTAAGCTTAATTGCCGATTTAAAAAAAATAGAATACATCACGCGTCATAAAAATTTCTTTGCTTGACTCGTAGGCTTTGAAGAAATGCTCGGACGCTGCGCATCCTCGCATTCTTCAAACGCCTCCTCGTCTGCAATGAAACATTTTCATGACTTGTAATGTAATATACTATTAATTCAAATTTTTATTAAACAAAATAAATCAAAGACGACTATATTATTTCAATCCGAATTATTTAATAAATTTTCTTACACGAATATCAATTTTATTTTCTATTGTAAGGTTTCGACGTCTGAAGAAAAAATAGCATATTTTATGCGGAGCTAAGTGACTTTTTATGGCTCATCTGTAGTTGCCGGATGAGCGTCTACAGATTCTCCACAAAAAGTTCCACTTTAGCTTCTTATTAAATAATATACTATTTTGCACTAAAATGCTCTCAATATGATGCCAAAAATTATTTAAAAGTAGGGTTACATAAATTATTTTTTAACATTATGACATTTGAATAATTGTTGCCAACGTAAAAACTCATAAAAAACATAATTAATTATTAAATAACAGTTGATTTAATGTTTTTAATAATTATTTGTCATAATAAAAACATAATTTACACGCATTAACAATTTTTTTGACGTATTTGATCTTGAATTTCGTATCCACACCTGGTATGGATATGACATTCCTATCCATACATGTTAGTAATGAGGATATGTTGCCAATATTCAGTAGGGAGTAGAATAAGTACTTATGAATACCGGTACTGAGTAGCGAAAGTACTGAAGTACCAATTTTCGAATACATTTACTCGAGTACTGTCTAGCTCTGCTATACGTGACAGTGATGTATGTTGTTACGGTTGTTACTAAAAATACTGATGAAGGTTTAAGTGTGAAATGTGTTAATGTTCGGTTTATTGTGTAGACCTTCCCCGTCGCTTAAGCACAAAGCAATGCCAGCGACAACTGCAACCGAGGAAGCCACGGTCCCGGAATCACGTATTCGTGATGACTTCTCCAGTGGCTCCTTGGCTGGATCCATCGCTAGCGGTAGTTCTGGTTTTGGCAGTCTTCCCAAGAAGCGGACGCCACTATTCTCCTCCGGTTTGTATAAATCAATATTTAAACTTCCTTATCAACCAAACTTTACTTTCATCTCATTTATTATAAAGTAAACTTCTTTAACCTAACATTGTGAAATATCACACCATCACCCTGATGAACTTTAATGATCATTTGCAGTTGCACCATCACTTCTAAATTACATAATAACGAATTTAAATCATTATGCAATGACCTAGTGACCAGATGGAATTACAGGACCATGATTTATATAAATAGATCCATTTAAAATTTCTTAACGTTGTCGTCATGAATGTGAATAATTCCAGAACTTCTTTCGGGGCAAGTCGGCCACCAGAACGACTTCATAGACCCGATTAATACTCCTGTGACACCGGCAACCGGAGGTGAATTGAACCCAGGAATGTTCGATCCACCTGAAGACTGTCCGACCAGCACAGAACCAGGCCACTCAAGAAACTCCTCAAGTACAAGTCAGATGTCCAAAGCGTCTGGCTACAGTAGCATTAATTCGCATTCGCAACATAGTCGGCAATCGAGTTCCGGGGATAGTGGACATATCAGGTAGGTACACTTAAAATAAGATACAATAATGGTGAAGGAATATTTAATCAGTAAATTTCGGGTGCCTACTCAAATCTAAAAAACTCAGAGCTAGAAAATTCAAGTACAAGAAAATTCTTGCCCGGAATCATAAAACAAACGAAAATTCAGAGACAAGAAAATGCTTACATAAAAAATGCATTCATAGAAAATTAAAATTTGGAATCTGATTGATGCAGAAAACGTATGTAAAGGAATATTCAAAACTGGAAAAAATATGGCTGCGGAAAAAATCGGATTCTGGCTAATATATAAACTAATCTATGCTAACAAAACCCTTCTTGAGTCCAACAGAACTCCGTTTTTTTAGATAAACTAATCTATGCTAACAAAACCCTTCTTGAGTTCAACAGAACTCGTTTTTTAAACAGCCACAACGCGTTGTTCAGCTGACAGCTTGTAGCTAACTTCAGGTTTGACCGCCAAGTAAATTTTCTGTGTTTACTTGATTCCAGATATGTCTTTTCTATTAATGTTTTTTTTGTGAATGAATTTTCCTTAGCTTGGGATTTCGTGATTTTTATTATTCCTGTCAAGAATATTCTCTTCTTGAATTTTCTAGTTTATAATATTCCAGTGTTGAAGACGTTCCCTAAATTTCAACAAATTTAATAATCATCCGCAGTAAATTTGATTAGTTAATTCTGTTCTAATTTATTATAACATAATCTACATACATACATATCTATCACTCCTTTTACCCAACTTGGGTGTGACAGCCTGACATTGTGAGTCATAATATTGGGTATGACAGCTGAGGAGATGTTTGTGCAGTTATACTGAAATGAATTGTATATGATTTGAACCTGAATTGTCAAAAGCTAAATGTTTTATTTTTGTCAGATCAGACTAGAGATTGGAATAAAATCAACTAATCTTAAATTGTGGCTGTATTTATAAGATTAACTTTTATTTTGATTTTCTACGTATTTATTTTGATAAACATTAGATAAATCTGAGAATAAAAAAGTATTTAAATTTAGAAATGAATGAGTGTACATAAAAAATGTAATGTTAGAAAAAAGTATAATTCATTGTATTATAAATCACCATATTGACATTCTCCTATCATTCACACTAATTAATGCCATTTCTATTGTTAATGTTTTTCTCTCCAATCTATCGATCTATCTCTCTTATCAGTATCATATTCTATTTCTCTTTCATAACAAGCAGTGATTTTTTATTGTGCAGGTAATTGAACTGTCCTCTTTTCAGAGTAGAAGCTATAAATTTTCAAAAGATGTCTTGATTCTCGTCGTTGAGCATTTTAAATATTTATTTCTTCCTTTGCACGCGAGCAAGCATGGTAGATGGAATCTCGCGCATTCTTCTCAAACAAACAAATTACGGCATTGATACTTGAATTTATTTTCTTGCTTTATAATTCATGCTTTACATTTACTAATTTCATTTCATGATTATTTTTTTGTTGATAAAAATTGTAATAACGATGTTGTTTGAGTAGAATTTTGCGATTCTTACACTCTGCACAACTAGTGAGATATGTCGCCATCTGATAAATTTGGTGGTGCATGTATGTGGTGAATCTAACACAGATGTATTTATCAATGAGGGCTGTGCATGCATGAACTGTGTCATCGTCTGTTTATGTAGGTTGCCGGGGAGACCAATGTGGGCGCCAACCCTTGCCCCATCCATCCCATTTTCTCCCATTTCCCCCAGAATGATCCTTATGGATCCATCTAGAAATAAATTCTGGTCCACTACACAAACTCCACCTCCTACCCCATGCGATGAAGTTTTCAGTACACCCAAAGGCTCAATTGTTGAATGTTTAGATTTTGAGAATCATATTCAAACCGTTAGAAATTTATCTACAGATACTACAGTTTACGGAACACCTTTACTACAAACTCAAATTAGTACTCATAGCAATGTTAGCGAAATATTTGGTACTCCGGATAGTACGTTAGATGATAATGATGTTTTTTTAAATGTGGAATTAAGAAAAACGCATTCTTCCAGTTCTGAAACCCGCTCAAGTAATATGAGCACAATTTCAGAATACATTCAAATTGAACAAAGTAATAATTTATTAGTTAAATCACAAACAACTCATTCTATACGAAGCAGCTTGCGCGAAACAAATTCTATTCCATCCGAAGGAGTATTCCGTTCCAAAAGTGATTACCAAATTCCAGAAAAATTAAAACCTCAAAAACCAGACGGATTCTTTAATAATATAGCACAAAAATCAGATAGTTTATTTCAAAATATAGGGTTTTTAACGCCTCTTACTAAACGCCGTACTCAAAGTGTAACGAATGCGAAATCAGAGATAGGAAAACAGTCTACTCCTAATAAAACCAGTCCTACTGAAAGCATATTCAAACTTCCTGGTTCTCCAATCCTAAGAAACCATCCCCAGAGTCACAACAATGGACAACGTGCTATTTCTCTCAACTCGTTGAGATCTAGTCTCCCAGGAAATGAGCAAAATCATCAGGCAAATAACCAGCAAGCCAGGTTCGTACAATGCTGTGACACTTTCTACATGTTTTAACATCTAATTGTTGTTGATGGAGTCTTGTTAACCATACTGTATTGTGCTTGTGATATGCTTAATCCAAGTTTTGTTTTGTTTCACTAACGTTGCACAGGAAGCTTTTGAATGACTTTTCAGAAAAGGCATTGGGCATCATGAAATGTGTACGTATTGTGTAAATAAACATTTTATATTTTCTACTAACATTTTAACAAATGAACTGCATTTATTGACAGCGTTTATATATTGCTTATAATTACATAGCAATATGTAAACGAATGAATGATATTTTTTCGATTTAACATTTTGATCTTTCTGAATGAGTAACAAGTTTATGATGATATGATTTCTGTGGTTGTGGTGTCTGCACTGGTCGCTGGTTGGTTCTAGGGGTTTGCCCCACCGTAAGCTGTTGGAGGGCTCCGGGGGCGCGAAGCTGGCCCCCGTGGCCACCAGCCCCGAGGATTCTGCCCCCACCACGTCCCCTGATATCACACAGTGCTCGGTCTTACGTCGTCCCAGCGCTACACCGTTAGTTCAGTCCTCTGTCTTTGTCTTTTGTGTGTTGTTTACGTCTCGTTTCCTTTTTATCCATTTGTATTTCTTCATTGTTTAATTAAATTATAAAGCAAAGCTTTGTCTTCGAATTTATTATTTCTAATTTTGGAGCTTTATAACTTCTCTTTCCTTTAATTATCTACAAGAATTTTCAAACCATTGTTCTAAAATTCATTTTAACAAAACAACTCAACTGAAAAGCATTACAATCAAATGGTTTTAAGATTCTTAGCTTTCGTTAACTTTTTCGCATGTTTTTCTTTCTAGTTTCTAGTACCTCTACTATTAACGCTCTCGCTCATGTCATTGTCATTGTTATAAAAGAAATTTAGCCAGATTATTTGTAATTGTGAAAATTAATTTCTTTTATCATATCATCGCTTAAATTTAGGTAGAAGTTATAAAATATAATTTTGTATGCTGATAAATCTTTGAAAGTGTGTAATATTTATAATTGTATTTCTAATTTTTATGTTAAAGAAATCCAAGTTCTGGCAGCTTAGCGCTTAGTGAAACAGGCTCATTGGACCGGGCGAAGGCAGCTTTAGAGCGACGGAAAAAAGCTCAAGCACAGGAACCGGATGTCGGACAAGTGTCTGGAAGAGTAGAAGTCACGAGAGTGAATCCTGATAACCTTATCGCAGAATTACTGAAGAATACGAATCTTGAACAGCCGGACGAGGCTGCGGAAAGTACGTTTTCATAACATTTATAAAATAATCTTCCATTATTAAATGACAAATATTGGTATGATAATATGGGGCGGAAATTATGATATGATAAAATTTGATAATTGTGCTGCATTGTAAACTGTATAATTTTTTCAGATTCTGGACTTCAGCTGTTCATAGCAAAAGACGGCACAGCCGCGCTGGGAAACCACGAAGTGAAATCTCAGATGTCGACAGGGGTGCAGCTTTTTAAACAAGTGGTAATGGACGACAACAGGTAACCAACGGGATTTGTACACCACATCAACGCACACCATCACAACTATGTGACATAAGTTTCCACAATACCGACGAACGATGTTATATAAGTTTCAATTAAGTGATATGTAATATGTACAACTTTATTTTTAGCAGTGTAAATAGTGCGTCGATTTATTTCGGTAAGAACGTGTACATTTTATATTTGGATATTGTTTCTTGTCAATTTTTGGAAGATTTTGCTATTACAGATTTTTAGGTTTAAATGCCGATCATCCTAATAGTCAGCCATATTTATATGCATTACTTGTAATTTTGTGCAAATAATTTAACCAGTAATTAAATTGTGTTGCCAATATTTAATATTTATGATAATTGAGTACTATGTATATTTAATTTATTAATTGTTGGCAACTGCCCAACAGTGTGGTGACAATATCGTTCTTTTATGTATTAATTTACGTAGTATTCTACAGTGATTCCATGTATTTATTATTAATGTTATACAATCTTTTTTATTTTCGTGGAATGCTTCCACTTCTTCAATCGATCATTGTTAATAATAATAATTGTTTATTGTATTTCTACTTATATATCTTTTGCTTTTAGGATTTCTTTACAATTTGAATACAGTTGAACATACATTATTTATTAATTTATAAAATAAAATTCATTCCTTGTTTTCAAAGCATTTAAGAAAATATTATTAAACCTTTCACTTTTTCATTTAAAACAAATGTAGATTTTTATTTATTTTATTTTAAAACAGAAGTATAGAATCTGGTTATTTTCACTTGTTTTTCTGTTACAGGTTACAGTTGCATTAGGGAGTTTTTTCGTTGCTATAGTTGGTATGACTGGCTGTTGGTTTAGTAGTGATGGCAGTTTGGCACTTTAAGCCCGTTTTACATTCAGCAACAAGTTCATGAATTGGTTCATGAACTAGTTCATGAACACATAGTTGCGGAAGAATGTTTCTTCTGTATTACACTTGGCAACACGTTGAAACAACATTATTATTTATTTTTTACAAGTGTTGTCAACATAAACATAAAGCATGTTGGTACTCTGTAATAATTTACATATTGTTGGCTATCTTCATTTATGTTTGTGTCGTTTGTTCAGCTTTTATTATAAATTAATTATTTTGTAAGAAAATACAAAATTGAACGTATATAAGCTTGATTGACAATTCACATGACACGTAGTCACACTTCATGTCGATGATCATAACCTACTATTTACGACAATTACCAACTCTTTGATTTGCGATTGGTAAAACAAAAAATAACCAGAAATCACCAAATCTGGTGAAATGTTGCGAGGTGCTGAGCAACAAAATTAGAACATGTTCTAATTCACGCAACAAGTTCATGAACTAGTTCATGAACAGAATTTCTTGCAACTTCTGTTTTACATTAGGCAATTTATGTTCATGAACAAGTTCATGAACCAGTTCATGAATTTGTTGCTGAATGTAAAACGGGCTTTATACCTCTAATAAATAAAATTGCTCCAATTTTTAAGTTTGCTCATATATGACGTTATCTAATTATTTTATTCACGTAGATAAGTAATTTAGCAATAATTAGACGTCATAGAATTAAGTAATCTGTGGCGTTTTACTTGTACTTCGTCAAACACCATGTAGCTTTAACGTCGTAATCTGTTCAGTGTTTATTTACATTAAACTGGCAAGAAATTTTAAATATACAATGTTTACGCCGTCCTGTATTTTACGGTTTGAAGAAACCAGTGATTGTGTAGAGTGTATTTTTAATAGTGAAGAAAGATAAATTTGCCATGGCTGCAGCAATTTTAAGCAGTAGTGAAGACCTGTGGCGAGAGTGTGCAGATTGGCTGACTCGATGTGATGTGCTTCGAAGGGATCACCGTGCAAATTGGCCAACAGCAGGAATTGTAGATCTAGCAAATATATTACGAGATGGAGTCCTGCTTTGTAATTTGCTCCATGTACTCGACAGCGGGTGCATCGATTTCAAAGATGTTAATCAGAAACCACAAATGGCTCAAGTAAGATTCATCGCCTTATCTATTTGTCATTTTGTTTATTATTGTTTACTTTTAGTTCCTGTGTTTACGGAATATACAAATTTTTCTACAAACATGCAAAGATCTATTTGGAATAAAGGAATCTGATCTTTTTGAACCATTGATGTTGTTTGACTTAACTAACTTTCATCGAGTATTGGTAACATTATCGAAGTTATCAAATTGTCCTAAGTCATTAAAGAAAATCAAACCGTGAGTACATAGAAATTTATTTATTTCCTCATTAGTTTAAAATATTTATTTTTATTTTAGTGGATTTTCCGCTCATAAAAATGGAAGTAAAGAAGATATTTATCAAAGCTTACAAACAATGTAAGTGAATAATTTTAATCTGTAATTCACAATACAACATTCAATACTGTTATATAAGTACGATAAACGCTATTAGTAATTCGTGATACCGTAATGCGTAACTATATTTTGTAATAAATTACGGTATTGAATTTCCTCTGACGTAGGAATCATATCGCCACACGTGTTACATATTAAAGAGAATCTGTTTGATCTTTCCGTGTTCCCTTTAATTTAATTATAGTTTTTGTTTTGTTGAATTTCTTCCGAGGTCACTTACTAAATTCATAAACGTGGGCAAAATATACAGGGTGATTCACTTCGTGCATATATTTTCACCATACTGATCATGGAACAAAATAATGTTTTTTAAAAGCCGCAAATTTCAAAAGGAGTACATTTTTCATACCGCTGTCTGACTATGGATGGAACTAATTAGTTTTTAATTACTTGTACAGTTTAAATCATTTTATAAAATTCCATATGAAAACAGTGAACCAGAACTGTTTGTTTAAATACCCGTGAATTCAAATACATATTTTTAAATTATCACTAACGTTAACTATACCAACTGACTATAACCAGTGAGTATAAAGGTTATAGAGAAATAATGTAATTGTATTTTTTGTTATGTGTTTGATCACTTTTGTTCGAAGATGGCAGCACAGAACTTTGAGTAGTTACGAACTTTCACCTAAAGATGGCATCAATAGCCATCTAACGAGAAAATATTGAACTATTTCGGAAACCTATTCTGTGAACAGTGTTGTCAATATGGTTTTAAAAGTTGTAAACTATTCATTGGTGGAAGAGCACGTGGTGTGGTACAAAGAGAATAGAAAATAAGGGGTGGTGCGCGGCATGGTTTCGGTACTATACTCAGAAAGAAACTGTCACAAAATGTCAAAGTATCAATTTAAAGTTGATGTTAACGCTGTTTTATAGCTATAAAATGTTAATTCATTTTAATTTTCTTGTTTCTTACTCATTGCATGGAAATAACTTTGCAGCCTATTATTTAGTTTCCATCTGCCAACACAACAATCAATGCTAGTCCTGTGGTATGTATTATTTTTAATGCCTAGGCAGTAAAAGTAATTGTTGCTATGGTGAATCAATAAAATTTCACGAAAATATAAATAACAAATTTGTTTTTCGCCGACTGACATCAAAAGTGCTATTTTATTATTTACAGTTGACAATCTGTGAAATGTCACTTTTAGTATACTTATGGCAATAAAATAATTTATCTACGACTACTATGAAAAGTTTATATTTATGCTTTCAATTGTCAACGTAAAGTTGATTGTTACTGAGGACCAAGCAAAATAGTTATTTGTTTAACTAGGCAAAAAAATATTAGATCTGCTGCCGCGGCTAAAGTTTCATAGACTAGTGCGCAACCGAGGCTATGAATCTAGCTTAAGCCCTGTTCGCACGGCGATCTTTGGAGATTCTACGGAGAGTCAAACTCCCGGCAAAGTCACGGCAAAAAAGAAGTTTTTTTCTTTCTAGTGAGAATTATTTGTTAAATTATCAATGAGTCTTGGAAAAGAAGAATTTATAATTTATTGATTGCTTCAAAACCACGCAATTATCACAAGAAAGAAAAAAACTTCTTTTTTGCCATGACTTTGCCGGGAGTTTGACTCTCCGTAGAATCTCCAAAGATCGCCGTGCGAACAGGGCTTTAGGCAGCAAATCTGTATTTTTTTCCATGTTAAACACATTATTTTTTCGGCGATTGTTATTAATTAATATTAATTTAACTAATTTCCAAAGCAATCGCTCAACAAACGCATAGCAATCGTTCAACAAACACGCATAGCAGGGTCGATTCTGGCATAGGTGCAGAGCCGATGCAGAGCGTGCCCCCGTACGTGGGTGGCCAAAATTTGGAGCGGCGAAAACGCCACTTTAAAAAAATCATTTATATATTAATTTTTTTTAAAGTAATTTTAATACAATTTTGTTTTATTTAATGTTTTTCGTTATTCATGAAATATTACATTTAATTTAAACGTAACTGCGATTTATTTTTGAATTGTAATTAAGGGTCCTACATTTTGATTGGTCTACTTTTGACAGATGACAGATGAAAGTCAGTTGAATTCGATTGTATTTGTATTGCATGTCGATCTCGCCCTAAAACCGTCTAAAGCGAGAAATGCAAGGTACAACAATAATTTAATTCATAATTTGTACATGTTAAAAAAATAATTATGAATCTGTTAATATGGAATTATTAACAGTACTGTACTTAAATTCTATAAGAAAAATTTACATTATGTCAAATGTTATGACATGACATACACCATACAGTCAGAATATTATTTTATCGAAATCTATAAGACTAATGGGTGGATTCTGTTCAAATATGTAAATGCTACAGATTTGTAAATCTTTAAATAATGAACAAAATCACATCAATGTTTGTTGACAAGTATAAAAATGTTCATATGATTATAGATTTCATTGCGATTTTGTTTCATATTTATAATTTTACATATCTGTAGCACTTACAGATTTGAACAGAATTCACCCATAAGTATCAGTTTGGGATTTTCTATAACTTATAGATCGAATTATCTATAATTTTATAGAAATTTAAGATAATGTCCGGGATTCCACTATTATTATCATATCATTATGTTTAATGAATTCAGTTGGTTTGGTCTCTTAAATTTTACTGTTTAGTCCCAAGTGATTTTTAGTAATAATGACATGATTTATAAACCAATTTTACTTTCTGCAAATTATGATTAATATTTTAATACCAGTATTTCAAACGCTTAGAACTGTTTAGAATCTCAAATATTACACTAAAAAATAGTACAAAAGGCTGTTTTTATGCAAGCTAAAACTATATTCATTTAAATTTTAAAATTGACCCGAACGGAAATTAAAATTTCAAACAGCCTGTATTTATTAAATAATAAAATACATTGTGCATAAATTGATATTTTCGGGTGTTTTAATTTACAATAGGTATTTAATTTATCTCTGTTAATAATATTATAACGTTAAACGTAAGTATTTCATGAATGTACAATTTTAATTCTAATAATTTTACGCCTGACCCAATGCTCGAATACTGTTCAAAATCGCGGACTGAACGGAAAGATTGTGTGTGAGTAGCAAGTAGTAGCAATAGCAATCTTCTGTTGCTCGTCCGCTGTGTAGAGTTACGTTATTATTTGACAACACTGCACATCCCACGCTGCAGACATTAGCGCAGACCAAAACCACCCGTTCAGTTATAACTTACACGAATAGGTGGCAGCATGTCCTGATGCATAATTTCGTATAAAATTCCGCCATATTCTATTACAGAAATCCCATATACATTATTTCTCTATAACCTTTATACTCACTGCTATAACTACTAATTTCGTATTGTGAATGAGGCTTAAATCTTTCGAATTTATTAAAAATTCTTTTTGATCCATAATCAAATTGTATGTACCCTTAACTCGAAGTTGTGAAACATTCTGTATGCATAAAGTTATGAATCATCCCGTATATTTGACTTTAATTAAAATATCCGGCCGCATTATTCCATATTTTGACAAGTTTACAATCGTTGATTTGTGATTTAATAAATGTGAGAAATGTTTTCGACTGCTGTGTTGAATATATAAATGTCGGCTAGTACTCAGTCATCCGGCAGCCCGGAGTGCAGCTGGATGAAGTTCAGCATCAAGTGTCCTCGGCTTGAGGAAAACGAGGAAGAAGTGTACGAGGACCTCTGCTACGTTACGTTCTCGCCGCGTTGTTTCTCTGAGGTTAGCCGCAACACGTTGCTGCAGACTTACATTCGAGTTGTTTTGTTGCAGTTGCACTTCACCAGCTCGATCGTTGCTTGTTCAGTTGTTACATTGTTCCGTGCGCCCATAAGCGATTAGTTTTCTTTCACATTACACACTTTATTTTATTAGGTTTTACACGAGTTGGAGTTGTATTTTAAGTTAGTTTTAATTTGTTCAAGGTACTTCAGGACGATTATGCTTTGAAATATGACAAATAATAGAATATTTTAATAGTTATTTTTGCACAATCGAACGATTACTAGCCCTGTTTCCAAGGCAGTAAGATTTATTTATATTACAATGTGACCAATTCTATAAAAAGTACCACCGAAAATAATAATAAACAATTTTAATAATAAAATAATAAGCAGTACCTATCAAATTTATTTCGTATTCTTTTAATTGGAAACTTCGACTATTCTCTTTAACTGTAATATTGCCTTTGACACTGGTTGTAAGAAGTACAATTTACCGCCCAGTTTCTTGGCAACCAAATTTGAACAGTAATAAAAATTTACTGCCTTATATAAATCCAGTTAATCCTGAGTTGTGTACAACTTAATGCTGGATTCACTACTGTCCGAGGACGGTAACAAAAAGAGGACAACGTTAAGCAATGAAAAACGTTGTAACATTTACAAGAACAACAGTAACTCACTAGCGTATTAGTATCTAATTCTTAATTTATTTACTCATAAATTATTACAAATATAAATTACTTTGCTTTTGGTTCTCTTTTTTGATACGGTCTCGGTCGATTTGAAGCCGCCCTAAAATGTTTCTAAAATATCTTATTTATATAAATTATTATTTGTTATGAAGACAATAGTTAGTTTTCTGCGATCGGTACTAAAAATAGGCTTTTTGGACTTCACTTAGTTATTTGAAAATGAACAATTGTAGACTGTTCCTAATGGTGACGGTCTGAAAATAATTTTCAGACCGCTGCTCATAAAAATCTGCTCGAATAATTTATTAAAATGAATGAATAATTTATTAAAATTTGATTTAAATATGAATATGTCAATTTTCAATCAAAATTATTTTGAAATGTCAAGTTTGTTTACATTTGCGTTTATTTTTTTTCTACATTCAATTTTATTTGTATGCCAAGGGCTGAAAGTAGTTTTTTGCAGATTGAGGCTAGAGATTGTAGCACGAGTCCGGCGTGGGCTGCAACTAATCGAAGTCTGCAAAAATACTTTCAGCCAGAAGTATAAACAAAATTTTTTCCACGGTTAATTAATTTTTATCAACAATTAATAGGAATTATCTACGAAAGATAAAATTGTTAATGCAAAAAACAATACAACAAATTTTGAATGGAAATTGTAATAAAACCTTAACTGCATCATGTTACATTTCTGCAAAGTGCCAATTTTAGTAGTATATTGTAGTATACCATTTTTTATCTTCCTGCGCGTTGTTGTAGATCCGCAACATACCGCTGAATTAAATATAATTTTTTGATTCAGAGTGAAGTCTAAAAAGCCTACTTTTAATACCCATCGTAGTAAAAATGATTATGGATTGCCTGAAGTTTCGGCTGTACAGCCTTCTTCATGGTTTGAGTTACAGAGTAAAATTCAAATATCTAGGACCTTGAGCTGCACGAGAAAGCTTCTCATGTACTGTCCGTTTTACAAAATTGGAGCTAGCAAGTATATGCTACGCTGCACTTCACTTAATTTTCAAAGAAAATTAAAATATAACTCAATCACAATCCATTACAAAATACTACGAACATGAGAGTAACAGATATTGAAGCTGATGTTCTGTAGAACAGACAGTAGCGTAGTTTATAATCTATGTCTCTCTTTCTAAGACGAGAATTCGTACTTCGCACAGGGTTCTGCTTAAATGAATTAACCTCTAGTAAAACCATCGGTTTGAATCTGCAATCTGAATAATTTAACTGAGACGATGATATGTGTATATCTTGGCATAATCGTTCTGGATGTCATAGCTTAGTAATTAGTAGCATGGAGTGTGCTGCTTGTCGCTGTTGAATGATCGGCATGCGCGTGCGTTGTGTTGTGTTAGAGATGCGCCCGTTCACCAGCCCATGTGGCACGAGGACCAAGAACACGCTGATTACGGGAGCTACTACTGCCATATCAAGAACGAGGAAATCTACCAAGACTTGTGTACCAGAGAGGTAACAACACTTCACATTCACTTCTTCCCAACGTGGTTTGTTATTGTTGCTTTAGTGTTTCATAACCAAAAATATATCATATCCCCTTAAGGGTTTCATACAACTTTACAAAAAATAGTAATATATCAAAGAAATATGTTTTGTTTTGGATGTAAATGTATTTGATCACACTTAAGTTTTAAATGAAGTATTTGCAAATAGATGTTCATTATTAAGTTTCGTGTTAATTATTTCGTTGCATGTTAATTTACAAATATATGTATAGGTAATTTGTTTTACATTTTCATGTACTGGTAAACCATTTTAGCAAAGTGCCAATCCTCCAGTTGAAAAAAGAGACCATGTCATAAAGGAACTATTGGATACGGAGAAAAATTATGTAGATGTACTGTTAAACTTAAAATCTAACTTTAAGAACCCTCTAAGCTTATACATAAATCCAGATAATTTAAATTTAATATTCAAAGAAATACCGGTAAATAATCCAGCTTAAGTACATAATAATATATTACTTAATAATATTTTATATTTAAGGAATTATATGAGATACATTCAGGGTTCCATAAAGAGCTAAAAACTTTTTCTAAATATGGCCGACCTGAACTTAGCTCTATATTTTTAAATTGGAGAGAAAAGTTTTTGATATATGGAAGTTATTGCGCAAATTTAACAGACGCCCAAGCACTTTTACAAGACTTGTGTGAAAAAGATGAAGTTTTGAACCAAGAAGTGATTGTAAGTTTTTATAATTTTTGATACATTGCCCATTTTTATATATTTTATCGTTACAGAAATGCCAACAAGAAGCGAACAAAGGCAAATTTAAGTTAAGAGATGTTCTATCTGTCCCCATGCAGAGGATCTTAAAGTACCATCTTCTTCTACAGAAACTTATTGAAGAAACTCCTCGAGTAAATTACTTATAAATACAAATAATGAACACAACATAATTGAATTAATTGTTTTTAGAATCATGAAGAATACAAATCGTTAACTAGAGCTCGAGAAGCAATGGTAGACGTGGCCGCTTATATAAACGAAGTGAAAAGAGACAGTGATCATTTGGTGCTGTTGAAAAAAGTACAAGAAAACATTGCAGACTTAAACATTTCTATGGGAAATTCCCTCGAACATTATGGCCGTTTGTTAAAAGACGGTGAACTTAAGATCAAATCCCACGACGATCAAAAGTTGCACTCTAGATACGTTTTTATCTTTGACAAGATTATTATTCTCTGCAAACCAATGCGGGTGAGTTTATAGTCTAAAATAGGAATTAGTTTAAAAACCACAAATGAATAATATGATTAACGCTTTTCTAGGGAAATCAGTTTAGCTTTAAAGAGTCATTGTTATTACAAGAATATTATATCGAAGATGTTACAAATCGTCCAGTTTTAAATAGAGAAGCTCGGTGGTCATACCAGTGGCTGTTGGTAAAGAAAAATAGAACGAGCGTTTATACTTGCTACGCGAGAAGTGTTGACTTAAAAAAGAAAATGATCAAAGCAATTATGGACGCACTGTAAGTACTTTTTCTTACTTTTCAGTTAAAGAAGTATTTTTTCCGCAATAGTGCAGGAAATAGGTATTCTGTCACTCAAAATGAGTTCGGGAAATAACCAAGTCTAGCACTAGTACGGGAAATTAAAATTTTTGTTTTACTTAATTATTTTATCATGTATGCAAAGACAAACTATGCAAAGCCGCCCAATTAGTTACATAAACTAACTGTCAAAATTTAAAATGTTTTAAGGATGATTGCAGAAAAAATCTTGTTTGTAACATATGCGGAAAACGTGTTTCTGAAACTCTATGTAAATTCCGAAACTCGCTGCGCTTGTTTTAGAATCACATATCCGACACTGTTACAAAAATAAATATTTTAGTGACAACATAGAACCATCGTCACTACGTAACACGAACCATGGTTTCGAATTGCACACATTTATAAAGCCCCAAACTTGTAACCATTGTTCCAAGTTTTTAAAAGGTCTGATATATCAAGGGTACTTATGTAAAGTGTGTAGAATTGCCGTACACAAAGAATGCATCTCAATGTCTGGACGTTGCTCAGTTCCACCGGCAGTTTTCCCACATCATAACCAGAATCATTACGATGATCACATCAGAGACAAGTTATGGTTTGCTGGTGAAATGGAAAGAGAAGCTGCTACAACAGTACTTGAAAACAGAGCTGTTGGAACGTACTTGTTAAGAATAAGGTCACAAGTTGATCATTCGCGCTATGCTCTCAGTTTGAAAACATGTGATACCGTGCGACATATGAGAGTGTTCAAGAAACGGATCGATGACACGGATCAATATTATCTCTCTGAATCTCGATTCTTCAAGAATGTTTTAGATCTGGTTCAATTTTACGAACATACAAGCCTACGAGAGAACTACGAAAGACTGGAAGAAAACGCTAGACTTCAATGGCCGTATAGACAGATCGTTGCAGTTGTGGAATGCAGTTTTGAACCTCAGGAAAATAGCCATTTGCGCCTTATACAAGGTATTCATATTCGAGTGTATAACACAGATGGCGAATCCTGGAAAGGCAAATATGGAAATCAGGTATGTTTGTATCAAAGTAATACGTATGTTAAGCTGGAATAACCCCATTAGCAGAACCAATACAACCAATAGGAATAATTAGTACTCGATTATTACTAATTAATTACCCTAATCCCTAATTTATTACTGTGGTTTAAAAAAAACTAACAAAACCGTACTAGAGCCCCACAAACTCGGTTTTTGTTTTTACTACACTAACAAAGCTAACAAAACCGTACTAGAGCCCACAAACTCGGGTTCGTAAAACCCTCGTTAATTTTTTAAAAAACCACAGTAATAAATTAGGGATTAGGGTAATTAATTAGTAATAATCGAGTACTAATTATTCCTATTGGTTTTGGCCGGTTCTGCTAATGGGGTTATTCGACCTTAACATACCACAAAGTAATAATCATACAATCCACTTGAGGTAATTTTAACGCGTTAATATTTATATCGTGTGTCCTAGCGAAAGGTTGGCATAGCAGTTTTTTGTAAATTAAAAAAAAACACTGAGATTAAAACCTAACCTATGATTCCCTATTCCGGAATTCTAACCACTAGACCAACTACAGCACAGATTAATAGTTATGTCAGCAATAAAAATAACAAATCAAAAATTTTTGAATAATTTTGTTAATCTCGCAAAATTTCTCTAATGAAATGACCTATTCTGTATAAAATAAGATGTAGGATTTGGTGAAGTATTGCCATGTGTAATATGGCAACATAATTATTATCCAGACGGATTTTTTTTAATATTAAACTGCTATGCCAACCTTTCGCTGGGACACACGGTATATCTGTCACACTTCTAGTATTTCTTTTCCAAATTAGTTCAAGTAAACTCATCTTTCTTATGACGTTAGTAGTAATTTGAAGTCAGAGAAGTAGATCCAATTATTTATTTATTGCGATGTAGGGTAGGTCGATTCAGGATCAATATTTTTTGAATGTTCACATTTTTATTCAGACGTTTCGGCCATCAATTACATATTAATCAATCATCAGTTACATATTACATTTGGGTGTGAATTATAAAACTATTGGGTATTTTTCTTGCAATATATAAAAGAGTCATGTGCTCGAAGTAGAGTATTTAAAAGAGTTTACATTAGGTGTGTGACACACCTTCGCCATGGTTGGCTTGCATCTAACTGATGATGGCCACATTGATGGCCGAAACGTCTGAATAAAAATGTGAACATTCAAAAAATATTGATCCTGAATCGACCTACCCTACATTGCAATAAAGTTAGTAGTAATTAGTATTAATTTCCTGTGGAATATAAACATAGACGTTGCAATTTTCCAGGTGGGTTTCTTTCCTCGAAGATGTGTCAAGGTGCTAGAAGAAGTAACTTATGATTCAGAGTGATGTGATCTAGTCAACTTAAACTTTTCGCACAAAGAAATAACATGAATGTCAACGTTACAATATTACGTGTCTTGTAGAGACGTCACAATATAGGGTAGTCTAATATCGTTCCAAAAGCATTTATAAAGATTATATAGAGTATGAAAGTTGTATATTTTTTATGAACTATGTATATATTTTCATGGTACACAAGCAAAACATAGGTGCCATTTTGTTATCAATTTTTATTTTATTATGAGAATATTTTTATTGCATACTTTTTGCACGTTATTTTGACTATATGAAAAATCATGCAGAATCATATTTTTTACATGTTACAGTAGATGTGGTATAAATGCTGGTAAATTTTAAATAATGTATAAGTTAAATCATAATTTATTATTTATTCATTTTATTATACTAAATTTAAATTTTAATTTAAAAATAAACATCTATTTTACTAGAGTGTGATATATATAAAAACAGTTACGTATTATACAAATATAAATAAGTCTAGTTTTATGAATAATCTAGTTCATTTTCTGGATGTATTTCATGGAATTCGATTTTTTCTTTAACTTACTTTAATACAATGAGGCACTTAACTGTAAAATTATATATCACATTTCTTGATTTACATTTTTACATCAGAATATTAGCTTCTTTATTTATACAATTTGCCAGTTTGAAATCACATAAAAATCATACACATATCTTATAATATATTTTATTACAAAAGATAAATATATATCGTATGAATCTTATTATAGTCTCATGTTGTAATCGTGATTTTAATGATATTTACTGTCCATTTAAAGTAAATGTAAAAGGTCATATTTAAAAAAAATTATAGCAAATGTGTTGAACAGAGAGGTTGACGTCAAATTATGAAAGCAGCTGGCTCAATTTTATAATTTAGTATCGGCGTCGAATGTTGACAAATAATGGCCTAATTTAGACAACACGTTTCTATTGATCGTGTTCCAAATATACAATATAAAATAAGCTTTACAAAAATAGACATTGTTTTATTGTTACAGCCAGTAATTAACTATAAATGTTTTATAGCTAGAACGATATGTTGTTGCAAAGTATCTTGTACGTTAAAATAGCAACAATCTTAAGTGAAATTAATAAATTTTAAGATTGATTGCATTGTATATTAAATGTTAAATATGTACGATTTTCATAAATTCCGTCAAGATGAAATCGAATTTGTTAAATTAATAAGACTGCAAAAATTAATGTTGTGCCAAAATGTTTATTTTACAACGTACTACTAAAACACGTACTATATAAAGTCGTAATATATATTTTACATATGCAACGATAAATCCATATTGTATCTTTTAGATTTAAATTGAATTGTTTAAATTGGTGCTTGCTGCTTTATATTTCTGTATTTACACAGAACAGGTGTAGAGGCTATAGTTATTACTCGCGTTGTAATCTTACACATTATTTATAAACATTTTTATGTTAAAATAAATCGCAAAAATACCTAATAATTTTTCCTACAGTTAAAGGTTTCCATTCATGTCTAATTTACAGAAAAATATAATTTTCTCTTGCAATCAATAGTAAGTACTAAATTTCCAAGAATATTTTGGGATTTGCGAAGTTTTGTCTCAGAAAGGATAAACATTCAGGTATATAGTCATAAGATTTTATGGACATGTCTAATTTGGATTCTTTAATAATTTTTGTGTTATTATTTTGTATTGTAGTGAATAATAATGGAGGAAAAGTACTTGTTAATATGATATTAATACCAGAGACCACATTCCGTAGCTATCAAAGGAGAAACTGGAAAAATAGTTTGCATCCGTATGAACAGATTCAAAATTATTACAGGTGAACATACTTAAAGAAATATGAATACAAATATTGTGTTTATTAAATGGAATATAATATATTCTTATTGAAAAACACAGGTATAAATAATTATATAAAAATTTTATTTTTGGCTAACCATATACTTTATACTAAGAGATGTCAAAGCGCGGTTTGCGGAATTAGATTCCTCATAATTTAATTTGTACAATCCACTACTTTTTAGAGAAATTTTAATTTTGACCAAAAAAGAACTAAGTGGTTAACCTTTGTTTTTTTTTCAATTTTGGATCTAAACTTTGAGAGCTCATATCTCGAAAACTAAAAGACTTATCAAAGCGCGGTTTGCGGCATATATTAATAATTTATTTGTGTGTTCAGGTTTTCGATCCGTGGAGGCGGTTATCTTCTTAGGAGGAGACCCTACTTACCATTCTTCAATTGACCACTGGCCTCCAATGAAGAAATGTTTGCTATTTATTGATAGAACTATGTTTTTATATCATAAAAATTAAATAATCGAGATGAAATAACTGTATATATTATTAATAAAATCAATTAAGTAATACTTACATCATTGCACTAATTTTATTTCTTAACCAACCCTTGGTACACTACCTAAACACTTACAGGACTTCTACTGTGAGAGTACACGGCCTTAAACCTGAAAATGTACTAGGATACGAAATAATAAACAGTAAGTATAAATTTTATGATTTATTTAATGAAATACTTCAATACAATACACAATCTTATAAATATATTAATTTAATTAATCATTTTTAACATATACACCCTTATTTAGGTTCATATAAGCTCCAAACGAGATAGGTGCTGCCATCTGTTGGTGGCAGTTATTTAAATGTACAATATATCTTAAACTAAGGGTTGACTGACTAAATGGGGTTCATATTTGGGTTCAGTGAGTTCTAATTAGGGGGTACAGTACAAATTACCCGCTTAAAGTGTTTATTTAGCATTAAAACATATTAGGGCTGAAATCGGTCTAAATTGGGACCAGAAAATGAAGCAAAGTTGCAACTACGCTTGGAAAATTTTAAACTGCAAATAACTCGAAAACTAAGGGTTGCATGGTAAAATGGGGTGCATATTTGGATTCAGCAGATCCTAATTAAGGGGATTAACTACCCCTCTTTAACCTACTACCCTTACTTTACGAGTTATAAGCATTTTAAATTTTTCCTAGCGTAGTTGTAATTTTACTAGCAAAATCGTCAAAAAAATTGACACTACGCTAGGAAAATTTTAAATTGCTTATAACTCGGAAACTAAGGGTTGCAGAACAAAATGGAGTGCATATTTGAATTCAGCGGGTCCTAATTGAGGGGTTAGACTACTCCGCCTTATCCTGCTACCCTTAGTTTACGAGATATAAACATTTTAAAATTTTCCTAGCGTAGTTGTAATTTTGCTTCAAATATCGATGTATATCGTCAAAAAAATTGGCACTACGCTAGGAAAATTTTACATTGCTTATAACTCGGAAAGTAAGGGTTGCACGACAAAATGGGGTGCATATTTGGATTCAGCAGGTCCTAATTAGGGGTATATTATACAAACCACCCTTGAAATCAACGTAATTTTGGTAGTTTTTGGTGAAATTTTGTTGACTTTAAATAATTATTATCTCGTGAACTAAAGGGCTAAGGGCAAAAAGTTAAATACAAAGGTTGCGTAACTTTTCATTCTCTATCTGCCTGTGTATAGATAAAGCCGTTTTGGCCGATTTTTAATTATTTTTTTGATCTCCCACCATTCATGTTATCCTGATACAAATTTGGTGATTTTTGTTCGATTCAAATCTGAAGTCGAGTGAGGGTGGAAATTTAAAAACACGATTACGTAAAAACTAAGAGTTGGGGAGTGATTTAGGGGTTATATTCGTACTCTACGCGTTGAAATACACCAGTATGCATATTGCCACCCCTAAAAGTTAATTAGCACCGGAGATATTCAACCCTTATTTGTATCTCCAGTCCTAAGGGTCGTATCGTAAAAATCTACATTGCAGTCGATAGGGGATGAAAAACTGAGCATCTTTTACATTTAACTTTTTCCTCTACGACCCTTAGTTTAAGGGTTAATGACTATGTTTCGACGACTTTTTCACCACTTTGATTGTTCATAACCCTTAAACTAAGGGTCTTAGGGGAAAAAGTTAAATGCAAAAGATGCTCAGTTTTTCATCCCCTATCGAATGCAATGTAGATTTTTTCGATACGACCCTTAGAACCAGAGATACAAATAAGGGTTGAATATCTTCGGTGCTAATTAACTTTTAGGGGTGGCAATATGCATACTGGTGTATTTCAACGCGTAGAGTACGAATATGACCCCTAAATCACTCCCCAACCCTTAGTTTTTACGTAATCGCGTTTTTAAATTTTCACCCTCACTCGACTTGAGTTTTGAATCGAACAAAAATCACCAAGTTTGTATCAGGAGAACATGAATGGTGGGAGACAAAAAAAATAATTAAAAATCGGCCAAAACGGCCTTATCTATAGACAGGCAGATAGAGTATGAAAAGTTACGCAACCTTTGTATTTAACTTTTGGCCCTTAGCCCTTTAGTTTACGAGATAATAATTATTTAATGTCAGCAAAATTTCACCAAAATCGACTAAAAATACGTTGATTTCATGGATTGTTATATCAAATACCCTTAATTAGGACTCGCTGATTCTAAATCTACCCTCAGAATTGCATAATTTCTTACCCTTTTGATATATTTATATATAAATACAAAATTGCAACTACGCTAGGAAAATTTTAAAACGCATATAACTTGAAAAATAAGGGTTGAACGACAAAACTGAGGGCATATTTGGATTCAGCAGGTCCTAATTGAGGGGGTAAACTACCCCTCTTTATCATACTACCCTTAGTTTACGAGAAATAAGCACTTTAAAATTTTCCTAGTAAATAATTAGAAGAATATTGTGATAGTAAATTTTAAATTAACAGCTTCACTTTCTAGGCCACTGCTCAAAAATGAGTGATTTCACCCCTAAAAAATTAAATTAAACGCTATATAACGGGACGTAGGACAACGATAAGTTGTTTAATAAATATAATAAATCAAATTTTCTATTCTGACTAAATTATTTATTTATTTTAAAAAAATTACATTTCATTTAAATAATTCATGCAACAATACTGCATATTTACTCATTTTGAAAGGAAACATGAGGAAAATAAATAAAAACTGTTAATTTTTCTTTCTTTTTATATACAACACAAATACATAAGAGTAATATATAATATCATACATAATACATGCAATATCACGCCATTTACCAAGTTTGGGTGGCACGAACCTTGTCACACATTTAAACCACAACAAGCAGTCAAACATTCCCATCCTGACACATTTCTTTCGCGTCATCCACATTTACTATCTTTTTCATTCAAGCTCTTTTATTCTTTCCACTCAGATCATTTACATTTCTAATACATGATCAGTCATTCCAATCAACATATTCACCGGACGTTCAAACAAAAGCTTATCTCAACCGCACACATTCTCTTTAAAACACACATAAATGTGTCATTTCCCAAGTTGGGTAGGCACACTTCATTTGCTTCGTTCACTCGAAATCATTTACACTCGCAATTAAGCATCAATCATTTTAATCCACTAATTTGCAGAACGTTCACGCAAACGCACACTAACTATTTTACAAACTCATTCGCTCACAGAATCATTCTCTCAAACATCAACACATTTACAAATAAAATATTCAAATACAATACAAGTTTTTGTAATTTTATTACAATATAAAATAATGAAATGACTTGCCCTGAAAGAAATACAATAAATGATTAGTTACATTTTGTTACATTGCTATTGAATTTTATTGCCAAATGTAATTACAAGTCAATATTGTAATAAGTCCATTTATATTGATAACTCACAGTATGTGAGGCTGCCACACCCAAGCTGAATGATAGGCACGTATGTTTTGTATAAAATAAATTGTATCAAAGATTTAGTTACATATGGCAATGTCTAAAAAATAAAGGGATGGAGAAGAGAACCCAACACTCAACCAACCAACATGGTTCTTTTCTCCACGTAAAAGGCCCTGTACACAATTCATAAAAGGACCATTAAACAAGGAATAAACCGCACATATATTTTACTAGTGACATTTCCTATCTGAGTTTAATATTGACCGCAGGTGATTTTAACTTGATACCCAAGAACAACCGATGTTGCTCTACAAATAATGCAAATATCGTGAGGTGTCCTGCCGACCTCGCGAGGCTTGTTACCCGTAAATCTGTACTATTAAAGTAATAGTACAGTTAAATGAGGACGGTTTATTCCTTGTCAACTTTTTGATTACTTAAACCTAAGTTTGAAATATGATAGGTGAAATACTAGTGACTTTGACCTAGGTATCCAGCTCCACCCAATATTTAACATTTACCGCGCGCGCTTTTTTATTCTAACCCCAAGAACAACCGATTGTTGTTCTTGTGCAAATGTCGTAGGACTTCTTGCCGATCCCCGGATGAGTGCTTAGTACACGGTAGACAGCCAGGGAAAGACTTTCCACGGTCCATCACCACCTTCATGCTCAGGATTGCCGGGATAGATTCAGTTTTGCATTCTAGTGACTCAATTCATCCAAGCTATCGAAGGCTGACTGACCTAAACCCTACGAGCTGCTACATCCCGACTCCCCGTGGAGTGCACCGAATCCCTCGTAGATCCTTACACGTGCAAGGACGTACGGTTCGAAGTCATCTGCGACCAAGTACTATACTGCCCGCCAATGACTCACCGACCACAACATAGACTTATTGGTTCCATCTTGCCCCCTGGCGTCTAAGTCATCCGAGGCACGATGACGAATGCGCCAGGAGGTTGGGGTGCCAAAAGCGGTCTATGCAGGGTGTACCGTGCCCTCGTCGGCCCTTCAACGGAAGGACATGCATACAAATACAAATACTAAAATGCGGTTTAACGGTTCCTATTGGCTTTAAGCCATTCCCAGCCTCCAACCCACTCTAGTTGAATTTACTGTGTGGCATTGTCCTAAGTACATCATTGTACATAATTTTGAGTTACCCGGTCGCTGATTGATTCTAACCCTGAAGAACAAGCCGGCCTAGTGTTGTTCTTATGCTCAAAAGTTTACGTGGGACGTCTTATCCGATTCCCCGTTGTTTCCGCCTAGTTAACCGCTATTCCAGTGTTTACCATTACGCCTGGCCCACAACGACGTACGCACCATGTCCTGGTCAGATTTAGCATATTCGCTAGGCGGACTACGACTGCCTTTGACATACCTAGCGAATGAACCTTCCGACAGCGCGCACCGGCTCGATAGCCGCAGGTAAACATCGACTGGCTTCCCGTCACCACATCCGCTAATACCGTACATACACTAAGGAGTCGTCCATCACTGAAGCAAGGGCGAGGCGTCCGCTTGCAGCTGCGCTTGGATTCGCTTAGATATGCATAGAGTATGGTAGGGTACCGTATCCAACGTTGCCCCCATACACGAGTATGGGAGGGTATAGAAAACTAGACCTGCATGCTGCCGTACACATGTCTAGCAAAGCCAAAAAAGTTATAACGTCGTCAAGTTAAAAGCAAGCTATATAAGATAACAAGCCCCTAACTATAATAGTCCCAATTTAAATTTCAAATTCAATTCTAATCAATGCCACACCCAATTGCAAAAGAATAATTCGCGAACCGAAATGTCACTAAGTTATTTCACCTACCAAAATTTCCTAATTCTAAATGGTCCTGTACATAATTCACTAAAGAAAGAGATGCATGGTGTCTGCTGTTTCGAAGCTGCCGGTTACTTCAAATTAATTCATTTGTTATTATTTAAAAGTCTACAAAATTCAACTTATAAAAATTAATTCTGCTCAAATTGTCATTATTATGTTCGCAACTTAATGTTAAGTATCTGGCAACAACGAATTTATTCATCACTTCTTGTTCTTTATTTATTGTATTGTCACATTAACATCTTCAATTTTATTTGCAGTTTCAAATGCATCTCTTTATTTATTTTATTCGTTGAAAAAGGACCATTGAACAAGAAATAAACCACATTTATTTTCACTAGTGACATTTTCTATTTAAGTTTAATATTGACCGCAATTGATTTTAATTTGAAACCCAAGAACATGACAAACATAACAACCAAAGGCAAAGCTATCACCCCAATTAAAATTATTTTAAAATCAATAATAATGTCACTATTTTTATCAAAATTCCCTTGATCCCTTAATCTGTACTACCAAAGTACTATTAAAGTACTAGTAAAGTAAAGGCGATGTGGTTTACTCCTTGCTAACTATTACCTAAGTTAAAATTAATTGTTGAGATCATATTCACATGGTCATTGGGAATTGAACCCAAGACTGTGCCACCTGTATTCATTTATTTCCAATCTCAACATTATTATCAAAGATAGAAGATTCGTCTTTATTATTTATGTAAAGTATTATTTCGAGTTCAAGAATGATTCACGCAAAGGGAAAAGACTGGCAAAACTATCTTTGATAATTCACTTATCACTAAGTCTCTGGAAGGTTGCTGGAGTTGATGTCGCCTGCAGAAAGTCCCACGATGGATGTTGAAGTTGTTCAGTGTAACCCCTCGACGACTCTCGTAGTTGTTATGTCATGTACATATAATTCTTCCATGTCCTTCGAAGACTGCTTGGCTTGTTCGCATTGCTCGATGCATATTATATGCTCGATTACCTAGGAACCACAAATAATTTATTTACATTTGATAAACACTATTTGCTTATGCTGAAAATATTAAATATTTATAACAAATGAATTATTTTATACAGGAAGTATCCATCAGATGACGGCTGGTAACCGCACACACGATAAAAATATATATCTATACCGATTCTCACAATATGTGAAGCTGCCATACCCTAATTGGGTGAAAAGCGTGATAGATTATGTATGTAATTAATATTTATTATATTTGTTTGACTTTATTTCCTCGATTTAATCTCGGTTTAATATCTGTATTTGTATTCAAAATTTTTTTCTATTTTGTTCACTATATTTAGTCAATGTACATATGCAATGTTATAATATTATTATGTAATTGGGTTCTAAACCTGTTGAATAATAATAATAAATAAGTAAATGTAATGATTTAAGATTCAATATTGAAATTGAAATAAAATAGTTTAAATTTGATGCATATCTGAATGTGTTAATGACCGACTGTGGTTCTGACTGTTCAGTTTCAGATCCAATTTTAATTTACTGCACAAAAATCTGCCCTGTAGTGTACTCTCCAGTCATGAGTGAGTTAGGTTATCAACTGCTGGTAACTGCACACACGGTAATACATAATATCCATAGGTACCGATGACTCACATATGTGAGGCTGCCGTACCCAACTTGAGTAAAAGGCACGACAGATATGTATGTATTGTAAAAAATCTGATGTGGCCAGCACACGACCTCTCGCCTTAACACTGTAATTTATGTGAATTTGATTTTAGTTAGGCTTTCTTAAATTATAATTTTGCAATAAATTTACAAACTTTTTGAAAATAATTTTATAGTTCTTAGTTCTTTAATTAGCTCTTTATAGATAAAAATTTAACTTTATTATTACCTTATTACATTATGTTCAGTTGTTAATAATATTTACATTTCTTTTAAAATGGTGCCACAAACATTTCAGAAATTGTGTATACGTCTGTTTATCTGTCACATTGACATATTCATTTTTGTTTTTAATTTTTTTCCTATATTATGATTTACAAATCGTGGTAGGTAAAATTACAAATTTTTGAAAATTAATTTTCCTTTATTGGTAAGAGATATAGAAACGATGTTAAATAAATATTGTAAAAGATAATTTGTTCTTTCAAATGTCGAATGACAAATTGTAACTATCGCAGTATTTCCTATGTTTTTTGCAAAAAATGTTAAAATTCTTCAAGAAAATACCATTTCCGGTTGACAGATTTTTACCAAAATCTTATCAGCTCTTCATTATCATATATAAATGTATATTGCAAAATATTAGAATTTTATTTTCAGTAGAATTTGAGATAATGAATCAGAACGAAAGACTATAGTAGGCGCACATACAGACACACACACACACACACACACACACAGACATCATCGTGAAAATAGTCAAAATAGGTTCTAAAGGTGCTAAAACGTGCTTATTGACCAAAATCTCGACATCGAATTTTTTCACGATCCCTATACCTCTCTAGGCGAGAGGTAAAAAGAGTAAAGAAACTTACCGAAAAAATATTCTCCCATGTCTTTTGAAGGCCGCTACAACTGCTCCTGCTTCCTTAGAAGACACTTATACAAATCCTCAATTCATATGACATCCTCGAATACCTAGAAAACACAAATATATTAGTAACATTTATCGCAGTTTATGCTGTCACATAAGAACAATAAGCTAAACATCTATTTAACCAAGTAAATGCCAATAATTTTCTTATTTAAGTGACTTGTAAAATAGATTGATAATTTGATCTACTGTATATATGAGCCCAGTCTCATTGAAATTGGCCCAGGTGTAAAAAAGTCGTTTTGTATTGTACAAATATTTAAATTAAATAAAAATATAAGTATAATGTACTGTATCTTATTGAAAACTGCAATACATTTTACACAATCTCAAATCAAATCAATAGTCGAAACTTTATGGAACTGAATAAATTTTTTTTTATATAGTTCTATGAAGGACAATCAAAGAATTATGACATAGGCTGTAGAATATTTGATTTTTTTCTCCAGAAAAGTATGTTTAGGACTTGTAGATACTATGCCGCAACGAATTGAAACAGTTTTAAAAATAAATGTGAAGGTGGAGTTACATAGGGGTAAAGTCGTTTATAGCAATTAGACGAAACAATAAAAATATTTGCCAGCTGTATACTTTAATATCTAAGTTATATTTAAAGTTTAATTTACTTAAAATATATTAAAGATACATTTTAAGTTCACCTAACTTTAAATATAATTTAGAGAATAAAGTATACAGCTGGTAAATATTTTTATTGTTTGTTCTAATTACTACAAACGACTTTACCCCCGTGTAATTCCACCTTTATTTGTACAACTGTTTTAATTTGTTGTGTCATAGTATCTACAAGTCCTAAACATACTTTTCTAGAGAAAAATTCCCAAATATTCTATAGTCTGTGTCACAATTTCTTAATTGTCCTTGTATCGGACGATTTTTCAAATTCTTTATTTTATTCGGTTCCATACAGTTTCGACTGCTGATTTTAATTGAGATTGTATAAAATGTATTGCTGATTTCAATAAATAGAAGATATAGTACATTATATTTGTATCTTGATTTTCATTTAAACCTTTGTACAACAAAAAACGATTTCTTTTTACATCTGGGCCATGTGTTATTTTTCAGTTTCAAATCCAGGCAAGTACACATTTCAGTTAACTGCACAAAATCTCCTCTATAGTGTACTCTCCACAGTCATGAGTGAGTCAGACTGGCAACCGCACACACGGTAAACCATATACCTAAACCGATGACTCACATAAGTGAGGCTGCCACACTTAAATTGAGTGAAAGCATTCAGTCACTTTTTGATCTGTAGTATCTATACTGATGTTCACAGTAATCTGTGAGGCTGCCACACTCCAGCTGAGTAAAAGCATCATGTTCCAAATGGAAAACACAAAGTGAAAATAAAAAACTTACGTATTAAACTGGGGAACGAGACATTTTAGAAGTACACCAGCTGAAGAAGATTCATTCATTTAGTTTCTTGTCCTAGACTAGAGATTAGACTCCAACAGTAGAATTTCAAACCAAAGAATTTTCAAACTTTGTACATGAAGTTCAAGTTAATCTAAAACAATAACAAACATTTAGATTCATATAAACCTGCACTAAATATCTAAAAATCTTCACTGTGCCCAACAGAATCGGCATCCCCAGGAAATTTTACCCCTGACTACAAATTTTCACGGCTATTCTACGATTATTAACAGATAAATCATAAAGTATTTAAAAATAATGGCGGCTGAACAGATTGTAGCAGCCATTTTAATTATAAATGTCAAAATATCTACTCTATAACTCCAAATATATAACAAGAGTATCCGTGACTTGAGAATCACTCATTGAGCTACGACTGTTATACATTGAAGGTGTGGTTCTTAATATAGAAATGTCAGAGGAATGATGATGAAAAATGCTTACATGATTGCTTGAAGATCTAAAGACGTTGATTACAAGTTGACTGTTGAAGTTGATGTTTCCCGAAGACTGCTCAGGTGAATGTTGAAGTTGTTGTCCAGTGAAATCTCTCGTCGTTGATGTCAGGTGCAGAATATTCTTCTTCGTCCTTCGAAGACTTCTAAAGTCATTGTCAAGTTGCCAGTGCACTTGTTCATATTCATATTATATGCTTGAATACCTAGAAACCACAAATCATTTATTTACATTTGATATATACTAAAAAATATTATTTTATACAGGAATATCTGCACAAATATTACACCTGTGGGTTATTTTTCACCAACAACTATGAGTGAATCTAAAATAACTATTATATTTTATATATTGATTCAACCTTGTAAAGTTTAAACAGTAAACAGAATAATTAAGTTCCAAATTGGTTTGTAGAATTACATAATTATTCAATAACATGAAATAAATCATGTTCAATCTGAAATTTTGAGTTAAAAATGTAAATTACCTTCCATGTTCGGGGGCAGAGCACCTCATGCTGGATTTTCAGAATGATGAAATGGTAATGGGTTGCTGTAACAAAATAAATATTTTCGTTATTACACAACTGCAAAATGCATCGCAAATCAATATATACGTTTGCCAGAAATTATTACATCACGAACAAATGTTAATGTGCAATTAGCGTAAATAAATGATAAAAGAAAGACTGCTTACCTTAGCTGTAGAAATAAATATTCTCATTATATAAATCTCATGTTTAAGATCATCATTTTCTTCAAAGATGATGTTAGAGATCCTGAATTTGTAGGTAGTTTCGAGTATTTTCTTTGAAATTGTCCCTTTTCTACATATAACAGCTTTTACCTGTAAATAAATCACTTATTTTAATACTTGAAGCGATGACCTCGGCTGGCATGAACTGATCATGGAATCCATTAACAATTAACAGCAAATTAATAAGTTTACAACAACTTGTGGATTATTTTGTCGCAAACCAACATTATTTTATGTCTAGGACACTCACATTTCTTATTTATCACTTGAAATTAAGCCACTGGTTATTTAAATACAAAGAACAAACTACGAACATGCAATGGCGTTAGTTTCAATACATTGCATTAATAATTGCACAATCTCAAAATGGCGTTGTAAAAAATCAATAATTAGATTATAAATTGTGAAATCAAACCGTGATTCCTGCCCTCTATTAAATAAAGTAAGAACTAAAGTAAGAGCTACGTTACAAAGTTTTCATCAAGTTTTAAACAGTGTAGAGTTTAGATAGTTGTGTACTGGAAATTTCATGTTTGCAACGTATTTTACAATGCTTTCACATGATGAAAGACGGATTTCTCAACAGTCGCTTAGTTTTGAAGTGTAGAGTATAACCTAATATTAGAAAATGTAATTTAGGCACGCAGTTTTGATTTTTGACAAGCGGTTTCACAAATTTTATATACGACACGAAGTTATGTGGGAGGGAAATTTAAATTATTATAAAGAAAGGTTAAACTACAAGAATACGTACAAAAAATTGTCACCTGGTTAAAATAGCAGCTTTAAATGTTTGAAAATGTGATTACTAATATTATTACGACTGAGGAATCCAATTATATTAAATAAAAACCGATATTTTTAATAAATAAAGTGCATTCAATTAAAAATTTAGAAAAACATTATTTCTAAAACAGAAACAAGGAAGGAATCTAATTGTTTTAAATATAAAAAATATGTATAGTAACAAATTATGTATTTACCAAGTACCAAGATCTTTCAGGAACTGTTGAATATATTTCTATAGCTATATAAGAAATTAATAATGCACATATAATTTAAAATTTAAACTAAAAGTATACCTATTTAATGTAAATAATGTTTATAATTCAACGAATTTTTATATATAGATATCACACGTATTAATAATTTATTCAATTATTATTATATTTTATATAAATGTAATTAATAATAACTAATATTATTCTATAACACAAATCATAACATTCCATGCGATAATTCAATATTTCTATACACAAAAATGAGTTTATATATAATTTAATACTCATTTTGATTAGTTTATTATGAAAATTCTGTTTTCACAAGCATTATTCAACAAAAGATGATAACCATGATATTTGACAATGTATATTGTAAATATGTGACATTACTTTAGTAATTCAAGCTAATTGGGATTGGTACTGTTTCTAGTAAGATTAAATACTAGAAAATAGATTGTAAGGTTGTTTCACACATAAAATGCATCATGTCTACTTCTTTACAAGATTTCTACCAGTTTTAATCACATATTAATGGTCAACTTTTGATTATGCATAGAATATGATATGATTTTAACGATATAAGCTTAATATTGTATTTTCACTCTAGTCTATGGTTGTATATTAGAACACGATGAAAAAATTATACCCTTATGCTATATTGTCTCAAAATGCAATGGGGAACCATTTAAATTTTTGTAACGCACGCTATTTCCCCATTTACAAAAATATTACAAATAACCAAAAATATATTTTGTATATTTATTCTATAAACTAAAAGGAGTCTATGTTTTTGTTGTGGTACTAATTGGTATCATTTTGAACCTATAAAATTGATAAACCATTTTATTTCTGGAGAATATTAATAACTTATACTTCAGCTCGTGCATAAACTTTCATCCTCTTGAATTAAGCTAGGTTCAGACCTACGCAATTATAAGTATAAGTGCTAAATTAACCATCTAGCGTTTCCACAAAGTTTCAGTTTCAATAATTATAGGTGCGAACCTTGAGTGCTGGTTGGTTAAATTAACCACTTCTTATAATTATAATTGAGTAAGTCTGAATCTAGCTTTAAGGTAGATTCAGAGCTACATGAAATTGGAATTTTGTGGAAGCGCTGGTTGGTTAACTTAGCACTTATATTTATAATTGAGTAGGTCTGAATCCTACTCAATTATAAGTGTAAGTGGCTAATTTATCCAACCAGCGCTCAACGTTCGCACTTATAATTGAAATTCTGTGGAAGCACTGGTTGGTTAATTTAACACTTATACTTATAATTGGGTAGGTCTGAATCTAGCTTTATAACCTGTATTATGTGCCCGTTAAATAATATACTATTTTCTACTCCCATCCCATGCTTTAATTTACTTATTAAATATGCATTGTCTGTACTTGAATTACATTCATATCGATACAAATTTCATTAAGTAAATTCCATACAAATGAATATTTGTTTTTGTGTGTAACTGTATGAATTTACGACACTCACCTTGGCTCGTATCGTAAATTTATACTCGCGTATTAATAGCTATCATTGTAAACTCATTGCATAATATACCTACAAAATTATGAGATTCACAACTTATTATTTTTACAAACGAAAGTTTGTAAACAGGGCATAATGTAACGTAATGAATTACCGGGTATTCCACTTGTATTTATGAAATTCACAGCTTATTATTGTTACCAAGGATAGTTTAACTTTGGGCTGCTAAATAGTTTGCTTATAGTTTAGACTGCGTACCTTTATAATGTAACATAATAAATTTCCATCTGTTCCACGTATATTTTACATAATATTCACTGATCACTGTTTATTATTGTTTACAAACCAGCCATTTTATCACCTGTTGTTCTGTTCAACAACTTCAACAAGCTAAATGACGCGATGACGCCATAATCAAACGGAACATGTAATTCTGCAGAATTTTATACAAAAAATAAAATAAGCTTTTGGCAAAAATAAATATATCGTTAATTGCGTAATATTACGCTGATTAAGAATCCGCAAACGGATTTTAATTTGCATTAACTGTTTACGAAAAATAAATTTTTCTATATTATTTTCTGCAGTATGACTTGTTGTTCCATCTCGCTCTATTCTCTTTCTAACACTCACCCATTTTGATTGGTCGAGTGACATCACTGGATCGTGAAATGATTGGTTCAGTGACATCGCTGGATCATGAAATGATTGGCTGATTAATTAAAGAAGCGTGGCAAATTTGAACGGATTTAACTCAATGTAAAACAAATACGACGATACTAAATTTTTGATTTTGGTAGTTGAAGCTAAATAATCGATTAAAAACTAATGGAATTTACATAAACTAACTAAATTTAGATGACACATAAGCTTTTTCTCGTGGAAATTGCTTCAGACAGTCAAAAAATGTATTTAAAGTTGGCGAGCTCGATAGGTGGTTATAAAGCAGAACTTGTAATCGTAATATTGGTTACACCAGGGGCCCTACATTAATTAAAATTGATATCAGGGGAGTGTATCCATAGATTTACAACATATTAACATTAACAGGGTACTCTGTGTACTTTAAAGGGTAAGTACTCTAGCAGTTTTATAAGAAAATATTAATTTCTGACTTAATTATAGGGCCCACCGTTTTGAAAATGTGGCTTCTGTTACAAAAACATACGAGAAATCGAATGGTGTCCAGTTCAGATTGCTGTCTTTAACCGTTTTTGAAATGCAGCATATTCAAGTCAATAATTTAACCTAAAAATTAACCTGTTTTACAAAATAATTAATTCTGATTAAAATATGGAGACCAGCATTTTGAAAATATGGTATAGTAGAAAAGTGCAAGGAATCGAATGATGCTACGCTCAAATCGGTGTCTTTCACCGTTCACGAAATACAGCCCATTATAATAAAAATGTGGTGTCAAATATTGTTCTTTTTAAGTAAATAATTTTCTAGCTAAATTTAGGTCCCTACAATTTATGTCACACCTGAAAGTGTGTTAAATGTTAACTTATTCATTGTCTTATCTTATTTCGTGTACTATTTCCGGCTTACAAGAATTTTTAAATAAAATTAGCTCTAACTTGATGTAAGATCTTTATGTACCAATTTGTTTCGGCAGCAAAACTTTGAAGTTGTTAATACGTTTAAGAAAAGTTTCTGTAGCACAGCAAGGTGCTGGAAGATTCTATTACACCGAGATCTTAAGATAGAGACTAGAGAGAAAGAATGCTTAACAATTTAATATCGGATGATCCCAAGCAGAAACACAATTTTCACGGGTCCGTTAAACCAATTCAAACGTTTTTTTCGAAAGAGAATATATTTTAGTTGGAATAACACCTTAAATCAACTTTAAAATGTATTACCAATAAAATCTCATTAAGTTTTCGTTTGAAAACGAGCCACAAGAATCAATAATCTTTGGTAAGAGTGGGCAGAAAATCTATTTCACTTAATCAGTGTTCTATCACATTTGAATATTCATACTTTAAATCGTTCTACAGGACTGGAAATGTTTTTGAAGCTGAAGATTAATTTTAAAGCGAAAAACACTACCAGTTTTAATCTACGGCTATTTTATATGAATACCTTCAACATTGGAACCACCTATACTTACACCTATTATATTACTTTTGAATAGGTAATTCCAAGAATACAGACCTGTATATATTTCATTTTAAATTGATCTTTAATATAATTCGTTTTATATTCAAGTATGTTTTTATTATTAAATGAACTCTTCTCTCAAACCTCAAAAGAATTCCACCATTGCATTTCTGTAATTGTATTACTTATGTTTACATATTAAAATCCTTTGTATTCTTTTTCATTGTAGAAGTTTTTTGTTACATTTTATCAAATAATGTATTGTTATTCAAATTTCTGAGATAAATATATTTTTGATTTACATATTTTTGAAGCATATTTTTTGCTGGAGAGCATGTATACAGGTGAGTCACAACTTCGTGCATATAATTTTAATGGCATACAGAGCTCATCTCACTTATCACGATTTACTATTCTCGCCATTGCACAATAAATAAAAATTTAATTATATTCATTCATAGTTAATCAGATATCTATTATACAAACAATAATCCAGTGCATCTTGCGAAAACTGTATGTAAAGGATTTGTGGCAATCATGAAAATAAGAAGCAAAAAAGTCTAAATGAATCAGAGAAAACTATGTTGCTTTTATTGTACGACAAACAAAAATAGTCTGTGAAATCCGCTAATTTAAGGTAAACAGAGTATTTAAACCTCTTTGAGTCTTATTTTGTAAAAATATTGCTACATCACTTTGAAGTAGAAATAACAAAGGTGCAAAATAATTTACGTTTTACGGGTCTCCGTAATTTTCAAATTTTCCGCGGCCATGATTGTTGCGTTATTCCATTGTTTTTGATGACAAGAATATGTCATGTGAATATTGTAGCTGCTTATTATTGTAAATATCGCTTAGAAACCATGAAATATTAGTGAAAAGTATTGTAAATCGTTAGATAAACCAATATTCTAACGTTTGTAATAAAAATTTTCATGTGATTCGCAAATTATTTGTAAATAAATGTGTAGGTATGTGTTTCCAGGCAAATTAACGACCATCTTCAGAAATGGTAGTAAACAAGATTTTGCATTTCAATCAATTTATATTATCAGTAGGTGAGAAATATGTCTCTAGAAGTGTAGTACAGACAATTTTTATTGTAGTTTAATATAATTCGACCCAAAATTAAGTTTGTAATAAACTATGGTATTATTATTATATCAAGAATGGATTGGGCGCCATTCTTGATATTTAATTAATGCTGTAGAATAATCGGCATTATTGTTCTATAAAATCCCAGCCAGGCGGACAATTAATGCCGATTTAATAAATTGTAATAATTTCTAATAAAATATTTGGTTATTTCGCGATTTTAAGTAAAAATTGTTTGTTATTTCAAATAAAGAAGAATTTAAGAAAGGTATGATTAAAAACATTATTGTATTTATTTTCTTATGAAAAAGTTCTTTTTTAGGAGCTGAATATGGATCTACACTGATTTATTTGTCAAATTATATATCTTTTATTGTATAAGTATTTATAACATTTTATATTGTACTTATGTTGAATAAAAATTACTATTGGGGGCTGGGTTAATATGATAATGTGTTAAATGTGTGAAAAGTGATAATTATGTGAAGAAAATGAATAAGGTAAAATATAGTAAGATATAAAATAATAGTCTGCGCAGAATTTCCCTTCAAAAGGTACGTGGAACCTTCATTTTTATGAAATAAATCAAAAAATTGTTTTCAAAATCCATAAGGTTCAATTCATTTGGCTAAATAACGGGTTGCCAGGCGATTTTCGCCCTTATTGAAATTTTTAAAAAGTGTTCTCTCTAAGGGCCCTCTACGCCGATTTTTTTTTCGATCCTGTCAAATTCGTGCTCACGGTTATGAATTATTTTCTCGATAATGATCAATCCAAAGTGCACCAAATTATAGACAAACGTTCTTTAAACATTTAAGAAGGTGTCTATAAAGTTTCAATACGATCAGATCAGTAAAACATCGATAATTAATTGTTTTCGAAAAAGTGAACTTAACCAAAATTTTTCTAAGTATTAGGAAATGAAAATTTGCAGATAGCTGTTTTTAAAGGAGGGAATTGATTATTTTAATGTTGTTTTATGAAAATAATTGTTGCCAATGCCGCTGAATTGCAAAACAGCACGAAATACTGCACTTTGGTTTTCGTTTTGAGCGTTTTCAGTATTTCAGAGTGTTTACTTTTCAATTAATGTTCTTATCGGTTTCTCGGAAATCAATTCTATTGAATGCACATCAATAATGCATGACCGGAACTTCTGGAGTTCGAAGAAAGGTCTTAGAGAACTTTTTATACTGTTGAAATGGTGTTAGCAAATGTTTGCTCACTTAGAGTGACAAAAAATAAGAAACTTCGTTGCTAAATTTATATTATGAACTATACAGACTGGTTCACAACTTCGTGCATATATTTTAAAGGCATATTCAACTATGACAATGGAAGAAGCACTGGGTTGTTGATTGTATAATGGATATCTGATTAACTATGAATGGAATAAAATAAAATTTTATTTTATTGTGCAATGGCAAGAATAATAATTACATTTGAAAACAGTGGCCCAAAACTGTTTGATTTAAAAGTGAATTAAGCACTTTTAAACTTTATAAACTGAACTTTTATATTTTTATTAAAATACTATCGTATGTGATATCAAATTAAACATCTCAGGAATAGAATTCTAGTTGATAAATAATGCCTAAGTTTTTATCTACTTAAATACTTTGGGACAAAAGATAATTTATTTAAATTTTGCTGAATAAAGCATAAAATTAACGCCTTTACGAAAGCAAGTTATTTATTAAAAATAGTCGGGGAAGTACTGTGGTTGACACAGCAGATTTTTAATTAATCGTTTTTGTCTAGACTTGTTCCACCCGCGCGCACTTTAAAAGAATATATTCTTAAGCGGCTCATCTACGTTTCTATCGAATTCCTATAATATTCTCGATTTTACTTTTTTTCCATTCCACTCTTTTCCCCACTACTAGGGCTGCCTGAAACCAGCCCGAAACTCGTACTTTGCCGCATCCTATAGCTATGCAGTCATTTTGAAGTTAAAAAATTCTGTAAAAGTGTTTTCGTTGCGAGTAAACTGCCAGATTATTATTGACTTCAGGATAATGTTTTTATAAACTTTTAATAGAGAAAGAATGGATCTACAGATGTGCCTTTTAAAAATTTTACTGATTTTTTATTCATGTAGAATTTTTTTAATCAAAATTTTAAAAAGGCACATCTGTAGATAATTTTTTTTCTCTATTCAATCTTTGTTGAATTACAATTTTACCATTCTTGTACTGGCCACAAAACACTCGTTAGTACATTTTATGCTGGATTATAGGTAGTAGACGGGCCTCTTAAAAATTATGTACTAAGTTGAAGTTGTTCTTCGTCAAATAAAAATTATTTCTGATAAAACTAGGGCCCTTAAAATTAATTTTGACTCGTTGTAGTGTTATATAATGTTATATCTTAGTTTAATGTATTTTTGTCAGTATATCTTCAAGTAAATAAATAAATGTGTACAAGAGTAAATACTGTTTATTAAAAAATTCTAATACTATTTTATTAATGTTTCTGCAAAGTAGCGGATTATACTAAATAAATTACGAGAAATCCAATTCCGCAAACCGCGATTGGATAAGTATTTTAGTTTTTGAGAAACGGCAAATAAAATAAAATGTTTAATTAAAATTAGTTACTTGGTCCTGGATATTATTAATTTGGGTTTGAAACTAAAAACTGGAAGTATAACTTACAATTTAAAGTTCTAGATTCTTCTTAATAGTAGGTCCAAGTCTTCAGGTGCCTGAAGAACTGCTGAAGCTTCTGCAGGAGTTGCTGTTAGTTCCAAAATCTTCAAATGACCTCCAAGAATGCAGTAGAGACAGCAGATGAACCAACTAACTTCTAAGTCTATAACAATAAGAAAACATTCAAATAGAAAAATGAAATATAACAATTATATTAGAGTATTAGGTAGGAATTGTTTATTTTTATGATATTTTAACCAAAATTGCCATATTTCATGTGGAACAGCAAGTTTCCTCCATAACTTTTACCTTTTACGGGTCACGGAAATTCAAAATTACCGCTACAGTCGACCATGATTGTTGCTAATTCTATTTCGTTATTCCATTGTTTTGTTTATAAGAATATGTCATGTTAGTATTGTTGCTGCTTATTATTATAAATAACGCTTAGAAACTATGAAATATTAGTGAAAAGTAGTGTAAATCGTTAGGTAAACTATTATTCTAACGTTTGTGATAAAAAATTTCACTTGATTCGCACATTATTTGTAAATAAATGTATAAGTGTTTTCAGGCATATTAGTGACCAGCTTTAGATAAGGTAGTAAAGAAGAATTTGTGTTTAAAACAATTATTATTCTATTACTAGGTGAAAAATACATCTTACGGAAGATAATACAGACAATTGTTTTTGTAGTTTAATATAATTCGACACAAAATTAAGTTAGTAATAAACTATGGTATTAATTTTATATCAAAAATGGGTTGGGCTCCATTTTTGATATTTAATTAATGCTGTAGAATTATCGGCATTATTGTTCTATAAAAACCCAGCCAGGCGAACAAATAATGTCGATTTAACAAATTGAATGAATTTTTAATAAAATATTTGGTTATTCCGCGATTTTAAGTAAAAATTGTAATATAAAATAAAGAAGAATTTAAGAAAGGTACCTATATGTTCAAAAACATTATTGTATTTATTTTCTTATGAAAATGTTCTTTTTTTAGGAGCAGAATATGGATCTACACTGATTTATTTGTAAAACTATATCTTTTATTGTATATTTATAACATTTTATATTGTATATTGAATAAAAAAAATACTATTGTGGGCTGGGTTATAATAATAATGTGGTAAATGTATGTGAAAAGTGATTATTATGTAATGAAAATGATTGAGGTAAAGTATAGTAAGACATAAATTAATAGTCTGCACAGAACTTCTCTTCAAAAGGTACGTGGAATCTTAATTTTTATGAAATAAATCAAAACTCGTTCTCAAAATCTATAAGGTTCAATTCATTTGGATAAATAACGGGCTGCCAGGCGATTCTCGCCCTTATTGAAATTTTTAAAAAGTGTTCTCTCTAAGGGACCCCCACGCCGATTTTTTTTTCGATCCTGTCAAATTCATGCTCACGATTATGAATTATTTTCTCGAAAATGGCCCATCAAAAGTGCACCAAATTATAGATGAACGTTCTTCAAACATTAAAGAAGGTGTCTATAAAGTTTTAGTTCAATCAGATTAGTAAAACATCGGTAATTAATTGTTTTCTAAAAAATGAAGTTAACCAAATTTTTTCTAAGTGTTTGCAAATGTGAATTGACAGTATTGCGACATTTTCTGCATCTTTAGTTTATATATGTGGTTTACATGAAAGTAGTTAATTAAAAAGGAAAGTAATTATTAAATAGATTAGTAGATAGAGCAGAATTAGGAGAGAGGTAGTGTGCTGTAATGTAATCATCTTGAGAAAAATGCAATTTAAACTTAAAGAAGCCTAAAAACTATACGCCTTTATATTGTATCTTTAAGATGTGAATCAATAAAAGGTATTTTTTTTAAATATAATGTAAACCACTTTTGCAAATTGTACATTTATCCGATACCGTGTCATAATGACAGCATTGTAAGTCTCAATTTGAGGACCATAAAAACGTTTATTATAGGCCAAGGATCATAATGAATCCAGTATGGTACTTAGTACCATAATGAAATAGCAAGCAACTCCGTTACTAACGAAGCGAGTAAGAAAATTTCAAAAATAGCATATTTTTTGTTCAATACCAAATAATGTATTTTTCTGTTTGACTAATTTACGCCAGTAGATAAAAATTTTTATGCAATACGGATCGTAACGACAATCATTATGGTACACGGCGTGTTATTCACTCGGCTTCGCCTCGTCTGATGATCTGCACTACTATTACCATAATGATTGTCGTTACGGCCCTTATAACATAAATTAATTATGTATAACCAACACACATTGTTTAACAAGCTATTTTAATTATTGTATTTAATTATAACAAAATTCTATCATATCATAGTTTGACAAACATTGATAATACAAAAATAGCTAATTAATACAAGTGATAAATAGCTAATTTTTATCCCTCACATGATCTCAACAGCTGCAGAAGTCTTCCGAGGGTTGAAAGTCCATCAAGATCTGTATATGATGTCCAAATAATTGATCTGCTTTTGATGTTCTGTCTTAAGATGCACCAGGTCTTCAAACGATTGCAGAAGATGTCCAAACTTTCTTGGTCTGTTGATGTTGATAATGATGAAGTTTTCACGACCAAAATCATCTGTGACAATAAGAAAAATCAATTAAATTCATGTAAATTGTACATAACAAAGATCAAACAGCAGACTGCGACCAGTGTGCTTCTCCACCACTACTACTCATGGTTATTGTTCTACGTCATCGGAATTTCATTATTAAGAAGATTTATACATAATGAGCAAAACACGTTGTATTCAGGAATATATTGTTAATTAATATAATGAAAAAAATATAATATTTACCGTATGTGCGATTACTAGCCGTCAACTCAGGAGTACTCATGGCTTGAACAAGGAATTTTAGCATTGAATTAAAAAATTACTTTCTTTGCAAAATTAATAAGGTGAACAATTCTTCAATAAACTATTTAAAAATTCGTAGATATTTTGCCTAAAGAGCTACAAACATGAAACTACGGTTCATACCTCTTAAAATATATGTTTAAAGTATCAGCTTTGAGTACTATTTAAGTTGATAATTAAAATGTTTCTACAAAGTAGCGGATTATACTAAATAAATTACGAGGAATCCAATGCCGCAAACCGCGCTTTGATAAGTTTTTGAGAAACGGTAAATAAAATAAAATATTTAATTAAAATTAGTTACTTGGTCCTGGATATTATTAATTTGGGTTTGAAACTAAAAACTGGAAGTATAACTTACAATTTAAAGTTCTAGATTCTTCTTAATAGTAGGTCCAAGTGTTCAGGTGCCTGAAGAACTGCTGAATCTTCTGCAGGAGTTGGTGTTAGTTCGAAACTCTTCCAAATCTTCCAAACCTCCAAGAGACAGTAGATGAACCAACTAACTTCTAAGTCTATAACAATAAGAAAACATTCAAATAGAAAAATGAAATATAACAATTATATTAGAGTATTTTTTTTATTTCTTGCTTAAACTAAATAATATAGTTGTTTTAAAGGTAGGAATTGATTATTTTTATAATATTTTAACCAAAATTGCCATATTTCATGTGGAACAGCAAGTTTCCTCCATAACTTTTACCTTTTACGGGTCACGGAAATTCAAAATTACCGCTACAGTCGACCATGATTGTTGCTAATTCTATTTCGTTATTCCATTGTTTTGTTTATAAGAATATGTCATGTTAGTATTGTTGCTGCTTATTATTATAAATAACGCTTAGAAACTATGAAATATTAGTGAAAAGTAGTGTAAATCGTTAGGTAAACTATTATTCTAACGTTTGTGATAAAAAATTTCACTTGATTCGCACATTATTTGTAAATAAATGTATAAGTGTTTTCAGGCATATTAGTGACCAGCTTTAGATAAGGTAGTAAAGAAGAATTTGTGTTTAAAACAATTATTATTCTATTACTAGGTGACACAGACAATTGTTTTTGTAGTTTAATATAATTCGACACAAAATTAAGTTAGTAATAAACTATGGTATTAATTTTATATCAAAAATGGGTTGGGCTCCATTTTTGATATTTAATTAATGCTGTAGAATTATCGGCATTATTGTTCTATAAAAACCCAGCCAGGCGAACAAATAATGTCGATTTAACAAATTGAATGAATTTTTAATAAAATATTTGGTTATTCCGCGATTTTAAGTAAAAATTGTAATATAAAATAAAGAAGAATTTAAGAAAGGTACCTATATGTTCAAATACATTATTGTATTTATTTTCTTATGAAAATGTTCTTTTTTTAGGAGCAGAATATGGATCTACACTGATTTATTTGTAAAACTATATCTTTTATTGTATATTTATAACATTTTATATTGTATATTGAATAAAAAAAATACTATTGTGGGCTGGGTTATAATAATAATGTGGTAAATGTATGTGAAAAGTGATTATTATGTAATGAAAATGATTGAGGTAAAGTATAGTAAGACATAAATTAATAGTCTGCACAGAACTTCTCTTCAAAAGGTACGTGGAATCTTAATTTTTATGAAATAAATCAAAACTCGTTCTCAAAATCTATAAGGTTCAATTCATTTGGATAAATAACGGGCTGCCAGGCGATTCTCGCCCTTATTGAAATTTTTAAAAAGTGTTCTCTCTAAGGGACCCCCACGCCGATTTTTTTTTCGATCCTGTCAAATTCATGCTCACGATTATGAATTATTTTCTCGAAAATGGCCCATCAAAAGTGCACCAAATTATAGATGAACGTTCTTCAAACATTAAAGAAGGTGTCTATAAAGTTTTAGTTCAATCAGATTAGTAAAACATCGGTAATTAATTGTTTTCTAAAAAATGAAGTTAACCAAATTTTTTCTAAGTGTTTGCAAATGTGAATTGACAGTATTGCGACATTTTCTGCATCTTTAGTTTATATATGTGGTTTACATGAAAGTAGTTAATTAAAAAGGAAAGTAATTATTAAATAGATTCGTAGATAATCATCTTGAGAAAATGCAATTGAAACTTAAAGAAGCCTAAAAACTATACACCTTTATATTGTATCTTTAAGATGTGAATCAAATGAACCACTTGTGTAAATTGTTCAATTATCCGATACCGTGTCATTATGACAACATTGTAAGTCTCAATTTGAGGTCCATAAAAACGTTTATTATAGGCCAAGGACCATAATGAATCCAGTATGGTACTCAGTACCATAATGAAATAGCAAGCAACTCGTTACTAACGAAGCGAGTAAGGAAATTTGAAAAATAGCATATTTTTTTGTTCAATATCAAATAATTTACTTTTCTGTTTGACTAATTAACGCCAGTAGATAAAAAAATTTATGAAATACGGATCGTAACGACAATCATTATGGTCCTTAGATACACACTACACATAGTTTTGTAAATGTATATCGCGAACTAACTACAGATTTTAGTAAATAAAGCACTACGAAATCACTGCTCATTAATAGTTATATCATAGTTGTTGTTACAGGTTTATGTGGTGCACATTCTTCATAAATATGACGCCAGTTTCGATTCATATTTGAATATTTAAATGATATTCTGGTTTTATGTTTCTTATTTATTTAGATAACGCAAATTAGGGAACTAAGTAATGAATGAATGAAAAGAACATGCTTTATTAGTGCTTTAGGTATATTTCGAGTTGCAAATATTTCAGGTTTTGTTATAATTAGTGGATGCATATTTCATTTTAACAAGATACTAAAATACAGTGTTTGAAATTTTAACATATTTAAGATGAGTTATTATTATTATAAAACCAAAAAAAATTAGATAAGTGCTATTAGCCCAAAATGTTTATGATCTAGTTGTTGGAAAGAAGTTATTAATTGTAGAAAATATTATATTTTTTGCACTTCCGGGACTAAAACTCTTCTTTACTCTTTATTTTTATGGAGTAAGGTTCTTAATTTGATTCCAAGGGATTATTTTCATATTTAATCCCGTTGTCAAGAAATTGAATTAATTAAACCCGTTGTGAAGTAAATACGTGCTATTTGTTACAGAGTATGGTAACAATATAAATATTTGTCATAAAATTGCAAATTGTTTATTCTTTTAAACTATTTTGTTTTCGTTTGAGGATGAAATGCAAAAATAGCGTATATACCACAGGATTAAAGTACCTTTAATCCCCCAGGTGATTATTTCCCTCACCTTCGGCCCGTGAAACCTCAGGATTCAATCATGCACTTTATATTTATTTTTACTTTTAATTTCATAGTTTTTAAAAGGTTTTGAAATTTATATTTTCAACAAGTAAAGAAATTATTCTATTCAAGTATTGTATAACAACAAAAATTCTTCTCTGCATTTCATATCAGCTCATTATCTCATACTACATTCTCTCTCTTCTTCAGTAATAATTTTTCGAACTCTCGCTCTCGCTAGGGGCAGCATAGGACGGTTAAAAATTTATGTACACTTTATATACATTGCGTTGCCGTTCTTGTAGTAAATAATTGGTAATAACAGTAATGAAATTTATATTTATTTTGCACTGTTTAAAATAAAAACATGCAACAACGTTAGAATTTAATAATGAAATGATGATTGTGCGCATTATCTTCCCGAAATTTGGTGAAATTTGTGAAATCTGGCATTATGGCAAGGCAATGTGTATGCTATTTATTCTTCCATCTGTGGTTTTGGCTATTGTTGCGGGTAAAGTATAGAATAGGTTACATGCTTTAATTTTAGTTTTTTTCTCTCTGACCTAAAATAAAGCATAATTAGGCCGCGGAAGCAATGATTTATTGCGATTTAACCCCTATTCGCTATGTGCGAAGGCATGGTGGGGACAATCAAATCGATCGCAGCGCACGCTCTGGCAGAAATGTGTAACAATATCGGACAGACTGTCAAACAAAGGTTTGGTATTCCCTACAATACTCCATTCATATCTTTCGATTGTACTGCTGCTACCAGGACTAGTTTCAAAGATGATTCTTCCAACAATTCAGTGTGACTTACTAGTTGCAGGTGACAACATTTATTTTTGGCAACTGGTGGAACATTTCTTCAAAGTATCTACATTTACTATATTATTTATTGTGAACAAATTGGCGAGTGCTAGGTTTTTACCATTGTTGTTCACTGCTTGTTTTTGACAAGCTTTCTTCAGTGTTAATGTAGCATATTAAAGCAGCAACATGCTTGCACTTGCTGCATTTTACACCAGTGACGACACATGCTCATTGATCTAAAATAAGTACTTTACCTATAGTAAAATGATAAAGAAGGCACAGAGAGTACCTACTTACATTTAGAGATGTTTTGTAGGGTGTTAATGTCACTGATGTTTGGCGAATAATACGGGCTCGTATTAAATAACTTTTGCTGTTATTTCTCAGTTCTTCAACATCTCTTACATGTTGTGCTAAAACTAGTTTTTTTCCTTTTTCACAGTTTGAGGTTGGTTGAGGTTCTTCTCATTTTATATTATAAATTGTACTTGAACATCGACAATAATACTAATTTTACTTAGATTTTCACTTTAATTTGATAAAAACTAACAATACACCGAACTGTCATTATTTGACGTGTCCCGAATTGTTGTGAACGCTAGGCGGCGCTTTTCTCGTGCACGTGCACATAGCGAATAACCTTAAAAATGGATGCACTCGACCTACGTATTTTGAACTGTATATTTGTGTTATAATAATAATAATATAATGATATTTGCACTAAATACGGTATCACAGTACGGTATACAAAACACAAAAAAAACACACAGACCAAAAGATAGCAACACAAGCACAAGCTCACAAACCGTTCTGTTACCAATATAAAGGAAAATAAATATTGTCGTGATGTGGTAAATTAATTTGAAAATGCATCATTCTTTTATTGCACTGTTCCAAAACAACAATAATGTACAATATAATGTTAATGTATTTTATAAAAGTTTGTGTTTACAGGGAGACAGAATATTTTCATTCACTATTTTCTTTGAGTTGGTATACCATTTAAAAAGTGCACATGCGCATAATGTTATCCATTCCATTATCCATTTTTAACGGCTTTAACGGCTCAAAAAACGTACGAAGCAAACAACAAGCAGAAAGAACAAAGAAACGAAAGGAATATCAGTTTATTTAATAGTATATGCGAAGATATTGTTAACAAACCGTAAGAAGTATCAGTTTATATAACAATATATGAGAATATTGTTACAAACAGATAAAGGCGAAAGAAGTATTAGTTTATTGTTAACACCTTCGTACTCTTGATTACAAGTTTGTATGAGCACAGTCGAAATGGATAATATGATAGAAAAAGTATACATATTCAAAGTTTGGTTAAAATATAGAAAAGAAATAAATCGTACAATGGAGTTGAAAGGTGCATCCAGTCTTCATGAATTTGCAGAAACTATCATCGATTCTTATGATTTTGATTACGATCATGCATTTAGCTTCTATCAGAATGATATGAATGATTTCGAGCCCATATATACTTCTTTTTACGATTACGGAATGAAGATGGAATCTAATGAAAGAAGTCTTAAACAAAATTATATTTATGACATCATTGAACCAGATACGCAATGGATGTTTGTTTATGACTATGGTGCTTGGTGGGAATTTATAGTGCAATGTCTTGGTGTTAAAGAACCAGAAATAGAAGTTAGATATCCAAGAATCACTAATAAAAGGGGAGCATCTCCTCCGCAGTATGACTCTGAATAATGTTTGCTTCTACTTTATTATAGTTTATAACATTAATGTTTTTCTTTTTCATGTATAATTTTAAGATGAAATAAACTTGTTGGATATTCAGTAAACTTAAAGAAATTTATTATTACCTTTTCTCACATTTTAATTATAGTTATTTTTAAATCTACTATTATCTACGACCATTGAATAATACATTAATTATGATATCACACCAAAATGGAAGGCTAGGTTAATATTTTAATGAATAAATATTTGGAAAGAAATAATTTTTCTTTATGATTGGAAGGATTGTCGAGAGTTACGGAACCAGTTACTTATCCAAGAACTACAAAGAAAAAGCTTCACTCCTTCGCAGTATCCTGAGCCGTACGATAAGGATGAAGACGAAGATTGTAGCTCTTCTAACTTTATCAAACATTTATATTTTTATAATCATTTAAAAGAATAAAATGAGTTAATAATCTTCTGTAGAAAGGGAAATCTTAACAAAAGAATAGATTTGGCGGGCTTCGTTATTCAAACTGTTTTCATTACCAACAATGTAACCAATATAAAACGAAACAAATATTGTATGCATAAATATATTTACTGTGTAGTAATTTTCATAATATTACTACTTAAAAAGCTTAATAATTTTTATTTAGTTAGAAAAGAAATGTAAAACGCATGTCGGAGAAAATAATGTGTTTCAAATTTTGTTATTTCCGTTGAATACATCTGTGAATTGGTACTTCGTTTAAACTACACATGCGTTGTTTTAACTTCCGCCCTTATTTTATACCGCTCTTTCTACTTGTTACCACAGTTCAAGAAGATAAAAACAAACCTGTGAATCAAACCTAAGTCGTATTTACTTGTATAAAATAAAGTCGGTTGCGTTGAAGAACATACCACTTGTTATTTACTAAAAGCAAAATGGATTTACAACAGCAAATATTTATCTTCAAAGTTTGTTTGAAACATCAAAAAAGTATTTTTCGCACAATGGAGATAAAAGGTGGAACCAGCCTTTATGATTTTGCACAATTTATTACAAGTGCTTTTGATTTTAATTTCAATCATGCATTTGGTTTTTTCAACAATATAAAGAGACCTTTTGACAGCGACGAAGCATATTCTTTATTTGCTGATGAAGGTAAACATATTGACCCTAAGGAACAAAGTGTTAAACGATCCCACATTTATAAAGTTTTTGAGCCAAGCAAGAAAATGATTTTTCTTTATGATTATGGGGACACTTGGGAGTTTTTAGTGGACTGTCTTAAAGTTAATGAACCAGTCATTTATCCAAGAATTACAAAGAAAAAGGGAGAAGCTCCTTCGCAATATCCTGACCCTTACGATGACGACGAAGATGAAGATTTTTAGTTCTCACTTTATCAAACATATTTTTTATAGTTAATATTAATTTAGAATACAAATGTTTTCATATATACTTACTTGTTATTATAAGGAAATAAATTATTTTGAAGTAATGTGTATAATTGTATTTTAATTTTCTTAAACCCTTTCGAGCACAAATTATGTGCTATATTTTTTTTTCTATTTGTCACTTGCATCATGCTATAATAATAGTATATTACATTACAAGTCATGAAAATGTTTCATTGCAGACGAGGAGGCGTTTGAAGAATGCGAGGATGCGCAGCGCCTCTATGGCGCAGCGTCCGAGCATTTCTTCAAAGCCTCCGAGTCAAGCAAAGACATTTTTATGACGCGTGATGTATTCTATTTTTTTTAAATCGGCAATTAAGCTTAAAATTATAAAAAAAATTGGGTTTGCATAAATCATCAGAGCTGTGACAAAATAAAAAAATAATAATAATAATAATAATAAATAAAATTTTCATGCCTAGGCATGAAAATCTTACTTTCATGCCGCAAATTAGTCTGGAAATGACGATTTTCATGCCGATTTTGAAAAAATAATATAAATTCAACTTGGGTTTAATGGTTGTCACTCGGATTTAATTATGGTTTAATTTAGATTACTTAAATGATAGTTTCTACCAAAACCGAATAAACGGGTAAAAGGTTCTTTATTTAATTTAGTTCAATCCGAGTTTCTATCAAAACCGAATATGTGGGACTCAAGAAGGATGTTAAGTTTCCTTACTTAGTTCAGTTTAGTCAGAGTTTTGCAAATGGCAAAATTGTTTTATTTTTATAGCACATGAATTAGTGACAAAAATAAATCAATATAATGATGTAGGTACATAATATTCGATATCCGAAAGTTATCATCAATATATCATTTTGTTTTGAGTTTTTAAACAATGCGGTCTTTTTTTGTATTTCCAATAAATTTTTATAGTCTGTGTTGATTCCAGAATTTGATAACAAATAAAGAAACTTAAAAGTTACTATGAAAATATAAATAAAGCATTTATAGCACAATAAAATCTAGCAAATATTTATATAATTGTTGTTGATATTATTTGAAATTAATTTTTGTTGTTTGTTGATGTTGACACGTAGTGTCCTCCACGGGAAAATATCAAAATAAAGAACTAACTAATCGTAATCAATGACGTGTTGAACATGACGTGTACATAACCTGGGTTTTATAATTTCTCGCAATGAAAGCAATTTAAATAATTTTGTGCAACAATTCAAATTAAATAATCAACATGGTGTTAATGACAATGATTGCCCGTGTTGTCGATGGCTTGCCATTGGCAGCAACAATGCAAGAAGACGAGCAGGTAATTATTTTAAGTAATGCTAACAATATTTCTATTAATTTGTATTTCCCTGTTCTAGTCTGGTAGAAATATTCTTGATTATCAAAACCAAGCAAAAATGTTGTTCCGGAAACTGGGACCACAATCACCACCTAGGTGTACTATCGAAACAGGACCTTATTTGTTTCAGTATGTTTTATAATACCATCAGAGATGAAATTATATTACACCATATTATTTCAGTTACTTGATTGAGAATGATGTTTGCTATTTAGTATTATGTGAACGAACCTATTCAAAAAGATTAGCGTATTCTTATTTAGAGGATATAGCACAAGAATTCCATGCACAATATGGGAAAAGAGTTAATATTGTTACTCGGCCCTACACTTTCATTGAATTCGACACGTATATTCAAAAGGCCAAAAAAGTATTTACGGATTCTAGAGCTAGGAGAAATATGTCTAATATAAATAATCAGCTGCAAGACGTTCAAAGGATCATGGTACAGAATATAGATGATGTTCTACAGAGAGGAACTGTTCTATCAGGTACTAAAATACATATTTATTATTTTATCTGCTGGCGTGTCATAATGACATTATAAGCCTCAATTTGAGGACCATAATAGCGTTCATTATAAACCAAGGATAATAATAATCCAGTATGGTACTCAGTATCATAATGAAATAACAAACAACTCGTTACTAGGAAGTAATTGCATTCCTGATTTTTTAGATTTATATTTTTTTGTTCAGTACCAAATAATTTATTTTACTTTTTGACTAACGCCAGCAGATAAAATTTTCTATGCATTACGGATCATAACCAATCATGGTACACGTCGTGTTATCACGATTAGTATCATAATAATTGACGTTACGATCCTTATCACATAAATAACTATTATAGTAGTAATTGTGGATTTTTTTCAGAATTAGATACGAAAACTCAAAACTTGTCAATCCTTACGCAAAAGTATAAAAAAGACGCAACCTATTTAAATACAAAGTCTATGTATGTTAAGGCTGCTGCTGGTTGTATAGTTGTTTTTGTTTTTATTCTATATTTCTGGGTATTGTGAAGTAGAATAAAAAACATAACATATTATTACATACCTACATAACTGTATAACTTGGGAAGATTGGTTAAATAATTTCTCTTCTTTGTTAATTATAAATGATTTACCATTTTAGTGAAATTATTAATTTTAATTTCGGTGAAAATAATTTATTAATGTTTAAGGACCAATTATCTAGGAAAACTAATTGATATTTTTTCCATTATATCAAATAGTTTATCGGTGAACTGTATTGGCTCTAAAATGTAATATTTATAAGTTTATTGTTCTTTATTTTCTCGCTACAAATATATTTGTACCCAAATTAACTTATACCTATAGAATAGTTAAAGCATGGAAATAATTGTAAAAATGTAATCTAAAATATTTCAATAAAAACTTATATTTTAGAATACATTTAGTTTTCATCACTTGACAATAAATCATCAGAATATTCTGTTATAAACATAAGACTACCTTTGCCTGCTGTAATATCCTTTTCATCTGCTTTGATTAGGTCTGCTACATATTTTGCTGGATTTGCAGAACCATTTGTTATAAATTCTTCGTCTAAAACAAAAAATTATTAATAACAATCAATTATTTTATAATAAAATCTATACCTGATTCAACAGTTTCAAACATATCTGTATGATTTGTAAATGAAACATATATTGTTGGATATTCTATAATTGTTTTATTCTTGAAATTTTCTTTAAGATTTAAATACGACACTAAATGATAATATTTATTTCCTGGTTTATTTTCTGCTTTTAAATAAAAATTTATTCCATTTAAACCAACAGACTGATAATATTTTAATATGTCATTTGAATATTTAATTGGATTTAAATAATCATCTATTAAATGTGATAACTTCAGATTTTCGTCACATTTTTCGTCAATTATTTTAAAATTATCAGCTTGTACAAAAACCCATTCTATTCGCCAATAAACTATTTTACTCTTAAAATCTAACAGAGTTGTATTTTCTTTGTGCCGCGTAAAATTCCCAGGTAAAAATTGTATTGTTGTTTTACGGCTTGCGAGTTCTTTTTTTAACATATAGAGATGCTAAAATATCACATTCTTTATATTATTCTTGATAATTATTAATAATTGCTGTCTTACCCGAGGTAAATCTCTACGAATCCGTGTATAATGTTTAGATTTGTCTTTTTTCAAATTTTCTACTGAACGATTTACATCTTCCAGAAGTCTGTAATCACTTAATAAATCTAAATTACTAAACTTTGAAATTGGAACAAATCTTGTTTTATCTCTAATTCCATCACATTGCAGTTCTCTTTTATGAATATTAACACATTTTAATGTACAAGTTTTTACTTCACATTTTGGGCAAGTATATTTCGCTGTACTTGCAGCACAAACTTCACAATCACCTAATCTAAAATTTTAATTTTCAATATTAGGTAACAAAAATTAGTATCGTTTATTACCTATTTTCAATAGTATCCATCATTGTTGATAAATACTTCGTTCACGTGTTGATTGTCAAAAATCTAACCTACTTTTAAACTTTTAAAGACATTGGCTGCAAGTGTCACCAACTTGTTAATCGAAAATATAACTAAATTGCGATTTCAAAATAAATAAATAAATTTATAAAATGTAGCAAACCTCATCATTATACACAAAAATATATTTTATTATTAATTAGAAACATTGAACAAGGAATGATGTGTATTTATTTTTTACCACAACCACCACCACCACAGGCACTTCGTTTAGGAGCCCTATATCCAGAACTTCCACTCCCCATTAATGGATTGTAATCTATAAGTAATAACAATAATTAATGCATATTACTATCATCACTATATTAATGTTCTTACCTGATTTAAATGATTTTTTTTCTGTGTCTGCTTTACCGTTCCCTAGCCGATTTCCAGATAATCCGTCTGTTTGTTGAAGAAATAATTCTCTACGCTGTTCTTCTTTCTACAAATTTATCATTAATGACACTAACTTATAAATTTATTAACTAAATAACATACAAATTTTAATTTCTCTTGGTATTGCTCTGCGTCTAGATTTAATTTTTCTTGCATTTTTTGTCTTGCTTTTTCCATCGCCGATAATCTATCATTGTATAAATCTGAATCTGTATTTGAATTTAAAAATTGTTAATAACATTTATATAACTTTTACGGGCGTACATACTTTTATGATACTTTGCATCATATTCTTGCTCTGCTTTCTTTTTAAAATATTTTTCTAGGCGAGGCTGTATTTTGCTATAAATATATAGTAAGCCTAGAAAGACAAACAGCAAGTACCATCCATAAGTACTGAAGAACAACAGAACTGAAAGGAAAACAATCATTTAAAATTATAAATTTTTGTGAATCACCAATGACAATACCTTCTTCGTATAATTTTACAAGAAAATATGGATTTTTGTTCTGTAGCACTTCTGAATCCAAGTCCGTATCATCATTAATGTCCATTGCAAAACACAGTAATATTATTTTTATGCACAAGAACAAAAATGTTTACCCACACAAGAATGACGTGTATTTTTTCATGTTTCTGGAATTTTGTGACAGCAAAAATCCCCAACTGTTGGTAATCTGCGAGGGCAGACTGCGTCCACTCAATTTAAAAAGATTAATGTAGATATCATTGCCGTAATTAATTAAACTGCTGATTTTGAACTAATATAATAAATTTATTCAAATACAACTGGTGACCAATAAATATTTAAGTTCAAACACTGAACAATATTGATGCACATTAAAATATGAGTACGCTTTATTTACCTAACTAAAATATTTTCACCCTAAAATAAACAATTTACAATGATGGAATTTTTATAATTCCTGTTATGTATGTGTGTATATAAAAGAACATATCGCTTGCTTTTCTGTTGCAGCAATGAGATTACATAATAATTATATAAATGAACAATTAATTAATAAACATTTTAAAAATTATATAATAATACACTATAAACATTTTATACCGATGTAAAATTACACAAATTTCATATATGTACTTTTATCTTTACAAACATTACAGAAAAATGAATAAACTTTCAGAGGATGGAATTCAACAATAACCTAAAATCACACATGAGACGCTCAACGCAAATAATGCGAATTAGAATTTACGTGTTACGTATTTTTCCTGGAACGTAGTTTTTATCGATCACTGGTTCTTGCAGAAACATATGTAAACAACGCTCATTTTGCGCTAGCGGATGACCGGCAATCCTACACGTAACGTTTTTTAAATTAAATTAGTTCATCTGCAATATTGATGTCATAACTTACTTATTTACAAACACTTCTAGGCCTTTCCTTCGTTCTTCTATAAAATCTTCTTCGAATATACCATCGTCGCCTCTGAATGGCATTTGCCGTTTCCAGGCCTTTCCCGGTAAAGGTGGGACAACAATTTTACTGTCACGTTCTAATTCATTCCGTAGCCATTCAAAGTCACTGTAACGTCGTCTGACACTTGATTCTTTTACTTTGAAAACGGGCAAATTTGTCTGCAAATGATATTTTATATTCATTTATATACCCTGAAATATGACCTGTAAACTCTAGAAACGGATACTCGTGTTTCTAGGTTGTAATCTTATCAATTGCAAAATGCTACTAATCTAATTATATATGAGTTGATTACAGCATTTTTTTATATTCTTTTCAATATAATAATGATAGCGTACTAATTTTATCTTGCGTGTTCTAAAAAAGTTTCTGACAACATTTTGGTGGGAGGATACTTACTCTCATTCTAACTTCATAATCGGTATATCTCTTTTTTCCAACTCCAATGGTGGTAACGGGATTAACAACATCAATTTCCAGAAAATTTGCCGGCACCGCGTACGCGTCATCTAAAGTCTGCTTTTTAACATTTAACCGTCTTGTAGCTTCGACCGTAGTGTCTGATTCCGCCATCATTATATGTATTTCGGCACCCTAATCACTTTAATATTGCTCAGCACTTCACAGTTCTATTACAACGGGTCTTTCATTACTTTACAAACGATCTAAATCAATTCGTACAACTAATTTTGGCTAAATAGCATTGAATAACACTGCTAATCTAATAATGAACTGACTTGACACCTTGCTTACAAATACATGCACATATGAATATCACAGTAGTGTACAACAAAACAAATATTTAGGGGATTTTTGGTTTATAAGCTTTATATTTCTGGCCACTTTCTGGCGGTAACATATAAACAAACCAATACTTTTCTATTTTTAGTTATTTTTATAAAAAGTTTCTTGAACTATTATAATAAATATGACTAAATTTAAAAAGACAACAATCTCTAATAAATATTTATTATAAAAACAACAATATACTTGATTATGTATTAATAATTATAATACCTGTTTAATTCAGACACTATAAAATCTCTCAAATTTACATTCGATTTATTTAGTAAAATATTGCTTAAGTATGTAATACCTAAGCAAAAAATACCTTGTTCCGCAAGTGGGATAAAATCACTCATATCAAGTTTTAATTTTTGATCTAAGAAACAATGAGTTGCATCTATGTTATGGTCAAATGGTGGACTAAAATAAAATAAGTCATTAGCATTTCAGAAAAATATAAAGTAAAAAAAATATTACCTTGCTTGTACAACAGTCCCGCCCCCAGCTTCTATGAGTCGTATAACAGCATCTAAGTTTTTGCAAAAAATAAGTGCTCTCATTCCATGGAAAGCCCCTTTACCGGTTTGACGCACTCTTTGACGCCACCAATGTACAGCCTCAGTAACAGGAGATGAAATAGATGCTACATGTTTTTGTGCATTTGGATTTCCAAATTCAAATTCCTCTTCTGACAAAAAACATCCAGCAGCTCCGCTTTTCTCTATATAACTTATATGCAACACCCACAATCCAGCTGCCATACTAGATAAAATCTTTTCATTTCTACCCAGAGTAGGGCAAACAATATGTGTGGCTGTTGAATCATAATTTCTTTCTTGGGATACCTGTCCACCCAATGAGCCAATTATATTGCATATATTAGTACGTTCTGATTGTTCCACTGTGGACATCATAAATTTGCGTGGACCAGAGACTGCTTCAGATGTTTCACTAAACACATCTTCTTCTAATGGTTCATCCCATCCTACTTCAGTTTCAGGTTGCGAATCTTTTGCGCCAGTGATATTCGGTACAGGATCGGAAGAAGTAGAAACTCCAGCTAAAACAACTGATCTGCTGGGTCCGCTACTTTCGCGGCGACGTAGATAGTTTTGAATCTGGCCTAATTTATTGCTTACTTCACGTTGCGACTCCGTCATAAGCTCTGATGCTGCAAGTTGCTCACTTGCAGACGTGACAGAATCAGATTTTACAGATGCAACTGAATCATTAGCAGCTTCATTACCATCTAGTTCCCTATTTAACCAGGCCCAAGTTTGACGTTTCACCTCGGACCACGGCGTAGAGGGCCGACGTGGAGGTGCTGCTGGTCGGTCATGTAACGGATAATGAGGTATACGGTCAAGATACCGCTGCCAGTGTTTGCGTGTGGAAGGAGATGGATCTTCTTCGCCCAAGAAACGACCAAGAGGTGTTTCAGGTGTCCTTACATCAAAAACAGATCGTGGTAAAGGGGAATCAAAAGAGGATGAACTTCCTGGTTTGGGCGAAGAAGGTAAAACGTTGCGTTCTTGTAGTCCTCGAAGATAACGACCTACTGGTGTGCTTTGACTGCCACCAATTTCAGCTTTGTTATTCCGAGGGGGCGTTGCACTTTGGAGTTTATCCTTGCTTCGTAAACGCGCTAGAATTTCTTGAAAAGGAGTACCAGATTCGACGCATGGTACTGGTGAAGGATTATCAAAAAGGCCTTTTGAACGCAATTCATCCATAAAAGAACGCAGAGGTACCACAGTGCCATCTTCTAAAGTAATCATTGGATCATCTCCTGGTTTTTCTTCAGAGATTTTATCTGTATTTTTTACTGATGGAGTAGTAGGTGGTGTATTATTTTCAGTCGGTGGAAAAATTATGTTTCCTTCATAATCTCTTTTATTGCTAATACGTGCTGGTGAGTCCGTCGGCTAAAAATAAGTGTTTTAATACGTGTCTCATTAAATAAAGATAATAAATTTATTTACCGCTTGCACATTTACTAGTATTTTACTATTATCAAACGGGGGTGATGTTTTATTTCCTTCATGATCTCTTTTAAACGGTGCTGGTGAATCCTAAAAACAAGTAATTTGATTACAAACATTTTAATATGTGACATTACTTAGACATTACTTACCGTATGTGGATTTACTGGTGATAGTTTTGTATTGTCAGCTAGCGGTGTGACTTTGTGTCTTTCATTTCTTTTGCTTGTTGATGAAACTGGTGTAACTAATACCTAAAATATTTTTCTTATTAATAAAAAATGATATCAAAAAGAAAATATTACTTGCCTGAGGCAGAGCCAGTAACTCCGATTTATGTTTAAGTGGTGTAGATGAAGTCGAAGCAACATTCTTATCTTCGTTATGTTCTTTTAAGAAAAATTGTTCTTCAGGCAATTGCTTTCCAGTTTCAGCGCAACCTAACAGCCAAAGATGTGTGACAACTGGTTTTTTCCATCGCTGTGCTGCCGCCCATTTAGAGCCTTTTGTTTCAAGACATACAAGATGTGTTGAGCCTAACACATTACTATTCTCTACTGTTACTCGTGCAAATTTTTCTTGATAAATAGCACCCAATTCTTGAATAATTCTAATAAGGAATGTACGCTCGTAACCTGCGTAACCGCTAAGCGTAATAACACAGTCTTTCAGTGGATTTGTATCAGTCTCAATACGTAAAGGTTGGTGGTAGTAGTTAGGAGTTATTAGCTCCATGGCATTATGGCACTCAAGTAACCAAATATTGTTGACAATTTCAGTAGCTACTTCTTTTATGGGTCCAGTTATTGGTGGAGTCACAGCGTAATCTGGTACACCTCGATCATTATTGCCTAATACTTTTCCTCCAAACTTTTCAACTATAGCAATTAATTGTTCTAAGTCATCTTCATGGTCAATAAATCTGAATGTTTTTCCTTCAAATATTAGATTACAGGTCTCTTCGTTATCGGATATATCTCTACTAGTTTCATTCGGTTCGGCAACACTTTTTATCTCACATTTACTGTTAATATTACCTTGTGCTAGTAACTGTGCCAACGTATCTTCTTCATTATTCGTTTGATTTTCTTTGTACAACTTAACAGTTTCATGTTCTTCTGGTTCTGGCTGTCGTTGCGGTTCAGGTTCACCAATCATTGAGGTATCGTTCTTCATAAGTGTAAGGCCTTTTTTACTAAGCGGTGAAGACGGAGCGACAGGAGTGGCAGGTTGTGCAGCAGTATTAATAATGTAAGGTTCCTCTGGAGCGGGTTGACAGAGCCGAATACTCTCTACAATCCATGCTGCAGAAAGTAAAGGAGCACGGCCAGAAACTATTCGTGCTTCATGAGAACCAGGGTCGCCGACGATTACGTGCGTCACACGTTCTGAGATAATGTCGTATCGGGATGCACCCGCACTTCGTAAAATTCGAACAAGTTTGTCTCGACGTTCGGGAGTAAAACCTGCTAATAAAATACAGCAACCATCTAAAAATGTGCCTGCTTTACGAACTGCTTGTAAGTCTATCTCAGCAACTATATCAGGTTCCTGATTTTCTTTCTGTGTTTCTACTCTGTTCGATTGTAGTGTTGTCGTGTTGAATAAAGAAACATTAAATGTATCTGAGACGGATGCTCTTGTTGGTTCTAGATTATCGCAACCAGATATTACACTCATCATGGAAAAATCGGGGTTTAAAGCTAAAAATATATTTTATATAGTTTCATTATATAATAAATATAAGAGATACAATCTGTGGTACTAAAATTCATAACCCGTCATTCAATCGATGAACACTTAAGTGCTACATACATCAAGAATAAAAATGTGAGAGATAATGACATTATCTCTCACATTATAATAACATTATCTCTCACATTTTTTACACATTGTGTTGAACCTAAAAAACGAATAATAATAGTAATAATTATATCCTCGACTGTAACAATGTTACAACAAATTTTTAAGTACTATATTGCGTTTTCTTGTTATGGGTATTTTATATCCATGTAAATGTGCATACCGACACACTCATACCTCCTAGGATAATGGTCAAACACCGATATGGTTCTCATGCTCCTAGTAAACGTAGTAACTGCGATTTGTCGGTGGCAAAAACCAATAAAATATTCATACTGTGTTTTGGTGCCCAGGTTTGACTTACCGGCTTTTGTCTTAGTACCACAGAAATATACTTACGAGCATCATCCTTGGTAGGTGTTGAACTAGCAACTCTAATGACATAATTTTTTTCTGGTTGAGCAAAACCGGCCTCTACAGAATCATGCAACCATTCTACTCGAAGACAAGGTATTTTTGCTCTTCTTGCAACAGCAAGCTTTTCGCTTTTTGTTCCCCTAAAAATTCAAATATTTACTATTTGTTAGTCAGGTATATTAAAATGAAACATACGGTTTGCAAAGTAAAATATCAGTTTGTGCTGTTGCTAATTTTCCACTGTAAATTCCACCATGATTTGATATAAGTTTCGACAAATTACTTCGTTCTGCTATTTCAAATCCTGTCGAACACATTTGCAAATTTTGAAAACACGGACACTTGTGTTTCTGAAATTCCTCGTCAGTTGCCTTCACATTTCTGGTTAAACTATTCTTCCAAACATCTTCTATCCATGAATCTAACATTACTGGTTTACCGTTTGTGTTGGCTATCTATATAACATACACAATTTTTATAAAAATCATAATGTCCTATACCATATTGTACTACCGCATATTTCTGCGTTCGCACGGAATTTGTTACTACATGTGTAGTGTAACTTGTAAAGTTTATACTGAAATCTCCTCCCATCATTTCTATTTTCTCTTTCATTTTTCTCTGCAAAATATAATCAAGCTACAATATGATACCCAAAAATATAAAGTTGAATATGTTAAATTACTTTCTGTTCTGGAGTATAATTTGAAGGAGTCACTACTAATTTATACATGGCCAAGTTAAAAATAGGAGATTTACTATTGGGAATTTTCAAACCTTCCAAAAGACAAGCAATTACACACCATGGTCCCACGACGCTGCTATACAAAAATGTAATATAAATGAATTTAGTAAGACATTATTAAATAGCATTCTTACAGACAAGTATTCATTTTTTCAAATGTAGTTCCTTCGAATTTTTCAAATACAACTATTTCTTTATTATTTACATTTAAAAGTGCAAGGCAACTTTCTTCTCCAATCCATTCAGGATTTATTTGATTCTGTCGGCATAACTAAAAATATAGAATACAAATAACATTGAAAATCATAGTAAAACATGTATTTACTTCAAATGCTTGTTGCATTTCTTCACTTGTAGACAGCTCATCTTCACAATATGAAGGCAGTACAAAATAAATGGTAATTTCTTTATCCATATTCATTTATTGCAAAAATTATAATGAAATTCTTTGACATATAACCTAAAACAGTAAATGCACTTTTTTAAATGTCTCATAGTTCATACAATAAATAATTACCGCTATTTATACAATTTTAAAGTTAAAGATGATTATTATTTATCATATTACAATTAAAAAAATTATTAGAATATTTAACGCGCCATGTAAGAATGTGATAACAACACAACAGCACCAACCACAAATACAAACGTAAAATAAAATAAAATCGACAGGTGGTTGAATTTTGAAATGTTCAGTCAGTGTTGCCAATCATTGCCAACCTTCGGTATTTTTTATAGGTAATATTTTTATAGTAAATATTTTCATAATAGAATTATTCTATGCTAATTTGACTACTAACAATTTAACATACTTTCAAAATAACAAATTAGTTAGAATTATTATTTTTCAAATTTGACAAGCAGCAACATTGTACTTTATATTTTTAATTTTTACACGAATGAAATGCGGAGAATGTTATTAATATACTTTTATTTTATATAAATAATTATTATTATTATCATTATGTACCTCGCAAATATGATTAACATGAAAGTCTTTATAATAGTTTATGTATTTAGGGATTTAGGACAAAAAATGACGCTGTTGTGTATTAAACAAGTTATTTTTATAATAAAGGTATTTTGCCAAAGACGAAGTTATTTGCAAACACTTTTTATTTGAGGTATTAAACATTTTTTGTATACTATTCTTTTATGAAAATTTAATGCCTCTTTTACTTACAAATTTCCACTTTTTGTACTAAATAATCCATTAAAGGTAATGAGGATATTAATAAAATAATGTTTTTAAAGAAAACATAATCGAAAATCTTGAAAAATTCGGCCAAAGAGAAATAGCGAAGGAATTATAATAAAAAGGACAACTTTTTGAATAAAAAAATGCAAGAAATGCATTAAGAGCATGCATGCCTAGATATTTATAAAATGTAATTTCCGCAAAGTATAAATAAGGGATTTAATTTCCGATTATTAAAAAAAAGGGTTTTCGTTACAATTTTATTAAAGATATCATATTTTTTACTTCCGATTTAACAATCAATAAAAAATTAAATACTAAATAAGATCATAATGTGTTTATATTTTTTATATATAAAAACACTCTACTCTAAAGTAGTGTTCCTAATAATTTGGCAAACTACTGTAGAAATCAAAACCATGAAATAAACGAGTTTTTATTTTCGATTAATTGTATCTAATTTTGTATAACATTTGTCCAAAGGTCATTTCTAATCTGCTGGAAGGTATATAACCCATGACAATTTGAAAACTAAGTTATTTTAAGTCGCGATACGCTATCATGTTATTCAAGTTCACGCTATTATTTCTGTTTCTAGTAATCGGTATGATTTTTTTCTAATAATCATAATTGATATTTTACAGTTATATTATTTAATTACAGGAGTATTTGCCGATGAACGCCCCATTGTAAAGACAAGAAATGGATTAGTTCGAGGTATATATAAAAATTCAGCTAATGGGAAGCAATTTACCGCGTTTGAAGGAATCCCATACGCGGAACCACCTTTAAATGAACTTAGATTCAAAGCACCTGTACCCAAAAAACCATGGACCGGAATTTGGGATGCAAATACCATATACGCATGTATACAACTAGATCACAGTCCTAGAATGCCCGACCCAGTTCATGGAAATGAAGATTGTCTTTACGTGAATGTTTATAGCCCACGAATTAACGATGAAACGGCATCAATGGATGTTATTGTTCATTTCCATGGTGGAGCTTTTATGTTTGGAGAAGGCAGTCTGTACGGCCCAAATTTATTAATGGAACGAGATGTTGTTTACGTTAACTTGAACTATCGTCTTGGTCCTCTTGGTTTCCTAGCCACAGAAGATGAAGTTTCACCTGGAAATTACGGTTTGAAAGATCAAAGTTTCGCTTTAAAATGGATCAAAGACAACATTGCCGCATTTGGTGGCAACCCAGAATCTATAACGATAACTGGAATGTCAGCTGGTGGAGCTAGTGTACATTTCCATTACTTAACGCCGTTATCTAAGGATTTATTCGTACGCGGCATTTCTTTGAGTGGTACTTCATTAAGTAATTGGGCTTTAGTTGAAAAACCTTTAGAAAAGGCACGACAATTAGGAACTGTAGTAGGTTGTGGACAAGCAAATACTAAAGATTTAGTAGCTTGTTTGAGACAACGATCTGCTAAACAATTAGCCGCAGCATCTCAAAAATTACAACCATGGCTGTATAATCCTTATTCTCCCTTTGGACCTGTAGTAGAACCAAACCTGGAAGGAGCTTTTATTTCTGCACAACCCTACGAAATTATTCGTTCAGGACAAGTTGCCGATGTTCCATGGATTACTTCAATAACAAAAGACGAAGGATTGTACCCAAGTGCTGAATTTATTTCTTCCGATGAGTACCTTCCATTTTTAGACAAAAACTGGGAGAGATTAGCTGCTTATATTTTGCATTACGATGGAACTGTACAGAAGGAATCTTGGTCTGAAGTAGCTCAAAAAATTCGCGAGAACTATCTTGGAAATCGCCTAATTTCAAGTGAAACTTTCTCTGAATTAGTAACAGCTGTTGGTGACCGGCTTTTCAAGTATGAAGCAGAAAAGGCTGCCCGACTTCAAGCAGAGGTCAACAAGTCTCCAGTTTATTTTTATACCTTCAATTACCGAGGTGATCACAGCGCTTCTGAATATTTTTCACAAACGACAAATGATTACGGTAATTAAATAAATAAAGTTCCTATTAATAACAACTAATTGATTGAATTTTTTTATAGGTGTAGCACATGCTGATGATTTACTCTATGTGGCATCAGCAGATCCGACATGGTTTTCAAAATATATGCAGTCCGAAGGCGATAAAAAATTATCCAAAATTATGATTGATATGTGGACCTCTTTTGCGCATACCGGGTAAATTTTGTTATACATCGATAATTTATTTTTTCCATAGCTCATATTAAAGTGCTATTTTATCGACGTTTTTGAGTCGATAAAGTAACACTTTGACCGCAAAGGTAGATAAAGTAAAATTAGAGTAGATAAAGTAAAACTTTAATAATTAACACATTTCTTTTGTCGATAAAAATAATTTTATCGTCTTGTATAAAAAATAATTATTATTTTAATTTTCTCACACTTTGCAGAAAACCGAAAATACCTGGAACAAAATGGAAAACTGTGCCAAAGAAATCAAGTGACCAATTTGTTTATTTAGATATTTCAGGGCCAGATAATCTGACCATTAAAAAAATTAATGAACTTGGACAGAGATCGTTTTGGGAATCATTGCCTATCATAGAAAATGATAAAATTGTAGCTGTTAAAGATGAACTGTAATTTTTAGAATACTTTTGTACTGTTATTTTCATAATAAACAAACAAAACATGATAATACTTTTGTACTGTTATTTTCATAATAAACAAACATAATATGATAAATTTAGCATTTTATCTATAATAGCATATAAATAACACTTACAATATTTACATAATTTTGAGTAAATATTGTTAATCGCAGTTAAGGGGCTTTTATCACAATAAACATAGTATTAAACAAATTACTCCCAACCTATTAATATAAATCTAAAAAAATACCGTATAAAGACAAAGGCAGTAAAAAACTAGCTACAATGTCGATTTTTTAAAATTAATTTTATTATTATTTATAAACAATTATAATAATAATTTTGATAAAAACTCTTGGTAACTTTTATTGTATTGTAAATTTAAATGTATGTATCACATTATTATATAAAATTTTCAAATAGTAGTCGAGTAATTTGTTAAATTAATTTAAAAATTGCATGCGCGTTAAACAATCAAATTAAGTATTTTTTAAACAAGAATGGAGCGAAACATAGCAATTAAATAAATAGAGACAACATGTGCTCATAAAACATAGGCTGTCAGCGCGGGTACCTGAAATAACGAGGATTTGTGACCTAGCAGCGCTGAGCGATAAAAACCCATTAATTAGAGCGTTTTTTTATAATTGCAGATAAGACGACTATCATCTGTTTATGTAAACATTTAAAAAACAAGTAAAATACATAAAACTGAGATTCACTGTTTTTATAATATAATGTAGTTGTTACTTTAACAATGAAAGTGTTAATTAATTTTCTGTTTTCTTTGACCTGTAAGTAGATTATTTGCACTAAGTTGCCATATTATCAAATGTATAATTTCTAGTGGCGACGGTGTGTCTAGGAAATTTACAAGATCCTTTAGTACAAACACATTTAGGAGCAATCAGAGGGAAATATTTACAAACAGAAGCAGGAAGACAATATGCAGCTTTTGAAGGCATCCCATATGCAAAACCTCCAATCAAAAAATATCGTTTTCGTGTAAGTAGGTATACAAAGCGTCGCATTAGTTACTCAGCAAATTTTATAATTTTTGTGTGTTGAAGAAATTACTAACATTCCGTTTAGCCATTTACTTGTCAAAAATAATTCATATGATTAAAAATTCACAATAAGTAAAAAAATCTTGTTTAGCATAAGTTCGGTCGATACTTTGGTCAAGGTTCTACTGTCCTTGCGCAACGTTTAAGTAGTATTTTATTACAAAAAAAACAAATTGTTATAATGATGAATAAATATGATTTATCTTAAATCAAATAATTTAATACAATTTAAAATGAAGTGAAAATACACACTGATTAGGATTGTTTTTACAGTTGTTACCAGAATAACTCCACTAATATTTAGTTAAGATAAGAATTAAAATAACTTTTAATCTGAGTAATATTTTAATCAACAGGAGCCTCGCTCAATACGATCATACCACGGTGTAGTTGAAGCAAGATTTCAACATATTTGTCTTCAATACAATCACTATGCTCACGCTGTTATCGGAGAAGAAGATTGCCTGCATGTCAATGTTTACTCTTCTCAATTTAACAACAGCAAACTGCTGCCTGTCGTGGTGTTTATCCACGGTGGCGCCTTTATGTTTGGATCCGGATATGCCTATGGCCCGAAATTTTTAATGGATCGAGATGTAGTATACGCTACTTTCAATTATAGGCTTGGACCATTTGGTTTTTTAAGCACGGAAGATGCTATTGTTCCTGGTAACAATGGGCTGAAAGATCAAGTGGGTATACAATTATTTAGACAGATTTTTTCACAGGCATACTGAATCAACTCTATTACATTTTGAAATAATTTTGCTGCTATTTAATTTTTTTACTGTAAACTCTAACAGTTAGCGTGTGATCATTTTATTTAAAAGTGCACACTCACATATCATAACTTCGAGTACATATGTTAATAATAATGCCTATTCGTCAGTTTTAAAGGCCAGTTATTGGAACTATTACCAAAATTTGTTTCGCAGTTTTTTAAGTCATTTACTTGATTTTGTCTAAAATGTGTTTCTCAGGATTTTTGTACAAACTCTCATATTTTATAATTTTTTGTCTACATTGTGACATTTTTGTCTACTGAATTTTACAATGAAATTAATTGCTTTTGCAAAACGGTTTTTTACGCCGATCATTTTCATAAAATATAAAATATTTTATCGGTCTTATGAGAGAGAATATTCAAAAAATGATTGTAAACTACAGCGCGGCAATTTTTTTGTAAATAATTGATTTGTTCAAATTTTTGAGACAATATTGTTGAAGATTTTTGTTTTTTAACCAATTTTTTGCCATATTACGATTTTCTGCCAATTTTTCCTTAAAATAGGTATAATTATCGCCTTTTTGCCTACCTATTTTTGCTGTTTTTAGTACCTAAAAAGCCGAGCCTTAGTAATAAGGTGGTAATTAATTTAATTTCGAGTTAATTAAATTTATTTTTAATGCTAGTTATTAATTATGTGAATCCAGTATAGTAACAAAAAGGGCTTTGCAAGTAACCTGCCCTTAATTTTGTTGATTTACTGATCTGTAATCAGCATCATTATATTTACTTCGTAATATTGATGATATAATAATTTTTGTGTATCATTTAGGTGTTAGCACTGCGATGGATACGCGACAATATTCAATATTTCGGGGGAAATCCAAATGAAATAACACTTACCGGAATGTCTGCCGGAGGTGCCAGCGTACATATGCATTATATGTCTCCCCTATCTTCCGGACTATTTACTCGCGGATTCTCCCTAAGTGGAACTGCCCTCAATCCTTGGGTTCTGCAAGAAAATGCCCGAGGAAAAGCTTTAAAACTAGGTGCATTCTTGGAATGCCCCACTGATGACATCCGAGTTATGATCAATTGTTTGAGCTTCATCCCGGCAAGAAATATTGTAGAAGCTGTGCCACAATTCTTTGTAGATAATCTTCTTTGTTTTAAATTCATTAGATAATCATTTTATTTTTAGGGATTTATGTACAATCCGTTTTCGCCATTTGGTCCAGTGGTAGAACCTAAAGTTACATTGAATCCGTTTTTGCCTTCGCATCCTTACGAGATTTTGAAACAAGGCAAAGTACAAGATCTTCCTTGGATTACATCTGTTGTGCAGGCAGAAGGATTGTATCCTGGAGCAGGTACATTTTTTATAATTATTTGTACATATATGTCATGATGCATTCTTTTAGAATTTTGGCCAGGCGATACTTTATCTGAACTTGATTCTAAATGGAACGAATTAAGTCCGCATATTATGGATTTCAATTACACATTATCCGCTGCTCAACATACAGAAGTTTCTTCAAAAATTAAAGAAAAATATTTTAATAACAACCCTGTTTCGAAGTCCACATTTCTTGAATTAATACAAGTACGTTTCTAATTATATTTTGACCTTGTTCATTTTATATGAATTTCAGATGTTCAGCGATAGACTGTTTGTGACCGATGGTCAAATTTCTGCGAAGCTGCATGCAAATGTTGTTACCAGTCCAGTTCATTTCTATTATTTTACATATCGTGGCGCACATAGTAAATCTGAAGCACTGTCGCAAAGTGAAGAAAACTTTGGCGCATCTCATGGAGATGACACGGTGTATGTTTTGGCAAGTGATGTAGATGTTACAACAACAGAGCCGGATAAAAAAATGACACAAGTCATTTTAGACCTATGGATGTCTTATGCAAATGATGGGTAAGATAATCTTTGCATAAATAAAAATAAAATTAACATGATGTGTTTCAGTGTACCAAAACTTTTGAATACATCTTGGGAATCTGTCAGTAAAATCATCAGTGATCCATTAAATTTCATTGAAATTCAGTCACCAGAATCAGTAGTAAAACAGTCAAAAGATTTTGAAAACGCTCAATTCTGGCTTAGTTTACCTTTTAACGAAAATCATAATTTGTTTCCAAATACAAAAGATGAGCTTTAATCTTTTATTAGTACTATACACGTTTATAAAATATATCTAGATTTCGTTGTATTATAACATAGCAAATATAGGTGGAACGCTTTACAATAATTATCTTGTTATACTGTAACTCCTACACCACCTAATATATCAGACAGGCGTGACAGATACGTACTGACATCACCAACACCAGGTTGATTACGTGTTAACAACTGAAACGCATTCATGTACTCCAGTTCAGAAAATTCTGGACCTTTTTCCATAACAGTACCAAGGATTTCTTCAGGTGTTAGGTAAAACATTTCGAAGTAATGTTTAGCATGGTCCAAAGCCAATTCTCTTGTCATAGTGATATTAGTTAGCGTCTGTTGCAACGCAAACACATTACGACACATGCGCTGAATAACAGCTTCATCAATACGGTCTACATATTGCACAGAACTTATAAGTATTTTCGCAATAAGATGACCCAAGCCTTCGAAAATATATTTGCATTTGCGAGGCTGTAAGCTGGCACTAGTGGATTCATCAACTCCAGCCAATACGCGACTTAACTCCAAGACGCGTGGATCAGGTTCGCCTGTTTCTCTATTTGCATCTCCAGGTCCAGGTAAAAGAAAATGGAAACATTGAACACGTACTTCCAAATGAAGAACCAACAGACAAGTGTTAGCCAACTCATCGAAGTCTTGACCAATAGCAGTTAAAGCTTGCAGCGTTGAAGAAGATACAGGCGGTGGAGGTGGTTGTTGAGAATCACCACTTGTTGCAGTTGGTTCGTGTCGGAATTCATTTGCTAAACGTAACACTCGGACAGCAAACCATTCCATTGATTCTTGTAGTTGAGCTAAGCCACGCAAAGCAGCGGGATCGGATAATATTTCATGCGCTGCTATTCCACCTTCTCCTAGATTACTAGCAAGGATTTCAGCTTCACGCACATTACGTTGTCGTACGTCTTCCGGACTTTCTTCTTCAGTAGGGCGCCGACGAAGTTGCGCTCCGTGTCTAGCTACCCGAGCAGCTGCTTCTTGTTGTGCTTTAAGTTGCAACCAATTCGGCAGCGATTGTAAAAACCGGCTGATGTCTTCGTCTTTTAGCCAAGCAGCACTGCAAATGCGACGATCTTCAGGATGGGGTTGTACAATTCCTCGATAAGCAGCACCACAAGTTTCACGATATTCACGTAAAACAACGCAAGTATCTTTTAAAATACGCTCTCCGTATGATGGTAAAGACCGCATTAATTGAGCTGCATCTTGCATACAGCGTTCTACTGCTACTGTACTTGTTAATAAAGGTTTGCTATCACGACCAGCTGTCACAATGGGTTCCGTGGCACGCCAAGCATCAGGTGTGCGGACAGCGCCTTCAACTTGGGCTTGTAGTTGAGCACGACGTGTTCCCAAAAATGTGTCCGTCATATATTCAGACATAAATGTATTTAATGGACACTTGTTGCCGGATTTGAGACCCAAAGCGTGCTCTATTTCTTCTACAAAGCACATCAGAGGTACAAAAATTAGAGTGATGTTACTTGGATCAGGAGAGCAAACTAGAACTTTATCGCGTTGACTTCGGCCACGACCGCCGTCCGTTTTAGCGCAGCTTGTCATTGTTAAAGCGCTCGATGATCCATCAAATTTAAATAGCGGAATTTTCTTTTTACTATAACAAACAAAAAATATTATATTTTTGCTAATTTAACTGCATAAATAAAACCTACTTTTGAACTTTTCTACGAGAGAAATATGATGAAAGATCATTTAGATCGTTATAGCTCATAGTTATTTGTGGATCTGAAGTCATATTTTGAATATCCAAATAGTCTAGTAAAATTTGTTTTAACTACAAACACGAAAAATTAATTATTTGATTTTAAAAAAATTGTAATATTTTACTTACCACATCCTGCACTTTTCCCCAAAATTCTTTCATGTCATACAAATCTTGTGAAGGTTTATGTTTATGTAGATGTCCTAGCAAAGTAGCATGCGCTTGTGCAACACATCTAAATTCATCAAACAATGTATGGACTAACTCAATAAGTCCATGAGTAGCATTAACACCTTGTCTTTGAATCGCTAGCCATTCATTAACATGCAAAGTACTACGATGCACAATCAACATTAATTCGTTGTACAAACTATGCCGCACTGATTCTATAGCCGATGGAAGCTGTTCGAGTAGAACTAAACATTTAACTAATATTGCCATGAAGTGGCTAGAATCTGATTCTGGATCAACAACGTCGAGATCTTCCTCCACGTCCAGTTCTTTTCGATCTTCTACTTTTATCTGTGAAAGTTCAAAAAGATTTCGTTTAGCTGCTGAACGTTGCCGATTGGATAAACGTTGTTCGGAACTACGTTGGAAAGGTGTAGTAGGAGCCTCACGGCCTGAGCCTTGTCGACGAAAGTTCAGCGCTTCTTGACATGGTCGAACATAAAGATGTGTACGTAATTCTTCCATTAATTTTATATGCATTTGCTGTAAAATATTTATTTTAATGATGATTACAGGATTTTCGTTAAGATATACCTGTTTCTTTTGATCCAGTTCTGTGCTAAGTTCACGAATACCTTCTACACCATCCAAGCTTCCTTTACCTAATGACACTGCGTTTACTAATAGATGAGTTGCGTGTAAATAATGTTTTCGGCTCATATAACCGGCCAATTTGTTTGGAACTTCTGTCATTTGTTCTCTATAATACGTAATGCATCAAAATTAATCTAATTCAATTATTATAATAAGAAGTAATTACATTTCTTCTAAAAGTTGCAACATATATTTGTATTCCAGTCCTTCGAACCACAATTTCTTTAGCTCGTCCCTCCGACAATGTAGTAACACTTTGCATGCTTCTAGATTTTCTTTTACGCGTCGTATATTTTCTCTAGATTCATTTACATGCGTTGATAATGTTCCAAATAATTGCATTACCTACTTAAAAGCAAATTAGAAAAAGTTGAGATGTAACACAGAAATTCTTGCCTTCGTTAGATCTTGGTCATGTCCGGAGACAAGTTCATCCAGTCTTCGATCACTGCGCCTAAATTCTTCCTCTATTTTCTGCTTTTCTAAATCTCTCTGTTCATTAGTTTCACTGGCAGATAATGTACGGATTACTGACATCAACAAACCGCTCTACAAAAATTATGATACGATTAGTATTTATAATGATTGTATTTGGGTATTATTAAACTTACAGTTTCTTTTACGGGCTTGACGCCCCTTGGGGGTTTAATAGGAGGCGAAGCCTCCATGACATTAATATTTAAACCAGTTGATAATTATTGTCAAAAATGACAACTGGTTTTGACATTGACATACAATGTTCCCACCAGTTGATTTACATTTACATAAAATATTTCTACAAACATGTTGATGTTGGCACTCATGATGGCAGATAAATCTGACAGCTGTCAACGTGATACGTTGAACTTGTAATATAAACAAAGTTTTGTATTCTTTACAATCTAACATTGTATTAATTAGTCATTAAAAATGGGCGAAAGAAAAGGCACTAATAAGTACTATCCCCCCGATTATGATCCAAAACGGGGGGGTCTTAATAAATTTTTGGGGACCCATGCCTTACGAGAAAGGGCCCGGAAAATAGACCGGGGCATTATAATTATCCGATTTGAAATGCCATATAATATATGGTGCGAAGGATGCAATAATCACATTGGAATGGGTGTTCGATATAATGCAGAGAAGACAAAAATAGGAATGTACTACACAACCCCCGTTTACCAGTTTCGCATGAAGTGCCACTTATGTGACAATCATTTTGAAATAAAAACAGATCCAGGGGTAATAGTCTTTCATATTCACTAGAATATTATTGTTATAAGCATTGACTTAGTAGATGGTTTCAGAATTTGGATTATGTTATCCTTTCGGGCGCACGAAGGCAAGAAAATCGTTGGGATCCATTACAAAATGAACAAGTTGTACCTGAAACGAAAGAAGTTCAAAAACAGCTCTTCGACGATGCTATGTTTAAGTTGGAACATGGTTCTGTTGATAAACAAGTTGCAGTTGATGCTAAACCTCGTTTAGCAAAATTATATAATAGGAATGAAGCTCGGTGGAGCGATGATTTTTCTGCAAACCAAAATCTACGCAAAATGTTTAGGGTAAATATTAATTTAAAGCATTGATAAAATAGATCTAAAAGATTATTCATTGTTACAGGAAAAGAAAAAAGAAATAAAATTACAAAACGATACAGATGAAGAACTTTTGAAAAGAACTGGTCTAAATATTCCCTTAGTGGCAGAACGTGAAGAAGACAAAAAACTTGCAAAATTATTATTTTTAAAACCAGCATTAAATGTGATTGAAAGTAGTATGAAAAAAATTAATAAAATTATTGAAAGTCCAGCTATACCTAGTACAGCTAAAACTCCACCTCTTTTGGAACAAAAAATAAGCAAGTTATTAGGAAAAAAAAGTTTAAGCACAAGTACTTTAGGAATAGTCCGGAAACGGGAGGCTACATCTACAATCACAACAACACCAAAAATACCCAAATTAGGACTAGTCGGGGATTATGGATCATCTACAAGTAATTCGGACACAGACTGAAGAAATTCCAACACAATTTGTCTACATAAATACTGTATTATTGATATATTGTGTATTGTGAACAAATAACAATAAATTGTCAATTTATTTGCGGTTCGCACTGCGGCTCAGCGCGCGCTGCATCTCACTTCATTCTTTATCTCTTTATGAACATTATTGTCGCCATTATCCTATTCCCTTTTGGTCCTAACGCCTTACAGCGCGAGCTGCGCTATTGCTGCCCCACAAATACAATCTGATTCTCGTTTCGTTATAAGCGTAATATAAGCACAAGAAGTGAACCTTCACTGGTAGAGGTAAACAATGATAGGAAATACAATAGGTATAGGTACCGACAAATTTGAAGAGTTAAGAATTATACCACGTGACCAGCTCATTGTCAATTGTTGGCGCCGTTGATGTTTGTTTTGTTACTCTGCATATCGTACAAAATTTAACAGACCCTGTATAACAAGACTTAACAATATAACATTTTTTAATACCACATATATATTTTTTTCTTATTTACGTTATTATTTGTAAGTCATGCACCAAGAACCATCATCCATTTAATCGTTTGTTAATATTTTCTGGCCAAGCTCGATTGATCCCTTAAGCTTGTGTTTGTAGCTTTTCTAGTACACTTTAAATAAATTTTACTCGTTCAATTGTGCGTAGAATTTAAATGCAGTTTATAACAACAGGATAATTTAACAACAAATATCTAACGGAAAATATAATATATAGCTAACATATTAAACAACAATTTACTTAGCTAACATAAATTACTTTTCTTCTTCCTGTAAAGGCCATTTATTAACTACGCAAACATCATTTTTTTAAATTGTTAGGAGATCAAGGAAACTTGGTCAAACTACAGAAGTCCTATGTACAACTATATCGTCACGTTCAGATCGTTATTGTTATTAACAAATAAATATTATCCTATACTATTGCATCATGCACAAACGTTTAGTTTCAAAAATATAAGCAAAATTAGTTCCAAAAATCGATTACCAATATTCATCGCAAAATTGTAATAAATCGATATTCTTAATGGTCTAACGATGCCCAGCATTTATCCTCCATGCTGATAACCAATGCATGTTCAATTTTATCTTTTAACCAGTTTAGAATATCAAGATCGCCTTTCACTATATATTGATTAGGAGAATTCTTTTGCTTGATATCATCCTTTAAAAAATATCATTTAAGAATATTATAAAGTAGAAATGCTAAAATGTAAACCTACCTTTCTGACTTGAATAACAATTTCCTTGTCTACGATTTTAGGCACTGAAACTACATCATCCAAATCTATAGACCATTCTACATCCCATGGACCCCATTGCCGACAATTTTCCACCAAAAATATATGTCTGAAAATAAATTATTTAAATCATAAAATAAGTGTTTAAGTTAAGAATTACTTACTGTAAAGATATAAGAAGAAATTGTTTTCCAGTTTGATTCAGTGCTCCATGTGCCCAATATGTATCACTTTCAGCATAACGCCCGTTAGATAAAATTGTTAATAAATGATGGCCCATTGCTTCATAAAGCGAGAACGGCTTTAGAGGCTGCAATTTTAAATAAATATAAATACTATATTATCGTTTTCATTAATTATTACCAATCGTGGGTGAATGTATCGATGTAACCGATGCCGCACCAGCACTCTCTCTCCCATAAGCGCTGCTCTTCTAATTGCATCAGTCGCAACATCAACACAATCTGACACTCCTCCACGCGTCATCAATGATGCCAGAGCCTTTCCATTACCTCTGAAGAAGGCTTCCACACCGCTATGTGGTGCAGCAAGTCCCAGTGGCACTCCAACTACGAACGCTCGACTAACAGCAGATCGAGTATCTGGCGGAGGCGGCTGATACCGCTTCTTCCGGTTTTGTTCCCTAGGAACTGTAGCTGCACTATGAACATGGCCAAGAAGAGAACGACAAGTACGCTCAACTTCCTGGCCATTTATATCAACCGGCGGTGGTTGAGTTGATGTTTGTTCGTTTCCGGTATAAGGATTTAGTAGAACAGGTTGTCCTAGCACGTGAACATGAAATTGTTGCAGTATTTCGCTGCGATAATGGCTCAAGATATCGGACCATAATTGACTGTGGCTTGTGCACATATTTTCCAACTCGAATGCAGTAAACCTAATAAAATATAATTAGCACTTAACTCAAATGAATTTGTAATATACTTACAAGTATTTAGTTTGTTTAACAGGAGCAAAAGATATTTCTAAGCAGTTAAACACGTAATCCATCATGTCACTAATTGCAATTTTCTTTGAGAAATTTTTAGTTGAAACGTTAAGATTTAACGTAATAGGTGCAAATCTTAATCGCTCAACAATTACACGTTTACTATTATTAGCAATGCTATGTTGTTGTTGCGATAATGCAGCTAGTGGTGAATGTAAAATCGCCATATCAGCTCGAATATCTAATCCAGAATCTCGTGGTGCTAACCATGGAGCTAATAATCCGTGTAATTGTTCAACGAAACCGCGGTCGACACTGATGTGGAAGTCGCCAACATCAAGTGTTATAGCTTTGTATGTATCAGGAAGACGTCGAAGTACTTGCATTTCCAGGCTAGAGACACCCCATGGTTTAGGCCCAACGCTTCCAAGAGGTTGAACTAATCGTCCACCATCTGCTTCTAAAGCTAAACTGTTAAGTTTTAAACGCCAAGACTCATGAGTATGAGATCTTCTCCATTGCGACCAAAAAGCTGGATGATATGTACGTCGTAGCTCACCATAAAATGGTTTCAACATATACATCTTTTCAAAATCAATGTATACATAATCCTTCAACTGGCATTTCTTTTGCTGATTTTTATATTTATCTTCAACCCATGAGGCTAATTCTAAAGTCAACATTTTCCATTTATGAGCAATGTTAACTTCCCATAATGCTGGACTATCCGCCAAGGATAAATATGCAAATTCAAATGGTTTTGGTTGCGAAAGGCATAAAGATAAACCAATTCCAGATAATGAAAGAGCTGATTCCCAATGTGTGCGTTCATGGTGAGCTTTACGACGTAGCTGATCAGCTAGACGGGCATCTTGGGTAAATATTACAGTACGTTGTGGTCCATCCATGTAACACAACCAGTAAACAAGAACTTTATCTCTTCTGGTTGATTGTCTAGTTAATGCCGATCGATCTTCACTGTCACTGTCGCTGTCTGAAGAACTAGAAGCGGATGGCTGCGCAGTTGGGGGACTTGACACTGCTCCTGGTTTCACAGTGTGTAGACGAATCCGTACTTCTCCATATCTATACTCATAAAACACAATTATTTAATTAAAAAGAATATTTATCGGAAAGAAATAAAAACTTACTACAATAATTCAAAAAATAATAAATACAACTTGAACAAAACACAACAACAAATGTTTTGAAAATATGACGAACCCATCAGTATGAATATCCAGCGGAAATCCAGTCCCTTTATTATTGTAAACATTCCACAGTAATGTACGATCAGCACATGGATCATCCCATGTATACAACAATGAATGTAAAGGAGCTAATAAAGCTACTTGCGGTTGCGCGCGTTGTGACAGCTTCAAATGTAGATCAGTACAATGGTTATCAATTTTACAAGGCGCATCTCCGATTCTATATGATCTAAAAGCTACACAGAAAGGTTTTTCACGTCCTCCATGTACTTCCACACTCACAGCCCCACCACGTTCCATTCTCAAGATAGTTCGATGAGTACGCGCAATACTAAAGTTCTGAGACACAACTTGACTATCGCGGTATTTTACATACATTTGCATGCTCTGAGTCTCAGGCCAGAATGGGACGCATTGACCTGGTGCGAGATCCAACCATAAATCTGTACGTTCATTTTCTTCCATAAATCGTAAATGACGTTTAGTGTTATTTGCGACTAGCCAGTTAGGGAATAGAGTAATTATTTTAGTAAAACGCGGTGCCATGCTTGATAAAGTTATTGTTAAAAGAATAGGGTATCGCCGACTACGTTCTTTATCGCGCGCTAAGACTAAACCTGATGTACCAACAGCGTCGAGATTAAATTCTGCAGACCAACTTGATTGGTACGCTCGGACACGAACCGCAGATCTACCTTGACGTTTATACGCAAATAATAATGCATCTTCGCCTGATACGTCATAAACCACATTGGAAACACAGCCGCGAAGTTGCAACGGCAACCCTGTTTTATTTACTATCCAATACGGAGAATAAAAGAATAATTCGCAGCTATTTGTACGTTCCACACGAACGCTAATACTTAATTGTTTGTTACCACCTTCTGTATCGTAATCTGTAACCATTGATAACATTTTGTCATCTAAATCTGTTGTTAAATTTAGAGATCCCGTCCATACTAGCCCTAAATAATTTAATTCAACGGAAAATTTAACGGTCTTTTGAATATTCAATGAATATATAGTTGATTTGTCGCCGGCATCCACATGAATCTACAAAAAAATAAATTGAAATATATATTTTTAATTATTTGTAAAGAATTACCTGTTGATTGAATTGTAGAATTTTAATTTCCATACTATAAGGTAAACAATTATAGATTACAAGAGGCGGTAGTAGCCGAATAAGGTAATGTGGAGTAGTACGATTTCTCGTACTTTGAGTTAGCTGAGGTTCTCTTTCTTCGGTTCTTACTCTTAATGAAAAAGCCGAGGGGGCTGGTGGTTTAGGCTCACACATAATATCTTTCGCTGTTGCCAAATCTGCTGCCAATTCAGGCCACCACAATCCTTGGCTAGAAACTGCATGGCTCTCAACATAGGCCGGTTGCAAAAACAATTTACAATGATAGGCTATATGCAATGGTACATTGTACTCATCATGCGGTTCTAAAACTGCTACACGAGCTGTACCATCAAACGGATTCATTATTTCTCCAACTGGCTCTTGACCGAGATCTGATAAGACAGCACGTTCGTAGAATAGACCAAGTGGATATGACGTTTCATTACATAGTTTTAAAGGAGAAGAAACAACCAGAGTACGACTAGTACGAGTTACGGTATGTTTTGCTAGTAAATGGTAAGCTGAGGGGCTATGTAAACGAAGAAGTTTACGCCATGCTCTACGAGGACAGCTTGTAAATAATGAGGTAAAGTTTGGTATTTCTACGGATAATTGTTCCTCATTTACTGCACGGTATATAGCAGTAGTATCTGGTTCTAGGAATATTAAACTTTGCATCATATCTCGGTCTTGTTGCCAGTCCACTTCAAGAGTTCGTTCATGGCCATCGGAACTAAAATAAAACAATTAGAATCCACATAAAACTTCAATACTTAACTTACCAATTACTATTGATACTTTCATCGCCACTATCTAAGTCTTCGAGGCTCTTAGTAGGACTGCTATGCCCAGAATCAACTTTTTCAAAAGTCTTTGAGCATAGTACAACATTCTCATTTTCTCCTTCAGCTTTCCTCAAAAGTTCAACTTTACTTTTAGGCCCAATATCATTAACTAACGATATAGTACGGTCAGTAATGCAAGCAATAGTTTGTGCGGTACGATCAGTATAGGCTAAAGTTAAATCGTGAAATAGTTTAACAGCTTGTGATGTAAGTGTAATGTTCAATGTATCCCGCGAATCAAGAAGAACAAAAATTGCTAGTTGATCAGCCGGTGGAGGGTTTAAAGTTTGACGTCTTTCTTCATTGTCGGAATCTCCAGATTGATCAGTTCCAGAAGAATTACCACACTCACTATCTTCACTTTCGTTCCAATCTCCAGTAAAGAGATCGCAGATAGCAGCGGCGAGTTTTTCCATTGTTCCATCTTCAGTCTCACTATCTTCGTCTTCTAAGAATGCTGCGAGGCTTGTAGTTAATCGAGGTGCTTGTTTATCAGTAGCGGATTGTTGTGGTCGCAAGAAAGTCATTCCTCCTTCAGAGGAAGAATCTTCATCTCCACTGCTACTGGCTGAACGAGCTACTTTTCCAGTTGATTCTCGGCCAGCAGGGGTATGTGGAGCGGAACCGGATACAGGAGCAGCAGATGCTTGAAAAATACGTATGATGAGCTCCCAAGGACGGTACTGACCTTCGCTACAAACGACGGGTTCTATCACAGGTTCCCAACTAAAAAAAATCTTTTAGTTCCAGTGGTACATAAAAAAATAAAAATTTATACCTTTCGACTTGTTCGTTGTAATAATTGGCTTGCAAGTGAATTTCAATAGTTCCATGGAGTTGTCTTGACCAATCATGAATAGTCGCTTCCACGGAAGATTGAATTAAGACAACTGGAGCTGAATAATTTATTCCTTCCAATTCCAGAACTACTGTAATACTAGCCACGGACGCAAGAAACATTTTATTTACATCCAAAATCTCAATTATTGGATCTTGAAGTTCTGATTCTGTCACAAAACATTGTGATAGACGTTTAGGAGACCAAAGATCATCTAATTCATCTCCTTTATCTTGACTTCGATTTATATAAGGCAAAAATTTAGGTTTAATGTCGATTGGCGGATTTAAATGCAAATAAATATCTTCTAAAATATCAGTAAAAGTCAAAAATATCCCGGCACACAAATGAATTTGTAAAGTTGATAAAGTTAATGTAGCTTTGATCCCATCTTCAATTTTGAAACATTTTGAAAATTCAAAATCACAGGGATGCAATAAAATATATGATTCAGAACTTCTTGTTGTATTAAATAGAACATGGAAGTTCGATAATGAAATGATTAAATTTTCCCTCATTGAATGTCGAGAATAATCAACAAGAATCTCAGCTTTGACTACAAAACTATTTCCTTTCTCAATTTGTGCGTCCGCCAAAAATATAAACTCAGGTTTACACATTCTAACAGCAACTGTTAAGCCAAGAGTATCTCGCGGTTCAATCGGAGTCAATACTTGTTGCTCCTGGTCAGCTACGTAGCCGTGATTGACTATTCCACCTTCAAGACGACGTTCACAAGGTAAAGACTCGAATACGAAACGACCTAGTGCACCCAAGAATGGAACTGAGACTGCTAGACAAACTCGCTCAACAATCACATCAACAAACCGATCGCCATTGTTGTTTTGATGGAATGAAATGTCTACGACTGGAGGAGTAGACACTGATATTTGATAAGTGTTTGCTTTAGCTTCATCTCTGTGTGATTGGAATATTCTAAAACAAACAAAAATCTTACAAGAGTCAAATCAAAATTAAATAAATTTACTTACACGTTATTACAGGAGCTAGATTCCGGTCGAATATCAATAACAGTAATACTCTGTATAGAAAGTTTTGCTTCTAAACTGTGATCAGTAAATAAATCAGCTGAAAAAATTGTATCGCCAATTTCTAAGCGGCACAATCCATGATTCAAATCACGAATTGGTGAACTGAGAACTTCTTCACAATCACAGAATAGTGATAATAAAATTCCATCAAGATTCATTTTAACACAGACATCCTTGTATTTTGATTCTACTTGACAGAAAAATGCTTCCAAGCACCTACAATTACAACAAATGTTTAATATCTGCAATATAAATAAAGATAAAAAAATTACTTTGCCACTCCATCATCTACAGGTGGAGGCGACGGTGGTCGAATATCTCCAGATCCTGAATCAGGACTAAAGTCAACAAAATTGCCTTCATTAATATTATCAGTATAAACAGCAAGTACAGTCGTCAAATCTCGTTGTCCTAACGTTACTTTAATTACATCAATCACCCCATCAATTTCCCAAGAAGGTGGCCGACTCCCACAAATTAAATTTGCTGACTTGGGACAAGCAATAGTTTTTTTAACGTCTAGTCGGATAGACGTAGGCTCCAAAATAGCTTCTTGCATTTCTAAGGATGAAGTCAAAGTCATAACAGCTCTCAAAACTGTAGTACCTTCCAGTTTAATAAGAATGTTTTCTATTATAGCTGCCTTATTCGGTGACGAGTCTTTGAAAAAATTTTCAATATTTAATTCTCCAGTATGAATCACAACTAGATTCGGAGATGCAGTTTTTTGCGGAAGAAGCAAAGTAGGACCGTGGATTGTTACAGCGAGGTGTATACGAGGAGACGTAGGATGTAAAGCCTTCGTCGTGTTTTCTTTAAGCCAGTTTGTTGCGAAATTGAAACCTTTCCAAGCCAATAACGGTCGAACGAAATGCTTTAGTTGTAGCATAAGTTTATATAGTAAAGTAATCTGCATGCGACCAACATGTACCCGGATACTGCCGTCTGATGTTGCTGCTGTATGCCTAACAAACTTCACTTCAAATACTTTATCTTCATCGGCAATTAAAACTTTACTATACAATGTAACTTCTGCCAAATGTTCAACATGTAATCCACCAAGATATGCTCTTAATACTAATCGTTCATTAGCGCGGAACATGAAGTCGCATTCTAGACCGGATATACGCGCTTCTAACAATTCTCTATCAGCATCACATAGTCGCAGTACGACCTGCTGCAAGCGTGCTGAATTGCTGAACTTTACAGCACCAGGTGGTACTGGAGGATCTTGAGCGCTTGGATGTTTGACAGTACGGTACCAAGAAATTAAATTAGTACACGCATTACGTGTCCAAGTACTTGTATGCTTTTCAATTCTAAAAATTGTTTAATCGTGAGTTTATGTTGTAATGTGTATTGAATAATACTTACTTGTTATAAAGATATTGTACGTATTTGACAAGAGATCTTATAGCATCACGATGAACGAGGAAATGTACTGGTCCAAAATCAGCGACCAGCGATTTTTCAACACTATGAAAATGAGATCTGAAATCTGGACAATCTGCGCGCACTTTACGATATAACACCATAAGAAAATCTTGTTCTGTTGGAGCTGGTACATGAATTAAATCAAGATATTGTCCAGTTGCGCTTGTATGTAATTTATCAGTTAAAGAAATACTGTGAACTGATAACTGCAGTGCAGGTCCGTAATCCATTAGTGCTAAATCAAGACAGGCTTTACCTGCCCGAAGCATCAAATAAGGCCGGTCGATTCGTTCGCTTGATCGACTCAAAACGACACATAATTCACCAAGAACGATTCTAAAATACAAAATATATTTTACTCACAATTTATACAAAATAAATTGTAAAGAATTACCTGATAAGTTCCTGAATAGTGTTATGCGGACTGACATTATCTTCAAGCCCAGGTAGATCAACACATCGAGCCCATGCCTCAGAATTTTCGCTACTGTATTCACTATGTTCTGCACTTCTGTCAGTCATAGCAGATATATTACTTGCACGTCTCAAATCAGCTAGTCCGTGATAAGGTCTTTCTGCAGCAAAAGCTGCTATCGTCCGACGTACTGAATCTAAATATTTTAATCGCCAACCATTTGAAATACGATCTAAATACCAGGGACCCAATTTGCCAGATGTTCCAAATGGACACTTTTCTAAATGTGGCATTAAGACTTGCTCTAAATGTTCGAGATACCCTAGAACTAGAGCTATCTTACGCTCCGAGATATTTATTTTCAAACTTGGAACTGTTACGTTTAGTTTGTATCTAAAATATATGTTCAATTAGTGTCTAGAATGCTTATTTATAAATAATACGTACTTAGGCAGTGTTTTATGATCAAGTTTAGAACAAACGGCGAAAACGACAAGCATGTTGATTTTTGAAATGAGATGCATGTCAGTATCAGTTTCTTTTCGAGCATCTCGCCAATTTTCTCCAGAATCGCAAAACAGTAATTGCGAATGAAACAAATCAAAATGCATCCGTGAATATGCGCATTCTTCTAATTCCATCTGTGTAGCTTCTTCGAAATTGTCGCCAGATGAAGTTAATTCGGTACGAATTACTAATCGTCCAAAATCGATTATTAAAATATTTCCGCTCCTTAAAAATTTACAAACGTTTTAATTGTTACATCTTTATTAAAATAAATTTAACTTACTTGGTCATTGATCCGTATTCAGGTATAACTAAATACGGAATTTTAATATCCAAATTTAAATCTACACGTTTATTTAATACTTTACAGAATAATTTTTTACATTTATTTAATAATACTTTTCCGTAGTCAGCTAAATTATTAGGAATATTAAATGTATCATTTTCCAGAAAGTTGAAAATTTCCGCAACAGCATGCTAAATAAATCAACCATCATTATGAGCAAAAATTATGTTTTCATAGCTGCACTTACCATATAAAATGTAATTTCAATCGCTTCCAAACTACAATACAGTTTGCAATTTGCCTCAGACCCAGGGGGAAGAGTCTCATAATCCAAACTAAATACATTAGGAGTCATGCTACCGCCCCCACCACCATTACAGTGATGTTGAGCCGCAATCAGAGGTACCAGATGATCTTCTAAACTTGCTCCTTCTACAACAAAACCTTCAGCACGAGCAGAAAGTTTCTGAAAATTGCTCCAACTAGGAGATCGAGTCTCAGCAGATGCTAGAACTTGAGTTAGAGTCGCTACTAGTACTTCTTTTCCACCACATAACAGACTGAGGCTAAAGTTGCTTACGGTTAAATTATATTTATGTTCTAAAATAATTTAAGGATGAATTATCAGGCTAGGTAATATTATATGAAAAATATTTACCAATGTACTGGTAAGAAGTAGGTGTTTCAGAATAATTTTCTACGTAACCGATCATTTGACAAAGATGTGCTCTTTCTGGGCTTGGTAACATAGACCAGAAACTTCTCCTTCGCTCTAATGGAGAACTTTCACAGTCTGGTAATTCGTGCTCCAACTAATATCATAAATTTTAGTCCACATAATGTAAAAAAAATTAGTAACTCACCATAATTCTAGCATGTTCCCTGGCTATAACAATATTAATCAACGACAAGTTATCTTCATATTTTTGCAGGTCTAATTTAAGTTCAGTATCATTAGGATTAACCAGAACTTTTTTATACGCTTCCCTGTATAATCTGTAATTTGTTCTTACAGTAGCAATTCTGCTCCAAGTATACGGTCGTACGCGTTGTTCAAGTACAGACTCATGGGCATATTTCCACCAAGAGGCTGCTGAATTTTTAGTTATCTTTTCTTCAGTAGGTCTTATATATAAAAATTGTCGACTTGTGCTCATTCGTCGTAGAGAATCTACTACAGCTCGAATTGATTGATATTGGTCTCGAGATAATTGCATGGTAAAGTCTTGTAGAACGACATCGATGAGTAATTTTAATGCTCGAGCACCGTTTGATTTATTAATGATGAATTTAATCTTACATGTCATTGGTTTTATTACTGAAATGAAAAGTAATTTATATCTTATGCAATTAAAGAGAAAAACAACTTACAGAAATCAAAATCGACATTATTCATTGAAAACGTCTGTAAACTATGTGTCATTGCGTTTCTCCACAAATAATATTGCGTTTTCCAATCCCATGTTTGAGATTCACAACAATGGTTCCAATAAACGGAAAACGATTCTATTTTAAGAAGATGGTACCCCGTTGAACAGCCTTTCGGTGTGTTACTTGCTTTCCACTTACTAAAAAATAGAATTTTAGTGTTCAAGTATAAAAGAATTTGGCAAGTGAAACTTACTTGTTAGTAGTCTCCGCTGAAATACTGCTAATACATACACCAGCAGCGATTGGTTTGCCGGGCGAACTAATACGATCCTCATATCGAATATGAACATTTTGAATCACAACTTGAAAATTATTTATCAAACTAGTCATCAAATGTTCTGGAAATAAATTGGGACCTCCGATAAGGTCTCCATCGATGTTTAAATCAGATAATATCTTTCTTTTTGCTGCTCTTGTTAAACGCTTCTCTTTATCGGAATCAAATGGTGAATTTTCTACAACTGGTCCTGCTAGAATATGTACATCTTCTATATGGATGACGACTGGTTGATTTAATAGCGCGTTCCATGGTATTTGGATGGATACTTTACCAATTGTCCCAAATTTTATTTCAATTGGTAGATTTAGTTCATACTGTGGATTACATAAACAGTGTTAAGTAATATAATAATTAGCATGTAGTTATATTCTTACCAAAGCTTCCGGTTTAAGACGTAATTCGGTTAACTGTACATGCCCCGAAAATATGCCTACATTTAAATTTTCGGTATCGAGATCGAGTACATATTTTCCCAACCATCGGTTTAATAAACGCGCAACTACTCCTTCCAACATTGTTGCTAATTATTTATTTACCTACAACAAACATGTATTACACCACTGAATGCAAAAAAATGTAATTATATACCTATTAAATTATTCCTTCCTGCGTATTGCTGCATTTCCTACCATATGCTTCCACATTGTCGTGTCGAATAAATATTTTAAGCATTTATTATTGCAATTTAACAAAAAACACTTAGACAATTTATAAAACAGACATGTATTTCTTGACTATATACATATGAATCATAAATGAAGTAAAGGACAAATTTAAAATCGACTGAACTAAAGAGGTTGATTATTATATATCTTTATTGATTCAAGTTTTACAGGTGTGTTCACGGACGCACTTTACACGAATCATTCGATTTATATCAAAATAAGAAACAGATGAATTTATTAGAAAATATTATGGATAGTATATCAAAATAAAGTAATTATTATTATATATAATATTATTTTATATGCAACGCATAATATAATTATTTCGTATGATGGCGCTTCTAGATAGAAGCGGCCACCAAACCACTACCGCTACGTCAACAACAGACTTCCTCCAAAAAATTTCCTATTTACTGCTGCGATAAGGTTCAATTTTGTATTTCTGCAGCAAGTAAATGACAAATGTCATCTGTCAGCTGTGTGGTTGTCAGACTGGTATTAAACTTGTAAATGTATTAAAAACGTAACTATGTTATATTAATTCTGCTCTACAATGTCCGAGAGTTACGGTACGTATCATCAACATTTCTTTCGGTTATTTTAAATGCTGTTACATTGTTTATAATAATATAACAGTAGCTAAAAATTCAAATATTTTAGATTATCTTTTCAAATTTCTCGTCATTGGTAGAGCCGGTAGTGGAAAATCATGTTTACTTCACCAGTTTGTTGAAAATAAATGTATGTATGCATGGCACATCGAAATAGGGTGTAAGATTTATTTATTACAATATTTCCTTAGTTAAGGAAGATAGCAGTCACACAATCGGTGTTGAATTTGGTTCAAAAATTGTAAATGTAGGAGGAAAATCTGTAAAATTGCAAATATGGGATACTGCCGGACAAGAACGTTTTAGGTATTTATACTTATTTACCATAACTGTTGCGTTGTAAATCGAAATTGTTTTATTTAGATCTGTAACGCGGTCTTATTATCGTGGAGCAGCTGGTGCTCTTCTAGTCTATGATGTAACTTCAAGAGACTCATTTAATGTACTTAATAACTGGCTTAATGATGCCAGAACACTTGCTAGTCCGAATATAGTTGTACTTCTTATTGGAAATAAGCGTGATTTAGATGAAAACAGGGAGGTAACATTTCTAGAAGCGAGCAAATTTGCGCAAGAAAACGGTACGTGTAACAAATTATTTTTCAAATATGTTATGAAATATTTGCTTGTTAATCTACTGCGTAGATATGATGTTCATGGAGACAAGTGCGAAAACAGGAGAAAATGTTGAAGAAGCTTTTCTTAAATGCTCGAAGACGATCTTGGTGAAGATTGAAAGTGGTGAGTTGGATCCAGAACGTATCGGTTCTGGAATCCAGTATGGTGATACAGGGGGACGACGTTTGGGGCAGAATCGCGGCACACAACGCTTTACACCACCTGATTGCGCTTGCCGCAATTGAGATAGCGCCATTACTCTATTCTATATTCTCTATGTACCTAAAACTGCGATTTTATGATGACATAAACACTAGAAAAGGAAGAATCTCATTGAACATTTTTACCATAATTAGAACAATAATTTACTTTTAAGAAAAAATATTAGCATATAGAAATTTGTTATCGTTGCGGTTTTACATTAATTCTAGTTTTGTATCGCAGATTATACTCTTGAAAAAATGTTTGCATACAAGTAAACTGATAAGGAAGTTAAATTATTAATTTTTTCGAAACAAATGGTTGTGTCATTGTAAAAACGTAACTTGGAATATTTATATTTAACATTCCTACAGCACCTACACGAATTCTGCAAGCGCCAACGATATTTTCTCACTGGTGTATTACTATTATAATAAATATATATTATATCAAAGTTATATATTGTATTTTTACTAAATGTTGGTGACAATAAATTAAAATTAAACTCTTCAACTTGTACAGTTTATTACAAATATAAAACTAATGTTTGTTAACAATCCTTTTCATTATAAAATAACTTCATATTTGTAAATTACTGATCTCCAGTTCCAGCTAGAAGATAATTCGACTTTTTGTAAAACCTAATATAAACTTAAAATTACTCTATAGTTGTACTAACTTTCGTATTACTACTTCGAATAATTAAAATTAAAGAATTGCAATCATTTTGTAAAATTAAAAATATAAAATTAAAAATACATAATACAAAAATTGTCAAAATTATTACGAAACATACACATAATATAAGTTATAAAAATAAAATAAAATTTCTTCAAGACTTCAAAAAATATTTAAAATCTTGAAATAATCTTGTTCAAGTAAAATGTTAGTAAATTTAAAAAGATAAATATTATTCTCATTTTTCTTAAAACTAAGAATAATATTTAATTGGTATATAATTTATAGTAAGTAAATATTTACTGTAAATGTAGACTTCTTAAAAAACACACACTATATAAAATTAATACAAAGTCCACAATTACAATAGGTTTTATTACTTTTGTAAAATTTAGCGTCATATCACACAATCTTTACGCTATTGTACATGCATAAAATACTCTGAAAAGTTAAAAAAGACTTACACAAACTATTTACAAGATACTTTTCGACGTAGAGAGAAATATTAAGGCACATAATTATATTATATGTGATGATTAAAACTGGTTTTAATAAACACATGGGATTATACTGTAACGAACTTTTTGCACGTAACGGTCCCAAGCTGAGCCGTAACGACGGCGACAGCGTCTGGAATCACGCACAGCGCGGATGGCCAACATCAACGTAGGGGGCAAAATTGCCAATCCTGCGGGGCTACCAGCACATAGAGCTCCGATAGCTAAATGCATGAGAACATCACCAGAGTAATTAGGGTGACGTAGACGGCCCCACCAACCAGAGATGAGAAGTTTTTTACCTTGGCCCGTCAGCATACTGTCCAAATCTAAATATTGATGTATGTTGTATTAAAAACTGTATTTTAGCTCGTCTTTTAAGTTTTTTATGTTAGTTTATCTTTCATTCAAAATATGGTCAATGACCCGCCAATTTTTCATCACCAAACTTTCCGGTTAAAAAATATAAATTAATTATCTTGTATAAATTGGAAACAACATTACAGAATTGTTTTTAAATGTTAAAGCTACGTTTCAATAACATGCATAAACGATGTTTTAGTTTTAAGACATAATCTTAAGATGTTTGACATACGTAAATGTGGCAGATCGTTTCCATCTACTGTTTTAAACAATGTCATAGATTTTGTCAAAGATGGAAACGATCAGCCGTATTTACGTATGTCAACCATCTTACGGTTATATTTTAAAACTAAAACACGTCGAAACGTGGCTTTTTGATACATTGTAAAAGAGAAAAAAAAAAATTACTTACGAGAAAGGGCGGGATCGTACGGATTCAACCTGAAGGCATTCTTCTGAGAATTGCTTCCTCGGTACATCAAATATCCAGCAAGGTAGACAAGACAAATTGCACTTATCAATAAAATATTTTTTGGTGATCCACTGTTGTGTTCATATAAATATTTTGTCGTTGCAGTTATATAGAATGGATAAGCTGCATATAATAAGGTTTTCATGTATCCTAAACCTTCATATTGTAACTCAAATGTTGTTGTAAGATGTGCTTCGAATAATAAAAGGTCCAACACGTATAAAATTTGAAGTACAGCGCATACTAATAATTGTGGATCTAGACTAATTTCATTCAAACTTAATATAGTGTCGCTGTTTAATAGCACGTTTAGAAATTTATATAAGAAAATGGAGTTATAGATCAACTGTAAAAATAATATAAGTATTATTAATATTCAATTATCAACACAACTTATCAACTTACCGTTATAATATGAGAAGCTCGAAGCAGAACCATTTTTATGTCAATTTTTAAAATTCTTGGATTAACTTGTCGACCCATGAAAAAGTCATAAATAAAATTATATGTGGACGCATACGGATTTAACAAACTTACGGGTACAAATTTACTTTTAATAAAAAGTAAGATGGAAAAAATGAATCCGATACTTAATGAGCTGACCAAAACTTGAAAATATTTATCAAGTAAAAAATTTACGACTGAAATTTCTCGAATTTCTAAAATTATAATCAATGAAAGTACAATAAAGGCAGAGAAGAGTCCGTTCATACGATATGGGTAAATTTGGTCTTTACTCGGTTGACTATTGAGTTTTTGCCCGACATAAGGAATTTTTGAAAGAACAGAAAGCAAAACTAAGTATCCCAAGTACGTTCCAAAAGCGTTTACATCAAAATAAGTTTTAGTTAATTTGTACTCGTTTAAGTTGGGTAAATCTTTGAACGAACAACTGTTCTTGTTGCAAAATACGTGCAAACTTAGTACAGATGTCGGTATTAATAACATTAAAATGAAAGCACCAAACCAACCACCAAATTCTTTTGGTGGTCCTAAAGATCTTGGTTCGCTTAGCCGCTCTCTCGAAGGAAGTTTAATATCGGTAATAATTTCATCATCATCCGAAAATTTTCCAATGTCATTTAAGACGCTTCTAATTTGTCGTGTTTGGTGGGGTATTTCTTCTTCATTACTTTCAAAAGTATAATCGTCGAATGATTTAGGTGGCAAGATTAAAACCGGGAAATCAGATTCGATAATTTTGTCATGGGTTACTGTCTCTAATTTTTCGGTCTGGATGTCTTGCTGAATAGGTTTTCTTCTGCGTACTGCATTTGAAGAAGAGAAATCTCCACTAGCATCAATATTTTCTAAGGAGACTTTTAAAATACGTGTAGGAGTTATATTACGCTGTATAATAATTTTATTACGTGATGGGGATGGTGATGCTTTCCTTGGTCGACCTGGTGATTTTCGAGCTGGCGAAACAGATTTTCTTGCCCTAGGCCTGCCCGGTGATCGGCGACCTGACGTTGGAGTTGGTGAAGGAGATGCTTTGCCTCTGGTAGATCTGGCTGGAGAGCGTCTTGAAGGTGGACGACGGCCAGATGTCTCAGAGTCTGGTTTTGGCGCGCTTTCTTCATTTTGTACCTTCTGGCCCTTAACGGACTTAATAACTGTTTCTTTTATTCTTTTTTCTGATCCTCCTTCAAACTCTACTATGTATTCTCCATTTTTTTCAACTGCTTTTACTACTCCTGGTACAATCAAGCCTCCGGTTCTCACATGAACGGTCTGTCCTACTTTGTACTTCATAATTACACTGGAATTGAAAAGATAAATGTGACATAAACTGAAAATTAAGCAAGAATTCTAGACAAATTTAAGGAAACAAAAGCAGTAATAACGGTTACTAGATCTGTATGAAAACAAACATTTTAGGTTATGATTGATTTGCATTGTAAACAATGCATATTAACTTGAAAGTACATAATAATAATGACAACAATATTAATAATAAACTACTTGTTTAATCAATAAAATTATATCTTTACCTGATTTAAAATATTAATCTTATCACTACACAAATATAGAAAACCTAGAAAACCAACGCTATAAAAATTGTTTTTAAATGGTGCAATTTGATTGGCTTATTCAAAAACTACATAAATCAAAATATACTGACGTCACTACCGGCGTCATTTAATTCATTTTATTTACACTTATTAAATGAATAGAATTACTTACCACAGTATAAGATAAATTAAAAATATATTTATATATCATGTTTATAATTATATAGATGTTTTTACAGAATTTATTCTATTTGATAAAATCTAGGGTTTTTTGACTTGTACCCGTATAAAAGTACCCCTGCCTGCATAAGTCAGTTCAGTTTGTCAGTTAAAAATTGAAAACTGAATTGCAATTTGCAAATAATTTATTGTGAATAGCGTCAGTGTGTAGTTTACGACGTTATTCTAAACTATTAGCAGTGAAAATATACTAATTAACTTAAAAGTTATTAAAAAGTGTGTGTGGTTAGGTTATGTGAATAGTGTAGTCAACAACAATCACAATGCCTTGCTGGTATTATGATAAAAAGGAATTACGAAATACACCATCGATTTCTGATGGCATCGACTATGATACAGAATGTCGGTACCGAAAAGAAGGCGCCCGTTTTATTGTGGAAACCGGAGGAAAACTTGAATTGGGATGTAATACAATGGCAACAGGAGTAGTCTACTTCCATAGGTTTTACATGTTTCACTCATTCCGCACGTTTCCGCGGTATGTAATGGCTTGCTGTTGTTTATTCCTTGCTGGAAAAGTAGAAGAAACACCTAAAAAATGTAAAGATATAATTAAAATTGCCAAAGCATCACTATCAGATAGTAAATATGCATCATTCGGTGAAGATCCTAAAGAAGAAGTAATGACATTAGAACGAATCTTATTGCAAACAATCAAATTCGATCTACAAGTGGAACATCCATACAGTTACGTTGTACGTTATGCTAAGTGTTTGAAAGGAGACAAAGCCAAATTACAGAAAATGGTGCAGATGGCATGGACTTTCGTAAATGATAGTCTGTGTACGACTTTATGCCTTCAATGGGAACCAGAAGTAATTGCTGTGGCTCTTATGTATCTAGCTGGTAAACTTAGCCAGTTCGAAGTGGTAGATTGGCTCGGCCGTACAACAAAACATTTGCGTTGGTGGGATATGTTCGTGCAGGATGTTACCATGGATTTGTTGGAAGACATTTGTCACCAAGTTTTGGATCTGTATTCACAGCCGCCTGCATCTGAAGTACCGGACAGTCCTCCACTAGCACCAAGGTCTATGTCAACCGCCGAACCAGCTTCACATATCCCTGTTAAAGTATCGGTTCCACTACCTAGTAATAACGGGCAAGATATGCCAGATGAAGGAATAGTGAAACCTATTCCAGCAGAGATACCACCAGCAGCTGCTGCAGCACCATACGCTTACCAGAATTACCCTGCACCGCCCATGGCAGCGTACCCACCAACATTCAGCACACCGTTGCCAGCGCCTCTACCTCCAGGTCCTCCACCAACTGTATACCCCCCGTATGTAAATGCGCCACCACCGCCTCACTACCCGCCAGTTGTCGCTCCGCCTCAATATTACCAACCCCCGCCTGGAGCAGCGGCGCCGCCCCCGCACCGACCTTATTACCCACCACCAACATGAACTTTTTAATATTGTCACTCTTTTATTTTATTATTCACATTAAATGGACGAATTTTGTTACATAAATAAGGCACATCGATGTCAGTTATTGTGTTATAAAACTGTACCTAGCATATAAGTTAGTTTAAATAAAGAGACTCCGATTTGTTTGATATCACATGAGTTCGTTCAAATCAGTCTGGTCTGCTTGAGATAATGAATGAGCAATGTGTAGACGAAGCGATATTGCGCTACGGTTTGGACGGTGTAAGCACGCTGATGGCGAAGGTTGGTGACAACGCGCGGCACATTCAATTCCTGATTATGATCGATTGTGTAGAGAAGAAGATCGGACAACACTGTTAGACCAGTACGGCCCACGCCCGCTGTGCAGTGAACTAAAACGGGCGGGTTTTTATTGTGGCCAGGTGGGATGTCAGCTAAAGTGTGTTGACGAACTGAACGAAGTTCCTCTAGGAAGCCAAGAAAATGTGGAACAGACATAGGGCAGCCCTGATCGCCCCAATCTGTATAATGTAGATGCCAAATTGCCCGGTAACGCCGAGAAGCAACGTGACATAATCGAACTTTGCTTGTTACGCAGTGGCCCGTGTGTTGAGATAGTTCCCACCACACTTGATACTGTAATCCAAATTGTATTTTGTACAATATTTTTATAAATAAATTTTATTGCTTATAAACTGTTCTTATTAACAAAAAATTACCTGTCCTCCAACATCCACGCATCTGTCAGCAGAATCAGGTAAGTAGCTTAGATCTTCTGAAGAATCTGTTAACTGCACAACGAGATATACTTCAGCTTCCCACACACAATGCCAAAAAGAAGCGAGTGTATGTGCTGTCGGACCTTGTGCTGCGATGTAAAATCTTTGTTTACTACCAACACTTGCCTAAAATTATTCAAAAAAGACCCATAAATATTGTTTCTCGAGAGTTTTGTATTAATAATGTTACCGTAATATGAGAAGCATTGATGTAGCCGAATTTATTATCACGAGTAGGTGTTAACCGAACACGATTGTCTTCATAAGGCAGTACATCTTTAAACCGGTTAAACTGTGCGTTGAATGGATTTAACGCAGCCGTAAATTCCGCATTTGGCTTCTTTTTAGGAATATTATCGAATTCAAAAAATAGCTGACTGTCTGCTAATTTTTGTTCTAATAGCTGGCACTAAAACAAATATTTAACTAAATAATACAAAATATGAACTAAATTTATTATCATACCATAGTTTCTTTACTGATTGTCGGTGGAAGAGGTTGCAATCTCGGGAGACCAGTCGACCACCGATGCTTCCGAGTTTGCGAGGTATCTTCACTTCTACGAGGTTTTTCTCTACCTAAAGTTGCGCTTTTTTCTTTATCTTTTGTGCGGCCTCCTAATAACGCCCACCGTCTTCGTTTTTTTCCACTAGAGGCACTACTAGCGCTTAATTCAGCCGAAGTATCTGGCGCCGTACTTAAACCACTATCATTAAACGCTGAATTTGAATATTCATGTCTTTGTTGTTCCTGCTGTTGACGGTGGATTGTAAATGTATTTTTTCTATTTAATGAATCTGAATCACCCGGTGTATCACTTACATTTAAATGACCACTACTGTTATACGATGATATTGTATTGGTTGTGTTGAGATTATGTGTTGACCGATTCAGTAAACTGCTGCTATCCGTTAAATTGTTCGTACTTGAATTTTGTTGTATATCATTATTGTAAGTATTAACGTATACATTCTCTCGACTAACTTCAGGAGCTGATTGTATAGATTGAGTACGTGATCGCATACCATGTGCAGCTGCTTGCCAAGCTTGAACAGCTGGAATATTCTCATAAATAGGTTCAGCTGAACCTCTTGGCACTGGTGCAGGTACGCAATACACTATATTAGCAGCTGCGCCATCGAATACTGAAGCTAAATTCTCATATGTACCGTGCGTGTTGTATGCAGGTTGTTGATACAACACTTGTTTCAGATAATGAAGCGTTCCTCCGGACACTAGATCAGGACTAGAACCTGAAACTTGGTTACTAACAAACAATGTAGGTGGTTTAGTGGCCTGTGAGCTTGCAGCGAGGTCGGGAGTAGAGTTTGAAGCAAGACGACTTGCTGGATACGGAGGCGGTGGTTTATATAAATGTAAAAGATGAAGTCCTTCAGCTAGGTCTAATACACTACGGTTGTAAGCTTGAGCTGGAGCTGCAGCAGCTGCAGGTGCTCGATACACGGCCCCGTGTGTTACATCCGGATAATGAACTCTCGCTTGCATTTCCGGTTGAGAACTATACAACAATCGTTCCGCCCCTGCTGAGTTGCGATATTTTTGTTGCACAGCTGTTTCGTAATCAGGAGCTGGACGATATGATGGTAACATACCACGCAATTTATCAATATCTGTTGGTGTTGGGGTTGTTAAATCTAAACACGAAGTAGATTGCGCTCTTTGTCCTAATTGCCGATGTATACTCATCATCCCATCGTGTTGTTGTTGTTTTTGTTGATGCTGTTGTTGTTGATGTGGATACTGAGTATGATGGTTAACTGAATATAAATCAGAATTATCTAATTGATTTTTATTTCTATCTTCCTGTTGGTGAAAAACTGGCAACGCAGTTTGCGGTGTTTCTTTTACATTATTAGTACTGTTAGAAGATTCGTATTTACGGAAGAACATATTCTGGAGGACAGCACTTCGAAAGGCTCGTTTGGCACCATCAACTTCAGCGAAATGAAATAATGCCGAATCAGACGGATTGGCACATTCTAATGATAAAAGTTTTTTATGATTTACAACGTTGCTTACATCCATCCAACCGTAGAATTTAGCTGCTCGGCCGTCTAGATGTGCGACTGAAATTCCGGTTAACGAGACGCCAAGAACAATTTCGTTGTCTTGGTGATCTCGAGCGGTAAAAGTTTCGATACCGTATCCTTCTAGATGCTGACAGGTTGTTATAAAGTGTTCTTCAGCTATGCCTGGTGGTAAATTATGTAAAGCGGCATGCTGGTGTATGGCAGCATTTGTAAGACTATCTAACATTGCAGGATCAGTAAAATTCTGAAAGTAATTATGGAAATTAAGTACTTATTCTGACATAAAAAATAATGACGTACCTTCGGAAAAAGCTGGAAGTCTTTTAAATAATCTGGAGTATGTTTCTCAGCATCATAATTTCCAAATTCAGCTTGCATACAGTAACTAGCTAACTGAACAGCTTGTTTTGGATTACAAACTATCCGACCTTCGATAACATCCATTTTCAACTGCAGGAAGTAATGATATCTAGCCAGCTCATCTGTGATGAGTTTAACGCCCGATACCACGTAGAACATAACTCTCATGTGTAACAACATCCTAGAAGCATGCTTATCTAACTGCCTTTTAACGGGCCGATCTAATTCCAACCAACATAGTGTATTGTTATCCTGTCCCTCTCGGCTCAAATACTGAAGCCCGAAGAATTGGGGCTGATTCACTGATAATTTCTGACAGGCACATTCTAAACATTCTTGTCCAGTACTTTCTGATGAAAGTGTACATTCGATGAATGTGTTATCTAAAGCTTCAACTGATATTATAAAGAGAGATTTAGAAACAACGCTATAATGTCTAGATTTCTTCAGTCGTAGCTTAAAAGGCATCTTATTTGATTATCTTGCTCTTATTAGTTGTCAATTACATTCCTATAGGTTACGGAACTCATAAAATATATAATATATTAGTCACATCCAAACAATGAGTTACATACAAGGCACATAATATCATTTTTGTTACGTACAACAATTAACTTTTGCTAAATATTATATTTTCTTCTTAACTATATTTGCACATAAACTTTTAGTTAACATATTTTGCTAATTTTTCATAGATTCTCGTTCCCATTACTAATGAGCACTATATTTAGAAACATTTAAATAGCATATTTAATTTCTAATCACATAATTTATTGACAAGAACAGTCAAGCTACTCAAAACGTTAAACCCATTCACTTGTACATGACGCATTTGTATTTATTAGGTTATCGGATCTGCAGGTAAGTTTACAGGTGAAACAAAGAGCACTCTTTTCATGTGTCAAATAGTTCATTATTGAACCACTGCTGCCACCTATGATAGAAATCGTCTGGAAGTAATTTTCTAACCTCTTGTCCGGCAAGTGAAGACACAAATGTTAAAAATAACCATGGAACAGATTGTTAAAAATGCCTCTAACATGGAAAATACTTTATCATTTCTACGAAATGAAGTAAGTGTATTACATATAAATTAATCCATTTACTGAATTTTCATTTTTGTATTGCAGTTATCTGTCCTTAAAAAGGCTTACAATGACATCAGAATAAAAACCTTAACAGAAGAAAATAACAATTTAGTGAAACAAGTCGAAGATGCTAAAAGAAAGTTAATCCTATTAGAAACCTCACATGGTGTGAAACAAATTTCTATTCCAAGTGCCAAATGTACTGTTGTAGATAAACCATCTGTTCAGCCAGCACCAGTGAAAGAAATTTCTACTCAACCAGCTGCTAAAGTAGAAGAAAATAAGGAAAAAGCTCCAAAGAAGGAAAAGAAAAAGGCAGAAAAGAAGCCTGCTGCAGAACAAACTGAATTACCAGTTGACGTAGGACGCTTGGATCTACGTGTTGGCCAAATTATGCAAGTTGATAAACACCCTGATGCAGACAGCCTTTATGTTTCTAAAATACAATGTGGAGATCCGAATCTTCGCACTGTTGTATCTGGATTAGTTAAATTTGTGCCTATAACGGAATTACAAAATAGAAAAGTTGTCGTTCTATGTAACTTGAAACCCGTGAAGGTATACATTTTTATTTATAATTAAAACAATAATATTAATAATACCTGTTTTTCTTTTCAGATGCGAGGTGTGAATTCCGAAGCTATGGTAATGTGCGCATCTACACCTGAAGCTGTAGAAGTGCTCAGTCCTCCAGCAGATGCTCAACCCGGAGACCTTATTGAATGTTACGGTTTTGTACGTCAGCCTGATGCTCAACTGAATCCCAAGAAGAAAATTTTTGAAACAGTTGCACCTGACTTAAAAACAAATGATGCATTACAAGCAACCTACAAAGGTGCTGTGATTTCAGTACCTGGTAAAGGCCCAGTTACTACTAAATCGTTAAAGAATGTAAACATTAAATAATGTAATTATTTTAATAATACAAATTACTTATTATTAAATTTTACGTGTTTTATTAATTTGAGGTAATTCATTATAATGAAAAAGTTTTTTTTATTAACTAATAGTTAATTATGAATTGATGCATTTTGTTTTATAAATATTATTTGTTAACGGATAGAAAGCAACTTGAAACGAACTTAAACGTACAAAAAGCGAATGTGGTGCAGGTGAAAATGTTTAATCGTCATCGTTGTCAACAGGTCCACTTCTTGGTTTAGGTCCTCCTGCTCTCTTTGCCATAATAATTTGATCAATACGGAGTACCAAACAGGCCGCTCCTACAGCATACTGAAGTCCCCATTCCTTAGAAACAAACAAATCCAAAATATTCTTTTCTTTTGCGTCACAAGGTTTAGGTCCTTCGGCTTCAATGTCAATACCAGCAGTAGATTTGTTGTCTGCATGTGCTTCTACTAATGCTTCCAAAGCTTGTGTTGCTTTCAAACCAGAATTATCAGCAAGAGCTTTGGGAAGCGTGCCCAAAGCTGCAGCGAACTTCCTAACTGCGTATTGTTCTAAACCAGGAAGAGTATCAGCGTAGTTTTCTAATTGTCTAGCGAGTTGTACTTCAGAAGCGCCAGCACCAGCCAAAAATCTACCATCACGAGACATACACTTAAATGTGTTTACTCCATCATCAATAGCGCGTTCGATATCATCCATGAAGTTATCTGTAGATCCTCGGACGACGATAGTAGCAATACGAGATTCTTTTCCTTCCAACCTGAAGGCCACGACGGATGTATCACCAAGTTCATCAACGCAGACAACATCTGCATAGCCAAGTTCTTCAGATGTAGGAGGTGTTAAGCGTGGAAGGACTGTACCACCTAGAGCTTTACTCAAACGACGTAAATCAAATTTAGAATTCAATCTAACTGCCATCATGCCGAATTTGTTGACGTAGTGAAGCGCCATATCTCCGAATTTGGCTCCCGCGACGACAACTTTCGCTCCAGTGTCGGCAATTGCTTTGATTTGATTCTCGAGTAAAGATTCTTCTCCGCGGCTAAAGTTCATGAGTTCTTGAGCTGATTTAATGAGTACTGTGCCTTTGGTTTCTGTTTGCATAATATCAACAGCACAGCTGTATAGAGCAACTTTGGCGTTCTTTACAGACGTGACATCACCTTCGACGTGACGTTTGAACACCATACCTTGCACAACCTGTGAGCTCAACAGTCCAGATCCTAATACTTTGCAAACACGAATGTTGTCTACGTTGAATGTACTCTTTTCTGGTAGAATTGATACACAAGCCTTAGCAATTAAATCACTGAGGAAATCTTCGTTTCCTAGTTGCTTCGACATAACTGATGTTTTGATACCCTTGATAGCTTCATTGATATTACGAACATCTTTAATGTCATAACAAATTAGACTTGGAATAATTTGCAAACATTTCTCAAGTGCTTTTTCATACCCTTCTGCTACTTCACATGGGGTGACGCCTAATCTCAGTAGTTCTTCAGCTGCTTCTAAAAGAGCACCAGCGAAAATAACTACGAAGTTCGTGCCATCACCGACTTCTGTGTCTTGCATTTGGCTGGCAAGAACCATCAATTTGACGGCAGGATGTTCGACTTCTAATTCTCGCATTATTGTAGCAGCATCACTTGTGACAAATTGTTTTTCTATGTGATTGATAACCATTTTATTCATTCCATTTGGGCCGTAAGCTGATCGCACTGTTTGTGCAAATTCTTTACATGCTGTTATATTTCGGAATACTGCTTCTTCGAGACCAGAGAAATACTAAAAAATAAAAATGACTCCTACCTCATCTACACACCACATGTAATTTTAAATGGTTAAAACGTCAAATACTTACACGAGATCCCTCTTTTAACATTTGGGCCATACCAGGCGCTTTTGGAACGTGTAAAGCCATTGTATATAAATGCTGTTAATCTCAAATTACTCAATAATAATAATAAAATGTTACAAAATTATTTTTCTTTATGCACCGGCACACCACATTTATGCTTGAAGACTAGTGTGAAGTGAGTAATACAACTTTCTCTAGAATAATCTCAATACTGAGTTCGTTCTACAAATAAATAATTATAATTTTATACAAACAGCTTTTGGTAATGTCCATTTATACAATATATTGCTGTTATATGTATTTTAAATAAAATAATTATATTTGATATTTAATTAGGGTGAAATTAATATTAATTTTTGCAAACCATACATGCTTTACAGCCGCTTAACATACGAACGAACTCATAAATCAATTAATAAATTGACATCCGTCAAAAGCGAAATAAAACTTGTTGAATAAAAAGCAATTTTCTTAAATATTCCTTTGAATTTGCTATAAAAGTTAAAGTTAAAGTGGTCTGTATGCTACTTGTGTTGTATTTCGATTAAATTATTATTTTAAAATAATAAAGCTCAAGCCGCACCCAACGGCTATTTTGTGTTGTGTGGTGTTTGCAACAAGTTGTTCAACATAGGCCTCTCAGATACAGCGTTGATGGACATGGTTGTCTCAAATTTACAGCAACAACGTGCAGTGACTGAACAGCTGCGACGTGAAGCAGCTATAAAACGGCTACCTGTTTCACAAGCCGTGGCGGATATTATAAAATTTATTGTGGAACATGAACAGGAAGACTGCCTGCTCGTCGGATTTTCAAGTCAGCGGATTAATCCCTTCCGTGAAAAGAGTTCCTGTACGCTGATATGAATGGATTTCCTACGTTTTATCTATTTAATGTTTTAAATTGAGCACTATCTTATCTTTAATTATAATTTAACAAAGAAACAATGTTAGCTTTATGTCTTACTATAGCATTTATGTTACAAACATATTAAGAATAATTAAAATCAATGAATGTTGTATTATACAAATTGCCTGTAGATTCTGTGTCTAATTTCTAAACAGATTCAACTGGTGGTGCTCATTGTCCTCATTATTCATTTCTGATGAATGTATGACGTTTATATTATATTTAATGTATATTGTAATGTAATGCCAAATTATCACGTAATAAAAATGTAACAACTAGTTTTACCACTTATTTATTTCAAATAATTAAGCCTGTTGTATACAACATGAATAATGAATAAATGAGAGTAATCCCATAGCTCGAGTCGCACTTGGTAGATGATAATGGAACCTTGAGCGATTCGAGCCTGTGCAAGGTGGATTGTTTGATTACATACAAAGGTCACATAAGAGTGTTACATATCACGTGTGTACGAAGGGTTAATCACAAAAATGGCAGGTTAAAAAGTAGTGTGTCGTGGGGATCATCTACTCGTATTCGTAACGTGACGTGACGTATTTATAGGCCTACGCCTAACCTAAGTCCGTTGTGCTTGGTGTTGTGGAAGTTGACTTTGAGCAACAATTCAGTCTTGTGTGGCCGTAGTAGCCGTCTCGGCATTCTCTTGATACATACGCAGTAAGTCGAGTGCGTCTTGTGCCTGACGCTTCTCGCTGAGGAAGCGGCCCGATGCCTCCTTCAGCTGCTCTAGAAATATACGATCAGGGTATGTGATGTCGGCGATGCTGTCTGGGTCCATGTCGGACAGCAACTCCAATTCGGGACCGCCCAGTAACGATACATGACATAGGTTGTGTTTAAGTTTTCCCACGAGTCCCACCAATTCCATCCCGCCCTTTGCATTATCGAGCTGATCCATGGAAAGGCGGCACGGCGGCCCAGTAGGCGCCCATCGTTCGTCTCGCGCCAGTACCATTAAACTTGTGTGTGCTTCCAAAGTAGCGAAATACTCTTCATCGTCGATCTCTGTACCGTCAGCCTCCAGCACCACTGTGATATCTACCAGGGACATCTTCTCTGCCACTTTACTTACAAGTTCGGCTAGAGATGCAGCCACCAGCCCCTTTCGCGAATTTCGCGCGGCATCCGTGATCTTGAACGGCTTGCCGTTCTGCGGCTGTTCTTCTTTGTCCATGACACACGCGGTTCTTGTGCTTACATTTCCGCGACGACACAATAACAACACAAACAACTCGTGACGTGAGCGTGAGCCGGCCGGTGACCGCCCCTGTGCGCGCCGGTAATGCAGGTTGCGGCGCACAACGTGTCGGTAACTCGAGACAGGGTCAACGCGGGTCACATCCACCCACGCTCCGGATCAATATCGCGAGCCCTAGACCTTTGTCTTCCTTCCTTGCCTTGTGCCGTGTGCGTACTGACGTTAACAATGTTAACGTGCACACCACATTCAGTGTGCATCAATGATTTGCATGATCCAGTGCATGCGCAACTTACTCTACATACATACTATTATTTATTCATTTCTGGATTCTAAACACGGAACAAATGCAACTACCACCAAAATATAATAATAATAAATAAATGAAAGTATAAATAAATGAAGAGATGTTTTAATGTTTGCAATTTGCTCTTAATATATAAAAACGTCTACTTAATATATCAACATGCAGGAATAGGGTTTGATTTGATCGGTGTAATAAAGGCACTTTTGGTATCGAATGCATTTTGCACATTTACGAGTACAAAATGTCGTAGACGGAGCGCGGCAGGTGATCTGCGACGAAAGCTTGGAGTTTCTCCTGGCGGGTCACGGGCTGGGAACAAACAAACACATACATCACCGCTAGCATTCGCGGAGGTGTTTGGTGGCGTCGCAACTCACCGTATACCGCGGCAGTGGGAACGTGCGGACCACAGAATCAGTCAAACTGCGCGTCACCGCCGTCAGGTCGGCGTCCTGTAACACAAAATTCAGTTAAGCACCCAACGACACCAAGATGTAATAAAGGTTGCTGTCATAAATTTGAAAAGTTCAAATAACGCATAAATTCCACTTAGCGCCTTTGCTGTGACGTTTTTGGGGTAACAATCCCACACAGGTTTACGAGATTCAGTTATAAAACGAATTATTGCCTCTGTAATTTAAACCAATTAGTCAGTGAAACTGATATTGCGGTAACCCCTTTGAGTTACCTAATCCACAAAGCAAAGGATACTTTAATGAATTTTAACACAATTATGGACCCTGTTATTTAATTAACGCACGAGTTCTATATCTAATTTTGTTAGAACTAGCACGAAATTAAACTTGAGAGTAAATAAATCCTGCAGACAAAATAATTTCATTAAGTATATTAAATTTTTGTTCCTTTATTTTTACCAGAGACAAATTACAGTAAAAGTAAAATAATATTATTTTACGTGCTCTGAACAAGAAATTCACTTTTAAAAATAGGATTTCAAGATGTAGCCTTTTAAAAGCTTTTAAAAGGTAATATAAGTCAATAAAATGTCATCGCTTTACGGTTTTCTTTTATATAAAACCAAATATATCTCACGAAAATACTTGCTTAGTATTTAAATTATATGTTAATTTATTTCTTGTGATGAATAATTAAGATAATTTAATAATGATGAATTATGAAGGCAGAAAATACCTTTACCTGGTTTAATAACTTAAAAACATAATTTTTACATAGGTAATCAATTACTCGTGCTTGAACGTGAAACAAATTTTACTGCTATTATTAACTCCATAGCAATAACTTTAAATAACTGTTTATTCACAAGTGAATTATTTTTTTTTAAATCACTCAACACATTTTTAAATCACTCTTATGTCATTATTTCGTCAAAAATGCATAAAAATAATGACAACTTGCCACGGGACTACTTTGTTTTTTTTTGTTATGTAAAAATAAAGTTATAATTCATATATTTGAAATAATTTCTTCAAAATTGAATATTGTATAAACCACGTGAGATACGAATGTTTATTCACTCGAAGAAATTATCCTAAACTTTCTTCTCTTGAATAAACATTCATGTATCTAACTTGGTGTATAAATATCTATTAATATTTTAATAAAAATTTACTACATTACCATGAGTAATTAATATATTACGTCTAATAAAATATATGATGTTGAATTACCATTCAAATTATGTTGCTTTGAATAAATTCTAATATATTACGCTAAGCCAGTGGTATTAAAATGTTCTCTTTAAATAATCCTGCCTTTATTTTGCGAGTTTTTCAAATATTCTTTCTGTTCCACAAAAATATAATATTAACCAGGATACTTCTTTAATATAATAAGTACCTTTTTCATTGAAATTCGTTTATCCGAAATTTATTCAGAAAGCCTTTGCAAAATGAGTCTTGTAAAAGTTTTCAAGTGTCGCTGATGTGGCAATCATATTATGACGGAAGTATAATAAGATTTTGACTATTATCGGGTCAAAAACATTAGCATTATAAACATCGTGCTACGGTTTTTTGCCCTTAAACTGGTAAAACCTTTTAAATTAAATAAATATTTACCGGTGATTTGGTATACTTCTCCATGCTTCTAACAGCCGTCTCAAAATACTCTTCTCCGTAGGCATCTCTCTGTTCCTGGCATAACTGGTGCCACATCTCTCTAGCTTGGTCCATTAGATCTTCATCTTTGGTCCACGCACTGCCGGAGGTGTACTCCCCTGGGGAGACGAGGACGACGTCCACACCACGAGCACGTAGTTCCAGGCGAAGACACGCGGCCAGGGACTCAATGGCAGCGAGGGCGGCGCCGTGCATCCCACGAGCGGGGGCGGCGACCCGAGCCAGGGCGCTACTCACGCAGATGATCCGGCCGCGGGCACGGCGCAGCAGGGGGAGCATCACCTGGGGGAAGGATTACTAAGTTACTGATGCTGGAAACTTTCACGATGTGATAAGTTTATTTAAAAGTTTCAGCGGCGGTGATTATCGCTACAAAATTTGATATAATGTGTAAGATGAAATTCTTATGTGTTAAAAAGGATCAAATACTTTAAGGATATATACTTTTCGATGTCCTGATTCTTTTTCAACTGAACATGACTGTGTGTCACTTGTCGGCAAAAAATATTGTAATGAACTATTTATTCACGTAACGTAACTACCGTTCAATAACAAAGGCACTTTAATAAATAAATAATTCATTACGATTTCGTGTCGACATGTCTTTTCCTTAATTTTGCATCTTCCTAAAAATAGTTTTTATCTAGGTAATTAAGAAGAGGATTTTTTATTACGAATGTGGAATATTATTTTTCCTGGCTTCTGACGAGAAAAATAATCACGTGTGACGTGTGATTAAATAGTATATTATATATTGAGGGACTAAAGTGCATGATTTAATCCTGAGGGTGAAGTTTATTTCACAAGCCGAAGGTGAGGGAAATAATCACCTGAGGGATTAAAGGTACTTTAGTCCAGTGGTATATACGCTATTTTTTGCACTCATCCTCAAACGAATGCAAAATAGTTTAAAAGAATACACATTTTGTAATTTTGACAGTAAATTTTATGACAAATATTTATATTGTTACCATAGATACTCTGTAACAAATAGCATGTATTTACTTGACAACGGGATTAATTAATTCAATTCCTTGACAACGGGATTAAATATGAAAAATAATCCCTTGGGATCAAATTTAGAACCTTAGTCTCTAAAAATGAAGACTAAAGAAGAGTTTTAGTTCCGGAAGTGCAAAAAAATATTTTTACAGCCGAGATATGTAATATTGTTACTAGCTATATCAGTACTAATTGAAATTCTGGGCAGTTATTTCTAGATTAATTAATTTTAGCATAAACTTTTTTAGGTTTGATTGCATGGATGAGATGTTAGTCGGCGTAGATCAATTATGGCTTATGAATACATTTTAGGAAAATGACGTGATTTTATGTATGTATGTATGTGTATGTGTAGATATGTATAATATTATATTTTTTATGAAATCGGTGATTACGGGTTGCAGCAACAATTGCCGACGTTCTGGCCAATTCTCATTAGCACAGACAGCGCTCTGATTGGTCGAAAAATGGAGCTAAAGTTGTACTTTTCACTACGATTTTGCGGATCTGAAGTAACTCATTATTGTATTATTTCATAAAAAAAATATTTTTGATTGAGAATCAGGAGACATAAATATTATGTATATACTAAGCTTTTGATCTTTTTTAAATCTGTGTATAAATCCGTTTTCTTAATATAGATACACATATTTATTTATTTAACGTAAGGTGATAAAAAGATTAAAATAATAAATAATGTATAAATACTTTTAGCAATAAATATATTTAGCTTCATATTTTGTTAGTACAATAAATAAACACTATAATTTTCTTGTGACGCAAACTTTTCGAATAAATTCATTGATTATGCGCCACATATAATTATGTTTTTTATAAAATCTTTTTTCTATTTTTAGTATAAATATTTTTGTTTTCTTCTAAAAATAAAGTTGTAATTTCAATTTCCAATAGTAATGTTTGAATAAAAAATGAAACCATGTTATCATAGAAAATACATTTATTAGGATATTGTAAAATTGAACAATAGAAAATTGAAAATGATGGATCGTGACCGGAGTATATAAAAGTCTGCACAATTAATTTCCATTTCTATTAAACATTTTTTCTTCTATTCAGCGGTTCGAGAGCGTGCACAAAGAATATCTTTTGACAGCCATTTAATATTTCTTCTAGAACCATCATATTATTATCCATTTATTTTTATTTCACTTCTATATTTTGCTATGACGCAAAAGTTTATCCATTGGGAAAAATAACATTATCTAGAATTAAAAATAGCCCCAAATTGTTTGCAGCGTAATTATTGACATTAAGTAGATAACTTAAAAGAGTTTATTTAAAATAAACCCTAAATTGACATGTCAAATTAATCAGAGATAAAGCTGTACTTGACGAGCTTAAAATAGTTGTGGCGACAAAAAATAAAGTTTTATGACGTAGTTGGATCAATCATTACGAGATCTCTATTTATCATTCGCCCACAGATTTGGGGGAGTATTTTTATTATGACGCAGCTCTTAGACGTATTTGCAAAAAGAAAGCTAAGAAAAGATGAGTCACAGGGATGATTTTTTTACAGAAAATAGTTTTCAATTTTTGGTACGTGGGTTGAGAGTAACTGGGTCATGTGTTGTAAATTTGAATAATACGAAATAAAGATAGAAATACTATAGAGAACCAATTTTCATAAAAACAATTGTTCTATTTGATATGACCTTATACCTTATAGCTAGAATTTAATTCGTTTTTGTAGGTATGATAATGTAATTTACTTAATGAGAAATTTTAATTATTAAGAATACAACGAGAAGTAGTACTTTATTATGATCAATATCTAATACTTCCCAAATTTCTTTTTATTTATGTTTCTACTTATACAGGGTGATTCACAACTTCGTGAATATATTTTAATTGAGTAGATGAGGTATACAGGGTGTTTCTATACCTCTGCACGAAACTTTAATAGGTTATATAATTATTTGATACATTGATAATAGAATTTTTTTTCAAAATTCGCAAAAATATAGGCAGTGAAAATTTGTGTGCCTCTGGTTAGAAAGTCCATTTAACTATTTATTTAATTATTATTATAGAAGAGACTATTTGTAGAGAGTATTTATGATCTTATTTTATTAATTACATAATGAATTAACAGTTAAATGGGCTTTTAAACCAGTGGCACTAAAATTTTCACTGCCCTTATTTTTGCAAATTTTAAAAAAATCTCTATTATCAATGTATCAAATTATATAACCTATTAAAGTTTCGTGCATAGGTATAGAAACACCCTGTATAATTTTAGTTATGCCGAAAATTGTAGTAGGATGATGCAATCAACATTTCAAAAGCTTTCAGGCTTTAATTATTTGTTAAAAAGTTTGCGACGTATCGACGTATCAAGCAGAAGTTTTGAAGTTGTTAATTACATAAAGTAATAGGATTAAGAAAATTTAAAAAACATTTTGAAATGTATTGAAAACCTTTTTAAGTGTACGTACAACCTGAACACAGGTCGAAACGTCGCAAACTTTTAATAAATAATTAAAGCATGAAATCCAAGAAAACTTTGAAATGTATATTTCATCAACCTAATATATTTTAATGACATATAATACTCAACTTCTTTAATTTAAGGGCAGTTTTCGCAAGAGACACATTTTTGAAACCACTGGATTATTGATTGTATAGTAGATATATCTGACTAACTATGAATGGAATAAAATCAAATTTTAATTAACTGTTCTATGATCTTAAGATCTTCTTAAAAATACATTCAATAGACGACTGTAGTGTTCTTCAAGATTCATTAGACAATTTGTCACAATGGTGTAATGAAAATCGAATGAACCTTAATATTAATAAATGTAATTATATTACTTTTCATAGAATTAAGAACACAATTCAGTTCACCTATAGTTTACACAACAAATCACTATGCAGACTTACCTCGGTAAAAGATTTGGGTGTTATTCAGAGTCCCGATTTAGGATGTAACAATCATATTGAATATATTGTGCCCAAAGCTTTAAGAATATTAGGTTTCATTCGTAGATCAACTCAAGACTTCACAAATATCAATTCTGTAAAATTATTGTATATTTCACTGGTTCGTCCTATACTAGAATATTGCTCTGTCGTATGGTCACCGCATTACGAAACTCACAAGAATATCGTAGAAAATGTTCAACTAAAATTCGTAAGATCAATGAAATATAAACTTAAGAATACTCCTCAGCGACCATCAACCAATGAAATGATACAATATTTACAATTAACGACACTTGAAGACCGTCGTGTACAAAGTGACCTGATTTTTTTGTTCAAATTAATAAATAATATAATAGATTGTCCCCAACTATTATCTTTAATTAATTTTAATACACGATTTTCAGGCAATAGAAATAAGTACCTATTTTATATAAATTATTGTCAAACAAATTATGCTTATAATTATCCTATAAATAGATTAAGGCGGTACACTTGTTGACTGCAATATTGCTGCAATAGAATCAGAATTTACGATTATGGCTATATTGCTCAAAATAAAAATCTGAAATTTACCCTGAGTAATTACGAAACATTATTTGTCCGAAAAATTTGTATAATACATTGTTGCGACAACAATTAGAGAAAATAAGAATTAATTTTTGCTTTTTAATATTTCAAATCGTGGCTTTATTAATGCATCTTAATTAGTTTTGTTTGAAATAATCGATGCCTTGCATTGATCAGAAGAGTGGTATGGAAAGTTTTTTTGTCAAAAAAATTACACAACTAGTTAAAAAAATTGTGAAAAATTGGCAAAATATAATGTTTTTATTAATTTATTACTAAAAAACTAATAAGTATTTAAAAAATACAGCTTCATAGCACTCTAGAGTCATCTTTTAACTAACCATATATAAAATATGAACAGTGTAGGTGTTATAGCAGGGGCACAATTTGAAATATAGCGAGGTCACTTTTTCACTATATTTTTGTCACAAGTGTACCGCCTTAATGAGAGAATTTAATAACATTTCATTTGAAATAGACCTGAATAATATAACTTTACAATCATTCAGAACCAAAATAAAACATATTCTGCCCATGTAACCTGTTCGTTTAAGATTTTCTTGTTTGTTATTGTTTGTAGGTAACTATTATTATATTATTATAATTTCATACTGTTAGTATGTAGTTTTATTTATGAAATATTGTTGTATAATCTGTAAAGTGGACATACGTCCGTATATTTTCGAAATAAATAAATAAATAAATAAATAAATAAATAAATAAATAAGAATAGAAATTTGTATGAAAACAGTGACCCAAAACTGTTTGAAAAAATCCTGGAAACTAATATTGCGAATTTGGAAAAAATTCTTTCAGTTCCGTGATAAGAAAGTGGACCACTATATGCCATTAAAAGATATGGACAAAGTTATGAATGTATGTAACAATGTATTTATTTATATAGAGAAGTTGAGGACTATTAGTTAGATCCACGTTAGATCAGAAAATCTGTAAATATAGTCTACTTGACAATGTTTGTTTTATTAGTTAATTATACCAATATAGCTGCTATGTTACTAAAATGTAGTTAGTTTCTATCATCATTATATGTGTCTGCTGTCTGATAATTAATAAAAAACAGAGTACGCACTTTAGTAAAAAATGTAAGGCATTTTATCATGATCATCTACAATTTCATTCAGAATGCCCTGTAATTATGTAATGAATATTTGATCACATGAAAGGTTTGATCTAATCATTCGGAATGGAGTATTTTTAAGTTGAAACGCACCGGAACTCACCGGAAATGGGGATTTATTTCCTTAAGGACGTGAGCCGGAATGGTTCTCGTTCTCAAATCTTTTCCCCAGTGAAGCAAAGTTTCATGGAATGTTTCCAATTAGTGAACAAAAAATTGAAATATATTACACTCTTGTGAATATTATTATCCATTTTCTAGTTGTTCAGTAATTTGTAATACAGCAATAAGGATGAATAATTAATAAGAAGAAAAAATATTCCTGCTTTTAAATAAATACTTTGTATTGTTTTGGTTTTAAATATTTTATTATTATTTTATTGATTGTAGCAACAGGCTACATTGTAATAATAATAGTAATAAATTTAAGCTGATTGACGCAATATGTCATTTTTATTTTTAGTTTCATAATAATGTAACAATTTTTCAAGTAACTACAATAAAATAATACTTTTCTTTCATTTGTTATATTTAATAAAGTTTAAAGCATTTAATTTTAATATTAAATCTACTAAATTAACTGAAAAAGTTTTGAAATTTTACGGGTGCAAATTAAATTTACATAACTTTTAATAATGTTGGTATACACGTCGAGTAATACGCAATATAAAATTAATCCATAATTACATTGGTTTATAGCATAAATTACATTAATTTACCTTTGTGTAATCATAATTTTAAAGTTTAATACTGAAATCATAATTAAACTGACGCTATAAAGTATATTGGGTTTCATAAAAGCTAGTTTAATTAATATTTTAAATTACCGTAGGCTACTGCTGTGTTTCTTATTCGTTTACTTTTTTTATGTGGCATGTATTAAAAAGCTTTTTATATTATACCGCTATACTTGTATTATTGATTTTTGGTATATCTTACGTCTATATCCATAAGAGACTAAATTTCAATATGTTTTGTTTTCTTTTTACGTTAACGTTCAACGTGAATTTTAAAATTTCTTTTTGTCTGCTTTGCTTCGAAGATGGAAGTCTAGAAAATACTTTATTTTTATTATACGCGAGGTGGAGTGTTTATAAAAAGAAAGTCAGAGGAGACCGAAATCACAAAAATGAAATTTTTAAGAGGTCATAACTCAAACACCAAATACAACCTCCGATATTTAAAAAAACAAAGCCAGTAATTTATAGAATGCATTCCAATTTAATCTACATATTCATATTTCAGATTCTCGTATGTATTTAAATTTTTACTTTGAATAAAATCCCCAGAAACGCAGATGACCTTTCTGTCGCAAAATCCCTATGGTTTCATATATTCAGGTATTATTAAAGTTTAAAACTTTTAAATGGATTTCCCTACAAATTTACATTAAGGGGCCAGCATACCTACTTAGCATGTAGTAGTAGTAGTAGTATAGTCTGCTGTACTATCGTAACATCGAACTATCACTATTTTTCTAGAAAAGATCCCTCATTTTAAGTAAATACCAAATATCAAAATTTTTGGGTAATTCGTATTTGAGTTATCCGACTGACAGAAATCCGGCTCTGACCACATAACTACACACATACACGCACACATACGTACATACATCATCGTGAAACTATCAAAAATCAATTGTAAGGAGCCTAATTCATGCTCATCCACTAAAAACTCACTAGGTGCCCGATGATTCCAATATTAATTATAGGTATCTGAATTTCCGAAGTTCATTGTCACAATAATATAAACGGAACGATTTTGTTGATTCCAATACCTTCCTTTACAGGTATGGCGGAAGGTAAAAAGGATGTCTACTCAATTCTGAAGAACTCATCAGAGCTAGAAATTCAACTGCGAGAAAATTATTGCGTAGAATCATAAAATACTCGAAAATCCAGAGACAAGAAAATGCATACATAAAAATATGCATAAATTATAAAATCTAAATCTAGAATTCGATGGATGAAGAAAACATATTCAAATCTAGAAAAAGTGTTGGGATTTTTCTAACGGTTGTGATTTTTGTCTAACAACAAACTCGCTGTAGGATTTTTAATCAACTTTGTTTAAATACTGCTTATACTCGAGCAGAACACGTGAGAATCTGCAAAATGTTAGTGAAACAAACTGTTTGAGTGCCACTGGAAATACAACCGACGTCACAAGCAAATACCAGACTTTAAAAAAACAATATCTCGTCCAATAAGCGGAATATTCGCACCGCGATATGTTTTATCGTCATAGCGTCTTATTTTAATTACAAACACAGTGGAAGTGTCTACTACAAAAGGTTACCTGCGTTAGTCTCGCTGCTCCCAAGACCGTGACATCAAACGCCTTCTTCTGCACTTGTGGAGGTAGCCACTCGATTTCCCCAAGAGCAACCCACTGTGCTGCATGTACCACAGCCCACAGACCTGCAGCATCGTCAGGGAGGTGTTCCACGGCGTAGAGAGAAGCAGCCAGGACCTGCGCTTCGTTGGAAACGTCAAGTTGAAGAACATGCAGGCGGCCAGAAGCTTCTTCTTTCAGCTCTTCAGCTAGAGGACTTCCAGAGGCGTTCTGGAAGCCAGCGAACACGGTGAAACCGAGCTCGTCGAGTCGTCGGGCCAGAGTTGATCCAACCCGGCCGTCGCATCCTGAGATCAGGATCGCTTTGCCGGCGGCAGTTACCTACAAGCAGAAAATAATTGTAGTTGTGTATCTTCTAGACATTGAATTTGTTTTTATAATGAATCTGTTATTTGGTTTCAGAAAAAATATACATGAAACTTGAAACTTTTAAAGTTCAAAACAATTTTTATCTCTGATTCAGTTTTGCAGATGTGCTATATTTAAAATTTTCATGATTTTTAAAATGTTTGACCTGTTACATAAGATGTTTAGAATAAACTGAACTGTCATAATTATATTTAAATTTTACTTAACAGTTATTTGGCCAACTAGAGAGGAAAGTGTTTCTTTTTCCCACTCGAGCTCGAAGTGTGTGTCACGAGCGAGAGAGGCAAAAGAGTTTTCCTCTCGTGTTAGATACGTTTTTATCACGACATACCTATTTAAAAACATAATAAATATAGAAAAAACACAAACTAGAAGTTAGGTTATAACTGCCAGCTGTCAGAATGATGTTTAAAAACAATGAAATGTTTCACTGCAGCCAATATGCCAAATTAAATTCAAGTTGTAAAATCGGGAAATTGTAGAAAAAGTAAGTATAAAACATAATAATTGTAAAATAATAGTTTACAGTATCTCACTGTAAAATTATAATTTTCAATAAAATATTAAATTTACTTACAATTTTTAAAATATTTCATCGTAAAATAACACTGGTGGTAACACTGCTTACTTTCCTATCTAGAGAGGGAAAATTGACTTTCCTCACTATTTGTTGTCTGCGCATGTCGTGAAAATATGTTATTTATTTCATTTTCAAAAACTGATTTCTCAAAAACAAGCTACCAATACCAATGATGCTGAGAGCTAAAATTAATTATTTTTTCGCAATCATGCGTCATTCTACTAAAAATGAGTTCGGAAATAGCCAATTTTAGCACTACTGCGAAAAATGAAAAATTTTACTTTTATGTAATTATTATTGTTGTGTAAGCAACCTTCATGATGGATATAAATTAAAAATAAATTATTAGTGTCGGAGAGAACTTGCATTATTTGTTTCAGAATTTCCTACATTGTTACAAAAATAATTTTGTTTATTCAAAAATTTATAGGCTGAAATTGTTAAAAATAAGTATAGCATTATTCTTAAAAATAATTATATAAAATTACATATTATCCAACATATTTAGGGTGTAATCAAAAATAATAAATGCTTGCTATTAATAATCCAAAAATGTCTGATAATACATTTTGAATTAATTTAATTTCAATGATTGTACACAAAGTAGGTATCGTTAAACTATTATTGTATCATTTATCATGCATTCATTATTATTACTTGTGAGATTACACTGACAAGGGAGGAGTAAATGGGTAGATATAATTAATGATTTGTTGCTTGCTAGAGATAGAATTTCCTAGTAGGAGGAATAAAGAGACTTGTATACGAGTATTACATGCAGCGCATATTACAAAGTGTTTCTAGGTAAAATGATTAAACATTTGGTGGAGGCGAGATTCTGCTCACGTTCAAACTAAATATAACAAAGTGATAATAAAATTTATTTAGATTAGAGATTAGGAAGATTTAACAATGAAGCAGATGTTGCATTAATTACATTCTCTTTCTCATTCACTGCATTTCTAACTTCAATTCAATTAGAGCAAGTTCTTTTTATTTAACTAAGTTAAAAATAAATATAATCTGCAGGTCGAATTTACAAAATATTCTAAGTTTTCATATACACGCAACCCGATAAAAGAATAAAATTAAAAAGGTTGATGATGATCCTCTTGGGTGCAAGGTCAAGTACTGTGCGATTTAATATGCAAAATAAAGTATAAAATATGTATGCGAGAATTATTATTAGGTTCAACTATTGCCCAATAAGATGAATGGTCTCGTTTTTGCTTTGGGTGCTCTGGAAAAGTTGGCAGTCATATTATAACTGCAAACTTATTCCAGTCAGCAGTGTATCACTATGTTATAGTTATAAATAATACAGTTGAAGAAGAAAATAATGGCAGCGGAAACGATGATTTTGTCTTTAAATAAATACCCTACTTAACAGTCTGTTGTGTTTTATTACTGTATCGACCTGTAGCACCTTCATAAATTTTTAAGATTTCTTGATTATACCAGTGATGGTGTATTTTAGACGATAACAAGTAAATATTTTATTAAAGTATTCCTTGTTAATATCCCACAAACAATGTTGTGATTCCTGCTACAAACATTATCAAAATTAACAACCAAAAGATAAGAAAGAAATAAGAAAAATTAATGAGGTATGGTTTCAAAAATTTGCAATTTTCAGTTACATTAAACAAAAACAAAAAATATACCATAAAACAAAATAATCACCTTGCATTTGTTGTTGCGTTATTTTTTTTATTATAGGCATTATGCGCACGATGTTATGCAACTAAAAACCAATCAGCTGTTGTAGCTAACTTCTGTAGTTATGTTTGATGTTTCTGTTGATGATTTTACATGAAGATGTTTTTGACGATGTTTTCATCATAAACCCTGTACCTACGTACTTCAACAAGGTACGGTTCAAATTATCGGTTTCTATATTTAACGGCGCGTGACGTCAGACCCAACCGCGTCCTCTTTAAATCGCTAAATATGAATTATCCGTGCACGATACCAAATTCCACACACAGACACGCACACCAACTTTGTTACAGTAGCTATACAAAAATATACCATGTCCGATATTTTTAACTAATTTACATAGCAAGAATAACAACAAGTAATGAATGATGGCGTGTTGAGGTTATAATTAAGCCCGGTAAAAATCGGACTAATTTTGACAGATCTCCAAGCTATAAAAATATGCCATTGATTTTATAATATTCAAATAATTTTTAGATTCCGTTGTGGTCATACAATACCTTGAGATTATGGTAGAATAAAACTGCGCCGACGGTTGTGATGGTAAACCATATAAACAGGGTGAGTGTTGAGACCTGCGAGACGTGCAGAATATTGAGCAGGGTGCTTAGAATAACGGCCGCAGCGTGACAGAATAACACAGGAAGAAGGCATCTATCCACCAGGTCCCAGGGGACTTCTCGAGGCTGCGGCTGCGAGGCTCCAGCAGAGGATGGACGCCGTCCAAGTAGCGTTGAGCTAGGTCGTCTGCCAGTAAGTCCTCCAGGCATGGAAGGCCGCCGGAGAGACGGCCGCCTCTTGAATGGTCCGCTCATGTTGTCTGCACAGCCTGCAGATCTGCACTGACCACGGCGGTGGGACCGGCCGGCTGCTTATTTTTGGCCCGCCGCCGGAGACAGAAATAGCGACGACGACGGCCGCGTGCAACACGTAGAGCCACAGGTGCGAGTTCGCTGTCCCCGCACCGCCGCCGCCGCCAAGAACATACCTGAGGCAACGGATAAATATCAACAACTGGACTTGATGGCAGCGTCTGTTGTTTGTTTATGCAGTAACACTGGCCTGTCATTACCGAATCAGTTCTGACCTTTATGATGTTTTCTTCGTTTTTAAATGTCATCCGTGTAAATGAAAGACCTTTTAACGTACTCTTTACCAATTCTGAGAAAAATTATTTATTTTTTTGTTTATCGTTAAAGAGGAAGTACTAGTCTAAATAATCTCATATTGGAAGCAGGAAATTCTTTTATACCTGTATTTACTTTTTCGAATATTATAAACCATCTGTCATTTTTCGATGTACTATATTTACCTAATCTCAGTAATTACTAGTACCTGATGCTAAATTACATAAATTGTTTACGGAAAATTGAATAAAAAATGTAACGTCAGATGGTGAAATTTATGAAATTTGTAAACACGGATAAACATTTTAATGAAATAATCTAGGGATTTGTGACTCACATTTTTCTAAATTAATGTGTGACATTAAACATTATAATCCAAGAGAGTTCCTCGTATATTAAATTATGAATTTAATGGAATATAGTTGTAATTATTCAGTAAGTTATCTATGTTAGTACTAAGGCATAGCATTCAGCATTGTAAGAGGGGTTGATGATGATGATGATGTGTGAGGGTGTTGTAAATAGGTCAGGCATGGACAAGTGGGTCAAGGGCGTACACGCACTCAGCACAGCGAAGTGCGTGCGTCATACCCGCCGTTTCGCCCCCGCAACCCTCAACATCAGATCGATTGTGGGATTGATCGCAGAGGCGGCGGTGGCGGAGGCGCCCGGGATGCTGTGCTGACGTAGCCGCCGCGCGTCTCACACTTGGGTCTCTTTAATTAATACGTAATAACGCAAAGGGTAATGAAGAAGCCAAGTGCGTCCGCAGGGACTCCGGGCAAGGACGGGACAGGCAGCCAACCAGGCGCCAGCACACATGTTGCATGCGCATCTTCTAACTTTGTATTACTCATTCCATCAATTGTTGGCTTAGGCGGATTTCATCCGAAGTACATAAATGAGTCGTGCAGCTCGGTGGTTAGTGACATTTAGTCTGCGATCGTCCTGCAGGGTAGACGTGTTGTGGTTGTGTTTATTTATTTATTAGAGTTAGTGTGGTGACGCACGCGCTGCGCCCCTGTATATAATGCGTGACGTTCGGGGTGGTGGTGGTGGAAGTAGTGGGGATGCGATGAGACGAACATGGAGTCGGTGGTGGTGGTGCGCGTGGGCGGCGCGGCATCGACGTGTGTCAGGCCTTGGCGTCGGGCGCCGGGCCCACTGCGCCTCGAGCCGCCAGTGCCAGCGCCAGTGCGACAGCGGCAACACAACACTGGAGCAGACACAACGCGAGCCCGAGTACCAAGAGTCGTGGTGGCCGGTCCGGGGCCATGTGCAGCAGGCGCCGCCACCTGGTGCTGGCGGGGTGCGGGGGCGGACGGCGCGGGCGGCGGCGCCACTGACCACTCGGACGATGTGGTGCGTAGCGCTGGCCACCGTGTGGCTTGCGGCGACCGTCGTGCGTGGCGGCGTTCCGCCCGCACCGCTGCATCCGCGTCGCGGCTATCCCGAGATCGCTGTCGCCGCCGCCGCCGCTGCCTCGCAGCCCCAGGACACAGCGTGGACCTCCAGGAAGCGCGACTCGCTACCCAGTCAGCTCATGCTGCGGCCGCCACGCAGCTCAAGAGAGTACGATGTCCCTCAGATTGGTAAGTTGATGATCCGTTGTGTACCTCCAAGTATCAAGTTGTATTGATCTGTGTGTATAGTGTGCGTGGGTGTTACAGGTGCGACGGCCGCTCGGCCGCACAGGTTGCACGCTGCATCGATCAATACGCGCCGCGCGCACCGGTGCGGGGGCGGCTCCCGGGGAACTACCGCCCCCAACCCTACGACGTGCTCGTGGTTCGTGGTGTATTTATAGCAACCCATTCACTACCCCAGTCCAGCGGAGCCACATCCGACACTAATCACAAATCATAATTAGGGGGCAAATTAAAACTATACCTGCTACCGTTACCCCTGATGATGTGGCCCATTTTATCCTTTACACAGGGTAGGTGCGACAGAGATAGTCGTCGCCACCGCCACCGCCGCCGCCGTCGTTACGGATCTAAAAATAGCGTTGGGTTATAATGGTAGAGGGGGTGGTTTTCTCTTGGAATGAGGCTGATGACGTTCGTGTGTTGTAGAATGTCCGCCCGCCTCCGATGGCATGGAGAGGTTCGCGTGCCCGAGCCCGGACCGCCAGGGCCGCTACCACTGCATAGACGACCACGTGTTGTGCGACGGCTTCATCGACTGTCCGGACGGCGAAGACGAGGACCGCCAGGCCTGCATGTTCTACAAAACGGTACATCGATCTGTTTATACCACACCGTTTCCCTGTTTCATTTACATCTGATTATCATCAATTAAAGCCGTAATGACTAAAAGTAATTCCTATGAAAACATTCATATCATGTCATCGTCGTGCACGCCACACTTTCATTCAATTAATGAGTTCTGCGTATAACGTTATTATCACCAAAACCAAACTAACTAATGCATTTATCTTCAAAATTATAAATTTATCTACTTTTATTAAGCTTTTAATTGAGTTTACTTTTACTAGCTTTAATGCCAATAGCATACATAATTAATCAAATTGCGCGTAATAATACCCATATATTATGATATTCATTATTAGATTAGTTTTCCGGTAAACACTAAAAGCACATAATTATATAAAATTGCACTTGCATTATTTTCAACTAATTTTTTTATGTTAAAAATATAATTCAAGAGCAATAATATAATTGAATTTATATGAATATTATTATTATATTATTAATTTTCGTTTAAACACTGAAAGTACATAATGGGCTACTTACATGGTACTGAAAATGAGATTTGTATCACTTTAAACGCCTAATGTTAGGTCTAAACCATTGGTAAAACTACAAATTTTATTTTATAAAATCTGATATGGCCAGCACACAATCTTCCGCCTTATCTAAAAAATAGAATTATTAACAAAAATATACAATTAATACAGTATTTCATAACTTACATACTTATTCACGTTATGTCGTTTAATGTCACCTTTTTTACGCAGAAACATATATCAGCCAATCATGGATTTAAGAGTTTTATCAGATTCTGATTTTAGTACAATTCTTTAATGCGACCAGATAAAGAAAACTTTTGTATAAAGTATAGAGCAAATAATTATTCCTCATCCACTAAAATTTCACTACCCAATTTTTAGCATGATTCCAATACCTTCCTTTGTGAAAATTGCATTTTTTAGTAAATTGAGAAATAAATTTTGCTGCGACATCATTATTTTGTATTCTACATCACATATTATTTAATTTTCATTAAATATTTTTGGGCTTGTAGATAAATAGTTGTATGTGCATCCCTTCCAAAATAAATTAACAGAATACACTATAACTTTGGGGTAGTTGCGAAAAAAAAAGTTGATTTTTTGATAAATTATGAAACTTTGGCCAATTCTGAACATGTTTACGTAAAAATCATTTCTAAATTTACAACTTTTCATTCATAATTTTCATAAATAAAGTTCGTGGTACAAACATTGTGACGTAGATTGTGCAGAATGATACAGTTCGTCTAAGTCTTGGCGACTCCGACAACTCGTTGTAATACCTCAACAAAGCGAAGTAGTCTACATATCTTTTCATTTTCTTAGAACATAATTTTAAACTTATTTCAAATATTAAATGAACAAATATCTAAATAATATGTAAAAGTAATTTATTGTTAAAAAATATTACTTATTTACTCGATAAGTCGCATTGTTCTTGAAACACTACAAATTTTATGTCAGCCTGTACACTTCAAGGACTGTACAGAGAAATGTCAGTTGAGTTCTGAGTTCACTCGCAAGAGGGCCGAGTTCTATGATTGGTTTTCACAATGCACGTCAGACTAGAAAATTTGAAATTAGAAGATATTTTTAAAAAATTGTATCTTAAAAATACTACACTTCTCACTCGTGAAACATTTATTAAAATTAGTTACTTAATGCATTATTTCAGAAAAAAAATTATTTAGAAAATGCGCAACTACTCAAATGTTACTTTTTGTAACATACAACCGTATAACACTAAGGTAGCTTTATGTTTGATGTTTTGAATTTAAATAATAATATGATTATAGACGAAGGCACATCTGGATGTATTGGCGGACGCACTGTTACGGTGGGCGCGCGGTCGTTAGAGGCCTTGCGAGCGAGGCCGGCGCCGCCCATGTTGCCGTTGCGAGGCGAGTGCCGTCCACGTCCAAGCAGCCTGCACTTCGACCCCATCAAGAGAGGACAAGACTTACCGTACAACGCTTCGTCGGCGTCAGCTGCGGTGCGGACTAGTTGCAGTCGCAGTGGTTTAGTTCTAGTTTCTGGACTCGGAACTGTAGCCGGTTCACCGGTCGCGTACTCAGACAATATTCGCTCGACGTAGCCCCGATGCCTTGGTAATGCGACCTAATCAACTCTAGCTAGAGACTGTTTCAAACTTGAACTTATCTACAAATATTTATTATTATAGTCAATATTTTCAAAGTGTTTATTTTAGGATACGATTATGACTACGTTAAAGCCTGTTTGTTATATGTTTATTGCTGTTGACGTGAATACCTCTTTACTACTTGAACTAACCACGTACAAGACTTACGCAAGGAAGAGATGAGGCGCTGTGTCGCTAGGTTCAAATTACACGTTCGTTTCAGATGACTGAGATTTGTTGATGTTAGTAACATCCAGCCGTGACCGTGGCCGTGGCCACACTCGTGCTCGTGGTGACGATGAAGCTGCAGTAGCACATAGCAGCGAGACAGAGCGGCGGTGAGACTGGTGGGGCGGGGCGGGTGTGGTGGTGGTGAACCGGAGGCAGGGGCGGCGCCGGCGGCTCGAGGCTGGTCCCGCAGCGCGCCGCGAGCTGAGCCACCGGGGCGTGAGCCGCGCGGGGTTGAGCCGTCGGCGCCGCCACCGACCAACGTTACTCATCGTCGTCACTCGCTCCCAACACGTACCGTACTCAGGGTAGGGTCGACCTACCAATCCACCACCTCTTTCAAGACGACTGTTGGCTAACGAGACTTATACCTACTTAAACTATTACTCTTATGATGATGCATTCCGCGTGGCAACAACCAACCAAACATACACACAATACAATACATCACGCACATTACAAGACTTTGACGTTGTACGTTCTCTTCACGCTCAACCTAAATACTACTATATGGTCGAACACAAATCATATATTTGTCTACTTCACGTATAATAATATTACTGTATTCTAGATGTTTTCATTGCTTTATAATGTTAATCTAGTTCTACTAAAATCAAATCATTATAAATGTAAGAATATATAAAGTTGGCTGGTTGTTTTCACTTAACTTTAAATTATTTTTCAAAAAATACAAACAAATTTAAACTCTGTTCCATAATTAGTTACTGTTAAAAATGAGTTCAATATGTATTTGAAAAATATTTTAAAACTAAGTACCAGAAAACAATGAGCAACAATTTGTTGATGTGTTTCTTTGTAAATATTAAGTTCGACCAAAAGACATGAGACATGAACTGTGGACGTAGAACGCAATGTATACTATAACACTGTACAATACGGTGATAACACATTCCTGTAGCACGATGCACTGTATACAGCACGCAATATGTATGCCGCACGGCTCTCGGTAAATACGCGACACATTCCACACGCATTTGCTGACCGCACCGTCCTTTCCTGTTCCACACTGCACAAACGCACGCGACTAACGTACGACTCTACTGTTGTTCACCAACACCTAGTCCTTCCACGACGCACGCAATGCACGCACACGACACGAACCTGCCACTTGTGTTATTCAATTTGCACCAAATTGCACTTCAGACTGCACTTACACCAATTAATTATAGATATTGTCGATATATTTATATATAATATACAAACAGTTATATTTATGATATATGAAATATATATTAATATATATATTTAAATAATAAAACAATAATGACAGATGAAGCGCATGCGAGTGTACTTGTGCACTCCTCACGAATGGCTGAACGAAAGAGAAGAATGATGTAGAACTTGTGAATGATGTGTGAATGAAGAGCTATGAATGTTATTTTCTAATAGCACATCACTTGATAATTCACCAATAAGCGCACAGCTGTCTGTCCGTACCCTGGGGGCAACTGACGAGGGTATGAGAACTTGATGACCGCGTCTTCGACGGTATGGGCGACGCACCGAGCGTAGAGACCAGCAGCACCAGAAAGAGACACAATCACCCGATGATAGCAGTGTGCGTCGTTCCACCATCGACGCCGTTGTCTTCAGTTCTGATACCGCCGCTTTGCTGTCCCCACCTTCAGTGTGATACTAGTAGTCGTTAGTTCTTACACATATAGATTTAATAATTATTATAATGATGATGAATATTCGTTCACATTCCTCGCACCTGTACATATGTATGTTGTTAGACAGAGATAGTCACTCACTTGGACAAGACAACACACCTACACCAGCTGAAAGTGGCGCATTAGTTTTAAGACGCTCAGTTTATTGTTTTACGTAATTTGTTTTGTAAATGCGCCACTAAGTAGTGAGCACTGCTCTTCTGCCTAAATGCGTTACACACTGGACACACAGACAGTAACACTGACCGGACGGAACCTGGATTCAGCCCCTAACTTCGCCCCAATATTGGCCTAATGAACTACAATACGCTGTTGTTTAACAAAGGACTGATTGTTGAATATGTTACTGTTTTCCGTTATTGAAATGTAAACATAGTTTTTTATACGTAATGAAAAGATATCCGGGAGACCCGACTCACCCTGTGATGGCACTAACTACTGTAACTGAAACACGTAAACACACGACACTCAGACAACACGACAAGAAGTGATAGGTTGAGAAGGATGCATTCATACATACAACATACATAATCTATATTTTACTATATATACACAACAACAACGTTGTATAATAAATATATATTTACGTAGTTATTTTAGTGGATTGATGATTTGAAAAATGTAAAAAAAAGTATAAAAAAACTGAAAAAACCTAAAAAAAATTGATGTATGGGTGCGTTGCAAAATACACATGTATGGGGGTTAAACTATTACATAATAATAAATAACAGAATATGAATTAAATATATTATTCTTATTATTATGACTACTACTATTAATAATAATAACTTACAATGATCAATGTAAACCAAAATGCCTCAGCCAATAAAATGATGGACATGAACTATATAAGCAGTGTATGTGCCAGTGTTTTGTTGTATCTGACGTCACGCAGGCACTGTTGTGCGTGGAGGTGGTGCAGGTCTTTTTCTTGCACGCAGAGTTCTACGAGTTTGCTTCACATCATCGCTAGGTGGTACAGATGGCGTCGTCGTCGTCGTTGTTGTTGTTGTCGTTGTACTTATATTTGTAGTTGTAGTTACACTACTTGAAGATGTTGCTGTTGCTCTTTTAAATACCTCTTCCGGCACCGGTATAGGTATAGGAAGCGGTAAAGGCAGTGGCACAGGCACCACAATAGGGTAAGGTATTAACACAGTCACCGGCGGTGGAGGTGGAGGCCATAACGGTCTAGGTCGTTCCTGCGGATCTGGAGGTCTATCTGCAGGACTTCGTGGCCTCGTCCTTAAATCCTCCGGTCCTTCCATTACTGGTACAGCCGGTTCAGAACACACCGTTGACGTAGAAGACGTCACTGTTGGGTGAGAGCGTGTAAGTCTTCGAAGACGGCGTCGTGGTGCAGGTGGTGACGGTGCAGGTGGAAGTGGAGGACTCTCAGTTTGTCGGCAGTCTTTTAACCATAACTCGGGAGTTATCAATCCCGTTGCTGATGTGGGAATAGCTGTAGTATGGGGATGGAGTTGAAGGTGCGCTCGTGTTTCACGGCAGAAGATGTGCATTTTGTACTGGTTGAGACAGGAATCGCCACAGAACTGCAGGCGACGAGCGCCATCGCGAACATCGACGTGGGAGACAGAGTTGCGGGCTGTGCGACACCAGTCACATGTGCGATTGCGTTTGAAGGAAGCTCGGCGCGACTGTGAGAAGCATAACTCGCTGCAGAAGGCGCCCGTGGCTTGTGCGCTTGCTGACATCGGTTTAGAGCACCAGCCGCACCAAGTCCCTCCTCCCCCGGAGTCTGCAACATAATAACTGCTGTAGTCGGGTAATGAGTCATGTGACACCACCAACAGTATTATTCTACTAATTGGGAACAGAACCGGACTGTTCATATTTATTTTATTAGTTAAATTTTTCAAATATACTTTTTTTAATAAATTGCAATCAATTCAATCATCAAATAAACTATAAACTTCTTTTGTTCTTTTCATAATTAAGGACTTTGCAACGAATGTTTACAAATACATACAAGAAAGAAGTGAATCAAAAATTGAAATTATCAGATAACAAAATTTTGTGAATATAATCTTTTATTTACAAATATTAGTATTCCTATAGTAAATGAAATGATTTGGTAATATTTATGAAAAATATACATAGTTGGTTATCGAATTACATTTTATGTAAATAAAAAAGTATAGAATTGTTGTTTTTGTTAATGAGCGGCGCTCTCATTACGTTAATTACGAATGAACAGAGCCGTACCTGAATATTCGGGGCCGGAGCTGTCGCCGGTACCGCGACGCGCGTCTGTGTCATCCTCGTCAGCCTCAGCCTCGGGCTCGTAGCCGTACCAGCCCAGCAACTCGTTCATCGCCGTCTCGGCAAACTCCTGCTAAATACGCACAAACACCGCAACATCAACATCAACATCGTTCACTGCGTCTCGTCTGGCCTGTGCCGCTGTGCGCTACTCCGCCGCCGGTGTCGCGTTACCGCCGGGTCTAATTTAAACTGCGGCGTCGAGGCAACTCGACACCGCACGGACAGAGCGTTGTGACGCCCGCCGTCACGTACGCCCATGTGCCCGTGTGTATGTGTGAGCGCGAGCCGCGTATCGGTTACACAGAACATCTGGAAATTGATAGGGGTAGTATCGGGTAACACGGGGCTGGTGTTCTGTTACATTCCGCGCCACCACGGAGATTCCGAGCCCGAGCCAAATGTTCAAATGTAAAATTATGTAACCCGACACGGGCGCAGTGCACAGTGCACGATGTATTTTCATCCGTTCAAACGAAACGAAAATACTTTTGGCTGCGGGATTGGGTTCGCTGTTCGGTCTCGCCGCGCGGGCTACGTACCTTCATCTCATCACTGGAGTTCTGCGGCTCTTTCTTCACGCTGATTGCGGCGGCGGCGCTGTCCATGGCACGTGTGTTGTCCACGTGGTGCTGGTGACCCCAATGCCCCGACGCTCCCCACAGCAGCACCAGCTCGCAAGAAGCACTCTGCAGACGAGCAGCGAGGTCTCTCAACAATAATCGTTGACGTCCTGATTATTTTGGTAACTGAAGTGGGGAGAATTCCCGCCAACTATAAACATCTGACTGCGCATGTCATGTGCGAATATTCATCTGTTTCACGGCTGCGCTTTGTTATTTCTTTTAATCTATTCAAAATGATGCTCTAATTCGGATTTAGTTACTTATACATAAATAAACTATACTTAAAATAAGTAAACATTACATAATAATGTCTCATAAACCAATATTATCTTTAAAGCAGGTATATAACAAATAATGGCATCACCGGTACATAACCTTAAATGATTTATCTTTTCACAGTTTATGGTGCGCCAGCAAGTTGTTAGGCTTTATCGAAAAATGTTAAAATCAGTTAAACAAATTCCCGATGAAGGATATCGGAATGAAATGATCCAATGGGTTCGGTCAGATTTTAAGAGTAACGCGCACCACACAGATGAAATAACAATAAAAATGTTAATAAAGCAGGGCGAGCGCTCGTTAAAAGAATTAGAAAACACTATAAATTTAGCTAAATAATTATTTTTAGGTATTTCTTAATGCTTGTAAATAAAATTCAAAATAAAATGTAAATTTCAAAAAATTTATTTTACATTTTAAACGCAAACAGCCACAAACTATATATAAAATTAATGAATAACATTATCGTGCCCAAAATAGTAACAACTCCAGAAATCGTGCTTACAGACTGCCTCTTCATTCTATATCTTAGAATAATAATTGAAAGTGCATTCACAATATGTTGTCCATCAAAACAAATGCATGGTAAAATATTCACTATTGCAAGGCCACCAGAAAACACAGTCACATATTTCAGCATCTTATTAATGACAGCCGCAACTGTCGAACTTATTAAACTATACTTTGGTATAAACGAAGACACCTCAATAGTTAGATATATGTCTGCTGGATGCCCAACATATACAACATTCGGTTCTTTACCACGAGAAAGAACTATCAAAGATGTATCGTTGGGTAGAAGTGGTTTTATGCAATAATTAGGATTAGGGCACTGTGGTTTGTCTGGGTAACAATGTGCTTTAGACTCTTCAACAATTTTTCTTGCTGGTAAACATACATGTTGTGGTAGTTCGGCGATTCCATTAGATTGCTCCAGCTCCAAATGTTCAAAACACATATGTGATGCGCTATTAGGCACACAACATGTCCAAGCGCCATTTGCGAGCATTACATAAGGTCCACTTTCATCTAATTCGTGTACGAGATCAGTATTTACACAGTACCCAGGTTTAACAATACGTGCGAGAGATAAACATTGTTGCCATGAAATTTCATCTGTCACTGTGCAGTCATTTATTTTTGTAACAATATCATCTGTTTTCAATCCGCGTAACCCCGATAAATGTGATTTTGGTAAAACTTGTGTAACTATAACCCCTGAACTAGTATCGTAAAACGGTGTCATTACAAACGGTAAAGATGTGTAGAGTAAACCCGCGACTAACGTTAAAATTACATTGTGCCAAACACCTGCACACATGATTCTTAGAATTCGCCATTGACTAATTTGAGATAATTTTTCGCTGCTAATGTTTACAAATGCAACTGGGAGGAAAAATAGTACATTGACTCCCATGTCAACTACGTGTACGTCCTCTTTAACTGCAGCTAGAGCATGACCAAATTCATGAACGATACTACAGACTAAAAGTGCGGTTGCATAATAGCCTATTTCTGAGGCCGGAAGATTAATTCCGGGAATTAACGGTTCTAATACAGGTTGACTTAGATCCGTAAATTTTGAGGGGAAAAATAGTTGATAATTTGCCACAAGTAACAAACCAATTGCAACAGGAAGAAGACAAAGTGAAATATACAAGCCTGCTTCGAACCAGTAGTTCAACATTCTAGTTCGACTGCTTCCCAGCCGTACTATAAGACGATTGAAAAATGTTGTGTTCCATTTTAAGCGAAATAGACCAATTTCAACACCAGTATTCTTTAAAAACTGTACGTAAGGATAATGAGCGCATGTCTAAAAAATAAAATATTAGTCATAATAATGAATTTGTGGCTGAAAAATTAAACGTACCTTAAAAAATGTATCAAAAAATAAAAGTATACCGTAAAATACTGCAATAATTATAAGATATGTTGTGAAATCCATTATAATAATCAACAAATTTAATTACACACAGCAAAAAAATTTCTTGGTTACAGTATCATAAATATAAACCATTCCATCAAGAAGACATTCCACATCAAATAAAGTTATAAGAAGGAAGCTGACAATATATTATATTATTATCTTGATGTCATATTTACTTTATATGTCAGTGTCAACATTTTTGCGTCATGATTTTGCACAAACTTTAAAATTAAAATATATATAAATGATGTTGAAGTACTAAGCTGCTCTTAGGAATAAATATTTTATATAAGCTTTAAGGCAATTATGTTATATTTGCAATAATTAAACAATTTAAAATATTGCATCCCGGCTAATCATTTTCAAAAACGAACTGTCAAATAAACGTCGTACGTGGCTAGTTTCACACAAATACATAAATACTAAAAATATAATTTGTAATCAATAAGTAATAAAATACAAAGTCGTGCTAATAAATATTATAAAAGTTAATGCGTTTCTAGATAATTTAACTTGTCATTTTTTCATAATAAATTTTCTGACAAGTCAAATGTCAAAATCAACAAACATGAAGTAGAAACGAATTCTTGATTCTCTTGATTAGTTGATTATCTTTTGTCGGGAAACGTGTGCCATTATTTCTTGTAAAATAATTATTATAATTATATAAATTTTAGTTAATTAAATAGTATACGTATATAGTAATTCATCAAAGAAACAGTTTTCAAAATGGAATTATCAGAAGTGACAAAAGTTCAATATGGTATATTAGGAGTTTTATGGTTAGAATTTCTATGGGAGTTCTATCTTGCTTTCAGACAGGTATTTATTTATTTTTTAAATATGAATTCATTACTACAAAGTTAATTCTAATTACAGCACAAATTATGTAAGAAGATAACAACGGTACCGGTAGAAGTTAAAGATGTGATGACACAAGAAACTTTTGATAAAGCTCGTCTATACACATTAGATAAAAGCAGTTTTTCAATGTTTAAAGACTTATTTTCTATAGTTGTATCATCAATGATGATTTATTACGGATATTTTTACTATTTCTGGGAGTTAGCCGCTAATATAAATCCATTGAATGATGAAATTTCTACCAGTTGCGTTTGGCTCCTCATACTTAACACTGTCTCAACATTTACTGGGATGCCGTTTAATGTATACTATACATTTGTTCTCGAAGAAAAATACGGCTTTAATAAACAAACAGTGCGATTTTTTGTTGTAGACAATATTAAATCGTATATATTACAGCAAATTTTAGGAATTCCAATTGCATCTTTGGCAATTTATATTGTACAAGTAGGAGGAGATTATTTCTTTATTTGGTTGTGGTTAATGGTCGGTATTATCTCTTTAGTTCTTATAACTGTTTATCCGGCGTATATTGCGCCCCTTTTCGATAAATTCACCCCATTACCCGATGGTGAACTTCGAACTTCCATTGAGAAACTTGCATCTGAATTAACATTTCCTTTAGGACAACTTTATGTTGTTGAAGGCTCTAAACGTTCCGCGCACAGCAATGCTTATTTCACTGGTTTATTTGGTGTTAAGCGTATAGTTTTATATGATACTTTATTAGGTAATAAAGATACTATAGGTTGTACGAATGAAGAAGTCCTAGCAGTATTATCGCATGAATTAGGACACTGGAGCCATGGTCATGTCACTAAGAATATAATAATTATGCAAGTAAATTTATTCTTAGTGTTTGTTTGTTTTGCGCTGATGTTCAGCTATGCTCCTTTGTATGCTGCACTTGGTTTTCCAGCATCGCAAAAACCTATTCTTATTGGCTTAATTGCTGTTGTTCAATTTGTCATGACACCTTACAATGCCCTTTTGAGTTTCATGATGACTATGTTATCTCGTCAATTTGAATTCCAAGCTGATACTTTTGCTGTTAAACTTAACAAAGGGCACTTTTTGACCTGTGCGTTAGTAAAATTAAATAAAGATAATTTAGGTTTTCCAATTTATGATTCATTATATTCTACTTGGCATTTGTCGCATCCACCTTTGTTAGAAAGAATAGCTGCAATCAAGGCTTCAATGACAAATAAAGACAAAAATCAATAATTCATATTTAATTAATGAATTTTATTTTATGTACTTGATGGAAGAATTATGTTGTCAGTTTTAATTGTACCACTATGTAATAATAAATAATATGTATTTATATTTGTACTTTTTTAATTTAAAAAATAGTAAAATAAATAATTAAATTACCTATATTTGCTTTATGAACTAACATAGATGTAAATTATTAATTAGTATTTGGCTTTCAGGATCAAAAAAAAATAAAGCAGATACATATTTTTGTAAACTTTAATTTAGTTTATTCGAACTTTTGAGACATTCTGTGTCGGCTACTGTAGAGACACATATTAAAATGTTTTCTTTCAATATTGTTTAATGCAATACTGAATAAAACAACTTATTCTACTTGTTACGTATATTGTTGGAGAACAATTAAATTGCTCAAGATAGCAGCTTTCCGTACTACGGAAGCGTAGAAGGGCCGTGAAAGAAAATATATTTCAAAAATTATTCTGAAAAAAACAAAACAAAAATCACTTTTATAACTGATATTACTACGGAAGCGTAGAAAAGCCACGAAAGAAAATTATGCTGAAAATACCAATAAAAATCTAGTAATAACACTTTTTAATGGTATTACCAAAATATATTTCAAAAATTATTCTGAAAATACAAAAAGCATTTCGCATTAACTCGAAAATTAACAATCCTGGATCGTCCTGAACTTAAAAATAAATATATAATTAAGTAGTTCTTATTTTTCATCAAACTATAATTTGTGTAATCATAACATAATCATTGTGGAAGTAAATTGTATTCCTGTAAGATTATAATCGTAATTAATTAAAAATTTCCGCAGCTGATAAGCAAGTTCCTAGTAATATGAGTCCAAATTAAATCCCCGCCCTATAGTTTTACGTTATTGACACAAACGGCATCTGTAGGAATGCTTAGTACTTGGCTCAGTATAACCACTTGCCTCGGCGGTTGTCATTTCGCTCAGGTAGCTGTCAGATAAACAGCCATATTGGGTTCATTATATTTATTTTCATTAATATCTAAAGTTTAAATAACTGATGGGCAGTTGGAGATTGGATCGTGAGTAATATGCCTTTAGCCAATTCAACAGAACCATGGAAAATTCAACGCGCCGATACCGAGGTATACACATTTTGGTTATCTCATTGATCTATCACAATAAATTTTACTTTGACCATCAACAGTTGATTTGTTTTAAATAGGTTTCGCATTTCTATTATGAATTAGCACGATTTAATTTAATTTCGTTTGTATTATTTTATGGAAATGTAAGTTATTTTAATTTTTACAGCTTACGGAGTGTCCAGGTCCGTAACAGGTCTAAGAATAGTTTCTGTACGTAAAACAACTTGATGATTAAATAAGTTACAATAACTATATATCGCACAACTGTAGCATGGAACACGTCATTGCTTTATTTCATGCATGTGAATAAGTTTTGTGTTTGAAGCACTGTCACTTGTAATGAAATCTCTTAGTCCTTAAGAGGTTACTACCTTAATGTTATTGCTTTTGTAATATAACAGGGAACACAAGGAAATGTGGACTCTCTAGATTACTTGAATTGGATCAGATTATACGCACGTACACTTATAATTCGTATTATAAATGGATTGTAGTGTCTTGACATTTCGTGTCACTTGTACTTGTAGATGACTATCATGAACTCGGTTGACTATTTCCAGTTTCTTAATAAATGTCAAATTTTATTATAAATTTCCGTGTTTATTAACCTCTTCAAACATTGTTACTAGAAATATAGTTTTTGTGTCTGTTTTCAAAATACCGGCCGCTATCGGTTTCATAGTCTTTGTTCTCAAAAATACTAAACACATAATTTAATCAATTGTTTTCTATAGAATGGAAACTATAGATACGTTTCAATTATTGTTGATTTATATTATTACAGATACACATTCAACAAGTGTATTATTTAAAAAAAATTGTTATCTTAGAATTATTTATAAAGTTACAAAAGTACAATCTATTTATCTAGTAACTATTATCTTATGGTACAATAATACAATAGATGCGTCTAGTGGAAAATTTCAAACTGCTTGTACTTAATTAATTGAATAAAAAGAACATAATAGTGATCATTATACATTGTTGTTGCAGTCACAATCGGGCGAAGCAGATGATGCGATGGTTGTGGAGGAGGCGCCGGCGCCCCCTGCCGAAGGCGAGCACGAGATCGAATTGGCTGATGTAGTACGCGAAGGCCATGAAAAAGCTGACCCCTCGCAGTTCGAACTATTGAAGGTGCTGGGTGAAGGTTCCTTCGGCAAGGTTTTCCTTGTGCGTAAAGTTATCGGCAAAGATGCCGGTACTCTCTACGCCATGAAAGTGCTGAAGAAGGCTACTCTTAAAGTAATGATGGTTCTGTGAGTTGAGTAGCATGATGTTTATTTATGTATTACTTGTCAAAGGTACGAGATCGTCATCGTACTAAAATGGAGCGTAACATTCTTGTAGACGTCGGGCACGCGTTTATTGTTAAACTTCACTATGCCTTCCAGACTGCTGGTAAACTCTATTTGATTCTGGACTTTTTAAGGTATATATTTATTACTTTTAACAACATGTTATTAACATAATTAAGAAAATACGTCACTAAATACTTAGAACAAAGTTTAGCAATAAAAAAACTGCTATTTCATTCATATATTTTTTACAGGGGAGGGGATTTATTTTCTCGATTAAGTAAAGAAGTTATGTTCACAGAAGAAGACGTAAAATTTTACTTGGCGGAGCTGGCTCTCGCCTTAAATCATTTACACAGTTTAGGTATTATCTACAGGGACTTAAAACCAGAAAATATTCTTTTAGATAGCGATGGACATATTGCTCTTACAGACTTCGGTCTATCTAAACTGCCATTATCAGAAGGCAAAGCGTACAGCTTTTGTGGAACTGTAGAATATATGGCCCCAGAAGTAGTTAACCGAAAGGGCCACTCTTTCGCAGCAGATTGGTGGTCTTTCGGGGTTTTAATGTTTGAAATGCTGACCGGAAACTTGCCTTTTCATGGAGCCACGCGGAGAGATACCATGACACAAATCTTAAAAGCTAAATTAGGGATGCCTGCTAATTTAAGTCCAGAGGCACAGTCATTACTTCGAATGTTATTTAAACGTAATCCTCAGAACCGACTCGGTGCTGGTCCTGGTGGAATTGAAGACTTAAAAAAGCATGAATTTTTTACAACTGTTGACTGGGACGCACTGTTAGCAAAAAAAGTTCGACCACCTTTCAAACCTGCTGTCTCTAGACCAGACGACGCTTTTTATTTTGATTCAGAGTTCACGAGCAAAACACCAAGGGATTCACCTGGTGTTCCTGCCAGCGCTAATGCTCATGAACTGTTTAGAGGGTTCAGTTTCGTAGCACCACGCCTTCTAGACGACGTAACACGAGGAACAGAGTCACCGCCATCAAAAGTTGCTGCCGCTAGTACTACATCATTTTTAGACGAATACGAATTGCTTAACGAATTGGGTAAAGGTTCATATTCAGTGTGTAGATTGTGTAGAAGTCGGGTAACAGGTCAGCAATTTGCTGTTAAAATAATAGACAAAGGCTCGTGCGATTGTCGTGAAGAAATAGAAATTCTTCTTCGATATCAGCATCCAGGAATTGTTCAACTTCGTGGAGTATATGAAGAAGGCTCCCGAGTTTATCTAGTAACCGAACTTCTTCGAGGTGGTGAATTAGTAGACCATATTCTTCAGAAAAATCGGCTGTGCGAAGCTGAAGCTGCTGCCATTTTGCGGCAGCTGGTGGGAACAGTGGCCTATTTGCACGAGCATGGCGTTGTGCATCGTGATTTAAAGCCCGCCAATGTACTCTTTGCGAATGAAAACCGTGACCCCGATTCAGTAAAAATCTGCGACATGGGATTTGCGAAGCAATTGCGTGCAGATAACGGGTTACTAATGACTCCATGCTATACTGCGAACTTCGTCGCGCCGGAAGTGCTGAAAAGACAAGGCTACGACGCGGCGTGCGATATCTGGTCATTGGGAATCATTCTCTATGTGATGATGGCGGGCAAATGTCCATTCGCATCAGGACCCCAAGATACTGCGAGTGCGATTTTAGCGAGAGTTAGTTCTGGGACCCTTGATCTCGAAGATGGCGTATGGCAAACGGTTTCACGAGAAGCGAAAGAATTGCTTATAAGCATGCTTCATGTCGCTCCTCAAAAGCGCCTATCAGCCACCCAACTAATTCAACACCCTTGGTTGACACCTGGCCGACATCGTCCGGGCTCTTCAGCTCCGATGGCGATACAATCAAACCCAGAAGCTAGTGGTGGCCGACTTCTTCGAGAGGCCGTAGCTAACACTTTCCGAGCGCTCGCTACGTCGCCGCAGACCGCACACCTGGGGCCTGTAGCTCAGTCTGAACTTGCGCGGCGCCGCTTTAAAGACAAGCAGCAGCAGCTCTAACCTTATCCATGACCCCGCTATCCTACGTAGATGTAGATCCAAAGTGCCATTGTGTCGTTGTTGTTGTTGTTATTCAGTCAGTTCAGGTTCAGGTGGGTTTAAGACTATAGGTGCTGCTCTAAGCGTAACTCTTCCGGTTTGTGATTCTTCTCCATCATTCCTTTCTTTTCTATGTTTTCTAAACTTTTCTTTTCTCTTCTGTATACTCTGTATCGGGAAGGTTTTATTTAAATTTTAAAGCATTTGAACATCTGTACTGATTTTATAGTTTATAGTTGTTGCAGTTGAAACCCCGAAACATTGGCTTGTGTCTATAAATAAAAACTGGTATTTCCATAAAATTCACATGTTGAAACTGGATGTAAATTAAGTATTTTAATACATTAATTATACGTACTATTTAAAACTAATTTTGTCAAAGTAAAATAGTCAATATAATAATCATTATAAATTAAATAATGCCTTTGGCAAAATAGGTTTTAATTTTAAAATGTTAGTGACTAATCTACTTGTCTGTATTAAAATTTGTCACATCTTGTTTGAACAAGTTAAAGCATGTCGGCTGTTCCAGTTTTCTTTTATGACTGTGCCAGTAACTTTGGGTTTAAACTTAAATATAGTGATTCTGTAACATTCAATGACGTTGCATTATATAATTGTTGCTTGTTTCAGTATTACATTAATCATGTAATTAATATGATTAATTATTATTCCAGCTACTCAAAGTAGCTGAGCCCCCACACATCACAAGTACAATCTTCCATGTCTAATTTATATTTTAGTGATTTTTTAAAAAAATAAGATTTTATTCAATGTATATATGAGATATTAAGAAATGTATAAAAGTAAAATACTAATTATTTTTTGTAAAACGTTATTACTTGTGTATTTAGTTGCACATTTTCTTATACACTCTCTACAAAATTATTATATGATAAACATAATACACTGTAAAAAGGAAATAAACTTGAAGATTGATTGATTTGTTATGTTTTTATTTGAAACAATAAATACGTTTTAAATTAACGCTTCAAAAATTCATTTAATTTTGTGCTAAAATATAAATTTATATACCTACCTAATATAATTTTTCTAAAGCCCAAATATACATATTGTGTATTTGCTATGTTTTAATCTTTGTATTTAAAGTTTATTTAGTATATTTATATTTCCAAATTTACTTCTTAAAGTTCCCTCCCTTGTTGGTTTGTATTATCCGGCCATGCGCAAAAGTAGCACGTGATTCTTGGAATGCGACACTTCCTGTTGCTATTTACTAACTCACTTGTCCGAACAAGTCCGTTGGGTGATAATTGAACGTGTAGATAGAATCTGTGATTCACATTATTTTTACAATACCTCGTTAAAACACGTTTAAACTTGAAACACAGTCACCCTAAAATAAGTACTCGTACTCCCGTGTTTCAAAATTTAGTTGGTGAAACGCATTTGTACAGTTAACATCTCTTGTATTTGTTTTTAAAACTTGTGTAAGTCGTACATACAAGCAAACATGAGTGCACCCATCCCCGTAACTAATTCACCAATTCAAAGTGGTAAGTTGTAATCCTTGTTATATTTTATTTGTTAATATTATTAAATGTACTTTGTTATGTTATGAAGAAAGGGTTATGTTAAATTCCATTGAGATGAACGCGCGAAGTTTGAATGAGTAAATATTGAACTATGTTTTTTAGTTTCAGAATGGAGGAAACGATCAAATCCTAATGAATATTCTGATAATTCAATTCTTTCAAAAAGACAAAGATGCCAGTATTATTATATTTTGGCTAGTGAAAGTTCTATGTCTGAAGATGAAGGCAGCGAAAGCGTAGATAGTATTCAAGATCAGGAGACCGGTAGGGCTACTGTGTGCCAAAGAAAATGCACACTTGATACTCATTTCGCAACTTTTTAGACCTTTGTAAGGATACAACAGACACTGACACAAAGTCGGAGGACAGTGATGATGATTATCACATGAATGTTGAATACGAAATTGTCTCAAGTTCGGAGCCCGAGGAGAATCCTTTTGCGGCGGGGTCGTCCAGTGGAGAGGTAAGAGTTTATTCAATTTTTATTATTTAAATCACAACAATTGCATATATAACAACAATCATTTGTTTCCAGGATGCCTTGATAGCTGCAGGAGCTGTGGCTGCGACTATCGCAAAAGAAAGCGACGTTGAGATCTGGGTAACCGACGGTGATGATGAAACGGACAGCGTGACGTCAGTCATTGAATCCCAACTTTTGAACTGTCAGGTTAGGACTTTGTGACCCTTGTGCTATTGTGTTTGTTGTGAGCGAGAGAACGTTAACTTTCTTGTGTAGATAATGATTACAGAAACAAATATAATTTGCTAGTAAACTAGGAAATTATATTACAGTCAATTTGTATGTTTGTAAGATATGTAGATCAGTAGATCGTCTGTGATATTATTAAGTATTGTATTAATGTAGGCTTATTTTATAAAATAAATTTGTACTTTTGGTAGGTGAAAAAGGAACTAAAATGGTAGTGTTGAATATGTTATTTAAATTTATATTTATTTTCCAGAAATGCAAAAAATGTAAAATCCGTGAAACGGTCAGTTGTTTTCCACTGTGTTCCCACTGTTACCAGGTAAACGAGACTTTGTGTTACTTAACAACAATTTGTTACATTTTTAATTGTTTACAGATACGAAAGAACTGTTACCCACCGAGGCCGCGACATAAGAAACCAAAATCCCAGGAATCGAGAACCAGTTCAGGTTCTGTAACGGCAGAAGGTCTGAGCGCTTGCTTGAACGTTTTGTCACAAGATTCAGGACTTGGTTCGAGTCAAGAATTGCAAAGCAGCTCCAGTCAGCTACAAACTCTTTCTTGGGAGAAAGTTGTAGTTCCAGAAAACCTTATCGTAAGTATAAACAAATTCCGAAAAACCTAAAAATTACTTAAGCTTTTTATTACTGCCATGAGAGATAATGTTATCATTTACGTAAAGCTTTCCTTAAAATATTTAACCGCATGGCTACAAACATATTCCAGGAATAATGATTTTTAATTTTTTTTTATAGAAATCATGTAGTTCAATTTCTTCAGCACCTAGCAGTTCCCTGCAATCGTTAGCTTCAACTTCGCCCATATTAATAGATCAGACGATGGAAAACTGGAAATCCGCGTCGAACGAAATGTGCATGATATGCAATGTAATGCCCAAGAATGGTATATTCGTTCACAGTACCAGCGGCCATACGTGCTGTTGTTATAACTGTGCTGTCAAATTCTGGACTAAGTCGAAGCGTTGTGCTTTGTGCAACCTCAAAGCCAAGAACGTCATCAAACATTTTCTGGCATAGGAAATTAAAAATGTTACAAGATTATTTTCTTTATTTTTTTGGTAAGTAGAGTACAAAATTTTCATTTTTGTTTAAAATTTGATCCAAAAACAATGAAAAATTTAAAAATATAATTTTTAACTATTAAAATATCTGTAAAGATACTCGTAATCGCTGATTCTTGCATATAATATTAAGCTGCACAAAACATCTTTCTATATCTAAATAATTTATTTATTTAAAGCTTTTATTTTTTCTATATTATATCTGTATATAATTTGTGCAGTTTTTAATTATATGCTACGACAGATTTTTTAGTAAACAGATATGTGTAAATAAAATCTACTATATTTTGTATCAAAATTTATAGATATTTTCTGTTGTAGAAAATTAGCATAACTTTTCAAAATTATTGACTACAAATGTATTGATTGTTGTAATTTAGCAACCGTTTAACATTCAGTTATTTGTTTAATTAAATGAAATTAAGATAAATTATTTTTGTAATTTGTATAGCGCTGTATATTCCGTTTTTTAAGTAGAAAGAATATATTTATTTTCTTGTTGAAGCAATATAATGCAAAATACAAAGTATTTCATGTGTTCAAGAGAACCATTCCTATCTGAATGCCCACATTCCTTCGAATCCATGTTTTATATTATCACTGTCTCATTACTATTCATTAGGAACCACAGCTTTGAATAAAATTTGATGAAATTTAAAATTATAAGCAAAAGCTGTTTGTAATGTCGAGGTTGTAGGGACATATGTTGTAACCATTGTTAGGTTGGCAACAGGGCTGTCAAGCAAGGGCTAGACATGTGACATGCAGTTTATGTAACGCTTATAAAATCAATAAAGATTATCATATGTTAAACAATATATGTTTTATTTATATTTGGTAAACAATATTACCCAATATACTACATGGTGTCAGGTGTGGGGTCGAAAAACTCACAAAACAGTGAAAGAGAAACAAAGAAACATAAGTTAAAAACGAAAGCAAGCACGAAAAAGAAACAGAAAAATGGCGGAATTGCAACAAGTAAAAGCTAAAAACGAGGAGTTACAGAGAAAACTGGCAGAAATAGAGGCCACACTTGCACAAATTAACGTACAGCAAATAGGTACGCCAGCACAGGCCGCTCAATCCATTTTTACTCAAGTTCCGACGCCAGAAAGATTCAGTTTCGAAAAAGATGATTGGTCTCCGTGGATATCAACTTATGAGCGTTACCGCATAGCTACTGGACTGGACAAACAGCCTGAGAAAACCCAAGTCAACAACTTATTGCTTCACATGGGCAGCAATGTAGACAGACTTCTGGGCACATTGGGCAAGGACGCAGATAACATAAAAACATACAAGGAGGCAAAAGAAGTTTTCAGCAATCACTACGTAAACAAGGTAAACGTAACATATGAAAGAGCCAAATTCAATATGCGATATCAAAAAGAAACGGAAAATGCGCAAGAATTTGTTACAGATGTTATCCAGCTAGCGAAAGCTTGCAATTATGGTACCCTCAACGATGAACTAATTAGAGATAGATTAGTTGTAGGCATTGCAGATCGCAAATTGTCAGAAACAATGCAGATGGACGAAAAATTAACCTTAGAAAAAGCGATTGACAAAATCCTACAATCCGAAAAAATCAAAAACCAAACTAGGGAGATACAGCGTCCGCAAAAAGAAGATCATAGCGTCAATCGAGTGGTACACGGAAAGAAATATTCGGACAAAAGACAAAGCACAAAGTCAACTAAACTAGATGATAGTAAGGATAAAAATAAATCAAACAAATCTTATCCTGTATGTTTTAGATGCGGGGCAAAACCAAGCCACGAATTGAAGGACTGCCCAGCTTTAAAAGTTCGATGCAAGAAATGTCACATAAAGGGACATTACAGTATCAAATGCCGTACGAAAAACGTCAGACAAGTAACAGGAGACTCTGATGCAAGCACAAGAAGCGAACAAACGGAATCTGAACCAGAATACGATTTCGGGGAAGTACTAAAAGTAGGAGAAATTACAGGTGGAAAAAACGCACCATGGACGATTTCCGTACTAACTTCTGACTCCGCCCAAACTCTAAAGTTCAAAATAGACACAGGAGCGGACGAAACGTTAATAACAAAAAAACAGTTCAGCGAACTGAAACCGAAACCGAAGCTAGTAAAAACTCAAGATAAACTCTTTGCTGTCGGCAATAAAGAATTACAAGTTATCGGCACTGTGGAGTTATCGGTTATATGGAAAGGAAAAACAGTCAAAGTTAAGGCTTACGTAACAGACACAAAAGATAACCTGTTAGGTAGACCGTCAATAAACAAACTTGGAATAATTAAATGGATAGAAAATTTTGAGAAAATCAACCCAGAGTACCAGGCTGAAATCATTAAAACATATCCGAAATTATTTGATGGTTTGGGAAGAATCAAAGACAGAAGTTACGACATTAAAATCAAATCAGACGCAAAACCATTTTCTATTAGTACACCAAGAAGAGTGCCTTTACCATTAATGGGTAAAGTCAAGGAAGAATTAGAAAGGATGATACAGGAAAATGTAATTGAAGAAACAAAAGATCCGAGCGAATGGTGTGCACCAATGGTCGTGGTCGCAAAGAATTCAGGAGGAATCCGTATTTGCGCAGATTTTACTGAACTAAATCAATTCGTAGTGCGAGAAAAATTAATCTTGCCAACTGTGGACGAAACTTTAGCGCGACTTAAAAAAGCTACAGTTTTCAGTAAGCTCGATGCATCATCAGGATTCTGGCAACTCAAGCTAACCAAGAATTCACGACAGTATACGACGTTCATAACACCTTTCGGTTGTTTTTCATATAAACGATTACCATTTGGGATTACATCTGCACCCGAAGTATATCAGAAAATCATGAATGACATCATCGGTAACCAAGAAGGAACACTTGTACATATGGATGATATTATTATATTTGGGGAAAACCAACAACAACATGACAAACATTTACACAACGTTTTAAAGACCCTAGAAGAAAACGGTGTGACACTCAACCAAGTAAAATGCCAATTTAATGTTCGAGAAATTAAATTCTTAGGACATATTATTAGCGAGAAAGGAATACAACCAAATAAAGTACTCACAATGGCAATAAAACAATTTAAAGAACCAACCAACATCACAGAAGTTCGTCAGTTTTTAGGTATGGTAAACCACCTTACTAAATTCTTTAAAAATGCTCCAGAAGAAACGAAAGAACTAAGAGAGCTACTAAAAAAAGGAAACGAATTTATGTGGACCGCCAAGCATCAGAAATGTTTCGATAGACTGAAAGAACTGCTAACAACAAAACCTATATTAGCAATGTACGATACGAACTATGAAACTCGAATATCAGCAGACGCATCATCATACGGAATAGGTGGCCTGCTAGAGCAAAAACAAGAAGACGGTATTTGGCGTCCAGTAATTTATTGTTCTAAATCTCTGAGTACAACTGAACAGAAATATGCTCAAATTGAAAAAGAAGCATTGGCATTAGTGTGGACATGTGAACGGTTACAACAGTACTTAATTGGAAAACATTTTGTACTCCGAACAGATCACAAGCCGTTGACATCCATTTTAAAATCTAAACCAATAAATGAACTAACCATAAGATTACAGAGAATGAGAATGAGACTAGTTAGATTCAGTTACGATATAGAACACGTTCCAGGAAAAGAGTTCTATACAGCAGATGCACTATCAAGACGACCTCTAGAATATGGCAAGAAAGATCCAGATGTATTGTGTAAAGAAGAAAAAAATATTTACATAGACACAGTCATAAGAACATTCGAACAGATGACATCAACATCCGAACAACAAATAATTAACGAACAAAAATTGGATCAAACACTCGTAGAAATTAGAAGGTACATAGAAAAGGGATGGCCTTCTAAAGAAAAATGTGAAGAAACAACACTACAATATTTCAAATTCAGAACAGAACTATCAGTACAAAAGGATATTCTTTATTTTAAAGACAGAATTGTTATACCCAGCCATCTTAAAAAAGAAATACTTAAGAAGATACACATTGGTCATCAAGGCATCAACAAATGTCAAGAGAGAGCAAAATCATATTTGTGGTGGCCGAACATGAATCAGCACATAGTAGATATGGTGCAAAACTGTGAAATATGCCTCAAGCATAAAAATATGGACACTGAACCTCTTATTCCTACGAATATACCAAAAATTCCATGGTCTGCTGTCGGCGCAGATCTATGTGAGATTGATGGAGGAGTTTATTTGATAATGCAGGATTATTATAGTAAATTCATTGAAGCTATATATTTACGAAGAACTACAAGCAAAGATGTAATAACGAAAATGAAGAATATTTTCGCAAGATTTGGTATACCGGAAATTATCAGAACAGATAACGGACCGCAATTCGATAGCGCAGATTTCAGAAATTTCTCAAAAACATACCAATTTAAACACATCACCAGCAGTCCCAAATATCCAGCATCAAACGGGTTAGCCGAAAGAGCTGTTCAAACATTTAAAAACATAATCAAGAAAAGTGAAGATCCATTTCTAGGACTATTAGCATATAGGAATACTGTTCTACCATGCGGAGCATCACCTGCACAACTTCTCATGGGAAGGAACCTTAGAGAAACACTACCCACAACTGAAAAGATATTAACTCCTAAACTACCTAATCATAAAGAAGTTCACAACAATTTAAAACTAGAACAGCAACGACAAAAACTCAATTTCGATGCAAGACATAAAGTTAAAACCTTGGATACTTTGAAAAACGAAACTAAAGTGTGGATCGTGGACCAAGGCAGAGAAGGACGTATAATAAGACAATCTGAAGAACCTAGATCTTACCAAGTGGAAACTGAAAAGGGAATAGTCAGAAGAAATAGAAAATTTTTGGTTCCATTACCAGAAAATAAAGAAAGACGGGACAGAGTAGAACAAAGAGCAACACAAGAAGATATAAATGCACCTGAAAGAGGGAATAAGGATAAACAAACACCAGAAAATGGAGAAGATAGGCATACACAAACGACAGAAAAGAATAAAAAGCATAACAAGACGCCGGCAGACGTTCCCAGAAGAACATCCGCCAGAACGAAGAAACAACCTGGTAGACTTAAAGATTTTGTAACAAAATGAATTTAAGAAAGGGGGATGTAGGGACATATGTTGTAACCATTGTTAGGTTGGCAACAGGGCTGTCAAGCAAGGGCTAGACATGTGACATGCAGTTTATGTAACGCTTATAAAATCAATAAAGATTATCATATGTTAAACAATATATGTTTTATTTATATTTGGTAAACAATATTACCCAATATACTACAGAGGTAACACTGTCTATAGTTCCAGAACGTTATTTTAGGCAGTCAGACAGATAAATTTCTTACGTTATGTACGCGCCATGCGAGCGTAACTAATTGTTTGTGTTAATTAACAAAGTCAGTTCAACAAACTTACGAAATTATAAGTACAATCCGATACATCGGTCATTAGGTGTTGGGAATTTAATATGCTACGTCCATGAACTTTTCATATAATATTAGAAGATTGTTCATGTAATTGCTTTGTGTACAATTATTATTGGTATAATAGATGATTGTAGGTAGAGTCTATACGTTATCAGCAAATGTTCGGCTTATGTATACTTGTTATCATTTGAAAGTTCAGTTCAGATAAAAATACAATAAATTTTTAAACCGAAGTATGATCCTAAGTACAAGTAAAAATGATGTCATATTTCATGACAGGTGGTAACCGGTTTTGAAATAGCATACGGGATATAACTTTGTTATGGTTTTTTACGCCCTGTAAAAAATTTAAAATCTACTTAAGAAATTGTTTTCCAGAAACTACTGTTCAGTGTAATAAAACAAGGGATAAATCACCCGAATATAATTTGATTAAGGCCCTATGAGTCATCGTGAGGCCATTGGCGTTCATCTCTTGAGCTCACGCATCGGAAATTCGCATTCGTGCGTCATGGAACGCTAACGCCGCCACTGGGGCCGGAGCCGCCCTGCCCACCCGACAACAACCCATTGGTTAAGAGCTGGGAAGAAGGGGAATAAAGCGCAATGCACTTCTACGCTGTTTTGACTGCCGTTGCCCGTCAATCGTTCGCCGGCGGTGGTAAACTCAGTATCAAGACTTTTTTGATTTGTGTATACCTGTCTTCTTGACATTTTCTCAGTTTTCTACGTTTATCTACACTTCAAACCAAATACACAAAGTAAGTTTACATACTTTATCACTTGGAAAGTTTATAATTTTTTTTGTAACTTTTAAGTTTGTTTTTAATTTCTGATAAAAATTGGGTGCGGTTTTAGAGTTGTTAACCGGCTTTGTGGTAGCGTCATCACTTTTTAAACTTTACATTGCGGTTAATATAATTTTTTATGATAAGAAATCATTTAGATGAAATATTTTTTTGTATATTTAAAATGTTTGGAATGATTATTTTTGGTACAGATGAGATCCCTTTGGGATGTTGCGTTAGGTGCATGTGTGCATTACCGGCTAGACAGAGTCGCGTCGGAATTATCGATCGAATGTTCGGACTCCCTCAACTTGCACATTTCAATTAACGATCGTGTTCGATTTTCGCAAAAGGTCGACGACTTGTTCACGTCTTATACTGTCTACGTAATTTTAAATTATTCAAATAAATTCCTATCTCCACCGACCGGATGTCGTTCAAAGAATACGGGGAACAGGAAAAGGAAACAGGTGATTGTGTGGAAAACCACGTAAACGGCAAAGAATTACGAAAATTTTGAATTTATCTATTGTTCAAAAATCACAAGGGCGTTGAAATCAATTTTAGCGTGTTTTTGACCTTGCTATTGCAAATTTAGAGTTTAGTGCTCTGTGCGGGCGTTCATACCTCCGCCCAAACGAAATCTGTCGCCAGAGAGCATATTTCACTTATCATTTGGAATTCGGAATGCAGTTAGGCTCTCAGGGCCTCATGTCCGGTGGCAGTGGCTCCACTCAGCCATCCCAGTGGCGTCGTGCATACTTATCAGCTGGGATGCGCACAGAGACCTTGAACGAGCTTGTCACAGAATACAAATTACCCTCGGGCGAGGTTTACCCCGTCGCGACGCTGTTGTAGGGGTGAAATGTTACACTACCTCAACTGACGGACAATATACACCCTTTTGTGAACAGCTGGTGTTGACAGGAGAAATCATAACACTGCATGTATGTAGCACGCACGCTGTACGACCTACCTTCCACTCTTGACATCGTTGTCCGATATTATTTCAATATTATTTGGCATTTATTCAGTGAAAGTTTTTTTGTATGAATCATCAGCAATTTTTATCAAAGCAATTGTTCATTATTTGTTGTTTATCTTTACAATTCCAATATATTGTGATTAAACTATTACTTTTAGTTTGTCACAGTGTAAAAATACAACAAAAAATTCTGACGTCATGTATTTCGGCGTTTTTTATTAGACGAAAGATGAACATTTGGCTTATTCATATTTCAGTTAGTAACTGTAACTGTATTTAGCGATATGCGTACCGTATGGAGTTTTCATAAGCATAAGGCCATTTATGGGCAACAGTTGTTGCAAGACATATAAGTGTGCTAGAAAAGAAAGAATTAAGTCATCAGATCTCTACTCTTTGCATACATTAACTAACCGAGACGTTCTCATTTTGTTAAATTTACATTGCTCTGATTATTTATTAATTGTTGCTGCGGTAACATAATTGTTTAAATTGTTAGAATTAACTAAACAGTAATTTTCACATTCTTTATATCATTGTCGCTTCCAAGAAACGACGTTTGTTGACCGCAACAATAACGCTTTTGTTGATAATTACAAGCGTTTTGATATTATAAAACGAATCAAATGTTTTGAATCGCTCTGTCGGTTCAGTTCACTCACTTGTGACTAACTTGACCGCCGTGGTTTATCTACTGTAACATTATATTATTAATAACGTTCATATACATTTTTGCATTTCTTATAAACTTGTATTGTAGCACATGTAATTCATCCCACATGCTGTCGTATATATTTCAAGCATTGCTACAGGCATTTAACTTAGAAAATTAGTTTTTTAGCTTATTTTATTCGTTCAATATTTAATACACGTGTCATATTGTATAGAAAATATGTTGCCATATAAACGGTGAAATACTTGCAGCAATATTAGGTCATGTTATGCGTGTAAAAATAAAATACAAACATTTATTGAATTGTAAGCAAATATTTTCATGTAAATTGCGCAAAAAATCTAACAGTTTTTATATTTAAATCCTATTAATTAAAGAATGATGTTGTAGACATGTATAATAATAATTAGGAACCGTTATACGTATACCAGATTTGAGAACGGTATTACTAATCCTACTAATTTGCTACTACAAAGCTTTTTCTGTAATGACCAATTTCTCATGTATCTTGGGGCAATCAGATGAGTCACAAATCGATCTTTGTTGCTACATTAAACGTTTATCTTATTTGTTCTAGAAAATACATTAAAACTCCGTTATTTATATATTTAGATACTGATAAAGTACTCGGCATCCTGTTTCATCCTCTTTATAATAAATGAGAGCTAAAAATACCCCCCTCCATTCCAGGGAAAATCCACCCTCTGGTATGAGTCAACACTTCGGCTTTTGCATTTTGACAATGTTGACAGTGTTCTATATTTAGACTTTTGGGGGTTTGGCAGTTAACAGTAATACTAGATTCCATAAATTCTTAATTTGTTTTGTATAATAACGTATTTCCAATCCATAATTTGTAAATTTCTGTTAAAAGATGGCCTGCCCCTCTCTGAAGGACCTCCCCAAAGTTAACGATGACTTTAAGAGTGAACTGGAAGCATTCAAATCCGCAGGTTTGAAGACTGCTGAGACCCAGGAGAAGGTCGTCCTTCCCACGGCAGAAGGTAATTATAGAATCCTTTCTCTCGCGACAAAATTCTATCTTTAGAATTTTTAAGACAAAAAATAAATTTAAGAGGTGCGAAATGGTGGTTTATATTTAGAGAAACTTGAAATTCCTCTTTACTCACAAAATTTTAACTTTAAAAGAATCATACTACCACAACAAGGATAATAAATTAATATTATCAAAAAATTCCTCTTTATTCACAGAAATTTAAACTTTTAATTAATCATAACTACATGTATGCTAAATTAGGGATTATAAATTATTAATATTTTCAAAATTTGATAACGATAATATTATTGAATCATTTTCCTGTTTAATTAGTAAATACTAAATATACATGAGTTTGAGTCATCAAAATATAGATAATTAAATTCCTGTTATACATTTGTACAAATATATTTATTTATTTTGTAAAAAGAGTTAGATATAGTCACGCCATTTCAGTAAATTGCATATTGATAATAGTAAATAAATAATATAATCTTTCATCGAAGATGGTTCCTTTTATGGTACTTTCTCATGTGTATGTTTTAATATTTTATTGCTATTTTGTATTGAATGATCAAACTAGATGTGGCCCAGGAAAAGCAACACAATGCGTTGATAGAAGGCGTAGAAAATTTCAAACCATCTACTTTAAAGCGAACAGATACAAAAGAGAAGATTGTCCTTCCGAATGCAGAAGGTTAGATAAGTGAAAGATCTTCAAAGCTTCTTCTAACCCGGAAACGAATGGAGTTGAACTGAAGTTGAAGTTGAAGTTTGAGAGTTGCAGCGTTTAGGTTTCGCTGGTTGGTTTAGCAGTGTGGAACATTTAATGCTTGGCTAGACTCATCCACCACTAATTATGCCGTTTTTTATCTTAATTTTTAATTGATTAATTAAGGAGCGTGGACGTTGAACTTGAGGTGGATCGACTTATTAATCAGCTTTTAATTTTTATTAATCTGCCGACTAACAACTATAAAGTGTGATATTTATTTGATAATTTTATCTCTTTTGGAATGAAATTAATTTGCGGTGTTTTTATAAATTTGTTCATTAATTTTTTTAAATTTATTTATTAATGTATGAGTTTTACAAGTTTCTGTTTATTTATATTTATTAGCATTGAGAGTTAAATAATTCAGATTTAAATTATTAATTTTGTTTTTTGTAGTATAGTTGTATATTTTTTGTAATTATGTTTTCAGAATGCTTAAAATAATCCCGCAGCTGAATTAATACGGCAATGGAGTAATTTATAATAAATATTAAAAATTTCTAATGAAATATCTTTTCAGATGTTGCCGCTGAGAAGACGCAACAGACGCTTATTGCCGGCATTGAAAAATTCGACACCGGCAAATTGAAGCACACACAAACTCAGGAAAAGAACCCACTGCCTGATAAAGAAGGTAATTATTCTTAATATTACTTATTTGCCTTGCTAAACAAAATTACGTTGATATTGTGAATAATTTTGAAATGCGATCGCTTGTTCGCTGCAATTGCATTTGGTTACAATTTTCAGCAATATATTATTTACAACAAGAATGCTGATGCCTGTGAAATTTTGATATTATTTTATAATATTTACGTTTTATTTTTATGTGTATAATATTGCAAATGCTGTTTATTTTGCTTGTGATTTTTAATTGCATTTCGCACGTTTGTTGCTTGCATGCTCAGTGGTACAACAAGAAAAAACCCATCAAAACCTTATCAATGGCGTGGAACACTTTGACAAATCCACTATGAAACACACAGCGACACAAGAAAAGAACTCGCTGCCCGACTCTGAAGGTATTGTTATTACAATTGCTTGCTGAGTTAGCTTTTCCTCTAGCTATTATTAAGATAATTTAATAAACAAGAATCAGTTTTATTTTCAATTATTCTATCAAGCATATTAAGTGACAAGGAAAGTTTTATTTATTACTGACGCGTTAATATGTACGCAGTGATCGAACAGGAAAAGGGCCAACAAAGGTTCATCTCCGGTATTGAGAACTTCGACACCAGCAAACTGAAACACACGGAAACATGTGAGAAGAATCCCCTGCCTACGAAGGAAGCCATTGCTCAAGAAAAATGCGCTTGAATTTTCAACCCTCGGCTTACGAGTCCTTCCAACGAATATATCTACCTTTGTATTTGCTATATTATATGTATTATTTTATACATTTGAACATTTGTTATATTTATACTGATGGATAAGCGCGGCAATGCCGTACGGCTTTTTATATGATATTTTTCAATTTGATACCAAACTAACAGTGAAGTAAACAATTTGTACTTATTTTGTATAACTGAACTATCGTAGTGATTACTTCACAATAAAATTTAATTATTTATAAGATATTGTTTATTTGATTTTCTGTCCGTGCAGCCAAAGTTGGTCGGAGCTGTAAGGAAGAGAAAATGTGCCAATGTTCTACACAGAACTGAGCCACAATTCGCCAACATTACTCGCCTAAAGAAGAATTTCAAATTAATTGAATTTCTTTTTTCCAAGATTTAGAAGCATGAAAGAATCATATTTTGATATGGACAGCCTCATATCATCGGTATTGGTATCGTACGCTGATTGTAAAATTAGACTTTTTGTAAAAAGCCAAGGCATACAGGCATATTATAAAACACAATGTTACATAATTTTATTTCACTTAAGAAGGGTATTAGGTTTTTTATTTAGTTCACTTCAATCAACCACAACTGAGTATGTGGGACTCACGAAGGGTATTGGGTTGTTTATTTAGTTCGGTTCAATTGAATTAAAACCGAGCATTTAGGACTCAAGACGGGTATTGGGTTTTTTATTTAATTTAGTGCAATCAGAGTGTCTACCAAAACCGAGTCTGTGGGATTCAAGTAGGGTATTTAGTTCAATCCAGAGAGTCATTTAGAAAAAATCTAAGCGTTTTATAAAACGAGTACACCGTAAGGTAGATGTTCGTAGAGATTAAAATGTGCACAAGGTCTAGATTCGAAACTGAGTTTGTTATCAGAACCACACTGTTGCACGCTATTCATCCAATTATTTTAATTTTAAAAATTGTCAGACTACGAAAGTATAGAATCCACGTATGGACAAGGTTTTATTTTTCATAAACACTATAACAACTAACGTCACTGTTTACACGAGGATTTTTAAAGAATTCTTGCTTCTAAATCCTGGAAAAAAGAGATAAATTGTATTGAAGCTATCAATAAGTTAGAAATTCTTCTTTTCTAACACTCATTCAGGATTCAATTTAGCGCCCTTGCTATTTGACAGATATTTCTCTCCAGGATTATTTCTTTCAAAATTCAGGTATGAAAGAATAATCAAAGAATCTTTGTGTGGACAGGGCATAAGAAGCAAGTCGTGTTTTAATACTCACTCATTGTTGTTAGTGGATAGAGACGATTTTTGCGCTGTTAAACTTTATACCTTCGTTAATAGCGGCGAAAATGTATTAAATGACAAAATGTAGCTACATGAGTCCAAAAATCCCAAAAAAAAATTGGCGCGGGACGGTGTTAGGATTTTGACTTTTTCCGAAAATTTTTACAAGTCCAAAACCCGGTAGCCAAATGGAGCTAGTAATATTTATGTGTGTATATAATTTTGAATGCGAATTGATATATTTTACAAATAATAGAATATTCTCGTACCTTTTGAAGGGAAGTTCTCTGCAGACCATATTTTATTTCTTACCATATCTTACCTTGAAACTCTCTCCTCTTCTAATTCTTTCACTAAACACTCATTAACTTTCCACAAAAGAGTTATTTACCCCAAAATAATTATTAACCAACCTCCCTCCCCCCAAGTAGTATTTTATTTATTCAATATAAGAAGTATAACAGATACAAGACATATTAATAAATAAAAGTATAGGTAGATAATTAATACAAATATAGCACATTCTTTCTCGTGCGCGAAGATATCTGGGAGATAAATTGCTGGACCTAAAACATACTCAACTAAATATTAATTTAATATCGAAAATTTTATAATACAAAAAAGGATACATTTTAAAATCTTCTAAACCTGGAAACATAGATCACATTATAATTATTTAGATGTATGTTCCAATACGCATAGAATTATAGACAATTTTTATTTCAAAATAACGTAATTCCAAATTTATATAATTATAATATTACTCGACATTAATTGTTCGCCTGGCTGGGATTTTTATAACAAACAATGTCGATAATACTGCTGCATTTAAGTTGTATCCAAGTTGGGGCCCTATATATCCACCCTTTCAACAAAATAAATACCACAGTTTAAAATATTATAAAATTTAAACGCGAATTTCAAATAAATATCACATTATAAGAAAAATTGTCTGTTTTCTTTCCTACATTAAGTACAACTATTTTTTGACATTTATATTATAACATTAATCCCAAAATAAATGAATTATTGCCTTAATTTTGAATACGAATTTTAAATATGATTTTAATATAAGAAACACGGTTACCTTTTAAAATGTTTTCTGGAAATTCTTCTATATATAAATACAAATCGCAAAACAACCAAATTGTTTAACATAAACATTAATAGTTCGCCTGGCTGGGTTTATTTAAATAAAACTACCAATGTTAAAATTCTATACTTATTAATTTGTATACAAGATGTGCCCATCATCTTATCTACAAATTATTATGCATATTTAATTACTTGATTAAATTTTAAATGCGAATTTGTATTTAAATATAATTTTTATTTGAACCTTTATGAAGATCTCTGCTATGGAAACTCACCAAATTCGGCCATTCCAATTTATACACTTTTTCACAAATATTTTATTAATTATATGAAAATTTTATCAAAAACGGTAGAACAATGTTTAAATCAATGTTTTATAACATATTTGAGTAATATTTTATAGTTTTTAAGTGATTTTTGATAATAATTAGATGCAACAATACGATCGCGACCGCACTTTGACAATCAAAAACAAATGAATTACGATAAACACAGCCTAACAGTCACAGCTGCAATGTTTGTCGTAATTCATTTGTTTTTGATTATCAAGTGTGGTCGCGGTCGTATTGTTGCATCTAATTATTATCAAAAATCACTTAAAAACTATATAATATTACTCAAATATGTTATAAAACATTAATCTAAACATTGTTCTACAGTTTTTGATAATTATTTGCATGTAATTAATAAAATATTTCCGGAAAGTGTATAAATGTGAATGACCGAATTTGGTTAGTTTCCGTAGCAGAGATCTTCATAAAGGTTCAAATAAAAATTATATTTAAATACAAATTCGCATTTAAAATTTAATCAAGTAATTAAATATGCATAATAATTTGTAGATAAGATGATGGGCACATCTTGTATACAAATTAATAAGTATAAGCCAGGCGAACTATTAATGTTTATGTTAAACAATTTGGCTGTTTTGCGATTTGTATTTTTATATAGAAGAATTTCCAGAAAACATTTTAAAAGGTAACCGTGTTTCTTATATTAAAATCATATTTAAAATTCGTATTCAAAATTAAGGCAATAATTCATTTATTTTGGGATTAATGTTATAATATAAATGTCAAAAAATAGTTGTACTTAATGTAGGAAAGAAAACAGACAATTTTTCTTATAATGTGATATTTATTTGAAATTCGCGTTTAAATTTTATAATATTTTAAACTGTGGTATTTATTTTGTTGAAAGGGTGGATATATAGGGCCCCAACTTGGATACAACTTAAATGCAGTAGTATTATCGACATTGTTTGTTATAAAAATCCCAGCCAGGCGAACAATTAATGTCGAGTAATATTATAATTATATAAATTTGGAATTACGTTATTTTGAAATAAAAATTGTCTATAATTCTATGCGTATTGGAACATACATCTAAATAATTATAATGTGATCTATGTTTCCAGGTTTAGAAGATTTTAAAATGTATCCTTTTTTGTATTATAAAATTTTCGATATTAAATTAATATTTAGTTGAGTATGTTTTAGGTCCAGCAATTTATCTCCCAGATATCTTCGCGCACGAGAAAGAATGTGCTATATTTGTATTAATTATCTACATATACTTTTATTTATTAATATGTCTTGTATCTGTTATACTTCTTATATTGAATAAATAAAATACTACTTGGGGGGAGGGAGGTTGGTTAATAATTATTTTGGGGTAAATAACTCTTTTGTGGAAAGTTAATGAGTGTTTAGTGAAAGAATTAGAAGAGGAGAGAGTTTCAAGGTAAGATATGGTAAGAAATAAAATATGGTCTGCAGAGAACTTCCCTTCAAAAGGTACGAGAATATTCTATTATTTGTAAAATATATCAATTCGCATTCAAAATTATATACACACATAAATATTACTAGCTCATAACTCCATTTGGCTACCGGGTTTTGGACTTGTAAAAATTTTCGGAAAAAGTCAAAATCCTAACACCGTCCCGCGCCAATTTTTTTTTGGGATTTTTGGACTTGTAATTTTTTTTCGGGAAAAAGTCAAAATCCGAAGACCCCTCCACGTCAATTTTTTTTTTCTCATGTAGCTACATTTTGTCATTTAATACATTTTCGCCGCTATTAGCGAAGGTATAAAGTTTAACAGCGCAAAAATCGTCTCTATCCACTAACAACAATGAGTGAGTATTAAAACACGACTTGCTTCTTATGCTCTGTCCACACAAGGATTCTTTGATGATTCTTTCATACCTGAATTTTGAAAGAAATAATCCTGGAGAGAAATATCTGTCAAATAGCAACGGCGCTAAATTGAATCCTGAATGAGTGTTGGAAAAGAAGAATTTCTAACTTATTGATAGCTTCAATACAATTTATCTCTTTTTTCCAGGATTTAGAAGCAAGAATTCTTTAAAAATCCTCGTGTAAACAGTGAAGTTAGTTGTTATAGTGTTTATGAGAAATAAAACCTTGTTCATACGTGGATTCTATACTTTCGTAGTCTGACAATTTTTAAAATTAAAATAATTGGATGAATAGCGTGCAACAGTGTGGTTCTGATAACAAACTCAGTTTCGAATCTAGACCTTGTGCACATTTTAATATCTACGAACATCTATCTTACGGTGTACTCGTTTTATAAAACGCTTAGATTTTTTCTAAATGACTCTCTGGATTGAACTAAATACCCTACTTGAATCCCACAGACTCGGTTTTGGTAGACACTCTGATTGCACTAAATTAAATAAAAAACCCAATACCCGTCTTGAGTCCTAAATGCTAGGTTTTAATTCAATTGAACCGAACTAAATAAACAACCCAATACCCTTCGTGAGTCCCACATACTCAGTTGTGGTTGATTGAAGTGAACTAAATAAAAAACCTAATACCCTTCTTAAGTGAAATAAAATTATGTAACATTGTGTTTTATAATATGCCTGTATGCCTTGGCTTTTTACAAAAAGTCTAATTTTACAATCAGCGTACGATACCAATACCGATGACTCACAGAATATGAGGCTGTCCATATCAAAATATGATTCTTAAAACCATAAACCATAAAATTTTGTCGAAAAAACGTTTAAATTTTTATTAACACTTTAAACCGTTCTGAATCAATTCCCAACCATCGGTCGGCACCGGTTATGGGTTTATCAAAAAATTATTCGAGTCCCTGTTTTCAAATGTTGCCGCTTTTGTTTTGTACACTCAACACGTAGCATCCACCACCACCATGTACCATGTGCGCAGTCGCAAAACAGAACAGCAAGGAGCCTGTCCGCGGGAAGAAAACAAGCAAACAAGGTGAAAACAAGTAAGCAAGAACAAGAAAGTGGTTGTGTGTTTGACATAAATTATTGCAGTCAAAAATATTAATTTCGGTTTATCAGCAATTCATAGTTAACTAGTCTATGTTTTACATTAAATAGCATTCGTCTGGTAAGTAAAACAACTTAACTTAATCACACATGCTCATCTTAATATAAATTGTTCTAATCATATTTTTTAATAATTGCATTGTTTTAATTTGTATAACTTAAAGTGGTATCATAATAGTAATGAAACTGGCTTCACAAACACGATATATTGATTGATTTACATTTATATTTGTTGTTCAGATTTGGTAACAATTTTCCAAAATGATGGAATACCGTCCGAAGAACGGTTTAGATATTTGGTTAAATGAGAAGGGTTTTTATAGAAAACATGTGGCTATGGATGAAACATGCTTATTTCGAGCAGTGTCTGATCAGGTAATTTATGTATTATTAAATTGTACGAAACAGTATTTTAATTGTATTATTTAGGTGCACAACACGCAAATTTATCACGAAGAAATCCGAAGACAATGTATTGACTTTGCGAAAGAAAATCGTAATTTGTTTAAAGTCCTTCTTAATGATTCGGAATGGGATGATCATTTATATAATTTACAAAAACATTTCATTGTTTGCGGTGATGTTGAAATACAAATTTTGTCAAAAATGCTTCAGTAAGTTTAAGTTCTGTTTCAACAATTGAGAACTATTTCTGAAACAATACTTTAACCAATTGTTTTTATAGACGTGATTTTATGATTATTGATTCTAACGATTACAAAACGGAAAATGTAACCAATAATGGTTATGATAAAATTATAAGTTTGTGTAAAATGAAAGACGGTCACTATGATTCTGTATGGGCAAAGGAACATATCGAAAATTCCGGTTTTTGTCAATGTAAGTTTATTTAAATTTTTCATGATTTTATATCTACTTATTGTTTTGTTTTAAAGCTCTGATTTACAAATTAGTTTATGAAGACATTTTTGGTTTCGATGATATCGATGATATTGTAAAAACAATGTTGTATCCTGATGATAGTGAACCAAGAGATAATCTAAATTTATTTGATATGTTTCTTCCTTCTGAAACTGAAAATCACGTTGAGGACGACATTACTAAAAATCCTCCTTTTCCGTACAAAGTTGCAAAAGCGTTAGACCCAAATCAGTACCGCAATGTTGAATTTGATGCCTGGAATCAAACCAGAAAAGGTAAAATAATGCCATAAATAGTTTGTAAGTACGTTCATTATTTGATTAATGTTTTCTAGATATTCGTTTAAAGGATTGGTATATGGGTGGAGATGATTTCAAAGTTGGGACAAAATGTCTTTTGATTGTAGAAAATAATAGTTTTGATTGTTATATACAAAATATTAATTATGAAGGGCGAGAAAATGTGTGTTTAGTTTATGTTGTGGAATGGGCAGCAAAAGTAGTTGTTCAAAGAGAAGAGTTGATGGCATTGCCTGATGCTAAACCGTGGCCTTTACCGTACACCATGTCTAGAAATATAAAAGAGGAACCATCAGTTGAAGTAGAAGTTGTTGAAACCGCTGTTGAAGGTACATTTTCAATTGTTTCTATGATTTCCATAGTATCACAACATTGTCAAACGTAACAATTCAGGTGGTTGACTACTAGTCGTTAAAATGGTAAAAGTTTGTTGAATTTTTTTTTTCCCTTAAATTTTAAGTCAAAATTAAAATTTTCTAAATAACTAAGACTTTTTTAATAGTTAGGATTTTACCTCTTTGCTCTAATGCCAGTTTGTTTTTAGTTTTGTTCTTCAATATTCTTGTGCAATGTGCTTGACTAAACACAAATTTTATGGAAAAAACTGTATAGTTTTTCTCCATTTTGACGACTGGTGTGATCAACATTTTAAATTAAATGTTCTGGGTTACAAAAATCTAAAAGAGTTTAATTTATTTATTCATATATAATTTAATTATTTGATTATTAAAGTAATACATACCGTTCACCGAAACCCATAAATTGACTATGCAACTGCCTTAACTGCTATTATTAAAAAAGTTTCAGAATCAAGGACTGTAAATTATAACAATAAAAGACGAGGGAACAGACGACGGCGTGGTCAGAACAATAATCGCAACAACAATCACGAGCGAAGTGACAACAACAATAACAGACATGAAGTGTCTCCTTTAGAAGGATGTCCTTTACTTGCATTACCATTTAGTCCATTTGTGGAAGAAAATGTGAATAACCCAACTAAAGAAGATATTAACAATAACCAAAATTCATTAGTACCATATGAGGGCAATAGTTTAGCACCATATGAAGGAAATAGTTCGGTAACATTTGAAGATAATAGCTTAGTACCGTATGAAAGCAATAATTTCGTACCATTTGAGGAAAATAATGCAGTATCTTTTGAAACGAGTTACCAAAGCAACAATCAAAGCGGTACTTTTTCTGTTAAATATTTATTGTTTTTCTTGCTAATTTTTATGATATTTAGAGAACAGTATGGCGAGCGATAATGATTGGAACAGATACAATTCGTGGTTGTCATCTCCGTCGCTTCCACTAGGTCCATACCCAGCCCCTTGCCCACAAGTGTGCGTTGCGGCACAATGTAACACAATCATTCAAGAAAATGACGATTCGAAAGTTACTACAGTTTACAGTAAATTTATTAAAAGTAAATCATCATATTTTAAATTATTATTTGCTAAAATCTTTCTTTTCAGAAACGTACAAGGACAATTCTCAAACTGCGAATTATCCTCCTGCCCCGTACGCAATGCAACCTGTACCTGTTTATAATTATTCTGAATATCAGCCGCAATACTGCAATGGTCCGTGCTGCGCTGCTCAATATCAGCAACAAACTTATTCAAGTTATCCTGAATATCAGCCACAAACGGTGTCTATTTATTCTGAGTTATATCAGCCTACTCAAATGTTACCGATCTCAAATTGTCCATACGATCCTCAACATTTATTAGGTGTAGCATATTCAGACTACGGGGGGACTACAGCACCGCCGCCGACACCAGAAACCCCAAGCACTCCGGTTTCGCCAGTTATGCCAATGCCATTTTATCCCCAACCTGTGCCAATTGGAAGTGTAGTTTATCCGTGCCATTATGTACCATGGTAAGTTAAAATAATATTTTATAATACAACTGTATAAGTAAGCTTTAAGAGCACGACACGAAGCGGAGCGGTTTTAACGTCGCTAGTGTTTTAAAAGCATTTATACATGTGTGTCATACGCTATTTTTTATTACACGTGTATCCTAATTTGAAAAATGGAGCTAGAAAACAGCCTTTTAATTTCGATTCACTTTAAGTAGCCTATATGATGTTGTGTCAGAATATCGTTACCTACGAGATTGGTTCCAATTTTCATTGTTGTTGCTTAGCAACCTTTAAAACATTCTCTTTCGATTATGCACGCATTTGCGTGTTTTAAACATCGATTATGATGCATGTGCAATAAAAATTAATTCGTAAGCAAAATCCAATTATATGTTTCTAGTTATGGGTACTGGATACCCAATCAGATGGCAATGCCCCAGCAAAATCTACCAGTTGAATCTCCGCCGTATTTTAAACCGGAGAACCCAGAATGGCCGCCTGAAACTTTGTTCCATTACGGTACAGAAAGTTTCTAATTTTATTATAATTGGTTTAAATTCTAAACTTTATATTTAAATAACAATAAAAATTAATTGTTTTAGTGTATTTATTGATTAAATACGAAAAAAGACTAGAATATTTTAATTTTTGTTGTATTTTGATAATATAATGTTTTAGAATTTTTAACTGTCAGACGATAAGTACAAAGTATAATTAGTATAGTTAGTTGTTATTTTAAATAACAAATATGAAGAAAGTGATAATATATTTAGGGTTTTAATGTATTTATTCCTGAAATACATTAAAAACAACAATAAAAGTATATTTTTTCGGTCATATAGTTAAGTTTTGGAATATCAATGTTAAAGACTGAAATATTTCTTAAATAATTATAGTTTAGCCCTGATTTGGCATAATCTTGTTTCGATACCAGTTTTGTATTTATATACGTTTGTTAGTTTATATTTGTATGACGCAATTGCATTTACAATGCAGAATTGTCTTAATTTGTTTGTGATTAGTTAGTTTTATAATGTTGACTGCCATTTTGAGCTTTATAAGTTTAAAATTTTGTATTAGGAAAAGTTCCTATTTCTTTTGTGATATTAATATCATACATTGTTTTGATACAAATTTTATATTTATAAGTAGTTTAGGAAACTATTTATTTTCTACTAGGAAGAATTCCTATTTTTTGTTATTAACATTATATATTTTGTTTGAAACACTTTTATATTAATAACTGTTCATAAAGGTTTATAATTTAAACCACGCTTTTATTATAAAGTCCCTTTATTCCAATTAATATTACATATACAAATTAGAATCTGTTTTAAAAGTAGGTTTAAAACTAAACGATTTTTCAGTAGGAATATTAAACTTTTTTAATAAGTTTAAAATTGGTCCAGCAGTAGTTGAGTCTAATGGTCTTGAATCCAAATAACAAACATATACAGATGCAGCTAAACCCATATGTTGACAATAGGATAAAACTGTAACAGACAATAATTAATTTGAATCGAGACAATATATACTTTAATTTTACCTCCAGCCGAAATACCGGTAGCCAAATTCGGAGCCTCTAATTTCGGAGAAAATGTTTGCTCTACTTTCCCAGTAACCAAAGATTTTATAAAACAGTTCGGCAACTCTTCCGGACTATTTTTCTGAAACATGGCAGCGCAATTTGAAGTAACTGCAATAATTTTCTTGGCTTTTTCTATCCATGGTGCAAGTTTTTCTGTAACCTGAACTGATGTTATAGATTCGGCAAAATGTTCGAATAGAATAAATGATTACCTCGCCTGCAATAACATCTTTTCCTTCCTCGCATATCACCAAATAATTTTCATTTTTTAACTTATAAACACTGACTGCTGGAAGCGGCAAAGTGCAGATCGGTTCAGAATTTTCGCGAAGGCAACTTCGAGCGAGTTGTGATAGCTTTTTTGTTTCTATGATTAAAAGATTTGTGATTTCGGCTGGAACTGTTGCTCGCCCTTGCCATTCAACTGTTGTTCTACAAATTATAATTGTTTAAGTTTGCGAAGTTAAAATATTTAGGTTATATTTACCTGTCACTAGTAAATTGTTCATGTTCGTCTTCATCATCCCACAAAACTCTGCTTGAGGGTATTACTAGCTCACCAAATAAAACCATTATTATTTATTGATGTTTATTTTTGGATTATGCAAGTATTTTTACACAAGTTGGTTTAAATTTGAAATGTCATTCAGTAGTTCAAGTTAGAGGAGTAAGATGTCGCTTGCAGGCAAACAGAGGAAAAACGCGCAAATAATAATATAGTTTATATTTTACAAAATATTTGTTATTAAATTTTAGTCTATTTTCATAAAATGTTCCCGATACCAACGTAATTCGTCTATACTTTCTCTTATATCCTGTAAAGATCTATGTAAAAATAGTTTTTTTGGACAAGTTTGGTAAATTTCAGGGTTCCATCTTCGACAAAGTTCTTTAACAGTTGATACATCAATAATTCTATAATGTAAATAGTTGTCTACACGCGGCATATACTTTTTAATGAATAATCTATCCATGTATACGCTATTCCCTGCTATAGGACTCATTCCAGGTTGGGTATGTTCTTCTATAAATTTTAATACCGTGTTTTCTGCGTCATTTAATGAAATTTTAGAAGATCTACATGCATCCGTCAATCCAGTCTAAAAATAATTGTGGATAAGTCTTTCATAATACACATTTTGAAATTATACTTTGCCATGTTGTTTTGTACACCACTCATCCATGGTGTCCAGAATATTATTAGGATGGTGTATGATTACATCTGGCCCTTCTGCTACAAGATTTAATTTTCCATCTGTCACAATGCAGGCCACTTCCATTATGTGACATTTATCCACATCTAAGCCTGTCATCTGCAAATGATCTACTTTTATAATCTCATAAAGTTTTTATTATGATAATAATACTTCAAGGTCCACCCAAACAATTCGCTCAGCTTCTACATCCTTAGAGGTTGTTGTTACTGAGCAACAGTTTTGCACTACAGAAAAATATGCAAAAACATTAGATATAATTCATTGTTGTGAGTCGATTGTTTATTTACCATTTTTGTAAGTGCCAGACAGCATTTTGGTTCTCTGAAATATTGTTGTACATATTTGTTTAAACATTTATGTTTAATTTTAAATTATGTGCTCGTTTATATAGAAATATTTTACCTCTTCTTTGAATTTTTGTTAAGGTTATAATCTTGTCACATGTAGGTGCAGGTGAAGTGACATTCACAAGTGCCTGTGCCTGATTATTTTTTATAATATAAACAGGCATGTACTTTATGAATTAAATAAATACATGAAATTTAAATTACTGTCAAATGGAATGATTTTGTTTGTTTGTTTATACGGTTTATACAAGGATGATAATATTTTACGGTTAATTTAATTAATATTTGAGTGAACGAGCCAAATGTATATTTAGACAGGGCAAATGTCAGATTTCTAATCTTCAAGTCATGTTTTCAAGTAAGAAGTTGTTATAAATAATCAACAATGTGAAAATAATATATTTTCAAGAGAAGGCATTAAAATCTGAAAGATGACCATTCCAACGAAGCAATTATTATTTAAATCCAATGGACCATCATCTACAGCAACTTATAAACACTTCTTCCTTGCCGTGTTCTTAATACTATTCGTATTTATAATAACAACATTAGTAATCTTCATTCTTTCATTTTCACCTTACAACAAAACTAGATATGAGAAAGTGTCTTTGTCAAATTTACGCTCTCTACCCGAAGTCATAATCGAAGATAAAATACTATTAGCCAATCCAAGACAAGCAAAATGTAGCTATTGGAATTGCTTTAACGTTTACAACTGTGGCCAGAATGGTAACGATAGAATATCGATATACGTATATCCTCTTAAAAAGTACGTAGATGTTCGTGGGATGCCAGCAACTGACACTATATCACAAGAATTTTACACCATCCTAGAAACTATTATTTCATCTAAATACTACACTCCAGATCCTACAAAGGCATGTCTATTTGTTCCACCGATTGATACGCTGAATCAAATACGTTTTAAATCCAATATTACGTCACAGGCATTGAACACACTAAAATAGTAAGTAATAAATTTAAGTAATGAGACAAGTATTTAATATATTTAATTATCTTAGTTGGGATGATGGCGAAAATCATATATTATTTAACATGCTTCCGGGAGAAGCACCTCTTTATTCAACTGTTATGGATTTAAACGTTGGCAAAGCAATTATCGCAGGTGCTGGCTTCGATTCTTGGTCGTACAGAGTTGGATTTGATGTTTCTTTGCCTGTATTTAGTCCTTTAGCGAAACAAGCAGAAGCTAAAGACGTCTACAATGTCAGGTAACTTATTAAATGATTTTGTGTAACTTAATTCTAACAGTTTCTTTGGTAGGTCGTGGTTGGTAATTTCTACTCAATTCAATATCGATCCCGATTATAAAGAAGAACTGAGATCAATTGCAGCGGATCATAACGAAGTTTTAATTCTTGATGCCTGTCCGAAACCTTTAAATATCAGCGTTCGTTGTGCTCTAGGAAATAAGCTACAATATTCCTACCCTGACATTTTACACAAAAGCACATTTTGTCTTATTATTCGTGGGGCTCGCTTAGCTCAACCATTATTATTAGAAGCAATGGCAGCAAACTGCATTCCAGTTATTATAGCTGATAGTCTAGTCATGCCTTTTCAAAGCGTCTTAGATTGGAAATTAGCTGCTATATTTATTATGGAAGAAAATATTCCCGAACTTATGGATGTATTAAAAGCTATTTCAGATGAACATGTTGTTGAGATGCAAAACCAAGTGAAATGGATTTATGAAAAATATTTTTCTAGTGTAGCAAAAATTACAATGGCTACTTTAGATATTATTCAGGATAGAGTTTATCCGCAATGGGCTAAAGTCTATGAGGACTGGAATGTTGTTGCTCAAGAAGTGAGAAGTAATAATCCGCTATTTTTACCATTAACTGCCCCGAGATCACAAGGTTTCACTGCGGTTATTTTAACGTATGATAGGCTAGATAGTTTATTTATTTTAGTAGAAAAACTTGCGAAAGTTCCTAGTTTAATGAAGGTATTGGTTATTTGGAATAATCAACGAAAAACTCCTCCAATTGGTAAGTTTGTATTAATAAATTATTTACCAATATTTATTTTTATTATTTAATAGATTCAGCTTGGCCTAAAATTAATAAACCAATCAAAGTTATAAGAACAAAAGCAAATAAATTATCTAATAGATTTTATCCGTATGAAGAAATTGAAACTGAAGCTATTTTAACAATTGATGATGATATTGTTATGTTGACTGCTGATGAACTAGAATTCGGGTAAGTTTTTAGTTATACGGTATTATTAATATAATATTTGAAAAATATTTTTAGATATGAAGTCTGGAGGGAATTTCCGGACAGAATCGTGGGTTTCCCATCAAGGACCCACATTTGGGACAACGTGACCCAAACTTGGCGATACGAATCAGAATGGACGAACGAAATATCCATGGTGCTGACTGGTGCGGCTTTTCACCACAAATATTGGAGTTATATGTACACCACTGCTTTACCTGTAGAGGTATATCATCAACATATTTCACAAATATACACGTCTTTTACCCAATTTGGGTGTGGCAGCCTCATACATTGTGAGACATCTGTATAGATATATATTATTTCGCGTGTGCGATGCAATTACCAGCCGTCCATTCACGGGTACGCATGGTTGTTAGTGGATAGTATTCCACTGAGGAATCTTTTGTTAAACTGAAATGTGTACCCAGGATTCAAAGTAGAGCTGTGCGCTTTTGACTTTCTACAATTAATTATCGAAATAATTAATTAATTAATTATCGATAACCGATAATCGGTTAATTGATTATTGCCGGCTGATTAAATGATTATCGATTATTAATTTCCTACAACTGATTTTTTTATTATTAATTATCAATTGTTGTTACTCAATTTTTATATTTTATTCTATAATTATAATATAACTGAGCCATAATTATAATCTATTAATAACAAAATAAATTAATTGCATATAAATATTAAATTTCATCAGGATCTATTACAAATAATAATACTTAAAAATGATTTTATCCATCCTTATATAATGAATTGAGGAATAGAAGAAAAGTTATTATTATTAAAAAGAAATAAATAGGTCATCGATTTTTTAAATTTAAAAAACCGTTAGATCGATTAATCGATAATTTTTCGATTTTTCGCAGCCATAATTCAAATATAAAATTAATTTATACGGTAATGTTTGTGTTTTAAGATTCGCGAATGGGTGGACGAGCACATGAACTGCGAAGACATCGCCATGAACTTCCTGGTGGCCAACCTCACCAGCAAACCTCCTATAAAAGTAGCTCCTCGGAAGAAATTCAAGTGCCCGGAGTGCACCAACACGGAGATGCTGTCCGCTGATTTAAGCCACATGGCTGAACGGTCACAGTGCGTAGATCGCTTTGCAAGGGTCTACGGTTGCATGCCCCTCAAGTCGGTCGAATTCCGAGCCGACCCGGTCCTGTACAAGGACGCCTTCCCCGAGAAATTGAAGAGGTTCAACGAAATCGGCAGCTTGTAACGATTTTCTTTACATTCCTACCACGGTTACTAGACAAATGGGTTGGAGACATCTAGTCTAGAAGGTAAAATCTGTTGCAAGTTTAATAAATCTGTTGGATTTTTATATAGTAGGAATATCTTTTAATGATGCCATATTTTAGTATTTTTTAATTAACAGTTTTATTATATTTTTAGCAGATTTAATGTAAGAATGCCCCATTTGTCTAGGAATCGTGTTTTTAAATTTTTATTTATTTTATTCGGTATCGTGGATTTATTTCTCTTATATTTTAATTATTTAATTTATTGGATTCGTGAATTGCCATAGCATGTTGTGATTTTATAAGAGAATCATTTTTTAAATTAATTGAAGATTTTAATTTTTTTAGTTACCCGAAATTCGTATTTCTTATTATTATATTTTATTAACGGAGCGGTTATATATTGTACAGTTGAGCAAATGGTTTTTTATATATTAAAAATAATTTTTATTGTAGTAATAGTGTATAAAGAGAGTGGTGCTGTTGAATTAATGTAAATATAAAATATACATGTTTATATTTAATTTTAAAATAAACAAATCATAATTATTTAATCGTTTTTTTAAATAAATTTAATTGACCACCACTAAGTAGAATTAATGCAGATACTACAAATGGGTATATAAGTAAACGAATTCATCCAGTATTTTTCCGGTTCGCTAATTTAAAAATTTGTAAAAGTATGAATTACGTTTTATTTGCAAAACGTGACAAAATATACCATTATTAATTTACAGATCAACAGTTTTCGTGCTTCCGCAACTGTTGGTTCACTTGTAGTAAAATATAAGTGAGCGAATAATTTAAAGCAGGTGATTTATCGTTCAGGTGTCAGGGGACCTTTGGTCCACAGATCTGTTTTTTATTCGCGAGTTTTGTAAAAATGCCCGCGAACAAAAAAAGCAGAATCGAGTGAGTCACCGTACGCTGCAAACAGGTTACGATTATGTATTCCGCGGTGGGCTGGCGGCGGCGGCAATTCAGCGGGCGGGGGGTTGCTTGACCCTACAAGAACACATTGTTTCTGAACGCAACGCACTCCGCACTCGCTGCTAACTGGAGTAAAAACTCGTCTCTGTCGCGGATCGCGCTGTTCTCACGCGACACGCCGTCTACAGTCGACACATGCCCACAAAAGGCCTTACTGTCACCACTGCAAATGTTTTTCTTGTTCCAAGAACCTGCAGTAGCACCCGAACGCACCTGGAGCCCTGCAACAGCCCACGGCGCCTAATCGGGAAATATTCAAAGCTAAGCGGCACGTGCGGCCCTAAACGCACCAACAGCCGGAAGGGCCGGTACCTGCTTGCGATCATGATGGGCCGCTTTGATTCAAGTACTTCCGGTAGGAAGTTCCGTTATGCGCGGGCGTGGAAGTGTTTAAGCACTGACAGTTAGGCAGGTTGGCGGTACAACTACAGAAGGAGGGATTTCAGTTCACCATCTAAGGACAACATTGCCGTAAAAGGCAACGAGCGTTTCTAAATATGGCATTGGGCTGTCCCAGCCGCGTGTATTCCTACCCACTTTTTCACATTTCACCGCCGCCTCACGGAAAATTCGCTGGTGGCGGCGCCTATAGACCCCCAGGATCAGGTTTCGTGCTTTTACTTTGAGAATAAACCTCTGATTTGTTTACATATTGTATTTGGAACTATTTCATGTATGGTAGATGAAGTGCAACTCTCGTTTAGGTCAGGTTACGTGTTGGTCGTGTGGTCTTGCATACGAAGTATGTTCTGTATTGAGTCGTACGAGTGGAAAAGAGACAAGTGATGTGAACGTTTGTCTTGTTGGCGCTTGCGCAGTTTGAAAGTGGTTAAGTATTGGCCGCGTAGTTGGACTGGGCGGGTCAGTCGCTGCAGGAGAGGTGAGAGTGTGGCACGCACCGTGTTCAGGACTGTTCCGTCTGTCTTGTCGTTGTCGTCAGCTGTTCGCTGTAGTGAGTGCCGTGTCGTTGTCGTGTGGAAGTGTTGTTGTTTGTTTTGGTGGTGCATGTGAGTTGCAATTGCAAGTTTAGTGATGGACGCGCCGGGCAGCCGTGACTCGCGCTTCAGCCTGGGCTATGGCATGAGCATGCTGTCGGGGGAGGCGTCCGCCGAGCTGTATGGCCACGGACCGGGGGTGTCATTGGGCCGACCGGGGCCCAGTTTACAGCAACATTGCGCGCCGAGGCAACTCAAGGCCGACATGTGTTATGAAGTGCCCACGAGTCAGGGTTTGGGGCTGGACGCCTGCGCTGTGCCCGACGTCCAGGATGACTCCTACAGTAGTCTACAGGCCAAGAAATCACCGCCTTCCAATGGTAAGAAAACCAAAGGCCGTGTCAAGATCAAGATGGAGTACATCGAAAACAAGTTACGAAGGTACACCACCTTCTCCAAGAGGAAGACAGGCATTATGAAAAAGGTGAGAATTTCATGTTGTCAACACTACACATTCATCCCAGATCACACATATTTTATGTATTCAACATGTTCTGTTTAGAAGATTCCACTTGACAGTTATGCTTAACCTCTTTTCTGCTGTCATATGTATCTGTTCATTCGTTCAGTTTTACCAGTGGCGTTGCATACGCGACACAATAGGAGCAATATATTTCAGGGACATTTAACACATTGTTGAGTATTCTTTGTTTTATTGTGTATTGTTTATTATAATAATGATAGTAGGTAATGATTGTTATATTTTTGTTGTTAAGGAAAACACAACATATTAATATTATCATCGAATTTCGGAAGGTTATCGAATTGATGTTTATATTAAGTCTTGCTTGTTTATAATTTTTCATATCGAAGTCTAAAGCCGTTTCTTTAGTTATCGGATGACTCTGATACATTAGCGAAGGAGCAACTATTTAATAATTAAGAGACAGAAATTTAGTGCGTACAAATTTTAAAACAAAAATATTTTGATGAGAATAGATTTAATTGTAGAATATTCATATAAAATGTAACAATAGAAGATACAAATCTAGAAAATTCATAAGTAATGAAATACCTGCATTGAAAAATGCATTCGCAGGCAAATAAAATTCCAGAATTTTCTATAGATTTGGCATAAATGAAAACACAGGAAGATGCAAATCTAGAAAAGTTATAAGTAATCAACACCGAGTACCTATGCGGCAATCAAGAATGGTATTGGGTTGTTTATTGAGATAAGTTGAACCTAATTTGTGTTTTAAGCCCTGTTTACACATGGACACACAGAAGACACACGCATGCGACACACAGGCAACAAAAGCAAAATGAAGAACTTGTGGAACGTTTGTGATCTCAAAATGTTTTCTTTACTTACATAGAAGCCACAAAATAGCGGCGCCTCTATTTTACAATCAACACATACAGTATTTCTTACTGTTCCGTGTGTGTGTCTTCTATGTGTTTATGTATGAACAGGGCTGAAGAGACAAACTAGTTTTCTAGATTTGTATCTTCCTGTGAATCTAAAATTCTAGATTTGAATCTTTTGAGGCAAGTATATTTATTGTTTGATTATCTTCGAGGTTATGTTTTGATGTTCCGCCACTGGCGTGGCACGTGGTGGCTGCGCGCGCTCGTTCTGTGTCGGCGGCGGCGGCGGCAGAGGCAGCTGGATCGCGTACGTCGCTGTTTTCGCCGCCGCGGCGCTGGGGGCCGTCGCCGCCGCACCCCGGCTCGTGTCACCGTCGAAACCGCCCTTCGCATCGGGCGTCGCGCCGCCCCCGGCGCGCCACCGCCACCCAGCGCCGCGCACACGCACACGTGACTCGGCCATTGTACTGTTACACTACTGTGTAGTGGAGCCAAGTGTCCGATGTTGATAGAGGCTTCCGCGGCCGAATTCATCACGAGGGCCGTCACTCACAGGTGGAGAGGTGCATTGGCGCCACTCTAATATTTACTACATTGCAGAGGTAGTACTGAAGAATTTCACAAACTTTTTTGTTGCCCCTTATACCTCATTTCAGTTATTGGCCGATATGAGGTGGATTTACACCAGCAAATATCTTCATTTCCGTTAACAGTACCCTCGACATTACCTATCATACCTATCTTATTTTGAATTTCATAGTTACATTACATTATTACATTTAAGTTCTATAGATGACAGCTTCATTCACAAAAAATAGGTACCTTCGCGCCAAATTTTGAATTAATAAATTTTGTGAGTGCATTCGCAGTGCCATCTGCTTTTTTCTTACCTGAAATAAACTATATAAAATAAAATTATAGAATATTTGCATGCACAAGAAGATTCAAGTCTAAAAAAATTATATCTGTCTTAAAATCTAAATCTACAATTTTAGATTCGGCATCGGCATAAATGTAAACATAGGAAGATGCAAATCTAGAACCTACAACAACACAAGGGTGGTACACAACTGAAATAATGAACTCAATACCTACCATTCTTGAATTTCAACATATATTCGGTTTTGGCTTTATTTTTTCTAGATTTGTATCTTCTTGTGTTCGTATTTATGCCAAATCTAAAATTCTGGATTTTTCCTGTTGATGAATATTTTAAAGTAACCTAGGTATTTTATTATTTATGAATTTTTTAGATTTGCATCTTCTGTTGCATTTTCCTATGTATGAACATTCTACAATTGTATTTTCTGAAAATAAAATTGTATTCATACACAGGAAAATGCATGCACAAGAAAATTCAAATCTAGAAAATTTATCCGTAATAAAATATCTGCATTAAAAGATGACACATGACAGGAAAATGCAAATCTAGAATTTTAGATTCGGCATAAATATAAATGCAAATTATTAACAGAAGTAATTGAACAACCCACAAAGCACTACACCTTTTCTAGAATTGCATCTGCCAGTGTTCGCATCTATGCGAAATCTAAAATTCTAGATTTGAACTTTCCTGTGAATGAATCTTTAAATGCTGGTATTAATACGTATAAATTTTCTAGATTTGATTCTTCTTGTGCATGCATTTTCCTGTGTATAAATATTCCATAATTTTATTGTCTGGTATTGAATCCATTCTCGCTTTCGCAGCCGAATTTATCACGAGAACCGTCACTCACAGTTGGAGAGGTGCATTGGCGCCACTCAAATATTTACTACATTGCAGAGGTAGAACTAAAGAATTTCAGAAGCTGATAACGAAAACTTTTTACTTACCCCTTGGGTCTAGTCGATTTAGATCCAGGAAACGATGAACGATAACGTCAATTTTAATTTTGCTACTAGCAGTTTGCAGATTATGACAACAAGATATAGTGTAGTTTATACAGACAACTAAAAAGAAATTACTTTATGAAAGTAAATAAAAAAGTATAGACATCATTATTTCCTAATCGTGCAACTAAATTTACAAACTAAACTATCGAACTTTTAGTTTAACTCGAGGTTTAACTTATTAATTTTATAATTTAGTTGATGTACAAACCCAGCATTAAGCTAGATTCAGATCTACCCACTAATAAATATTTGTGCTAAATTCACCAATCAGCGCTTCCACAAAATTACAATCTCAATTATAAATGCGAACGTTGAGCACTGGTTTCTTAAATTAGCCACTTATATACTTACAATTGGGTAGGTCTGAATCTAGCTTTATTTTAGGTAGAGGGATGAAATATAAATTGAATTTAAATTAAATATAATAATTAGTCATGAGTGCTAGCGTTAATCTGTTTCGCGAATCTACGTGATCCTTCAGTAATTATTCAGTTCTCGATATTATAATTTAATCGCTACTTTAATATCAGGTTAGAGTTTAGATAACTAATTTCGTAAGTCCTATTAGTTGACGAAATAATATATTGATTTGTAAAAAAAATTCTGACATTAAAAAAGTGGTACCTTATTGTATAATAAATGCTCGAATTTAATAATAGCTTTATATATTCATTTCACTATAACTATGAAACAATTTAACCTAATGATTTAATCGAGGATTTAATTGAAAATTGTTTGAATGTTTGAATGAAACCTTCGCTTCGCTCGTGTTTCAAACAACCGCTCATGTGAGATCAAAATCTTCCCGCATTTGGTTCGTTGTTTTAAAGTTGTTAAATAACTATTAATTTTTCTTCCTAATGCCCACTTTCACACAAGGATTCTGTGAAGATTCTTGCATGGTTCTAAATCTTGGAAAATAATAAATTCACGGTTTTGAAGCAATCAATTATTATTCTTTTCCAAGTCTCATTGAAAATTCAATTTAGCAGCACCGCAATTTGACAGGCAATTCTCACTAGAATTATTTTTCTCAAAATTCAGAAGCATGAAAGAATCTTCAAAGAATCGTTGTGTGAACACGGCGTATCTGATTTCCAACTATATCTCAAAATCATGTTTAAAAAATATCTTATAAAAATATGTCTCGTACAGTTTACTACGACTTTGGTACAACTCTACATAAATCTGATATCATAAAATATCGGTCATAAATTGCTTGATAAACCAAGTAATATAATGACAAGCATCAAGCAGCTTTATTACAATTTCTTTAAAATTAAACGTACGGAATTTTCCATACAACAATAATTTTTTCCAAATGGGGTGCATGACCTTTTCACTGCCCATATTTCGACGGCTATGAACTTTCATGACAGAAACAAATCATCATGCCATCATGGATTTGGCTGACATACATATGGATATGATCAAATCCGCTAATATTAAAAGACGTGTAGAATTTCCATTTCACTTACAAAACAGCGCGTTTGTTTGTACGCAGTAATCTTTGGTAATATCTGGTGACGTGAAAAAGGTATTACATGAAAACTGATAAGAAAATTGGACTGATACATATCTGGACACGAATTTTTACTTAAATTGTGCTGCTGAAAATTAGGACGACATAATCTCAGACAAGTTATTTATGTTATAAGGATCGTAACGTCAATATATCAGACGAAGCGAAGCCGAGTTTGGTAACACGATACAAAATCTGCTGGCGTAAATGAGTCGAAAATAATATAAATTCTTTGGTATCTAAAAAAATCAGATATGCCATTTTTGAAACTTCCTTACTCGCTTCCTTAGTAACAATTTGTTTGTTATTATCATATCTATCCATATTGTATTCATTATGGTCCTCAATTTGAGGCTTATAATGTTATCATTATGACACGACATCAGATAAAATAAATTGTACGTGCACACAATAAAAATAGTTATTTACGAACCAAATGCGGGAAGATTTTTATCCCACATGAGCGGATTTTTGAAACACGAGCGAAGCGATGGTTTCATTTACGCGAATGCTTGGATTGTGTCTTCCCGCAAGAGGTTTGTACAATTGTAACGAATAAAACTATAATCAAATACATTCAAAAAATAGTAGTTGTAGTCTGATCATTAAATTTGAGGTTACGATGTTTTTTCTACTCACTGCTACCGACAGATGGCGCGCAGCACACAAATTTATTTTTAAATATTGGCGGTTTTCGGTGGTATTCACTAATTATAATTCCGGGAAGTAACACTTTATAAACTAAATTTTATTATTATTAAGATTATTTTACTCTGAAATGTTCTTTGCATTTTTCCTGTTTGACTACACTGGGAAATTGACATTTCCGATTGTCAATGCGTGTTTCATTTATGTCATTTCCTAGGTGATGAATACAAAAAATATTTTGATACATCTTTATACACAAAAAAACTGGCCAGGCTTATCGAAATGATTAAATAATCATTAAGTATCACTTAATTCGAAATAAAAATGAGCATATTTTAAATACATGTGCGCGTGCATATATCAATTTCATAAAAGCCTATCAATAACTATTAATATTTTTAACGACGACATTAATTTTAACAACAAACAATGAATAATTAAAGTTAAAATTTAAATGAAACGCGAGTGACTAATGCGTAATGGTAATAATTACTATTTAAATGTTTTATAAAAAGTAAACAAAAGAGATCAATATTTACAGGTAGTCACGCAACTGAAACAAAATCATATGCGTGCGCCTTCAATAATTCAACCAAATTCATGGATTCGTTCATTAAACATGTCGCTAATGAGTTCGGCGTGATTACTCTGAAATCAGAAACAGAGTAACGCGAAAAACAAAAATCTGAGAATTATTGTATTGCTCACCGAGTACAGTAATAATTAGTTCATATTACGGCGTTCGAACTTAATGATGATTTTTTGAGTTCGTGAAGTAGGATGAAATTTACATTTTGTAGGTGAAACGGTTGCTTATTGGTAACATATTGAAATTAAGTAGGCTTTCGAGATTTCAATCTACATACAAAAATAGTTTTTGTTAGTTTTTATCTTTGTATGAATTAAGAACTTGCATTAATTAGATTGGCTGTCACTCGGAAAAAGACGGAAGAACTAACACATGACAACCTTTTTGTTAGCGCTTATTATTATGTAGATTATTTAAAAACCAATTTACCTCTTGCTTCTATAGATTTACGAAAAATTTCATATATTTCTCCAAAATTTAATGAAAATTTCAACAAAAATCGACTCAGGTTGTAATCCGTAGTTTAACTGCACACAAATCGCCACTGTGGTGTACTCTTCACTAACAAGCATGAATGCATAACCCGTGAGTAGACAGCTGGTAACCGCACACACGGTAAATATAATATTTGGACTGAAAGCTCACAATATGTGAGTCTGCCACAACCAAGTTATGTAGATTATATGTATACAGGGTGTTTCATAACTTCAGGTACATACGTTAAGGGTATATGTTGTTTGATATGCTGATTACGAATAAAAAAGAATTTTTCTTAAAATCGCACAATTAATTTCCATGTTTCCCAGTCAAAATTTTTTCGTAGCCACTGCCACTGGGTGGAGTAATAATTATTGTTTAATTAAAAAAATTAAATTTCGTTTGTTATTTTACTAGTATTATGTAATTTAAGATGTTCATTACCTACATCTATTGTTTGTATTTAATAGGAAAACGAATCCAGTGCAGTACTACAAAAATGTTTTAGGTAAACAACCCCACATTTTTCGAATTTAAAAAAATTCTTTTAGATTTGTAATCAGCATATCAAACAACATACAGGTTGGTGGAGGTGAAATGCGAACATAGGGAACATACTTACATGACAATCGAACTTTCATGCCAGGTATCTTGATATATTTTGTAGTAGTGTCACAAAACGAAGTAATGTGAATTTGTGTGGCAAAAAGAGTAATCAATAAGATAAATAATAATAAAATCTAAAAGTTCATTTAAACTTTCTCGTTCTGCTCGTACACATACATTATTATGCAAAGAAAATAATTTAATGAAAATAAAAATTTCAATAATATGACAGCTACTTTGACATTTGACAGTACTTATTCCATGTATATCAAGATGCCTAGCATGATAACTCCATTGTCATATATTTCCCTATGTTCGCATTTCACCTCCACCAACCTGCATACCATTAACGTATGTACTCGAAGTTATGAAACACCCTGTACTACCTTCCTATGTAATCATTTTGTGAATCTATTGGCAAAAAACTTGCATGTAGTAGAATACTGTGAGTCGCAATAAAATATGTTTTAATAATAAATCTGATTTCTGTTTTTATATATTTCTGCGAAATCAGTAGTATTCGTGAAACAAAGTTCCTACTCCAAAAAGTTTTTGTAGTCAATACCATTAGTTCTTTATTGACTTGCCAACTTTGGGTCATCGCATTGATTGCTGTTCGGTTTACACAGTACAAAATCAATTTTTCGGCAAACTTTTGACACATCCCAGTTCAGATTAGATCAGTAAAAAAATGTCGGGGCCGATAACCCCAGGTGGGTGCAGATTGCTTTCTCCTGTCACAACTGGTCACTTTCCTGCTAATTGGGGTACATTTAGTGGGTGGCGAAGCCTCCGGGAGGCTCTTCAGGGTTAGTGGAACCGATGTGGGGCCCCATGGCTCGTGGGAGTGCCTCACGGGGGCGGAATCGCGGGTTGAAGTCGCACCTGTTCGGCGGCTGGCGGCAGAGCAAAGGCGCCGTGGACCAGGGGTCACGCACGGAGCACTTCCTAAACTCTGTAAAGCTTGTTCCACACTAGCTCTGCCGCTCTTCCGACAACCCGCACCGAATGCTCGGAAGAATGCCAGTTTTGCAAATTTGTCATTTAGCAATCCGCAAATCTACCGTGAAATTGAAATGGATTTTTGACAAATTTTCAGGAGAGCTGGATCAAATTTCAAAAATCAGAAGTTTATATTATGTGTTAATAACCTACTGTTGGTTCTGTGTAGGTTTTGCACAATTTATAAGAAATTATTTTTTTCAAATTTTTCGGAATCAACTAATTTTGCTGTAAAATTGCAATGCAGTTTTGCTAAACATTGAAGGACGATGTATCAAATTTGTTTTTAATAACTCATATCTATCACGCCTTTTGCCCAGCTTAGGTGTGGCAGCCTCACATATTGTGAGTACATACTGTAGGTTAATAAATTTCGGAATTATATCGAATCTTGTTTTATTATAAACAAAAGTCTAGTTTACGGAATTTGTATGTTTTAAAGTTGTTTCTGAACACTAACACTTTGTTTGATTTTGAGCGGATTCTAATTTGAATACAGTATGATCCGCACAATTCTATATTTAAATATGTTTTCGGACTACATATTTAGGTTCTAAATACAGGGTGTTTCTATACCTCTACACAAAACTTTAATAGGTTATATAATTTTATACCTACTGATGACAGATTTTTTTCTTCAAAATTCTCAAAAATAAGGGTAGTGCAAATTTTAGTACCACGGATTTGAAAGTCCTTTTAACTGTTTATTTATTTATTATTAGATAAGGGACTTTTTTGTAGAGAGTATTTATAATCTTATTTTATTAATTACATAATAAATTGACAGTTGGGTCTTTAAATCAGTTGCACTAAAATTTTCACTAAGCCCTTATTTTTGCGAATTTTGATCAGATCTAATTATATATAACCTAATAAAGTTTCGTGCAGAGGTATAGAAACACCCGGTATAATAATGAACAATTTATCAAATTCAGACAAATTATATTTATTTTATATTAGAGGTGCTAATTAAATGCAGTAATTAAAAACTAAATGTACTCGTAGTATGATATAATTTAATGTATAAATATGTCTGCTGTAAAATAGGTACCTTCTGTTTTTAAAACGAGTAATGTATAAACTTGCGGCAACATTCATTGTTTTAATAATGTATAAAGCAACCCCAAGAATGTAAAACCCTGTTTAAAAATGCAAAAACTCTCTAAACTTGTGTATAATATAAAACGTTACCGTCATACCGAGAACCTTACATATTTTATGTCAAACAAATAACGTGTGCAAATTCTTCTGGACGCATTTTTGGTTTTCCTTGAGTTTTCTAAAAAAATGTTGAATTCTATTTTCATGTGTAGTATCTATTCTATTCTGTATGTAGTCTAATATAAGCAGAAAACCTTTAAGAATGTAACATTTGGATGGAGGCCAAGTTGCTTGATTTTTACGTTTTACAGGAAACTGTCGCTGTATTTCATTGTAATTTTGACTAATATCGTAATGCGTCTAGGATTTTCCTCGCCGCAGAACAGATAATACAACTTGCGTACGTTAATGCGTGCTTTGTTACTTTACATGTCATAATTTCACGTTAATATGGACTGAAAATTTAACAGATGTAAATGAATGAACGCAGCTTTTATTACTATTGTTCCTAAAAACTATTGCGGTTTTCCTCCGTCATTTAAATCGCAAAAATATGCGTGGATTATATATTATCGTAGTTCAAGTCCAATTCATTACTAAAATTATAGCTAGAAGTAAAATTCAAATAGCTAGAACCCTGCGCGAAGTACGAATTCTCGTCTTAGAGAGAGAAGCATAGATGATAAACAAGAGGAAACTACGCTACTGTCTGTTCTACAGAACATCAGCTTCAATATTTGTTATTCTCATGTTGACATTCGTAGTGTTTTGCTTCGTGTAACCCTGCGAATTTTGTAATTGATTGTGATTGAGTTATATTTTAGTTTTCTTCGAGTTTTCTTTGAAAATTAAGTGAAGTGCAGCGCAGCATATACTCGCTAGCTCCGCTTTTGTAAAACGGACAGTACATGACAAGCTCTGCCTTCTCGCGCAGGCCAGAGGTCCTAGCTATTTGAATTTTACTCTATGAGTATTCGTGAGTTAACGGCTGGTAACTGCACAAACAGAGTAGTTTTCTAATCTCTAGAAATCTCAACCTATACTTCATTTCAGCTAAGAAAATAGCAGATGGCACTGCGAATGCCAGTAAGTTTTACACTGACACATTTTATTAGTTCAAAGTTTGACGCGATCTTAAATAAGTTATGTTTTGTGAATAAAGCTGTCAACTATAGAATAATGTAATACTTCGAAGTAACTATGAAATTCAAAATAAGAAGGTATAAGTAATATTAACGGAAATGAAAATGTTTGCTAGTGTAAATCTACCTCTCATCTCAACCAATCAGATTCAAGAATATCATTGCCCTATCTAACCCAACGCTATTTTCTTAGCTGAAATGAAGTATAGTCAGTGTCAAGAGTTGATACTCAGCATATCTTGAATTAGGTACCTATTCGGTTCGATAATATCAGACAAAGTATTGTCAAAGTTACTTCTATTAATGTTATTACAAAAATTAGACTGATCGATTTATAGATTATGTTTGACTGTTTGACATACAATCAAATAATTCTGTAAGTAAAGTAATCAATAAGCATTTATTGGATATATTCAATACAAACTCGTGAGGTTGTTCAAACCACTTATGATTTTATAGCTATAACAAAACTGCAAGACCGATGCATATTTTTCGGATTTTATTAGGATTGTTGTACGATTTTTAAAAGGATTATTTGCCGAGTTCTAGAAAAACAATTTTAATGAGTTCGTTGTGGTTTTTACTGTACAAAGTTTTTATAAGTGGTTTAACTCTTGCACAAAATATAACGTTTCAGAAACGTGGCTTTTTGTTAGAAAAATAATTGGACTGAATTTAGCACTCTTCTTTAAGGTAATAAAGAATCTCTACTAACTTTACAGCCCTGTTTACACATGGATTCTTTCATGAATTTACTGTTTTGAAGCTATCAATGAATCAGAAATTATTTTTTTCAAGATTCATGAAAGATTCAATTTAGTAAGCGATTGATATGCAATTCTCACCAATAATATTTTTCTGAACATTCAGAAGCTTAATTGAATCCTCAAAGAATCTTGTAATCTTGCTATGTTGCTTATATTTATATATTTATAGACTGAAAAATGCGTTTATCTTTATTTTGTTAAAATTATGGCAGCTTTTTCTTCCGAAAAGTACGGCCAAATGACATTTATTTATGAACGCTTATTGAATAAAAGATGGGTTGCCAGCAGATCTTATAAAACACTAGCGGACCCGGCCGCGTTGCTACGCCTCCAACTCGAATTTAAAGGAATCTCGATATAAGAATTCTAAGTTATTTCCATACCATACATGGTGGCAATTCTAACTACGCCCATGATACTATACCAAATTTGAACTAAATCGGTTATCGCCATTGTGTTTAAAGATGGCGGACTGATATGTCATAAGTTAGATCATAAGTTATAACCATTACTTTGAACCCAATCGGTGCAGTACATTTTGAGTTAGCTAGCCACCATTTTGTTTCAAGATGGCGGACTGACATTTTAGTCTGCTCATGTTATAAGTTAGATCTTAAGCTATTACCATGCCAAATTTGAACTCAATCGGTGCAGTAAACTCTGATCAACAATGCAATTTGACATCGTTATAAACATCAAATAAATAAATAAACTATTTCAAAAACATATTGTTTATTGTAATGCTTACAATCCACAACTGTCTGTTTCAAAACACCTAGACCATCTGAATACATAGTAGTTTAATTAAATGTCGGGTTATCTAATCTGTTTGTTACTTTGTTCAATTAAGTGACAAATCACTGTACATTTTTGTCATAAGAAGAAACAATGTAGAATTTTTCGATTTTTCAGCTACCTATTCTTTTGGATTTTCTCAATTTTTTTCTATTTAAAACCACCCCTGTATTCGAGCGAACAAAACAAAAAAGAAATATTCAAATCGGTCAAGTCGCAACACTGGCCGCTACAGCTGTGATATTCTCCCTGCTTCGAACATTTCGATGTCTTCTAGGTGGATTATTGTCTTAGTTATGTTAACTCAAACTGTATCACAGTGCGTCTTATAGCCTGCGCAGAGTAACAGTGACGGCGACCCAATTCTGGGGTGAATAAACGTTGAGCACCCACAACTGAGCTCGAACTTTGGTAATATATTTTTATTATTTCCAACCGGTCTAGAGGATGAAACTGCACACTATACTAAATAATTTGACACCTGGAAGTAAATAATAGTATATTATATATTGAGGGACTAAAGTGCATGATTTAATCCTGAGGGTGAAGTTTATTTCACGAGCCGAAGGTGAGGGAAATAATCACCTGAGGGATTAAAGGCATTTTAGTCCTGTGGTATATACGCTATTTTTTGTACTTCATCCTCAAACGAATGCAAAATAGTTTAAAAGAATACACATTTTGTAATTTTGACAGTAAATTTTATGACAAATATTTATATTGTTGCCATAGATACTCTGTAACAAATAGCACTTATTTATTTGACAACAGGATTAATTAATTCAATTCCTTGACAACGGGATTAAATATGAAAAATAATCCCTTGGGATGAAATTTAGAACCTTAGTCTCTAAAAATAAAGACTAAAGAAGAATTTTAGTCCCGGAAGTGCAAAAAATATATATCAGAAACCGAGAAATCTTTATTGAAAAAACTATCACTCTTATTGATTGTTGAATATCGTGTAATTTGTGGTGTTTTCTCTGTTGCAGGCGTACGAGCTGTCGACGCTGACGGGAACGCAGGTGATGTTGCTGGTGGCGTCGGAGACTGGCCACGTGTACACATTCGCGACGCGGAAACTGCAGCCGATGATCACCTCCGAGGCGGGCAAGGCTTTGATCCAGACCTGCCTGAACAGCCCGGACCCGCCGGCGACGACCTCCGGAGGCGACCAGCGCATGTCGGCCACTGGCTTCGAGGAGACCGAGCTCACCTACAACATCAGCGACGACGACTCCAAAGTAAGGCAGCTGGTGTACGGCGGCGGTGGCGGCGGCGGCGGCATGCAGCCAGGGTACCTGCAGCACCATCATCACCACCACCAGCACCATGGACACCATGACCACCACTTGCAGGCCTCCCCGCAGCATTACTCTCCCTCGCCGCTGCCGCCCCCGCCGCCTGGGTACCCCCAGCAGCAGCCCCAGCACATGGGGCACCCGCAGCGGTAGTCTCACTAGCCTACATTCCATTCTATACACTTTAGTTTTTATCACTCAGGGGTGGACGAACACTTCGCGGAATCGAGTAATATAACATAGATTTACGTGTACATAGATTTAAATAATTAAAATTGGGTTCCGCGCATATGATCATCAAAAATATTACTAATCGAGCACCAAACGACTAAAAAACGAGTAAAAGGGCTCGAAATGTAAATTTTTACGAAACGGAACGCGAGATTATAATTTTTTTCTGAAAATAGTTCTACAGGATATCTCAAAAAAATGTACTCACACTTCGAATGACGAGAAAAATATTAATTATTAACATAAATTGAAATGAAATACATTCGAATACAGGAGACAAATGTAATTGAAGAATCATGTTCGTAAATGTTCAAATTGATGACTATTATTGTTCAGACAACGCTGATAACGCGCACTAAGAGATTCGCAAACATCACGGAAGTTAAAGTGTGAGTACATTTTTTTGAGACACCCGGTACTTGGACAGTAGTTTAATTTATAAACTGAGACTCGAACCAGAACAAGAACAAAAACTGGAATGAATCGCAGCTATTTTAGTAAACCCGGAACTAAACTTAAACCAATTAAAAAAATTGATTGAAACCGATAGTTGTGAATCGGTTTAAAGCATTAACTAAAATTTGTGATTTAAAAAAAAATTCTATTGAATTTTTAGGAAAATTGCAGATTTCTCTTTACTTTTCTACTAGATAAATTTGTTTCTTATTTTAGTTATTGTAAAATATATTTAATGCATCATCAGTTACTGGTTCTTATCAAGAAAAAAAAAAATTAAAACCGGATCAAAACCGGACCATCTAGTAGTACACCGCGGTTCGAGTCCCTGATATTCTTAAAAAGATGTAACCAGAAATGGTACTATTCTTCATTTTACGAAAGAGGATGATAAAATTGGATATAGTTTGTCAATTTCATATTGTTCCGGTCCATTTCGAGCCCTGGATTTGATTTTGTAAGCATTAGTTTTGTTTTGATTAGATTTGTTGCTTATAGTTATTAATATTGTTAGCAAATTATTTAAATTTGCTGATCATCTCCAGTAATATGCTTCTTCCTTGAAATATAATTCGGTTTAAATTTTCTCTCTCCAAATGAAAAGTGGAGGAATTGCGTACAACGATGTAAGTGCCTTATAGTGAAAAGTTGTGGATCCACCCCTGGAAAAGTATACGGTGAAACAAACAAAGAATCATGTACATACAAACATCATATACACACTCCATAATGGAGTATAATCTTCTCACATGACGTACTTCTAAAGTAGGTACTTATCTAGGTATAAATAATTCACATACATATGTATCTATTTTTTAATTTAATTAATTTTGTACAAAGTACTTTTAATGAATGTTATTGTTTCTTAATATTGTTGTGTTGCGGACTGAGGTATTGTTGAAAGGAAACGATAGTAGAATAGAGATAGAGCTAATCAAATAGAGATAACACAATCGAGTGATCGGCAGCGTGCAACGATGTTGAAGTTCATGTCTGTTCTTCGATTCTGTCTAGTCACACTTTATTTACTTTAGTGGCGCAGTGCTATATGCTATATTATACATCGAATATACACACTGTTAATACATAAACACGAAACTATTTTGCCACTCGGACTCTGGAAGAATGCCGCGCCACCAAGCGTTAATTTTATTTTATAACTGATTCTTGATTTTTCGGAGTTACTGCTCAAGATTAAACACAATTTTTTACATTCATTTATAATCAACTTAGAACAATTTTTAATCGTACCATTTCTTTATCTATATTATGAATTAGGTACGTAAGAAAAAATTAGTCAGCGCTAACCCGTTTAAGGAATCATTTTGAGCTGTAATTTATTTGTCCATAAGACAAATTTTCTTTTTGATCAGTTCACTGTACTCAGTACAACGTACTGATTAAGTTCATTTTGCAGTTTTTCACCAACAAAACTGAATATAGTGAGCTGATTACAGTGTCAAATGGAATACAGCTAACATTTGGTGGACGACTCTTTCAAAAGTGGAATGTTTAGATTTATTTGTTAACAGTGATGTCAGTAGCATCTAGGTGTAGGATCTATGATTTTATTTTATGTTGTAATGCTTTTTTATTAAATCTAGAATCATTTTATTTATTTGACACACGAGCAGATGTTTTGATTTTTATTTAAATAAGTATAGTACAAACAGATGACAATCTCAGATTGTGGTGAGTCCGGCTCTGTGCGACTGCGCAGTGTCCAGTGCCGTCTTCCGCCCGCGCGCGCTGCCGGTCAAGACCACATGTGATACTGATTTGTAATAAACTCACAGAATTTTGCACGAAACTTGTCATCTACCTACCCACCTACATAATCCCTCCAAATCCAACAAGTGCTGTGTTTTGTGCGATAAAATGTCACTTTTCTCCCGCATCGCCGCGTAATTACAGTGCGAAAGTAGAATCATTTCCCCTCACGCTCGCAAATGTGCCGAATTTTACAAAAAAACCTGCGTAGGAAATGTTGTTCTCAAACATTTTAAACAGGTCAAAGAACCTACATATGTGTAGAAAATTGATTACAATAATACACTGATTGTGTGCAGATTCTGGTAATGTCAGTATTTTTATAAGTTATTAAAATGATATAAAACGAACGATTTATTTATTATATCTTAACGATTTGTTAAATAAAATTCTATAAATAAATGGAACCATGCATGTTAATTTGTCCTTAATAAACAACGGGTGATTTCGTCGACAAAAAATCACATAATAACGAAATAAACGGAGAAAATTGACTGTCTGGGTCGAGTGTGGGCCGAACTGTGGGTGTTTTATTCACCAGATCCGTACTTAAACATTTTTATCAAGATCTTGTACCCTTGTAGAAAAATCATTTTATTTCAATGAGTCAAAAACATTCTTAAAATAATTTATTGGCAATATAATTCATTCATAATAACTGAAATAAGAAAATAAATATATTCGTACCTATATTTTAATAACAATAATAACTTTATAATACAAAATAACAATTGTCGATAAAACTACTATAAAAACAGGTATTTATTTGATTAAAAATTTCAATAACTATATTATTTGTAATCATCAATTTTCAAACTTACTTCGTGCAAAGTTTAATAATATTCTAAGTTTCTAATTATAAGATTTACTTGCAATTTCCAGAGTTCATAAGTTCGAAAATCGCTTATTACAAAATTTGATGGAAATGTATGAGTTATGGAAAGGAAGTGGAAGTTTAATTTGGACAACTTCCGGTTCAAAGCTGTCAATTTGGGAGGCGGAAGGTGGAGGGGAAATGACAGACCAGTGGCGTACACAAAATAACAAAACACCAACAACAATTCGCGGTTTTATTATATTATTCAAAATGCGTACAACAAACAAATGACTACATGCAAATCGCGGCGGGCCATGCGTCACCGCAGCCGATGCGTCGTTGTTTTAACAATTGACAAATCATTAATTAACGAAGACGGTGATTAGAGAAGACGTGATCAGGGTTTTAAATTCTTAACTACACTGTATTTGGTAACAAAAATGTTCACCGGCTTTATGCGCGCCAGGCACAGCCTTCCACGATATTTTTTCTTTTTAATTTACTTATTGTTCACATTACAAACATACGTATACAAAAACAATGTAATCTAGATTGAATTTAAATATATATTGGCGGCAAGGAATTATTTTACTAATTACCCATTAAATTTTATGCAAATTACAAAAAACAAACATTGTAAATTATTGTTTGACCAGCCTGAAAATAAAATATTACGTGTTTCGAATAAAACATATGCGCCTCAAATATTACAAAACTTCTTGCACAAAAAATATTACAAAAAACTGCAAGATCTGATTTCAGATTTCACATCCTACACTTGACCCAAACTCCTCCAAGCCTACGCCGCCATAAAATCTCAAATGTCAATTAAATAATCTTTGCATAATTAACAAATCTAAACGTGAGGACAATTATCAGATTTGACGCACGGCGCACGCATAAAGCACGCACACGCACAGGTTGGTACACGTTCCTCGAGTTCCTTTTCCTTTTCCGGCGCTGGTGACCAGTTCCGGGTTTCTTCGTGCCATCCGCAACTCCTCGGACACCAACCTGAAACTGGTAGATGCAACTGTGTCAGACAAGAAAAGAAAAGAAATTGTGCAGATGATTTCGACAATGAACTAACTCAAAACACAATTTTACTTTTTTCTGTTCGAGTGTTAATTCTAATTTGGTCCAATGTGCTCTTCCTTGTATTAGGCAGTGCATGCAATTTATTTATTAGTACAAAACATTTTACTTTTCATTTTAGAATAATTACTTAAATTAGTTTCTGAAATTAATTTCTTGCTTATTAATATTACGAATCATTAGAACACTAAATACTCTCAAAGAAAAATATCAATTAATTGTTATTCATAAATAGTATAAACGTTTTTTGAAATATGTTTCATCATTGAATTAAAGAGCTCATTTAAATGTAGTCAGTACACTAACCCGTTTTGTGATTACTATTAAATAAATAAAATGGTTGCACTATACTATATTATTTCTTTTATGCATTGCAACTGCATTTGTCATAATAATTATGATGAAATTTTCTTGTAGAATATCAGAAACGTGATATTTTGAAAAATTGTATAAATAATCAAATGTTGTTTTAAATTTTTAATTATACAACAGAACGTAAATGTTTGTTTTGACGAATATTCAAATTAGTTCATTGTTATAATCATATGTACATAAAATTCGGCAAAAGTGTGTCACCATCGATTCCGTAAAAATACAGAAATATCTCTATTAGTAATAGCAATCTGTGAGTTTGACCCATCCCAATATTTGTAACCATGCATAAGTCGAACTATTTCTTAAGTTGTTGTCCGATAAGAAATATAAAATAATTACGTAAAGTTGAAATTTTTCCACTCTACCAAAATATTTAACAGTTAAAGTTCGGTTTCTGGTTCACTAGGTAGCTGAGGTTCGTTCCGGTTTTTGTTCCTGTTCCGGTTCGGTTTGATCCCTGCTCTCCTAACACCCCGGCTAAAATTTTTGCGAAATCTTTTCCAAAATCGTAAAATCCAAACCAAATTCCCAAAATGTAGCAACATTTGCTGAAGTATTTTTTATTAATATTATAAAATATAACACGCCTGGCAAAAATGTATTCTAAAATACGAATCAAATTCCCAAAATTTCGCAACGTTCTAATCGCATTCGAAATGCAATTAAATATTTTTCGTAGAATGTAACAATTTTCTATTTTTTCCATCCCCGGTTAAAATGTATTCTAAAATCCGAATCAAATTCCCAAAATTTCGCAACGTTCTATTCACATCTGAAGTGCAATGAAATATTTTTCGTAAAATGTAACAATTTTCTATTTTTTCCACCCCCTGCTAAAATTTTCGCCAAATTTATTCCGAAACCAGAGTCAAATTTCTAAAATTTCGCAACATTCGTCTTCCTATTGGCGTTTACATTCCCATGTCGTGGCGGCCGGCCGGTCGGTGGGTGTGATGACCGCGCGAGCGGCGGCGGCGGTGGCGTCGGCTTCACATCTGTTCCTTGTAGCCGGCGCCACCGAGCACCGCGACGCTAATCCTCCCCCACACCCCCACCGCCGCCTCCAGAGAAGCGTGAGCAACCCTCTGGTGCAAAACCACCCCCGAGAGACGCCGCCCCCGGCCCCACCGACCGGCAGACGCGACAGGTGCGCGAAGACATGCTAATTAGATCGCGAGCCTGCATCTTTCATTAAAATACTAATCATACAATCATACCGGACTACTTGCTGAAAAAGAACCACTTTTTGCCTCCGAGACCAGACACATGGTTGGTTTATTCGAGTTTGCGCGGGGAGGCTGTCAGATTTTACAAAACCACCCTCGAAAAACTACCCTTTGTACCGAAAAGACTGCGCAGAATATTAAATATTTTTGTTGCACCCTTATTTGTTAAAAAAATATTAACCTTTATAACGAAAATATGAAATAATTTTTAATACAACCCTTATTTGTTACTGTTATTGTCAAAGTACTAACGTTTATACCATATACAATCCATAGACTATGAAATAATTGTTATTACACCCTTATTTATTGCTGTTAATATCAAAACATCTGCCATATGCTCGTTGTGTCAAACTAACGTTAGTAGATAAAAGAAATTTCATAACTTATTTATTTGGAAATTAGTATAGTAAATAAATAAAATATACAGAACTAATTCCCAAATAAATGTTGGTAGCATTTCATTAATGTTAAGAATCAACCCTTAATTATTAAGGGATGAAATAGTAGAGCCGTGAAGCATGTGATTAGATTACAGATTATAAATGATGCGCACACTTTCTGTCAAATTTTCATTCGCTTTATTACACCTGTATTTACGAATTCAACTTTTGTACAGTCAAATAATTAATTGTTTTGAATCAGTAATTAAATTATTTCACTGAATAATACTTTTACGAATAAAATGCAGGTGTAATATCTACTAAAAATGTGTAATCCAATGTTTGTACTCACCAGATACCCGCGTTTTCTGTTCTTGCGAAGTGGAGGACTCTTGTACCTCTTCGGACCAGTCTTCGTCGCGGCTGGAAAGTGACTGAGCCCGCGCGAAGTTTCAATCGCCGCCACCGCCGCCGCCAAACACAAGCTACAGCCTTATAAGGCCCGCGGAAAATACACGTGTGTTTGTTTATGTCCAAACAAGTGGACAATCGGACACTGCCTCGCTACCCTTAAGAATTATGCGCAATTTATCTGGAATAATAATCAGAGCGTGAAATCTGTGCAAGAAGTTTCCCGCCTAAATTTCGAACAGTACCTTGTTTACAAGTGAGCGTCGGATGATGGATGCAAAGGAATAAATAACTTCTTACATGCATCAAGGAGTTATTTATTGATTGATTTATCCTTCGTTGTACAGTGATTTTATTTTACCGTGAAACATGGCATTTATCCATGGTTACGAATTAGACAGAAATGTATTAGAGTGTTCTTTTTAAAATGAGACGTAGGGAATCAATTTGAATTTGTTAATTGGTGTCACACTGCTGCTACCTGAAAATACGATATATACTTTGAACAATTCAAAGTTTATGTTGAAAGCGTCCACAATTCTGCCCAAATATCACATAATTGTTTAAGAATAATACAATTAAATTGATTCCCTGTTTCATTTTAAAAAGAAATCGTAACCATGGATTTGAAAAATCCCATGTTTCACGTTAAAATAAACTCGCTGTATATCCATTAATAATTTAAACTTTTGGATTGTTTATAAATGATGTTTTATGTCTTCCTAGTATGTGGGTAATTGTTAATTTATGTCATGGATACGAGAGGTACGTTATATACCTACTACATTATGCCCTAGGTCATTATCATGGTAATATTGACACATCACAAATGTTTTTCTTCTGAAATTAATATAATTCCTGGCCGTTGCTATAGGATACCAAAAATATTAACAAAATTTGAAACTTCAAAGCAAAATGTCACGCGCGGAATATTTTAAATAAAATATGAAGACATAATAGTATCAAGGGCATCATGATGATGTATATGCTCATTCGAGGGAGACATGTGTATAAGCCCAAGAGCCTGTAAAATCAATGATGCCCGTGGTGCCTACAATATTTTATGTCTTCATTATTTTATTTAAAATATTCCGCCCGTGAAATTTCGCTTTGCCGTTTCAATTTGTATTAATATTTTGTATCCTAGCAACAGACAGGAAATATATTAATTTCAGAAGAAAAACATTTGTGATGTGTCAATATAACCATGGTAATTTCTTAAAACCATAGGGCATAATGTAGTATATAACTTACCTCGTATCCGTGACATAAAAAACAATTACATACTAGATAGAAATAAAATATTGTATGCACCGCGGGCATCATTGATGTTTATAGCCCTCGGGCAATCTGAAGACCCTCGGGCCAGAGACCTTTGGCTCTTATAAACATGTCGCCCTCGGATGAGCATAAACATCACCATGATTCCCTCGATACATAAATAACTAAATCGATTGCAGACCTCAGTAACTGACAAAAATACCCACTAAGTTCTACTATAATAATATTAAACAATTCTGCCATTGTGATTAAATCATTCAATTCTGTTAAAAAATAAAAGTAACGCGTTTCGTGAATCTAGCTGTAAAATAAATTGCTATAAAACTTAAAAAGTAATTTCTGAGGAACGTTATGGGCATTCATTTCAAATTTCACAGACTTTTAAAATAAGTAAAATATTAAACTGGAAAAAATTAATTTTACGCCGCATATTCTTCCAAAGAGATATTGGCATACCTGTGAAATAACAATCATAAATCTACATACCTATCTATGACAATTTCATTCATTTATAAATCTTTTGTCTTAAATTTTAATTTTTATCTTTGCAGTTCAAATGAACAGTTTTAAAATAAAATAATTACCTACAGATACGATTGTTCTTTAGAATCTTGTAATTAAGTTGACAGGTATCAATTCTATTTAAAATTAATCAGTTAAGTTCTGATCAGTTTAATTGTTATAATCAACGACAAAATGTTTAAAACATTGTAACTCATTATTTTGACACGACATTTCTCGAAATTGTATTTCATTCAATTAGCGTCAAAAAAATACTTTGAACAACGAGATTTTTTGTCGATCTTATCGGATATATTTAGGGCCGGTTTGTCTACCTCTGTATAAAAAAATAATTTGCTATAATTGAGAACATATCGTATTAATATGGTTTAGTATTTAGATACTAGAATTATTACTCATGATGACAATGACACGAATCATTAAAATTAGTAACTGCCATATTAAACTCGAATATAATAGTGTAGTCAATCAGGATAATGCAAAGAACACTGGCTTTTCTAAACATTTCAGAGTAAAACCATCTTAAAAATAATAAAATTTATTTTATAAAGTGTTACTTCCCGGAATTATAATTAATGAAAATTATCAAGACCACCGAAAACCGCCAATATTTAAAAATAAAACTTGTGTGCAGCGCACCATCTGTCAATAGTAGAGTAGAAAAAACATCGTAACCTCAAATTTAATAATCAAACTACAACTTGAATGTATTTGATTATAGTTTTATTCGTTACAAAAAACATTGTACAAACCTCATGCGGGAAGACACCATCTCAGCATTCGCGTAAATGAAACCCCCGCTTCGCTCGTGTTTCAAAAAACCGCTCATGTGGAATAAAAATCTTCCCGCATTTGGTTCGTAAATAACTATTTTGAGATAAATACTTCCACGGTATCATCGCAATTTGAAACTTTCAAATAAGGTGGAGGTGTACAATTAAAGCAAAATTTATTTACAATAAAAAATCCGTCAATAAATCTCTTGTCAAAATAATCTTCCTCGTTGTCCATCGACCTCTTGGATTTAACTCTTCACGTTGGTGGTAAACAGTCGGTCAGCTGATAGCCAACAAGGCGAAGGCCCACTACAAACACCTGATGTTCTTGATGACTCGTGGGTGTAAGCGTGACGTCATAAGACCCTGATTCTTGGTCTCTACGTGCCTGAAGACCTAAATATCCATATGACAAGTTAAACTATCTTGTAGTTTATTTTTGTTCAAAGTTGGGCAATGGTAGATGTGTCACCGTGTTTTGATATAATGGGTATGATGTTTTACATTTAAATTGTTATTGTTATATTGCGAAAGAATGAACGAAATAGTGAAATTGTAATATGAGGACAACGCCAGAAAAAAGTTCGTGTTCCGATCGGGTGTTGGGGTCTCGCGAAAAACGACGAACTTTTGAAAGGGTGTTGATAGTTTGGATAAAAATTTGCTCATGATTTGGGGCTAGATTCGATTATTTTGAACAGTGCTGCGGCCAAAATGTATTATACCTAACTACATGGTAACAAACTGAAATTTCTGAAACTCGTTTTCCAAGTTGAGTCGCTTCTCATTTTTATAAACAAACCTTAAGCCCACTGAACTGAAGTCCAACAAACTCAATCCATTATTATTTTAGTCAGACTTATATTTTGAATAAAAATATTTATTTCTCTGAATTTACGGCCAACAAACTCAAGCTTAAATGTATCAGTATTAATGTTTCGTTTTTGATTTGGCGGATTTTGATTGTCGATTTTTGATTGTTATCCTTTAAGGATATTCTATTTTTTTGTTTCTTCCTTATAAGGCAAAAATAACGTCAATTTTAAGACTAATAACACGATCTTATTTTTATGTTTATAAAACTAGATATTATATAAAGTGCGTCTTATAATAATTATTAATCGATGGTTTCTCCATTTATGCTGTGATAATTAACAATTAACCTTGGTTTAAGTTTAAGTACTCGTAGATGTTACAGATTTTAGATAGCTTTATATCAGGAACTAAATTGTAAGTTCGATTTTAAATTTTAATAGATCTACACGATCTACATTTCAGACTAAAGATAAGAGAAGTAACGTAACAGTATTTTTGTTTATTTATTTACTTTTTTGTTACCATTACTTAATATAAAATATTAAATTCCAATAATAAAATGGTAGATGATATTATATTGCTGTGCTGGTGGGATTTTAAAATTTTACTTAATGCTTTAAACCGTTTCCGGCTATGTTTAACAATTTTTTAACCGGCTCAGGTTCAGTTCTGGGTTCATTAAACGTTTTCGTTCCTGTTCCGGTTCGGTTCGAGTTACTGGATGGTAGTTTTGTATGCATTCTTCCTAAGAAATTATTTTGCTTCCCGCTCATTTTTGATTTGCCCATATGTTAATTTTCCATGATATAGCGTAATTCCATCGTCTTACAAACGAAGTAAATATTTTATTATTTCTTTATTAACCGTTCAACAGGATTTACTCCCAATTATAGAATGGTAGATGATATTATAGTTGAATCCAACCACTTTGACCAATTCGTTTTGGTGCAGCCAGAATCTCTATCAGTGCGACGACCTTTGAAATTGAAGTGTCAACGGATAAAATAGTTATTTACGAACCAAATGCGGGAAGATTTTGATCCCACATGAGCGCTTTTTGAAACACGAGCGAAGCGAGGATTTCATTTACGCGAATGCTGGGATGGTGTCTTCCCGCAAGAGGTTTATACAATATTTTTTGTAACGAATAAAACTATAATCAAATACGTTGTAGTTGTAGTCTGATCATTAAATTTGAGGTTACGATGTTTTTTCTACTCACTGCTACCGACAGATGGCGCGCTGCATTTTTATTTTTAAATATTGGCGGTTTTCGGTGGTCTTCATTAATTATAATTCCGGGAAGTAACACTTTATAAACTAAATTTTATTATTTTTAAGATGATTTTACTCTGAAATGTCTAAAAAAGCCAGTGTTCTTTGCATTTTTCTTGATTGACTATACTGGGAAATTGACATTTCCGATTGTCAATTGCGTGTTTAATATGTCATTTTCTAGGTGATGGAGTACAAAAACTTTTTCACAATATGTGAGGCTGCCACACCCAAGTAGAGTAAAATACATGATAGATATTGTATGATTTCTGTTTCACTTCCCGTTCATTTGAGTGAACCTTCCCATGATAGAGCGTAATTCTCTCATCTTACAAACGTAGTAAATCTGTAGTGGAAAAACCTCTTTCGCATTTGGTTTCCAGTGTTTCCGTACGTCTCGCCGATCACACAGTAGTTTTAATGGGACTGGATAGTGTAGTGTTTGCACATATATGGATGCTTGCACCACTGGATTCGCGCGCAAAGCGTAAAAGGAAGTATCCCCGTCCAAACGCTATAATAGGCAACAAAGCCACGCTGTCTGCCCGGCTAGATCGCACATCGGCTAATTTGGAAATACAAACATCGGTCAATAACTTGCGAGAACCAGAACTGAGAACCTTTACTTTCTGTAACAAACTATCATTGGGAAATTACTCACTATTCAGTATTCACTAATCAGAACATATTCTAATCGTGGCAGCATTTTTATTCCAATCTGGCGCAGAATACGGGAAAGTAAACCACGGTTTCTGGTTTGTTCCGCCATTTTGTTCAACGATGTTTTATAACACACGTCAGCAGATATTACTTCTATATAAATATAAACTCTGACATTTGCCGTTTTATCTTTATTTTACGAAATAAAGATGCTACTTTTATTATACCAGGTATTGCAATACCATCAGAATTTCCACGATTTTGAATATTGAAAATTACCCCTTTGATTCACGAATAGGAACAATGTACAATTTAACATAAAAGTATGACGATTAAAATTTATGAGTATGATTTAAAAGGTTCGTGCCAACCTTGTTCAAGGAAATGGCATGAATTTATATGTGTACAATGTATTCGAACAAAAAACGAACCCGTAAAAACAAAGTTTTTCACTATAAATCCTTTATATAATATGAAACTCAATCTATATTTATTTATATTTTTGTTTTTGAACCAGATCGGTTCAGTACATTTTGAGATAGCTAGCTGCCATTTTGTTTCAAGATGGCGGACTAACATTTTAATATACCTATGTTTCAAGACAGATTATTAGCTATTAATGTACCAAATTTAAACGCAATAGTTACAGTATATTTTGAGATATCTGTCCGCCATTTTGTTTCAAGATGGCGGACTAACATTTTAATATATCTATATCATAAGTTAGATCCTTGGCTATTACTGTACCTAATTTAACCGCAATCGGTGCAGTACATTTTGAGATAGCTAGCCGCCATTTGGTTTCAAAATGGCGGATAATCTGAAATTTTGCCAAAGTGCATTGTTAGGTGACAAAAGTCTATTTGCAAAATTTTAGCGCGATAGGAGATACATATACATAAATGTGACGTCCGAAATAATTAGATTTAATTTTTGCCTTTAAAGAATATTGGAATATAACTTTATTAATACACAAAATAAATTGTGTTTTCTACATATCTTGAAAGGAATATAAACTAAGTCACCTTTTACTCTGGGAACAATCTTTACGTACTGGTTTGTAAAAATGAGTCCATATTATTTCAGAACCATTCCTGAAACCATAACTTAGTATTCTTAAATCCAATTTATATTTAACAGCAAAGTGTAAGTCCACACTGCGTCGAAATGATTTTCGTGTCTTCCCTCACGTAAAAAAGCCTACCGGAAATGCGTCCATATCCGGAAATCAGGTACTCGACCTACGGTTCTTTCGGTATTAATTGTGCACAACAATTATAAGAAGTCATTTTGCATTTTGGACGTGTCTTTTACCTGGTTCAAAATAGCGGAAACTCTTCCGGATATTAATATTTTTTATTCTGATCAGGAAGGTAAACAACAGGAATACGTAATGCTTACATGGGAACCCGTTATATTAGAAACATTAAAGAAATTAATCACTTATTAAAAACGAGGTATATTAAACTAGGAACTACAGATGTGCCTTTTTAAAATTTTAAAAATTAATTTGTATCATGAGATATAACCGTGTAAAGTTTGCATAAAATAGGATTTTTTTTTAATTTTTCGGAATTTTTATATTCATGTACAAAATTTTTTAATCTAAATTTTAAAAAGGCACATCTGTAGATTCATTCTATCTCTATTAAATCCTTGTTGAAATAAAATTTTACCATTCTTGTACTGGCCACAAAACACTCGCTACGTTAGTACATTTTATGCTGGATTTAAGATAGTAGACGGACCTCTTAATTACGAGTATTAAAAAGCTACTCGCTACTGGATCTGCGCATATAGTATAATACGGGTGGTCATTACTCTGTATTGTCAACTAACAGAACTAGTAAATTTTTCATCAGTGCAACTGCAGAAATACATCATATTTTATATCTTTATTAACTCTATATTTGGCGTGTCTAATGAATTGTGTGGTTGTCGCAATATGGAAAAGTTCAATGTAATATCTACATTTGTCACTTTTGATTCCAGTTATTTCACAGTTCCTTATCTGATTTCATGGTTTGTTCTAATAAATTGTACTTCTATTTAACGTAGGTAATCTCAAATAACAGTAAGCTTAATGTATCATTAATATTGATTAACGCTTAGATTTAAAGTAAGTACTGCAAGTTGTTATTAAAACCAAATTACATATTTGAATCGGTACTTTGTACTTATGTGTATTATAAACTGAACGAAACAATTACTGGAAATGGGAAAATAATCCTTTTTCCAATCATTACAATATTAGACAATAATCCTACCATATCGTAGATATCGTACGTAATAAAGAGAAGATTAATAGAAGGTTGTGGAAAAGAAGAATTTAGAATTCATTGATAGCTTCTAAACAGAGAATATTTTTTCAAGATTCATGAGTATGAAATAATTTTTGTGTGTACGTTTTAAAAAGAAAATAATCGCCTGCGACTCATGTCATTCTCACGAATACTTCCCCTCATTAACCTCTCATGAAATATTTCCCAACTTCAACACAAAAATGGAAGTAGATATGTGACTACCGCTTGTGGAACAAAATTAATAAAATGTAACAATTCATTTCAATTAGCAAATGGCTGTAATTCATCAAATTATGTACATCTCAATTTAGCAAACGACTTTTAAATTAACAGTGGGACGTTTCTTATTCCAGGAGGACGAAATGTCAGTAGCAGAGAGCGGCAGCGAGAGCAGCGGGGGCGAATCCCCCCCGCACGAATCGGACGCTAACCCTCCTCCACCGCCTCCAATGCCGCCTCCGAAGACGTCTACAGTGGTGACCGCCTCCCAGAAGCCGCCGACATCGTCGTCGCAGATGGTCACGCCCCTGCTGTACCAAGTGCCGCAGGGGATGGTGTCCAACGGCGTGATCTTCAGCCTCCAAGGGAACGAGCCCCAGCCTCAGTTCATCACGATCCCGTTGTCTGTGGCGATGGCGGCCTCCAACGCTGCCAATGGCCATCAAGCTGAGCTCGACTTGTCTAAGCGCGCCAAGTGACCCCTGAAGGAGGTCACCAAGTGCATCTCTAGTCCTAGTCTCTCAAATTCAACAACCGATGTTTTTTTTCAGTTGGTTTGTGTTTATTTTTCGTGATGAACTTGCCAAAATATTATTAAGTGAGACTATTGCGACATTTTTTATTATACGTACGTATATTATTTTTTAAGTGTTTATTATTATGAGCTTTATCTGATTACAGCTTGGTTCTAACAAAATCTTTTATAAAAATCATTATTAGGACTGGAGATGTAACAAAGAAGTTACTATAATTCCTGCATTTTACAACTGAAAATTTTGTTCGAACTGCTGTAATATCGGGCTGAAAAATGCTTCTTCAACGTACTTATAAATAATCGGATTGAATTTGAATTTTCTTAGTGCCGGCCCTAGCCGTCTTCCCGCATGTCCTTTAGCCCCAAACGAGTGCCTTCGTAGATGCGTTGTTTAAGAACTACCGATTCTTAAACAACGACTACTGCGATCCTAATATAAATATATTTTGTATACTGCATCAGGTAATGCGCAAATTATTACATAATTGTTTCGTTTTATTACAATATTTATTGTTTGAAACGTAGTTTCGTAGATATTTATTTATTACAAATTGTAAATAAACTTTTGACATGAAGACGATCTATTTTTTACCTTACACATTGCTTTTATTTTAGGGAAACTGGTAAAAGGTAAGAATAAGTTGTTGCGTGACGCTTGGTAAATGGCAGCACTTTGGAAACGTTACGGATTTCTTTAATAATTCACGGAGAAACACCTTTCGAACTTGTTGGTTTCAATCAAGGACACAATTATTATTGACAGGCATCTTGCCGCCATTTTGTTGTCTTAAACTTACCTACACGTATCAAACCATATACGTAGTCTAAATAAATATATGCGCAAAAAATACGAAGTAATTATTTTATAATCATTATCATACAACAAATTAATTATATTATTATACAGTTGGCATGACTGCATACTAATTACTTGAGTTACCAAATTATTACGAGTGTCATCTACTTACAGTTTTAGTGCATCCTTCCTAAATTTGTGATATTTATAATAAAATAACTTGTTACAATTTAATATAAATGTTTAATAATAATAATACAAATCAATATTTTGCCTGTTTAAAATAATTTCGGTTTTGAATGAATATATTTATAAATATATAAATAACTACATGACAAATAACCTATAATTTTTCAGTTTCTAAATACTGTAATTTATTGATTGCAATAAATTATGTTGCAGTTAGATAATTATCTGAATGAGATGATGATATTTGTGCCAAATTAATTATTCGCATTTGCCGTTTGTATCATTTATTTTGTTGATTACAAAATTACAATCCATTAACAATCGGATGATGGGCATAAATAATATTTGAGAATACAAATAAATTATTAAACAGCAAAACAAATAATCGAGTGGCAAACCAAATTATGTAGCTTCAGTTTTGACTAAATTTGCTGCTCATAGTTTAGTTTTCATAAATCTTGCTGGCAAACTGCATTTTAATTTACTGCTCAAACAATCATTTGTTGCTAGCTTACAAACAAGTAGTATATAGGGAGAAAATTTTAACATTAAAATTAACTTTTGGACAATTGATCAAGTTTATTTTTAATTTATTGTTTGTCGAGATTGCCCGCTGATAAGTCAAATTTAATTTTGCCGCCAAAAAAATCTAGTGATATTTTTCTCGTATTTACACAGTGTAAATACGGCTCAGCGAGACAACTTCAGATTGATCGTTTAGTTAAGAAATCAACTATAATTTAGTAAGAATTAATTAAAAAATAGTGCTTGTAAAATAAAGTGATAGTGTTAAACATGCTACAGAAAAATAAAGAAATCGTCATGGCTTCATCAACGTCTCCAAAAAGCACCCCTGCGTAAAGGTAGGAAAACTTCGCACGCCACTGTATAAAATGCCTGCTATTTATAATTTAGTTGTCGTGGTATTGGTTCTCTGACGGGCGTATTTCCGCATCATCTCTTCCGATTCTAATCGAATGACGAAGCCGTCGCCGTCGCCAATTTGATTTCCCGTTGCAAAAAATAAACGCGAGAAAACGCGTCGGCAATGAAATTCAAAACACGATAGAATAGAACGGTACAGAACAGACGGTGGAGATGAAAATTTTACGAGCAAACCGGTGCAGCGAATAAAATGCGGGGTGGTTTTTAAATATTCAGCAGGTTTCTATTGAAACGAATTTTGTGGTGCATGCAAATTCGGTGCATAAACTTCAATAGATGGAATTAGTTTTTAATATTTTAATACTTCTTTTATTACCGTTACCGACGCATATTATACTTTACCTTATTTCATGGGCGTACACACACACACACACACACACACACTCTGTTTTTTTTCTAGAAGATCACAGTTTGATGATTATAATAATTATACGAAAGATAACAACATTTTATATCTGTACATACATAATTGGTTTTATTTATCTACACTTGTTGAACGCAATATTGCTGCAATAGAATCAGAATTTACGATTCTGACTATATTGCTCAAAATAAAAATCTGAAATTTACTATAAGTAATTACGAAGAATTATTTTATTGAAAAATTCATACAATACATTGTTCCGACAACAATTACAGAAAATAAGAATTAATTTATGCATTTTAATATTACAAATTATGGCCTTATTATTGCATATTTATTAATTTTGTTTTAAATAGTCGATTCCTTGCATTTTTCGTGAGAGTGCTAAGAAAATATTTTTTATCAAGCAAATTACATATCTGACAAAAAAAATAGTAAAAAATCGGCAAAATTAACTATTTTTACTAATTTATTACTAATATACCATTAAGTATAGCAAAAATATGTACTCTCCACTAACAACCATGGGTATCAGTGAAATGACTGATAACCGCACACACGGACATACGCGGAAATATACTTTTATATCTACTGATTATTTAGATAAGAAGATACATATCACTAAACTGTACGCTGTATAAAAAAAATTGAAAAAACATGATAAGAATAATATTAATACTTTTTAAATTTAATAATTTACCAATCTAAATTCGGTTATGGTGGCGCCACTTACTTATAGGATAGCTACCTTCAATTTATAAAAGTTTAATTTTTTAATTTTAATAAGGGTTATGTGTTCCATAAGTTTTTGAACAGATATGGGTCAAATTTGTTTTTTAATTATTGAAACAAATTATAAAAATTAAACTAATAATTCAAGTGCTGCTTTTGAGAAAATAGTGCAGTGGAAGCAACAGCGTCACCATTAAAAGAAATTTTATGTTTTATTAATTGCATATTGATCCAAACAAAGCATACAAACCAATTTATTGAATGAGTTAAAACAAAGCAATGTCAACTATACTTTATTGTAATTGTCATCTAAAATTTACAACCAATATTATTATTTTCTCTCTATTGACGGAGACATTTCAATTTTAAAGCTGATATAACATGAAAGAAATCAAATTAGCACAATTACAGAGCACATGTAAATATTATATAAGTTAAAAATTGTACGGTTGAATTCTGCGCTCTTTAATCTGTGAAACTTCAAAAACTTACCCCAATTACTCGTTGCTTTAATATTTTATAAGGGGCAGCATTTAAAGATGTTACACGATGGGAAATCAATACTCTTTAAAGTTCAAGTACGTCTCTAAATAGAAATAAATATTAACAAATTAGAGGGATTCTATTTTTTATTCAAACCGATATACAAGCTTCAAACTAAAGGTATTATTGAATAAGTACATTATATAATTTATAATTTAACGTTACCTAGTATTACTTTATTCAGCTACTACAAATATTATTACGTTGGATATAATATAATTTTTTTTGTGAAATTACAAAGTACTGCCTACTGTATGACCTTTAATTAACGTAGAAAAAATAATTTTAAAGAACATAGATACTTTATAAAGATAAATTAAATTGCACCTCGAACTGTTTTAAATATTTAAAATTGAGACATTATGCAGCTCAAATGAAGATATTATTTTAGTTGCAATTCTTTATAGGTACAAACTTTATATAGGCTGGGCCATAAGTCACTGAACATTGTATTTTTGATATAATTTTTTATATTTTTTATTGAAAATGAATAATTTTGATTACAAAAGTTAGTTTGAATCATGGAGAATTTTAAAAAAATAAATTTTAAAAATAATAAAGCCTCTTCGCAAACTGCTGCTCCTTGCTGTACCTGGTCCATAACTTAAATTCACAATATTTTTCAGATGAAGAACGAAATTCAAATAATATTCATATTGTAGAATGAATTTCAAAAATTACATTTTTACAGTAAACAAAAAGCAAAAACATGGCTGTAAAACAGAGGATGCTCCACTAGAATTGGATAACTCGAATATTGGAGTGAACAACTCAAATTTTTTCTTGGATTAGTATGTGCGTATCCATTAAAAAAAACCGAGAAAAATACGCACCGCAGGCGATTTATGTTATTCATTTAAATATTTAAAATATGAATAATAATAATAATAAACACATAGTTATTATTATTCAGGTTGGTTGGTAGGGCCCCCTTATCTTGGAGGGCCTGTACCATTGATACGGTGAATATATAGAGGTTCCTACGCCCCTGAAGCTGTTTCTATTTCTATGATAAACAGACAAAAAAACTTATATGGCTTTATGCATGTGAAGTAGACGGTGTGGTTACCGACATTTGCAGTTTTGCAAATATTTCAGTTGGAAAGCTAAATCAACTACTGCAACTGATTCATTAGGTTTTCTCACTTTCGGAGCATATTTTGAATATGGGCAGGTTAACATTTGTAAAGTATTGTGGGCACTGTTAGGGAACGCGTTTGCGAGGTGGCGAAAATGCTAGTTCCCTAACAGTGCCCACAATACTTTACAAATGTTAACATGTCCATGTTCAAAAGATGCTCCGAAAGTGAGAAAATCTAATGAATCAGTTGCAGTAGTTGATTTAGCTTTCCAACTGAAAATTGCAATACTGCAAATGTCGGTATCCACATGGTCGACTTCACCTTAATGATTTATTTCTCATTATTTGACTGCTTTGGCCTCACACCGAAATCACGCACGCTTATGACCGACGGATTTTCTACCAGTATATACGAAGATAATAATGTTAGTTTGAAATAGTATTCACAACAGAATATTCTAGCTGATAATTTCCCTTTGCGCTATTGAAGTTCCCCTTTGTTTTGCTCTTTTGCTTGTGATTCTCAGCTTATTTTCACACCCTCTCTTTGCTGTGTCCTCTTTCGCTGTTTCGCATAACAATAACTCGGTTGACGTATCGAAATAACATCGCGTATTAGCGATTTAATGTGTCGATGAATCAGGAACGCGCCGCCGCCACCGCCATTGTGTTCCGCACAAGGCGGCCCGGAAGTGCGCTCCATATTCGCACCCGCCGCCCCACAGGGCCCCATTCAGGGGGAGACAAAGATGCAGCACAGAAATAGAAACTAGCAACAGCATTGCTTGCAACGAGACGAGGACAAACTGATAATGTATTCATTCTGACGTTGGGAATTATATTTTTCATTCCCTATACTTATGAGTTGCCTTTGCCACACCTTTCCCCAGTTTTTACCTCCAGTCAATAATAATAATAATAATCATTATTAATTATTATTTTTGCTAACCGGACGTATTTGATGCAATTGTGTCATTGTTTTTTGTAAAAAAATCTGACGTGGACACCACATGACTTCCTTGTACGCCTTGTGTGTTCATACTTTCCTTAATAACTAAAATGTAGAATAATATAAAAAATTCTTTTAACTTATTATACTAGTATACTCACAAATATATTTTAGTCATTTTATTTAAACTGCAGAAGAAGATATAAAGCATATTTTACTATTGTCACTGTCATGTCATAAACATTTAAATTTTACGAAGTAACAAATGTTAATCGATCATGGACTACAAGATACAGAAATACTAAATTATAAATATATACTTTAATTATTCCTAAATGATACCAGATACAAAAATATTTATAAAATACCGATTGTAGGTAATAATCACATAATCTTTCATTTAAAATTAAAAAATTTGTCTTAAATTAAATATTTATCGAAATATTTGACAAAAGTACTACTTCCGGTTTATAGATTGAAACCAAAAATAGGAAGTGCACAACTAGATGCTATAACAGTCCTAAATACCGTATTTGAATTATGCGACACACATACGTACGCCCGTACGTACATACATACGTACGTACGTACAGACGTCACGACGAAACTAGTCATAATGGATTCAGAAAAGGTCAAAACGGATATTTCCATCAAAATCTGAAAACCGAAATTTTTCGCGATTACAATACTTCCTTATTACTTCGTACAAGGAAGTAAAAAGGAGGCCGTTTGGGGATTGTTTATGATCACCATAGCAATTGTACAAAAAGTAAATCTATTCTTCCTAATACAAAAAACATTGTTGTTGTCATGGTTAGTATGTTTACATTTTAATTGTTGCATAATAAGAGGATATGTCAATTTAAATGAAATTATGAAATTACATCTATATCTAGCGAAAAAATATTATGTTTCATTCATACAAAAAATGCTATTTTTACATTACAAATTTTGTATTTTCTGTGCAAATAAGTTATAGAATGTGCATCCCTGGACCACTGTCCCCAAGGATTTTAGTTGTGGTGACACAAGAAAGATTGATTACAACAACCAATGTAGTCTTAGAGAAATTGCACGTCAAAAATAGATTGAATGCTGGCCTTATTTTCAGGTGATAAAATAATAAAGGATGAGAAAAATGAACAAGTAAGGCAGTGACTGAAAACCATTTTAGATTGTGAGGGAAAACTATAATATGTTCGAAAAATAACTAAATACCGTTTAAAAAATGTTCAAACATACCAACATCTTTATATAAATATGTCTATTTCATATTAAAAACTGTGTGAGGCATTCATATGAACGAAAAATTTAATTATACATGTTGCTATATTTTTCAATTGCATGACACTAACTACAGCAGCATTTAATTCCATATAATAAATGATAATTATTATAAATTACTTATCTCTCTTTACAATCTTTTTTTATTCTCGTTAAAAATTTTCATTGATTTTAGCATTAAAAATGAATGTTAAATACTTGTATCGTATAGTATGTGATTCAGTTCAAATCAAGAATATTGGGATTATAGTTACTAACAATATTACTCTCAATCAGGAAAGACAATCAGTTAAATGGAATGCGTGGTACGAAATAAATGCTTCGTTTACATTATACGAAATAACAAATCGATTCCATCGCCTAAACGAAGAAAAAAACACTTCCGGTTAACCCGTGCTTTATGAGAAAGATATTTTTATAATCTGCGCCAAATATCGGAAAATAAATCAAAGGAGGAAATTTTTCATTTTAACTTGAACTAAACTGTTATAATTTTGTCCTCACTGAAATTGGTTTCCTGTCCTGTATATACCCCTATACACATGGTAGAAGTAGAAATATACACTGAAAGAAAAATTTCGGAGGGAATGATTCTGGAGAAAGATTTCACATAAGAGTAGTTAATTTTGACTACATTTGTATTTAACTGTATTATTTTTAGGAAGAAATCATCATTTTTTCATGTAGTTACGCAATTCTAACAACGATAATGAGAAGTTTTCCACTTTTTTACCTCCGCATGTAGAACAAATTTTGTTAACTAAGTAAAATGTGGAAATTAAATCTTAATTTGTTAAAACATACGTTTTTGTGTAATTTAAATCTACAATAAATGAATAATAACATATGAGGTATGTAAAATACACTTTATGTAGTTAAATTTCAAAGTTCTTTTATAACAGTAGTTAACTTCAACTTACAGACGATATTTACTCTTGACGGAGAAATACACAAGTGAAAAATTCCACTTTATATTTGTTAAAAGATTATAAATCATATATTAGTAGTTAAAATTATCCAGTTTTAACTAGTTTTTTAGCGTTTGGCGGCTCTGAAGTTTGCTCCCCGCTAAACTCTTGGTCTTTTGCGTCTAGACTCTAGTGGTGGTTCGACGTGTTTAATTTTGTGTTGTAAATGACGGAAAAAATATGGAAAATATCCTAAGAAAGATGTTAAACTAAATTATGCAAAAGCTACAGTAAACTTATTTGATTGTTAAGAGTCCGGAGGAAAAGAATACGTAAGTATTAAGTTTTTTCATGTTTTGACTAGTTTAACTAGTTTAAACGAAAAAATATAAATATTTTAATTTATTAAACTTATTGTAGGAGTTATTTTACGATCCCGTAAGCAGCACTAGTTTTCTAGAAACCCGATCAAGAACAATTAATAGGACATCTTCATCTACAATAGGATCAAGAACAAAAAAAACGCCAACTAATGAATCTATTGACGAACTGGATGAAGAATCAAGCCGAAGCATATTTTCAAGAATCTATTAACTTTTTAAAAAATGCATGTGTAAAAATTCAACCAAAAGATATATTTGTTCACATACAATCTACCGTGAACCACAGAAAAAGTTTAACCAGCATTATTGAATTATATCCACATTTCAAAGATACCCAGGCCTTGTAAGTAAATTTATATATTATATTTTATCGGATGTTTAGATCCTTTTTTTCAATGTTAATTTAATTTTTTTTTCCAGGTAATTTACCAGAAATTTGTCTAATGTTTGTTCTAATTATATTGTTTTAATTATTATTGAAGATTGGGACATACATACAAATAATTGTTGATAGCTTTGCTTCATTTGCTTCCCCCAGCAGTCAGGGACCGTGGTGGAGCCAAAAAAGGTCAAAGTCTTCTGCTGTCGATAAGCTATTTGTTCATCATTCAGTAAGTACATTTGTTATCATATCATCTGATGTATTTTGAATTAAATATATTTCATTTAAATAGATAGCTAGTCGTCTTGAAGAAGCTTTCAACAGCAGGAAAACTACCCAACCATTTCTTATTGCCGTGGGTCCAAATAAGGAAGCCATATCTGATTACTAGGTATATTGTAATTGGCAATAATTTAGCATTGTTTTGTGAGGTATTATATAATTATATGGTAATGTTATAATGTTAAATGCTAATAGATATAGCTCGGCTTTAAAAATACTTTTGTATTCTAAAAGATTGTTAATATATTTTTTTAAATTAATATAATGATACATGAAATATTTTCTTATTCACTTTTTTTATTACGGACCTGTATTTTATGAACTAGATATTTTTATTACGGCCCTGTGTAAAAATTTGAAAGGAGGGTTTAACATCCATACCCAGAGGTATTTAACTACCAAAACATGGTTAAATATCTCTTTTTGTATGTCTTTAACTATCAAAGGTATGCATTTCGCAAAAAAATCTTAGTTAACTATCTCTTTTTAAGTAGTTAATCTAATACATAAAATGAGATAATATCAATTTTATATGAGTAAATTGCATAATGTCTTGTAGTTAATAGCATCATTTATTTAACTCCGTATGTATGTTCTTGACTACATATTTCTCTCCTGTATTCGTCAAAATCTAACTCCGTGAAAGTAACTACTTATTTTAACTCCGAAAACGGATGGTCGCGAGGGAACTACCTAAGTAGTTAAAAAAGAGTTAGATCTAACTCCGTATTTCTTTCTGTGTAAATACAAAATAAAATTTACAATAATCTGTGATCTTTTAATTTATTTCATACTTTTTATAAAAATTTAAAATTTGTAAGTGTCTGTCTATACGAGAAAAACTTCAATATGTTTGGGAAATTTAAAATTATTTAATTACAATTTGTCGATAGCGTTCAATCAAATATTGAACTTATTTCCGGGAACTTCTTAAGCATAATTTCCTTTTCATTAACACTTCATCCATCTTTTAACAAAATATTGAAGTTAGAATATACAAATACTGTAATAAGACGCATGTTATAATTATTTAACTAAAAATAGGGTTAGTTTTAGAATTTAGACCTGGAAAAAGACTTATAAGGTATGTGGGTTGCTGTATTTGACCATAAATAATTTTATTATTGATTTTGTAATAAAATATTGGCGTTATTACAAAAAATCGGTACATTATTTTAAATCTATTAGAATATAATATCAATTATTTTTAGGACCTTCGTAAAATTAAGAATTCATTATTTCAACTAATAAATACCATAGTAGACTTGTACTTGCTTTGTAAAATTTAAAAACTATATAAAACTATAATTTTGTTTAGGGATGAAATGTAAATCTGTTATTTAATTAAACTATATTAAAACTACTGCACTAAAATAGTGTTATGTTCAACATTTTTTGTAACTCTTTTTGAAACCTATGAAAGATACAAACACTTTTATTCTTTATCTGATGGACTGTCATAAAGACAACATTATTGAGGTTGAGGACCATATTAACGTTCATTATAGACCAAGGATCATAACGAATCCAGTATGGATACTCATTACCACAATGTAATAACAAACTCGTTACTAAGGATTAAGGAAGCTAAGAAAGAAGTTTAAAAAATGGCATACCTGATTTTTTAGATATTTTTGTATACCCAAATAATTTATTTTACTTTTGACTAATTTACGCTAACATATAAAATTCGTGTTATCAAACTCGGCTTCGTATCGTCTGACAATCTTCATGACTAGTATCATAATAATTGACGTACGATCCTTATAACATAAATCACTATTATGTTCCGTGTTTAATCCAATAATAAAACGGTGGCAAAATTTTGCGGGCTTAAGGCTCTACACTTGTTGAAAGCAATATTGCTGCAATAGAATCAAAATTCACGATTCTGCCTATATTGCTCAAAATAAAAATCTGAAATTTACCATAAGTAATTACGAAGCATTATTTGATCGAAAAATTCATACAATACATTGTTGCGACAACAATTAGAGAAAATAAGAATTAAATTATGCATTTTCATATTACAAACTACGGCCTTATTATTGCATATTTATTAATTTTGTTTTAAATAGTCGATTCCTTGCATTGTTCGTGAGTGTGCTAAGAAAATATTTTTTGGCAAAAAAATTGCACATCTGAGGAAAAAAATAGTAAAAAATCGGCCAAATTGACTATTTTTACTAATTTATTACTAAAATACCATTAAGTATTTCAAAAATATAATTTCTTATCACTCTAGAGTCATCTTTTAACTATCTATATATAAAATATGAACAGTGTAGGTGTACTAACATGAGCTCAGTTTGTAATATAGCAAGCTCCCTTTTTCACTATATATATATATATATATACTACACAAGTGTAGCGCCTTAAATAGAGAATGGTAAGTCAATTTACACAGAAAAATATAAGTTATACAATCATTTTAAAATATATTAAAGAGATCGTCTATTTTCCATTTATGAAGTGTATTATAAAACAAGTTTTGAGACTATTGAGTACCTAAAAATGTTCTGTTCATGTATTTAATCTATGTTAAGTTAATTACGAACAGAAAATTATGTTTTCGACACATAATCGCTAATATTTTACAAAAATAAACATAATAATCGCTTAGCAATTTCCTGTTCGAATCCATTTCTCCTAAAGCATTGAACGTTTGCCAACAGTTCTCCAAATTCCTGTACAATTGTCCAAATCCCAAAAGGCCAGTTTTTGACTGAAATGAAAGCAGTAGCAGTGCGGGAGCTGATGCATCGGTATTTTTAGTACTCGCTCTATAAATAAACAGCGTATAGCATAGCGTACGTCGTGTGCCTTGTGCTCATGTGTACTACAAATTCTACGAGTCAGTTTAAGAGGAATCCCCAGTGGTTTGTAAAACATGGTTTCGTATTATACTGATAATTAGTTACCTATATTAATATTCTTAATTTTTTTCTGAAATATAGCAAGTTTAATGCTTACTGGGTCTTTCTGTTGTTTTGAATATTTTTTTTAAATTCTTATTAATTAAATAATAACATCCAAAATAAGGCATATTTTACGATATTTTAACTAAATGTAGATATTTTATTAAGGCTTAAATTAAAATTTTAAAACAATAGAAAGTAAGTATGAACCTTATACTTCAATGTAGTGCAAGTATTTTTTATGAAATTTGCACGTAACTGCAAAATTTAGTATAAAACAAAACCCCTTTTTCGGTACAAATTGGCTAAATATGGTTCATTCCTCGAATCAACCGATGTCGTCACAATGGATAACAATGGTTTGTGACGGCATCGCTTCATTCATTAAATGGACCTTCAAGGCTAGTGGGGATTCCTCTTAACTCCCAAAATCAGCGCCTTCTGCTTTTATCAATCGCACAACGCGTATTTTTGTCCGACGTCTCTGCGGGGTACTCTGATTCTGAATACTTGTTGACCAACGGGCAGGCGGCCAGATTGTTCGGTAGTAGTTACACAACTGTGCAATTCACAATTTTCTTTCATTTATAGACAGGAATTCTTTTTATAATTACTCGTAAGCGGCTCGTCTACGTTTTTGTCGAATTCGTAGAATACTCTCGATTTTACTTTTTACCTCTCGCCTCATATTCTATAAGAGAGGTATTGTAATGGGTCAAAATTTTCGAGTAGGAGTTTTTGGTGGATAAGCACGATTCAGGGTCTCTAGAATACAAATTTAATATTTTCCCGATGATGTCTGTGTGTGTGTATGTGTGTGCGTGTGTGTGTTTGTATGAATGTATGGACTGACGATTTTTCGTCCACGATAACTGAAAAAGTATCAAACCTTTAATAACCAAATTTCATATGTAAGGTTTTAATAGGGATCTTAACACCGGATAAGATTTTGGTAGAAATCCGTAAACCGGAAGTAGTACTTTTTGGAACTTGATATAGTTTTTCTTAAATAAATTGGTACATTATTTATTTATGACAATTTTTGCAAATAAAAATAAAAGATAATATAATTATCTATGGGTACAGTTAATTTTAAATACAATTTGCTGAATCTGGTAGTATTTAGCAATAAAATAAAGTGCAACTAAGTACCAGTATCTTGTTGTCCATGATATGAAATTTGTTTTTACTCAAAATTTGAATTATAATGACAGTGACAGTACAGTTGACATCTTTTGCTTGCATCTTGGTTTACATTATCGTTTACATATTACATGAACATGAAACTATTAAAATGTAAGTAAAACTATTTATTAGATTAGTAGAATAAGCAGAATTAGGCGAGAGGTCGTGTACTGGCCACAGCAGATTTTTTTCTATTCCACTACACACTAGGGATGCCTGAAACCAGCCCGAAACTCGTACTTTGCCGCATCAATTTTCTTTCATTTATAGACAGGAATTATTTTTATAATTAAGCGACTCGTCTACGTTTTTGCCGAATTCCTAGAATACTCTCGATTTTACTTTTTTTCTATTCCACTACTAGGGATGCCTGAAACCAGACCGAAATTCGTACTTTGCCGCATCAATTTTCTTTCATTTATAGACAGGAATTATTTTTATAATTACTTGTAAACGACTCGTCTACGTTTTTGCCGAATTCCTAGATTTTACTTTTTTCCATTCCACTCTTTTCTCCAGTACTAGGGCTGCCTGAAACCAGCCCGAAACTCGTACTTTGCCGCATCCTAGCTATGCAATGTCATTTTGAAGTTGAAAAATACTGTAAAAGTGTTTTTGTTCGAGTAAACTGTCAGATTATTATTGACTTCAGGATAATGGTTTTATAAACATTTAATAGAGAAAGAATGGATCTACAGATGTGCTTTTAAAAATTTTAAAAATAAATTTGTATCATGAGATATAACAGTGTAAAGTTTGCATAAAATACGAAATTTTTTTGAACTTTCGGGAGGCATATCTGTAGATCCATTCTTTCTCTATTAAATCCTTGTTGAAATAAAATTTGACCATTTTTGTACTGGCCCCAAAACACTCGCTACGTTAGTACATTTTATGCTGAATTTTAGGTAGTAGACGGGCCTCTTAAGAAAATACAGACTAAATGGTGATGTAATACGTTTTCGGGTCAGTTTTGTTTTTGGAAGTATTTTATATTTCAGTATACTTCCGCGAATGTGTGACGTTTTGCTTTCAGTTACAGTTTTGGATTATTTTTATTATTAAAGAAATTCGGACTAAATAATGATAAAATGACTTTACCAATATTTCTTATGATTATTATTGAATTAAGAATGTTCTATATAACTTTAAAATTCGAATCAACATTACTTTTATAATTATTAAGAATAGATATAGTCAAATACTCAACCAATTTCGATTTCGTAAACACATATCTTACAATGTATGTATATTGAAATATTAAATAATAATAAGATTGATAATTGATTTCTCGATAGAATAGTAGAATTTTGGAGGAGCAGCCAATGTAATAAGTAATAAGTATATTATGATACAAGTGTATAAGTAAGCGCGACGCGAAGCGGAGTAATTCTACTGTCGCTAGTGGGCTAGTGCTTTAATAGTAGTTCATGATGTTCGTAAAGTTAGTCTTTTTTACACATGTTGCTCAAGATTAGAATACGAGCGAAGCGAGTATTCTAAGACACTTTACGAACAAGTTTCATACTCTATTTTTGCAATATGTTAAGTTATTTACTTATAAAAAATTATTCTGACGAGTTGTAATTAAAATAATAACAATGCGGTCACTTTTTCTTTGACAAAAACAAAAATTTCCAGTCTCTGTATGTCAAACTGACTGTCAATTTGAGATTAAATAATTTTTTTAAGAAAATATAAGCAATACATATGAGTGTGAATAAATGCTTCTTTTATTATTAAAAAATTTAACGTTGCGATTTTCATTTGTACAGCATAGTAATTTATAACAATATTTCTTCAGTTATAATATAGAATTTTTTTATAATTAGAACAATATTGATTACAATAAGATCTAAACACTGATTTAATAGTTTTTAAAATAGATTTCCGCAAGTTTGTTAGGAAACATTATATGTATGGTAACTTTAGTTTAAGTTGAAATTATTTTTATTTTAAGAAACCACATAAACTAAACTATATAAATGTGTATACTTATACTTAGTTTTTGTATTTAGATTAGAATAAAATTTTTAGTAAAAATATAATTTGCTTTTATTGATGGTTCATATTTTAATTTAAAAATAAGCAAACCAAATACGAAATAATAATGTTAAGTACCCTAGTTTTCAGAGTTGAAATATTATGTAATTTAACTTCTGTGCATTTTGTGGAAAAGCGCAAAAGGAAGAAAAGAAAATCTTATGTATTATTTCCTAAACAGCAATTTCGGTCCTTCAATTACCCTGAATTCTCGATCATTCAACAGATAATCACAGCAATCTAGAAAGATAATTTCCATACTTAAGTACCATTATTGTAGCTATTATTTTCCTCCATTTTGCCTCATTTTTCTCTAGCTATTTCAGCAGAACAGATTTTAAGGAAATAATTTTACAGAATATTAAATTGAGTTTTTAGAGACATGCTTTCTGATTTGTCTTCAAAATGTTTAATCTATTTTGAGTTATTCTTGTAGCATGGTTCTTTAGCGACTATTTTAGTTGAAATTAGAAACCGAATACTTAAATAGCACATATTCATATTACACATGTTGAAGTTATTTACGTCTTTTATTAATTCTGTCTCAAGAAGTGTTTTATTCTTGTAGTAAAATATATTGCATCGTTTAAGCGCAATCATTTAGATTTACAAATAGCTTAAAATTACATTATTCAACAAATAGTTACTCACGAAAATAAAAGTATATTAAGAGGCCCGTCTACTACCTAAAATCCAGCATAAAATGTACTAACGTAGCGAGTGATTTGTGGCCAGTACAAGAATGGTAAAATTTCATTTCAACCAGGATTTAATAGAGAAAGAATGGATCTACAGATGTGCCTTTTTAAAATTTTGATTAAAAAATTGTACATGAATATAAAAAATCCGAAAAATTTAAAAAAAAAATTCTATTTTATGCCAACTTTACACGGTTATATCTCATGATACAAATAAATTTTTAAAATTTTAAAAAGGCACATCTGTGGATCCATTCTTTCGCTATTAAATGTTTATAAAAACATTATCCTGAATTCAATAAAAATCTGACAGTTTATTCGCAACGAAAACACTTTTACAGTATTTTTCAACTTCAAAATAACATTGCATTGCTAGGATGCGGCAAAGTATGAGTTTCGGGCTGGTTTCAGGCAGCCTTATTTGTGGGGAAAAAAGTGGAATGAAAATAAAAATAAAATTGAGAGTATTCTAGGAATTCGGTAAAAACGTAGACTAGCCGCTTAATATATATTATACGAGGCGTAGACGAGTATCGTAATCGTTTTAATAAATGATTGGACATTGACTTGAGTATAATACTACCTACTGCTGTATACAGTAAAATAATCAATTTATTTTAAAATTATACTTTCAGAAATATTTTATTTTAAAATGTTTGTGTTTTATTTAGAAACAAATTATTATGTTCGGATATGCTGTGGTACAGGAACTTTTATAAGTATTGCCCAAAAACCATAGTGCTAGTTGTATAATTGGTAAAAACAAGCTAAGAAATTTATTATTATTTATTTGTTTTTATAACTTAAAAACAAATATGCAATGAATGCATTATTTAATGCTCTTATACAGGTTGGTGGAAGTGAAATGCGAACATAGGGAACATACATGACAATCGAACTTTCATGCCAGGTATCTTGATATATTTTGTAATAGTGTCACAAAACGAAGTAATGTGAATTTGTGTGGCAAAAAGAGTAATCAATAACAGAAATAATAATAAAATCTAAAAGTGCATGTAAACTTTCTCGTTCTGCTCGTACACATACATTATTATGCAAAGAAAATATTTGAATGAAAATAAAAATTTCAATAACATGACAGCTACTTTGACATTGACAGTACTTATTCCACGTATATCAAGATGCCTAGCATGATAACTCCATTGTCATTAATTTTCCTATGTTCGCATTTCACCTCCACCAACCTGTATAAAATAAATAGCATACCTAGTTGTTTTCAAACGTAATTATTTAGTTTTACAAATAGTTTAAGTATAGTTAAATTATGCTTGATTCGAGTAAATAAAATAATTCCAAATTGTAGAAAGAATAGTAAATTCCAATACCTACCTTATCGCAAACACATGTTACATGTTCACTGCTGTTTCCTTCTCGAATGTAGAGTAAATTTCGCTGAAACGTATCAATACCTAATGTATCACACTATAAAGTTTGACCGTGAATCGAATAATCAGTTCTACAAATTACAATCGAAGTTGTACGATAAAATAGTTTAGCCAACGAAATAATGCTCGTCACCAACAATTGCCTGCGATTTCGTGACATATGTGACGTTTGTCGCATGTCATTGATACAATCTGCATTGTTTGAAACATAGCGTTGTCCTGGAAACAGCAGAACAGAGAATCCTGCGAGTCCAACCCTGACGAAGATGACGACAATTTTATTCATTGTTTGTCTCCAAGGGCAAACTCACCTCAACAACTCTTAAATATTAAGGGGCTATGCTTCTTGAGTGCAATATGAATCAGAATTCACGATTCTGGCTATATTACTCAAAATAAAAATCTGAAATTTTACATTAGTAACGACAAAGCATTGTTGAATTGAAAAATTCAAACTTATTGTTCCGACAACAATTAGAGATAAAAAGAAATTAAACACTAGAATTTCGTGAGGATCTCATGAATGAACTATAAAAGTTATCATTGAGTTTAAAGATTAAATGAGTAGAACATAGATGTTAAAAAGGCGGAAAAATAATAAAACTATAATTTTATCAACAGAGTTGCCATAAATTATATCTAAACTTGTACAATTTTCACCGAATTTCGCATAATTATTAAAGCCAAACTAATTACATTAATTAAAGATTTTGAAGATCCGCACTTTTAATATTCTTCCTTAATCTACATACAAAAATTCAACATCATACGTATAACAGTATTAGATTGAGATCCTCACAAAAATTACTCGTTTTTCAATGCGTATTATTGCCATGCAATAGGCTCTTAATAATAGGCAGTGTGATATTTTATTACACGTAAATTAAATTTTATTTTTACGTCAATCCATACTCTTTCTAGATACAAAATTACAATATAACTTATCCTCTTAAGAATATGGTCCATTTTCCATACGTCCTTTTGTAAAAATGTTCCGTTAAAATGGAAAATATATCTGTTACATTCGATTTTTCATATTACAAATTTATCTATAGATAAATTATTAATTATACACAACTTATAATAATAGATATTTCACATATAGACAATTATATTATGAATGTTTTATGTATTTTGTTTAAATACAACAAACTAACTGTGTACATAAATATTTTCTAAGAATTACGTTTTTATTGTTTCAGTTGAGCTCAGCTTATAATAAAAATAGTAATTTCAAGATAAGAATTTATGAATTATAGCTTTCTCATATTCATATGCCAAGATAATATAGATAATATTAATATTTTATATGAGAATGCTACAGGAAAATGTCAAGTTAAATTTAGAAAACATTAACAAATAATTATATTGGTAGTTGGTAGATTAGTAATAGGTAACACCATTTTTCCTTTTTATAAATGAACATTATCTAGTAAGAAGTTAAAGTATGTAAAAAGGAAAACCTAGTATTAGCTCCAATCTGTTTCAAGAATTAAGAATTTGTACTAAAAGTTTATAAAAAATAAATATAAATAATACCCCAAGATTCACTTATTAATACAATAAATAGTATATTATATATTGAGGGACTAAAGTGCATGATTTAATCCTGAGGGTGAAGTTTATTTCACGAGCCGAAGGTGAGGGAAATAATCACCTGAGGGATTAAAGATACTTTAGTCCTGTGGTATATACGCTATTTTTTGCACTTCAGCCTCAAATGAATGCAAAATAGTTTAAAAGAATACTCATTTTGCAATTTTGACAGTAAATTTTATGACAAATATTTATATTGTTACCATAGATACTCTGTAACAAATTGCACGTATTTACTTGACAACGGGAATAATTAATTCGATTTCTTGACAACGGGATTAAATATGAAAAATAATCCCTTGGGATCAAATTAAGAACCTTAGTCCCTAAAAATAAAGACTAAAGAAGAGTTTTAGTCCCGGAAGTGCAAAAAATAAATTACCTAACAATTTGGTATAAATTGAATCAAATTTACTGGTGTTAACATTAAGTTATTTGGTAAATCTAAATGAAAATTTTATTAAAAATAAAAATAATGTATTCCTTGATTTACGATTAACAAATCAGAATTTAAATTGTCTAACTCCATTTTAATAATTTGTAATTTACAAACTGAAGCAAATTAAATTTGCACACCTCTCAATTATTATTTATAGTGGGATTCTGTGAAAATCTGTAGTTGCTACAGATCTATAAAATTGTAAATATTAAACAAAATCGCAATGAAATTTATATTCATATGAACATTTTTATATTTGTCAACAAACATTGATGTGATTTTGATCAATATTTAAAGATTTACAAATTTGTAAAACTTACAGATTTGCACAGAATCCCACCATTAATATAACGTGAGATAGGTACGTTACAGATAAGCGTTAGCACCCTTACGGGAATCTAGGGGTAAATAGACAACAATTTTGTATAAAATTATAAGATTGATATCGAGAAAACATCGAGAATCAAAGGGTAATTTCTTCATTTTATAATTGTAATTAACAAAAACAATCAAATTAAATTTACACACCTCTCAATTAATATTTAATATACCGTGAGATTTGTCCCTTTCGTGAATCTAGGGGTAAGAATAATTCGAATCCTAAAAAACTATATCGTTTCAGTAGATAGCAATTTGGTATAAAATTATAAGATCGATTATCGATGAAAACACCGAAAGTCAAAGGGTTATGTACAAAAAATGAGTAAATGAACATCATGAGTATGTCGAAGAGCATTGAACTGCTCATCTGGGCTGGGGCGGCGATCGATCGCTGACGAACGCCACTGGGTTCAGAGTCGTGCGCGACGTGCGCCTTGAAGTTCGCCGCCCAGCTCACACACCTAACGCACGGGTGGACGATGTCTTCATTGCCATAATTTATGATTATTTCATGTTTATTTACATTTCAAAGTCAAAGTGTAGATTGTCGATCACGATTATTATAAGCTAAGTCCTATGACATACGAAGAATAACATTTATTATAAAATCTAAGGTGATTCGAAAACTCAACGCTTTTACGACAAATATTATTGGTAGTTTTAAAAATATTTATCCAAGAAATTTTACTTACATTTCAGTCGTTTTGTGTAATGGAACTTATCGACTTTTCCATAAAACAGTAATTTTTCAATAGTTTATTAGCTGCTTTATTTACAAATAATTGTAGCAGTTTTTCTTTGAATGCCTCAATATTTTTACGAAATATTTGTTGGGTAATACCAAATATTTTCATGTTTTATGTTTTATGAATTAATTATTAGAACTTTGAAAGTAGAATCGATACAAAATAATTATTCTGTTTATTAGTTTAACAGATTAATTATTTATATAAAAACAAAATTACAGAGTGCGAAAGAATATAGGTACAAATTATCAATTTCAACATTTCAAGTTCTTTAACATTTTTTTGAGATAAATTTTCATATTTCTGGATTTGCGAAATGGAAAAAAGCACTTTTATTTTTACTTGCAGATCCAAATTTAAAATAAATATGTAGTTATAATTTAAAATTGCATTTATCAATTTTAATTTTTAATTAATAATAAAGGTATAGACATGTATACCTAATAACAATTTTTTATATAAATATTTTTCTTTCTCTGCCTAGGTAGTATTTATGCATAGGCGCAAAGGAAATAACAATTTTATGTCTGTTTTTCAAAGCAACTTTTTTAAATTTTGGTATTGCCACTTTTTAAGTAAAAATTTATGTTCAATATAAATTGTTTCAAATAGTTATTTATGTAACAAGTACGCAAAATAAAGTTTTAGAGGACGAATCTGTTTACGAACGAGGTACAAACTGAATCTTTAAATTAGCTGAGTACTCTAAAATTTAGTTTGTGTACGTGTTAAATACATTAATTTTTAGTAAGTATGCTCTCCAAATTTATATAGTAACTATACGAAATTATTTATAATTTTAAAATAAAATTTTGAAAAACGTAAGCAATGAAATCATGAAAACCAGTGAAAATAAATTATCCTATAAAATGTAAATAATCTCATTGCCTAGATTACGTTTTATTAAAGGGCAGGATCCGCTAAAATATTATTTTGCGGACTCCAAACAGTTCGCAAACGATTTTAGAGAGCATATACTATAAAATAGTATATAAAATAAATTAATATCAGAAATAAACATCAACATCAGTATTGGCAGAAGGTTGTCATTGTACTCTGTAGTTTTAACCCGTTCGTAAATCCAAGAAAGCGATTAAGTTTTCACAGTAAATTTATAAACCTATGTTAATTTCTTAAAAACATATTGATTTATTCAAGAATTTATTTATTTAACTCCTCTGGTAAACAAATTCAGAAAGAGAGCACTTTTAGAAATAATTCAATTACGTTAATCGATTATCCACCGCGAAAGAGCAATTCCAATTTTCACGGTAATAAAATTCATCGCAAATTAGCGTTGATTTTAAGAATCGGTTAATGACCAGTAAGGATGAAAGCCATGAATGGAATCAGCTGAGAAATCGATACGGGCGAGTCGAGCCGCTAACGACTTCTGAAATTGATTTCTTTCCATGACGCTGCTGTCAGGTGTGATTTCCTGGGGCGGCGGCGGCGTCGGTAGCGTCGGTTTATATAGTGACAGTCGTGGCGTCACTGGACAGTGGCTAGCCCGGCGTCTAGTGATGTAGTGCGGTTGACGATGGGGTGCAACGGATCCAAGAGCGTCGCGGCGGTGATGGCTGAAGCTGAAACCGCCGCTGAAACCGCCACTGAAATCGACGATGCCTCCACTACGAGGCCCGTAACGCCACAACCTCTGCAACCTATACGTGAGTGGAGTCAAGCACGCTAAGGCGGACTGTCAAAATTAATCCCTGACTCTTCTAGTGCAAACATTTTTTCACAATATTTTCAGTTTTACAATTAAAGTTTCAACACTGTCACATTATTTTTAAATGTTTAATGGCCAGTTGCACCGCTTCCACTTAAATCTTAAGTGTCACTTAAATGAAAAATATCGAATCGAACTCATGACAGCAATGTTATTTCTACGTTTGACAATTTGATTTTGGTTCGATATTGTTCATTTAAGGAAAACTTAAAATTTAAGTGGAAGCGGTTCAACTGGCCATTAGTATTCTTTAAATGAACAATATCGAATCAAATTGTCAAATGTAGAAATAACGTTGCTGTCATTAATTCGATTCGATATTTTTCATTTAAGTGATACTTAAAATTTAAGTGGAGGCAGTGCAAGTGGCCATAAATCGAAATAGTGAAGTGTATGAATAAAAATAATATTTGTCTTGACAAAAAGCAACAGAAACGAAGTACTTACTACACTATTTTCTTTCAATAAAACCGAGTAATTATTACACAAAAAAATTGTATAGTAAATACTGCGAAACAAAAGCTTTTTTGAGTTTATGTTTTTGAGCCACTAATTTAAATTATTATTGGATGAGCTTGGATGTAGGCTTGTAAATATAAAATGTAATATTTGTAAAGTTTATATTTAAAGACGACAGTTAGATTTTTGATTTTTGCCATTTTCAAGATCACCTGATGAAGATAGCAGATCTTAGCTTTCGAAACGTCGTGTATAATTTTTGTTATTTTATTTTGTTTCTTAAAGTACATAATAAAGATTATGGAAGTCCAAAATAAAGTGTCTTGTTCAAAATAATATTAAATTGTTACAATATGTTGCAATGTAAACAAATTTTAAGTTAATTTTAAATATGAAGTCAAAAATAAATGTATCAATTACCAAAAAGCTCATCCAACAAATAAAAGCTTTTTATTTATACACCTTTATTAATTACAGATAGTTTTGAATCAATATTTATTTTAAGTTAGGCTTGATAAAATGCATAAAATTTATTACCGATTTTAAAAACATACATAAAATGTATTTCGTATTTGCAAAGTAATTTATAAAATTTAAAAATGTTTGCCCTTTCATATATTCGATTTAATTTACTGCGTTGTCCGATAAACATAACATTACTGAGTATGTCAAGAGTAATTTGCGTGATTAAAATTTATTTTATGAACAAACATTTATTTGTCGTTTGCAGAGCCAGCCATAATTTCATTTTAATGGAAAAATTGTTGTAAAAGTCAAAACATTCCCTTGATTCCAATCATAAATACTTTTCCAGTCCCACTGCTGCCATTATAAGTTATAATCGTGTTTGACGATACTTTTCTTCTTTACAAAAGTCCTTTTTTGTACAGCTCCTTCAATGGCGTTCGACATCCCCTTCAACGACGAAGAAACCGACGAAAGCATCGTGAAGAAGCATCCTCCAAAGCGCCTTCAACGCCTCGAAGAACAGCAGCAACAACAAGCGCCGATCTCGCTGGAAGAATTGCAGGAAAAACAGCAGGACGCGGAAAGCCGCCGCCTTCAGTTCCTGCAAACGCGCGCCCAGTCCGCCAAGCGGAAATACGCCATGCGGGTCCAGCAGGACCCCACGCAGCAGGAAGAGGAACAACCACAAGAACCGGAAGCCGAGCCCGAGCCGACGGAAACAGAAGAAAAACCTGCCCCTGAATGAAGCATTCCATACAATGTGGACCATAAAATATTCATCAGGAATTAATTACGTAATAGATATATCTACAATTTATTGATTTATGGCCATTTGCACCACTTCGGTTTAGCGCTAACCTGTAGTTAAAGTGTTGGTTATATAGTAAACTTCGTTCCACAGGTTCTTAACCAGAGGTTAAACCGTCTAGTTTAGTTAATTTTAACTAGTGGATTCTGTAGGGTTTAAGTGTTTAACTATAAGTTAACCTACAAATTTTTGGGCAACCTACTATTCCAACCTCACTTTTACATATTTTGATTAAATTTGGAACGGTTCCTGTTAAAATGTAATTTAAATATTGTTTTCATGATACAAAATACGTATAAAACTGCATATGAAATAGTATTATGTTGATAGTTACATTTAAAGTTAATATAAAAGATCATTTTGACAGCTGCCCCCTGACAAATTCATTTGTTATGGATTCGTCTATTAAAATGTATGTTTTGGATTTCTACGATGATAATGAAATACTGGAAATTGATAAGTTGTTTCTATATTTTTATGAATTAGACGATCATAAACTTTCGTTTAACAAAACAATTTTGGAATTTTTGCCTCGAACATCGACTGAAATATAGATATATTATGAATAAATTCAAAAATAATTTGGACACTGATAAGTACAGCAGATTTTGCAGGGGTCCATATCTCAACAGTATTGCTGAGTTAAGCTTTGTTCGCACGAGGATTCTTTGAAAATTCTACTAAGATTCTGAATACTGGAAAAAGTTTTTTTCTTTCTAGTTAGAATTATCTGTTAAATTGCGGTGTCGCTAAATTGAATCTTCAATGAGTCTTGGAAATGAAGAATTTATAATTTATTGATTCCTTCAAAACCACGTAATTATCACTAGAAAGAAGAAAACTTCTTCTTTTCCAGGATTCTGAATCTCCGTAGAATCTTCAAAGAATTCCCGTGCAAACAAAATCTCTTAAATTCTTACCATTATTTAGTTATAAAATTAATAGTTCTAATATTTATAGATTAACTTAACAATGATCTAAAATTATGCTGTGCAACGCGAATAAAATTTAACCAATAGTTAAGTCTAACTTCTAGTTAGCTAACCAGCAGTTTTAACCCGAAGTCGTGCAAATGGCCATTGAGTTACGCTGCACAATTTTGCTCACTTATTATATTGTGATTGCTCAAAATAATTGTATTGAGAGTGCGTGATGCTGATAATTTTGTATAGATTTTTATGATCCACTATGTACATAAACACCTAGTAGATGATAATATATATGACGATGTGTTGTCAATCGATAGCTTTGTTTAGCTGCGTGTCATTTAGAGTGTTGTTATTTTATGTAGGGCACGCGAAAGGCGAGTCCCCGGGTTTTTAATAATAATGACTTCTCGTTTATTACATGAGTATATAAAACAACATTTTATTTATTCAACATCGTTTTACAAACTGGTACCTTAAGTTTAAGTTTAGCTGCGGCTGCGTTCACCCCCCTCGCTGCCACCCTCTAGGCTAGGCGACTAGGATTCTCTAGCCACTAGCTGCTTATACGTTTGACGTAGGGGTTTACTTCTGTTTCCTTCCCTATCCATCCACAAAACACTCGCATCCACCGCATAGTACTCATTATACCTTTGTTTATGTACTTTGGCACATAATTTGAGCATAAATCATCTTGTAAATTATCAAGTACAAAACTAGATTCTCAATTCCTCAATCATATCGATTAAATGTCAAAATTATAATTCCATATACAAGAATATACTTATTCACATATTTCGTTATGATTTCGTTTTACAACAAAAGCATATCGATTTTATAGTAAGATTATAGGATAGAGTGGAGTCTATGAATACAAGTGTTTTGCAGATGGGAACAGAGATCAGACAGAGCTAATATTTATATGACACACATCTCTCGTCTCGCATACTACATATTGTCCTACAGGTACGAGTTTACAACACACACAAATGCATGTTATATTGTAAAATGTCGCGACAGGGAAATAGGAGACTAGTACACCGTTATTATTTATTATTATTATTGAGACACGGGACACACAACCTCGTGTCATCACATCACGTTGAGACTTATTATTTAAACGTACGTAATTACTTTGTGCGTGTGTGTGTGTTTGTATGATGCTACATCCGTCGAGCAGATTAGGTTAGATGAATACCAATCAATCATAGAATTCTTAATACGTAAACACGTCGTCCGCTATGGAATATTAGTAGATATACACAGAGAACATATCATCATAATTCACTACCAGATACAGTAGCAGAGTGTAGTTCAGTTATAGTAACCACGGTTCATGGCGGCACGGTTGCGATTATGCCACTTGCACTTCAAGATCCGCAGGTAGGTGCGGCGGAACGACGCATTGCACAGCGCGTAGCACAGCGGGTTGATGGTGGAGTTGATGTAGCACAAGTAGTAGAAGAAGTCCCACACCTGCGGCGGGATGCGCGCGCTGTTGGCCGTCACCGGCTTCAGCAGCACCAGGATGTTGTACGGCGTCCACGTGATGATGAACGTGAGCAGGATCGCCGACAACGTCTTCGCTGCCTTCGTGTCCGCCTTCTTCTCCTGCGGCTTCTTCTTCTTCTTGTGCTGCTGGGGCGTAGCGCCCTGTCCCCCCCGGCCGCACACCGCGCCCGCCTTGCCCGCCAGCTGCTTGGGGATGATCTTCGCGTTGAGCGGGATGCGGATGTCCGGGATGGCGGACGGCCGCCGGATCATCAGGTGGTTGGCGGTGGGCATGAGCTCGTCAGCGGCGTGCGGGTGCAGCAGGTGCTGCCCAGGCGCCGGCGCCGGTGCTGGGATCATCTTGATGGAGGGCTGCTGGTCCCCGGCGGGCGGCGGCTCGGCTGGGAGCCGGATGAGGATCGTGTAGACGCTGTCACTGGAGCAGGAGCGCGGCCCGAGCCGAGCGTTCGCCGGCAGGGAGCGCGAGTCTCGAGCCCCGCCGGCCGCCAGCCGCGTGGGCGTCACGTTCACGTTCACCGTGGGCGGCTGTTGCGCGTACGGGTCACGGATCACGTTCAGAGACGTACAGCGCGACACCGAGCTCTGCAGCGGCGTCTCCACCGACACGGGCGTCGCGTAGCCCAGGTTCTGTTCGCTGGGCGTGTCTTCCTCCGTGTCCGAGTCCTCGCGGCCCGAGTGCCACCAGGCCACGCACCAGGCGCGCACGCGGCCCACGTACCCCGCCGGCACCGGCGCCGCTGCCCTGGGTGCTGCGGCTGGCAGGTACACGCTGTCCGTGTCTGCGGCTCCCGTGCTGGACTCTGACCGAGGTCTGCCGCCTGGTCGCCCCGCCCAACCCGCCTCCGCCTCGCTACCGTCCACCACGACCGCCGCGCATTGTGTGGAGTGCGTGTTGTTGGCTTCGTCGCTCGAGTTGGAACGCTTAGAACTATCCTTCTTGCCAGCTTGCAGGTTGGGCAAGTCTTTCTGACGTTTTTTGGTAGTTCGCCAGATCCGCCAGTATAGGAAGCACATAACGGTGACGGGCACGTAAAAGGCGGCGATGGCCGTGCCGAAGGTAATGTAGTGGTTGGTCTCAATGAACTGGATGTAGCACTCCTCGTCGGGCACGGTGCGCTCACCCTCGATGTAAGGCCAACTGTAGATCCACGGCGGCCACAGCAGCAGCGAGATGCCCCAGGCACAGCCGATCATGATAGCCGCCTTGTTGGTGGTTCGCTTCACGCGGTACGTTAGCGGGCGCGTCACGCTGAAGTAGCGGTCGAACGAGATGATGAGCAGGTTGAGCACGGACGCGTTGCTAGCCAGGTAGTCGAGCGCTAGCCACGTGTCGCAGATGTGCGGCCCCAGCGGCCAGTAGCCCAGCAGCGTCGATACGGTGAACAGTGGCATGGAGATGAGCCCGATTGCAAAATCAGCCACAGCCAACGAAAACAGGAAATAGTTACTGATCGTTTGTAGCTGTTTGTCGATTTTGAACGAGATCATGACCATGATGTTCCCCACGACGGTCATGACGCTGAGTACCGCGGCGAACGTGCCGATCAGCACCATCTGCGGGATCGTGTAGTTGGGCTCGTGCAACGGCCCAGAGGCCGTGGCCGCTGACTCATTCAGCGTCGCCGTCGTCAGGTTCATCTCGTCAGTCTCATGATCTTCCGCTGTTGACGTTGCCGTCCACCACCGCCGCCTCGGCCGCCCAACTCGCCTCCTCCGCCGCCACCTCACACATCGTGCGCGACTAGCCACCGCCACTGTCACTACCACTAACACTACCGCCTAGCACCGTCACCGTCATCGTTCGTAATCGTAACACTGACCACAATCCGTATTATCTTAATTCCCGCACAAAACTACTTACAGTTCTTTACCATCGACACTAAATGTTAACTACACTAGCTCTTATAACTATTTCCTACCAACGCACTAGCTGTGCCTGAGGCTCGGCTATGCTTGACCGTGCGGCGTCCATAGGCGTTCACTGCCAGGGTTTGGCGCCTGGTCCAGCTGCCAGCGAGATGCGCGCAGCCCCGGGACGCGCACCCCGTTCACCCTCGCATCGATTTTCATCTTGCGCGCCCAGCTACCAGAGCACTCCCGAGACACGCCTCGGGATTACATAGTAAACATCCCGCCATCTAATTTCAAATTTTACAACTATATCATAGACATCTATTATCTACATTTTGAACTAAGCAATACAATGAATATAGCAATAAGTTGTCTATAGACTTACCATAACAATAAAACAGTACAAATAATGACTTATCTATACTAGTTCTACACTATCTACACAGCATTGGAATTTTATGAAATTATAATACTAAAAACAAAAAGTATAATAACAATCAGTTAATTTCAATATTTGCCAGTTAAAACGAAACTTATTTTAGTTAAGCTCCATTCATGTATAAATTTTGTGAAACGATCGAACAATAAAATGACACTACGAAGGTAAATGCGAGAAACGTGTAACTAACGTAAGACATGTGCTAGAATATTCGATTTCGCGAATAATCTTTTGAATGTTGAGCACATTACCGCTGAAATAAGTTATGAATATTTCATAAATATTTAATTAAAAGTAACTTACTCTTCATCAGTTCAGTGATATTACCCTGTGCTTTTTTTAAAATTCTGTGATTAATCTATAGGTAAGATATAATTTTGCATTTATGTAATTAAATGACATGACAGGAGAGAATAATGTGTATAAAAGTCAGATGTTATAAATAATATTTATTTTTTAAATAAATGTATATTTAGTTAATTAATAAGTTATGACTTTAAAGAGTATGTCATTCTGTATATTTTGAATTATTAGAATAAATTATCACATAACCAAACTTTCTAGACATTTGAAACACCATGGCAAAATGGGGAGAAGGTGATCCACGATGGATTGTAGAAGAACGACCCGATGCTACAAATGTAAATAACTGGCATTGGACGGAGCGAAATGCAACCCCTTGGTCGCAAGAAAGAATTAAGGAACTTTTCAAATCCTTAGAGATCAAAACCGATGTAGCAGAAATAGAAGTAACAGAAATTGATAAATGTGAAGGAGAAGCTTCAGCGAACAATAGGAAAGGAAAATTAATTTTTTTCTACGAGTGGAACATAGTTTTAAAATGGAAGGGTAAATTAACTGGAGGTTCTGATTCTCCACATACCGGAAAAATTACTATTCCAAATTTATCTGAAGAAAACGATGTCTCAGAAGTAGAGGTAAATACTTTTGTACAGTTTTCTATTGTATAAGTTTATTAAAAGAATACATTGTTTACAGATTACAATAACACTTAAAGATAGCGACGAAGAAGGTGAAATATTAAAACAAATTATGCACACGACGGGTAAAGAGAAAATTCGAGAAAAGCTTGCCGAATATATTAGTGGTCTTAAAAAAGAATTCTCTAAAGGAATGATTCTTCCAAAAAAAGATGCAGTCAAACCAGATAATATTACTAATTTAACCAGCGGATTTAACAAGAAAGTCAGTATGACGCCTGTCGAATCTACTAATAAAGTTTCCGGAGTTAAAATAGACACTACAACCTTGACGATAAACCAAAAATTCCAGTGCCGTGCCGAAGAATTTTACGACGCTATGACTAGAATTGAAATGGTTACTGCATTTACACGGGGCCATGTCAAACTTGAACCCACGAAAGGGGGTAAATTTTCATTATTTGGTGGAAATATCAACGGTACATTTGTAGAGTTAGAGCCTGGAAAGAAAATCGTACAGAAATGGAGATATAAACAATGGCCGGAAGGACATTTTTCAACTGTTACTATGAATATCGAAGAAAAGGTATGCATCATTTACATAATCACATTTAAAATTATAATTATGTTTCATAACAACTTACAAATCAGCACGTTGAGTACGGCGTAACATAAGGGTCACACTCTTATGCCTGTTTTACACGATCCAATTTATTCATCAATAAATTGACCAAGTTTTATTTTCAATTTATTGTTGTGTGTAAAACAATAAATTCGTCAATAAATTGATGAATTTATTGATGGAATAGAACGTGTTCTATTTTTCCACAATACAGTTCAACAACTTATTTGTTTTGTGTGCAGAATGACCACACAGAAGTGAACTTAACCCAAACCGGCGTGCCTTCAGCGGAGGCTGACGTAACCAAAGGCAACTGGGAGCGCTATTACTGGGACGCCATGAAGCGGGCTTTTGGATTCGGAGCCTTCTTCGCGTAGGACCATTCCCGTCCGCAGTGTAACTTAGAATTTATTTATTTCACTGAACTAGAGTCATGGGTTCTTATAGTACGAATTTTGCTATTTTTTTATTGTTATTTGCCTCTGCCCAATCATCAGTTCGTAAAGTGCTTAGAGTGAGTTCATTCTAGAATTTAACATCGGTGTTTTATCAGGTATAGTATTGTACTCAATTATACACATTTTTAATGTAAGGCAGTATTTATTTAAAATATATTTACAATTTATTTGAATTTATAACTAAATTTTGATAAAATTAAAATATAATTAACTATTACCTATTTTAAAATATAATTCATTGTTTTATATATTATGGAACTGTCAAAACATTGACATTAACTTTGGATTTACATAAACAGGTATTTTTTCTTAATTAGCTTATTATAAAAGGAAGAAATATGATACTAAGTTTTTGACATAATTTATTTAAAACTGTTAAAAACTCATATTTTTACATGGTTCATAATAGGTACAATATTTTATTTCTTTTTGTTAATCATAAATTTTTTAAAAACTTTAAATTAATTTCTTGAGTCAACTCACTTGAGTGCATTCCAGTTGATTATGATTATCTATAAATTATCTCTAGAAAGCTGTGCTTCAATAGAGATCAATGTTTTACAAATTCATTCCACTCCAGTCTTTATTTTTATTATTATACATCTGTGGAATTCTTTTTCTTTCATTTTATTTTATTATATCTATACAATGACGATAATTTGTAAATGTTATTGTAATATGTGCAAGTTTAAATAAAGAAAAACTGTCCCACAGATAAACAGGGCTGTTGTCTTGATGATGAAGGTTTAGGATCGGGTAGAAAGCTCAAGGCAGTTAATGAAAACTTGATTTTAAATTCATTATACTCTTTCCTCACGCCATGTATATAAATATGTTGATGTCATCTTCATCTCGACGCATATATTTATGTTCAATGAGCCACTCAAGTTGTTCTTTTATCATCTTCTTTGATGGTAGGAACATATTCTTAAGAATATCGACCAGCTCTGCCTGCAAAGCGGCGTTCCCAAGACGTTTCCGCATTTTAAGAATTTTGATAATTGCTTCTTGTGTTCTTAGGATTCTTAATTGGACGATTGATTGGTTATCCTCCAATTGAGAACGTTCCGTACTTAGTTGTAGCCTTCCAATTAGATTTACCTAAAAAATATTTATATTTATTGATAAAATAGAAATCAGTTCATGGCTATTTTTATCAATAGAAAAAACAAGAAACATTGAAACGAAATATGAAAAAACATGTTTAAAAATAGTGATTTTGTTATCTGCAAGCAAGATAAAATAACGAATTACTTACTTTTCCCCGTCTTTGAGGTTTTCCATTCTTAATAAGCGCAAATTCTTGATTTATCCAAAATATCGTATGTTCTGCAAAATCTTTTGGAGCTGTAGCTACTGGCGTATGCAATAACAACTGCCTTTTGAGTTTCGGAAATGCTACCAGGGACCATAAGGTCCTTCGTAACTCTCCATCAGGCAATTCTGTAGCTAGCCTAAGATTTTCGTAGCTAATTTTCTCTTGGGGCCTCTGATTCCATGCAAAAAGAACAGCCATTTGAAAAGTAGTTACATCTAAATCAAATCGCCCAACATTGTTGTTGAACGTGATGGTACCATTGCTCATGTGATGGTACCATTGTAGTTTCCGTCCTGAATGTTTCTTCTTGTAAAATTCTTCAACTTCAGGAATATAATCTTCTAGTTCAACGGGGAGACTTACGCTAACTCTTTCAGATCCCCTTGCCCAAGCACCAGCATTTAAAATTTTAATGTTAATAGCATCATGTCTCGTTGTAGACATTCGGAAATTGGCATTCAGATCTTCGCTGACTTTGATATCTTGGAACATTCGGGCTAATTTATTGACATAGTCGGCCGGCATTCCAACTTCCCGTAGCCATTCTACCATGTCTTCCTCCTTTTCACTATCGGCACTGGCGTCTAATATCAGCCTCCTAGTTAGATGAGCTTTATGATACCGCATAAAAACATCTTTATTACTGACATATTTCAGAACTAACAAAACATCCCGTAATCGAGATTCAATTTCCTCACTAGTAAGACGTTTGCTTAATGGCGTTCTTCTAAGAAGCATATCGCAATAATTGGCTAATAATTCTGGACATTTACTCTCTGGAGCCACAGTTTTAGCTCCAGCCCCACGATTTGATGATAATTCGAGACAAAAAACTTGCGTGTCATTCACAACTGCTTTGAATGCTTTATCTCTTGCAGTTAAAAATCTGGGATCATCTAAGAATGCTTTATGTACTAAATCGCTAAATTTTCTGAATAATTCTAAAAGTCTTTCGACATATTTTTCCGAATCTTGAGTAATAATATCAGCAGCTGCAACCATGTCAGCTAAGCCAGCACTTACAATATGTGCTTCGAGTTCTTTTAGCATTGGTACTACGCCATCAGGAACTCGTTCTAATAAACGGAACATTAATTGAAGTCGCTCAGTCTCTCCTGCTTTGATCAGTGGGGCACATTCTGCTAATAAAACTGAAAGAGGATTACCTACTAAGACCTTAACGCAACATTGGATTACTGCGTTGCTGCCAGCTTCGAGGTATCTTTGAGCTCGAGCTTCTTCTTCCCTTAATTTGTTATCTGCGTATCGCATGTATGCTTGTACACCGTTAGCTTGTAGGTATTGCGGCGCTTTAAGTCTATAAAAGTTTTCTGTAGCTTGAACGTATGCAGCTTCAAAATTATCGCGGTATATTTGCATTTTATCGTCCGAGTTAGAGCACAAATTTACGTAACTTTCACGAACACCAATCACCAGTTGAGAATCAAAAGCTTCCCCGTTTCTTTCGGCGTGGACTAACTTCATTGCGGATTCTTGCAAACGATATTTAATATCAGAAAATATACTTTCATTCCATGAATCAAGCATAAGTTTCCGGACGATGCTTTCTTCCTGTTGTCCCTTTTTTCCCGAACCTTGAACTGTACTTCCACTGCTGCTACTGCTTCCAGTTGAAGGTTTTCCTTGTAATGAAGTTTCTAACTGGCGAAATGGTGTTGGTAGATAGTTACACTGGGTGAAAAATTTTCTCCATTCGGCTATATACGCTTTGAGAAGAGCTTGTTCTTCTCTTTGAGCCAATACCCTTGCCTGGGCCTCTTTAATGAATACTACTATATCGTACTGCAATGCATCTCGTATTTTAAGCGGTCCTTTTTCATCCCACAGGCAAACTAAATGTACAGCGTAGAATAAATCTTGCCATTCCGCTTGAGAGACTGGTTCTTGTTGTAGTAATTTCAAAACTATGGGACGCATGGATGGCCATTTATCTTCGAAAAATAGCTGTCCCTTTTCCTATAGCAAATTAACATTAAATTTTTGCATATCATCCAAAAAATAAATAGTACACACCTTTAACATTGCTGCCATTTCTATTTCTATTGTTTATATAGAAATTGAAGTTAATGATTCCTTTCTACTCATCTTGCCATTATTATCATGATAAAAATTTATATCTACCGGTATAATTTACCCATGAATTGCAAGGATTACAATCACCGTATTGTTATCAATTTGATTGGCAGACTTGACAATGTCAGATTTTAGGGATATTTTCCTTAGTGAATTTTTTTGAATGGCTCCCGGTTGTAAACTAAAAAATTCCTAAATTCTCTGAATAAATCACTAAATAAAGACGGAATACGGAATTTAATTCGGCAAATTTTGAGGTTGATTAATTAATTTAACAGAAAAGATAATATAAATACTTTACAATGGAAGGTGATATGAAACTAGATGAAAATCAAAAATCCTATGCTAAAATCCCAGAAGCAGTATTTGTCGTAAGTAAAATGCAAATTTTGCCTTATAAGTGCATGTGGTACTATTCCTGTAAAAAATAAGTATTTTTGTTATTAGATTACAAATTCAGTTTTGTTTTTTGATGACTTTATAATGTAAATAAATAGTTTCTTTATAATTTTTAGGATGATGTTGATGCATTTATGGCTCTAACTGATAATGCCGGAAACGTTGATAAAGTTCTTAGACGTTTAGATGAACAGCATTCGAAATATAAGTTTATGGAATACAACTTAGTATCTAAGAGAAGGAGATTGCGATCTCAAATTCCAGATCTGACTAGGTCTTTGAATATGATCCACAAGTTACAAAAACAGAAAGATGAAATGGAAACTGAATTTTTGCTAAGTGACCAAGTTTACATAAAAGCTGTAGTTCCTCCTACAGACTCAGTTTGTTTATGGCTTGGGGCCAATGTTATGCTTGAGTACACATTGACGGACGCAGAAAAACTTTTATCATCAAATATTGCTGCTGCTACTAGAAACTTGGGCTATGTGGAACATGATTTAGATTTTCTTCGGTAATAACTCTGTTATAATTATAAATATTTATATTACATGTTTATTATTTGTACTTAGGGATCAATTTACAACAACAGAAGTGAACATGGCCCGTGTGTTTAATTGGGATGTAAAGCGAAGGAAAGCTGCTAAGTCCTCTTAATGTTCTGTCGTTTCGTAACTGCTTGTGTTAATTCTTTTACGTCATAATATCCGTGTTATTTTCAACTATAATATCGATTATTTAACACTTAATTACACTTTAATTTAGTTTGAAAGAAATTGAGATGTATTTATAAATTTTCATATTTATTATAAATAAAAAGCTAACATCTGCACAACAAATTTAATTGCACAAAATAGTGAAGGGCGACTCTTGTGTGCAGCTATACATGATACAAACTTTTGAACATTGATTCTTTGTAAGTACGAACATAATACTATATAAAAATATATCAATCAACAACAAACATTAATTTAATAACTCCTTTATTGTTCCCCTTCAGTGCGAGGAGATTCGCCTTTCAACTCGGCATTTTCTTTTTCTAATGCTTCTATCTTTTGAGTAGCTTCATCTAATTTTATTTTCAGAGTTTCCATGTTATCTCCGTCTGGCTGGGTACATAACTTGTTTCTAATGTAGCTGCAAGATATATAATTATAGATTGATAGAAGTTTTCAGAACTCTTAATGATAAATGAATTATATTAATTCGGTATAGTTCTGTAAGTTTTTATTTTTAAGGCCCGTGCAAGCATCCGACAACGTTTCGAGAACTTTGCGTTCCCTTCGTCAGGTAATAAAGTCTCGAAACGCTGTATATATAAAAATAAAAACGAACAGAACAATACCCAAATATAAGAATTCATAAACAAAATTGTTTAAAAATACATACTCTAAAGCGTCTTCTGGTTTATCAGGCTCTTCGTACAACGAAACAAGTACTTTGGTAAGAGCATCCATAACCCCAGTACGTTCGAGGTATTTGCGAAATTCTTCGCGTTTATTTTCGGAAGGCTATAATTTAGTTGTATTTATTATTATACTCTTCGTCTTTGGTCTGCACATATAAATAATTATAGTTTAACTAACCTTTAGTGTTGTCATTTTTAATATTTATTGCCGGTGTTTTATCTTTACTAACAAAATTGATAAAAATTTATTGCACTATATCACTTTGAAATGTTAATTATTTTGTATGTCAAAGTACATCCTTGATCAAATTTATCAAGCTGCCTCGTTTTTCCCAAAACATATGACAGCTGGAATTTCAAATAACCATTTTGGAATCGAATATTATTTGTTTCAAACTTCAGGTACATTTGTGTCAAAAGTATTTTATCCTTTTTTACCTCACACATTTATTGTATGACTTTCTCTCTTTCCGTTTTGTAATATTGCATCAGCTTTTAATATTTACTTATTTTGCAGCAAATCCATTGATAAGAATATGATAACATACACAAAAAGATAAATATAATGACTAGAATCTAAGATAAATTTACTTTAATTTGCAAATAAATTTCTACTAAAAATATGTATTATATTATTACTTCTGTGTCTTCTATTTATTTTATTATTACAGTTTTATTTTTAGAAAAATATTTCAATTCTTAACTTTGAATTTTCTTTGAAGAAAATTTAAAGATTTTCATAATCTATCATCGAAAGACGGAAATGCTTCCATGTTGCCCAACTGTTCTTGTACCAAGAAAGGCGCGCGCGGGCGCCAGTGATGTGACATCATGGCGTCGAACGAGAGCGGTGTTGTTACCACAGGACAACCAAATTTACACAAACAAGATTTATCCAAACTAGTACGTTTGTTTCTAATATATTATTAATTTGCTATATATCTTATTTACTTACTTAGCATATCTTTAAAATTCTATACCTACGTAATTTTAAAGTCCGGTTATGTTAACCTATGAAATTCGGGATGCATGTGTAACGGGCAGATGTGAACGTTGTATTATGATAAAAATATAAAAATCATGCATTTATACTTTATTAAAAATATATGTTTTATTTTAGGATGTAGCTACTTTAACACCATTATCTCCTGAAGTAATAAGTAGACAAGCAACAATAAATATAGGTACAATTGGACATGTAGCACACGGCAAATCAACTGTAGTTAAAGCAATTTCTGGAGTACAAACTGTCAGGTTTAAGAATGAACTGGAAAGAAATATTACAATCAAACTCGGTAAGTGTCTAATCATTTAGTAATATAGTTTAATACTGTATTTAGAGTTCTCTAATAATGTATTTCCCGGTACTTTATATGTATATTCTATTTAATGGTTTTGACACTTGGAATGAGCGCGAAAACGAGAATAGGAACAACTGTGGTTTCGGCTGCGTTGACTTGCCGATCAAAGACCACTTATTGAGTATTTTAATAAAGAAAACATTAGTTTTGGCCGCCTCGTTTCATTGTCGATGCCATACTAATGTATAATGATTTTAAAATGCTCAATCAATTGCAGAGCGGCTGCAGTTCGGTCCTGATGGCAAGGTTGTCATTCCAATATCGCAGCCGGAGCCACAGTCCGACTCGGATACGGTTTTACGAAAACCGGTCAAGCGACCACATTCAGACGAGCACAAACCCAGGCGCTCTAGTATCAGCAGTATTACATCTAGCACTGAAACATACAAAAAGGAGTACATCGTTGAACGAATTCTCGCTCATGAAGTTCGAAATAAACGCCAAATGTTTCTCGTCAAATGGCAAGGTTGGAGTCAAGAAAGCAACACATGGGAACCTCTGGAAAATCTTACACATTGCCAAAGAGTTCTTGAAGATTTCCTCGCCGAAAGTCTGGCTATGCCGGTCATGGATGGACTTAAAAAATGGTTAGATATCGGAGAAGTTGATAACAAAACACTCATGTCATATCTACCTAAAGGAGGTTTTCAAGCTTTGCCTACTAGAACTTTAATTCAACGAGATCTCTTAGCAATAGCCGCTAGGGTTCCAGAAAAAAGAACTGAAAGCATGCGAGAAAGAGGCCGGCGTACCATGATGTTATATCTATTATTAGAACGTCGAGAACATCAGCTAGTTGCTTTGAATCAATGGCAAGAAGAAATGAACAAAATCGCAGTTGAAGAGGCACTTCTAACAGTTGAAAATGAAATCGATGTTGAAGGTCCGCCTGCTGGTTTTATTTACGTTAACGATTATGTTCCTGGCGAGGGAATAATCATTCCTGATGATCCGCCAATTGGTTGTGAATGTGAAAAATGCAACGGGCGTAGCAGAGTCTGTTGTTCAACTCAAAGTTTTTACGCTTATAAAAAACAACGGAGGATTAATGTTCCTAGAGGCAGTCCTATTTACGAATGTAACCGCCGGTGTAAATGCAGTCCTGAAAACTGTAACAATCGAGTGGTTCAACTCGGACGTCGCGTGCCGTTGTGTATTTTCCGTACTAACGATGGACGTGGTTGGGGCGTTCGCGCTAAACGAAAAATTCACGCTGGTGAATTTGTCTGTGAATATGTTGGGGAAGTCATCTCATTTGAAGAAGCAGAGCGTAGAGGAAGAGGCTACGATGCTGAAGGTCGAACATATCTATTTGATCTCGATTTTAATACCAACGATTTTCCATACACTGTTGATGCTGCCACATATGGAAATGTTTCTCATTTTATAAATCATTCTTGTAGTCCTAATTTAGGAGTTTGGGCTGTATGGGTGAACTGTTTAGATCCTAATTTACCTAGACTAGCTTTATTTTCTACTAGAGAAATTATGAGAGGAGAGGAAATTACTTTCGATTACATGTGCCAAGTAGATGATGCTAAACCAGGTGAAGAGATAACTTCACCTGAAACTCCATCAAGAAGTAGGTTGGCATTGCCTGATAGTAAAGATGCTGAGCTTCCAAGTCGTCCGTATTGTAAATGCGGTGCTAAATCCTGTCGGAGATACTTGTTTTAAAATCGTTATTGTTATTTACTGAACAATTTTAAAGTTATTTATCAATCTTGACTGATATATTTTATTAATGCATGTCTTAATCAGTTATAATAAATTGTTTGGTGTGAGATTGTTAATTGTTTAACTCTTTTAGAGTTATGAATCATATCAACTACATTTTTAAAATCTTAAATGACTTTTAAAAAAATAAGAAATGTAGGATTGTTCTTGAAAATGGGATCTGTGAAATGCACAACGTTACGGGTGTTTTGATATAAGTTTTTATTCAAAGATACGTAGGTAATTCTAAATGAAAAATGAAAATCTGTGCCTAAAACATAAATATCAATATTTTATACTGCCAGTTTAGTTTATTTTTTATTAAGTAAAATATTTATGATACTACACTGTTTAATTATTACGAATTACTTTCGGACAAAAGAAGTCCATGTCATATTCAAGAACGAAAGTTCTATTGTACAAAGTACTATAGATAAGATTTTAACTATATAGTATTACATTTGCTATTTTAATTTACATTTAAAGTATTTTATCATAGTTACATATTACTTTAATGTTTATTTTACATTTGTTTAGTTTTTGGGTATTGTATGTTGCATGTAGCTTTTGCGTGAAATATGACTTTTTTATTCATTTATTTACCATACGATGTATGAGATTGTACAAGAAATGTATAACTTATGAAATATGATTTAAAATATATTAATTCATGATTTCAATTACCTACCACATTTCCTTTCTACTAAAATCAATATTTAATGAATGAACTAATGATAATATTTTATTTTCAGGCTACGCTAACGCAAAGATCTACAAATGCGACAATGCAAAATGCCCTCGCCCAACCTGCTATATTTCCGGCGGTTCCAGCAAAGACGACTCGTTCCCTTGTATTCGTCCAGCTTGCAACGGTCGTTTCAAATTAGTCCGCCATGTTAGCTTCGTCGATTGCCCTGGTCACGACATTCTTATGGCCACCATGTTGAACGGCGCCGCTGTTATGGATGCTGCTTTGCTTCTCATCGCTGGAAATGAAAGTTGTCCCCAACCCCAGACTAGCGAGCATCTTGCTGCTATTGAGATTATGAAACTGAAACACATTCTTATCCTCCAAAATAAGATTGATTTAGTCAAAGAAGGACAAGCAAAAGAACAACACGAACAGATTGCTAAGTTCGTTCAAGGAACAGTTGCTGAAGGGGCTCCGATTATCCCCATTTCAGCTCAGCTGAAATACAATATTGAAGTATTGTGTGAATATATCACCAAAAAGATTCCCGTTCCTTTACGTGATTTTACTTCAGAGCCTAGGTTGATTGTAATTCGTTCGTTTGATGTTAACAAACCTGGTTGCGAAGTGAACGATTTGAAGGGCGGAGTCGCCGGTGGAAGTATTTTGAGAGGAGTGCTCCGTGTTGGACAAGAAATTGAAGTTAGACCTGGATTGGTGTCCAAGGATGCTGAAGGAAAATTGACTTGTCGCCCGATCTTCTCAAGAATTGTATCTTTATACACCGAGCAAAACGAATTGCAATTCGCTGTTCCTGGTGGTCTTATTGGTGTGGGAACTAAAATCGAACCTACTCTCTGCAGAGCTGATCGTCTCGTGGGACAGGTATTAGGAGCTGTAGGTGCCTTACCTAATATCTTTATCGAACTTGAAGTGAGTTACTATTTGCTGAAACGTCTTCTTGGGGTACGTACTGAAGGAGACAAAAAGGCAGCAAAGGTTCAGAAGCTATCTAAGAACGAAGTATTACTTGTGAATATCGGATCTCTAAGTACCGGTGGCCGTGTTGTCGCCACCAAAGCTGATTTGGTCAAAATCTCACTAACTAATCCGGTCTGTACCGAGATTGGTGAGAAGATTGCTCTCAGTCGTCGTGTTGAGAAACATTGGCGGTAAGTTTTTAAAATAAATAATTATTTAAAGATTGAATAATGATTTATTGTTTTTAAATAGATTGATTGGATGGGGTCAGATCCGTGGAGGAGAAACCATCGAGCCAACAGTTTAAACAAATTCTGATTTTCTATTTTGTTTTTGTTCATATATTTATATTTACTGCAGAAACAAGTGCAAGTACACTGTTGACTGGTAACGGATTTTCTTTTTGTTTTACTACTATTGGTTGACTGTCACCTTTTTTAGGGGATGCAATATTTATTTCCTCATAGACTACAATTATTATAAATTTCAATTAAAATAATTATAACTCTTGTCGAACTGTAATAACAAATAGCAGAATTTTATACTCTAATCGACAGCATTGTGAATACAAATTCCTACCTACTAATTTGATTAGGAAACAAGGATAATTGTTAATTATGGCTTTATTAACTAACAAAATTATCTACAATTCGGTGTAGTAGTATTAAATACAGTATTTAGACAGCAGAACTGATGATTTCGGTATACTTCTTGATTTTACTGGCTACACTCATATCAACGTATTTGTCACCAATGCAGACAACCATGCCACCGATCAAGGCAGGATCGACCTTAGTGGTAAGTAGGATCTTTTGCTGTCCTTTGACGAACTTCTTTAATGCGTCTTCTACTTGTTTACGCTGAGCAGCATCCAATACCTTGGCAGTTGTGACTTCACAAGTAACCTACAAATTAATTAGTTATTTACATTCAGATTTAAATTATTATTTGTACGATTACTTCTCCGCGATGTGCAGCCATAATCATCTTAAATGCATTGATAACAGTATCAATTTTCTTCAACCTGCCGTTGTCAGCTAAAAGTTGCAGAAGATTGGAAGAGGCGGGTGTTAAAGAAATCTTTGCGCTGACAGATTTTAAAGCACCAGATTTTACACTACGCTTGTATGAAGGATCCATGATGAATTCACGTAATTTTTTATCAGTCTTTATAGTAGACTGGAATTTTATGAGCTCCTTTTCGACAGCATCAAGTTGCTTCATTTTGGTGGCCGCTGAATAAAGAGCGGTGGCATAACGGCCCTCAATACCGAAAATCTGCAGAGGTGCCTTTATCATCTGGGTAGCCGCCCCAGAGGTGCTGAAGTTTCGGACCTATTTTAAATTCGGAAATATTCATGTATTATGTAACCTTTACTTCAAAGAATTTTATGTAAAGTATTAGTAATACATACCAGCATAGATAGTTGAGACGTAGCCATTGTAATTTTGTGGAATTATTTAATTCTACTTAAAATATTATATAATTTCGGCTTTCTTTTCAAAAAATGGAAAAACTTAATCGAAGATCGACCCCGTGTTCCACAAGACACAGGTGAAGACAGCGTTAAGTAAGTGACATAAAAGTTACCATGGTACCATGAAAGTTACTATATTTTGACTCATTTAACTATATAAGTTAAACTGGAAGTAATAATACCTCCTAAATTTCAAATTAATCGTTTTTATAACAAATACAAATTCATATATTTTTATAACAAGGTAATATATTCATTAAAATGATTTAATATAATCGGCGTTTTGCATGTTATGAAACTAATTTCATGTTGTATCTTTTTATGGTGGGGGGATGAAATCAGGAAGGTGGTTCAATTTGTGAACAACAAAATGGCATGGTTGTACATTGTAATGTAATATTATTAAGAATACTTACTTTGTTGCATGCTTAGTTTACGTTGCATGTATAAAGTAATATAAAGTGTATTTTTGTGTATTTCAAAAAGTGTTGAAGAATAAAGAATTGGTAAGTTTTAACTACAGTAAATTGTTAACCGCGAATTTTACAAAATGTAAACAAAAATTTGAGGTTGAAGTAAATCTTAGTTTTTGTATAATAAATGAATATTTACTGTTTTATTAACACGATTATATTTTATCTAGAAATGGGGTCACGTCGAAATTTTAAAAAGACTGGAAAAAATGTAATCGTGACAGAAGATTTCCGAATTAAGACAGAAACTTTACTACGTAACTTTATGTTGAATGAAAATGTGTCAACTTATGAATTTCCCTCAACTTTAAATAATGCTGAACGCGCATGGATTCATAATTACATTAAAAACTTTGCTTTAACATCCAAATCATATGGTAAAGAACCACACCGTAAATTGATTGTTACCAAACGAAAAGATATAACAAATAAAGATGTGACAACAATCAATTTGTGTAAAGAAAGTAAACAGCTTATTCAATCGTTTCTATGTAAATTTCCTGCCAGTAAAGACAAAATGGACATGAATTTTGCACAAACTCGCTATAAAAGCGAGAATGCCGATACTAACATGGGCCAGTTGACATTCGGAATCCCTCAATTTCCTGCTTTTGGTTTAAATAACGATCTGATTGGATTCCGAATGAGTCTTCCAATTTGGCCCATGCGAGAGAATATTATGGAACACATTATAAGTAATCAGGTTATAATAATTAGAGGTGAAACAGGGTCAGGCAAAACTACTCAAATTCCACAGTTTATTCTGGATTATAGTGCATCTTGCAAAGAAAAATGTCGTATAATTTGTACACAACCACGTAGAATTTCAGCAATATCTGTTGCTGAACGAGTCGCTGTAGAGCGTGGAGAAAAAACCGGCCAAACAGTTGGTTTCCATATTAGATTAGAATCATGTGTTGGACCAAAAACTACTCTTATTTATTGTACAAATGGCATTTTACTGCGCACTTTGATGAACGGAGATTCTTGCCTGAACTCTATCACCCACATCATTGTTGACGAAATTCACGAACGGGACCGATTCTCTGATTTCTTGCTTATTTGCTTGCGGGAGTGCTTGGTGCACTTTCCTCACTTGCGCTTGATTTTGATGTCTGCAACAATTGACGTGACGACTTTCAGAGATTATTTCAACAACGCGCCGATTATTCATGTGCCAGGCCGTTTACACAATGTTTACAATTATTATTTAGATGAAATTCTGACTATGCTACAATACGAATCACCGTCAATGAAGGCTATAAAAACAGTTACATCGTATGTACCAGATAATGAATTTTTCACTAATTTTGAACCAGCTGAAAGTTTACCAATTTCTGAAACACATTTGGAGATGGATGATTGCATTGATGATTGCTTCACTAACGGTTCCGATGACGCTTTTAATATGTTTTTACAGTTCATTTTAAATGATCATATCCCTATAAATTATCAGCATTCAAAATCTGGATACACAGGACTTATGGCTGCAGCTGTACACGGAAGCATTAATCTTTGTACGCAGTTCTTGCAGTTCGGAGCCAATGCTAAACTTCGCTCGAGCCACGAAAATTTATCAGCTGCTGATTGGGCGTTTGCAAAACAACATATTCACGTCTATGAAGTTTTGAAACAATATGAAGCATACTCAATTAATGACGCTCCAAGGTCTGATTTGTTTGCCGATGATGAAGCCAAAATCAAATTAGATTTGTACCAAAAAACTGTGACTGATCTTAACATCGACTACGATTTATTGCTAAACTTATTGTACTTCACCCATTCTTCAAATGGCTCGGGAAGTGTTTTGGTCTTTTTAGCTGGATATGACGACATTGTTACCGTACGAGATAGAATCATGAATGACGCACGCTTCAAAATCACTCCATATGAAATTTTCTCTTTGCATGGTATGATGCAAATCAGCGACCAACACAAAATATTCAATCCTTTGCGTGGAAAAAGAAAAATTATTTTATCTACTAACATTGCCGAAACTAGCATCACGATAGACGATGTTGTCTTTGTGATTGATTGTGGAAAAGTTAAGGAAAAGACTTATGATGCGGTACGTTTCACAACAATGACAATAAATTGATTGTTAATTGGTTTGTTATTGTTACAGCTGACAGGAATTTGTAGCCTACAGTGTTGTTGGATTTCTCAGTCTGCAGCCAAACAGAGAGCAGGTAGAGCAGGACGAACTCAAAATGGGTTTTGCTTCCATTTGTTTTCCAGAAACCGATTTGAATCTATGCAGATGTTTACCACTCCTGAAATGTTGCGCATGCCTTTGCACGTAAGTAACTTTAATTTTATCCACTATAATATTATTCTAATTTATTTTGCTGCTTTAGGAGCTGTGTCTACAGACAAAGCTATTGGCACCAAAAGAAATAAAAATTGCCGACTTTTTGTGCCGAGCGATAGAACCGCCATCCACAATGGCTGTGAAAAATGCGATTAAACATCTCCAGGAGATCGGTGCTCTGAACGTAGATGAAAGTCTGACTGTTTTGGGACAACATTTGGTGGACTTACCTGTTGAGCCTCGCCTTGCCAAGATGCTCATCTACGCTGTGATATTTAGATGTATTGATCCTATTCTCACCATTGTTGCCTTCCTGAGTTACAGGTAAATTATTCTAACAATATAGTTTATCAGCATATTCATTATTATTTTGTAGGGATCCATTCGTGTTGCCAAATGCTCCTCATCTTAGAAATGTCGCCGCAGTTCTAAGGAAACAATTTTCCGCGAACACTTTTAGCGATCATATGATTTTATTGAAAGTGTTCCAAGCGTGGCAGGTAATATAAATTATTTAAAATTTTAATATCATTAACTAATATACCGGGTGTAACACCATACATGTATACATAAATTTTGACGGAGGTGTCAGATTTGTTTTGTGTTTTAAAATGATTCTTTGATGACTCTTTCATACCTCTGAATTTGGAAAGGAATATTCCTGGTGAGAATTATATGTCAAATAGCGGCGGCGCTAAATTGAATACTCATTGAGTCTTAGAAAAGAAGAATTTCAAATTAATTGAATTTCTTTGTTCCAAGATTTAGAAGCATGAAAGAATCATATTTTGATATGACAGCCTCATATTCTGTGAGTCATCGGTATTGGTATCGTACGCTGATTGTAAAATTAGACTTTTTGTAAAAAGCCAAGGCATACAGGAATATTATAAAACACAATGTTACATAATTTTATTTCACTTAAGAAGGGTATTAGGTTTTTTATTTAGTTCACTTCAATCAACCACAACTGAGTATGTGCGCCTCACGAAGGGAATTGGGTTGTTTATTTAGTTCGGTTCAGTTGGATTAAAACCGAGCATTTAGGACTCAAGATGGGTATTGGGTTTTTTATTTAATTTAGTGCAATCAGAGTGTCTACCAAAACCGAGTCTGTGGGATTCAAGTAGGGTATTTAGTTCAATTAAGAGAGTCATTTAGAAAAAATCTAAGCGTTTTATAAAACGAGTACACCGTAAGGTAGATGTTTGTAGAGATTAAAATGTGCACAAGGTCTAGATTCGAAACTGAGTTTGTTGTCAGAACCACACTGTTGCACGCTATTCATCCAATTATTTTAATTTTAAAAATTGTCAGACTACGAAAGTATAGAATCCACGTATGAACAAGGTTTTATTTCTCATAAACACTAACAACTAACGTCACTGTTCACAAGAGGATTTTTAAATAATTCTTGCTTCTAAATCCTGGAAAAAAGAGATAAATTGTATTGAAGCTATCAATGAGTTAGAAATTCTTCTTTTCCAAGACATTCAGGATTCAATTTAGCGCCGTTGCTATTTGACAGATATTTCTCTCCAGGATTATTTCCTTTCAAAATTCAGGTATGAAAGAATCATCAAAGAATCCTTGTGTGGACAGGGCATAAGAAGCAAGTCGTGTTTTAATACTCACTCATTGTTGTTAGTGGATAGAGACGATTTTTGCGTTGTTAAACTTTATACCTTCGCTAATAGCGGCGAAAATGTATTAAATGACAAAATGTAGCTACATGAGAAAAAAAAATTGACGTGGAGGGTTCTTAGGATTTTGACTTTTTCCCGAAAAAAATTACAAGTCCAAAAATTCCAAAAAAAAATTGGCGCGGGACGGTGTTAGGATTTTGACTTTTTTCGAAAATTTTTACAAGTCCAAAACCCGGTAGCCAAATGGAGTTATGAGCTAATAATATGTATGTGTGTATATAATTTTGAATGCGAATTGATATATTTTACAAATAATAGAATATTCTCGTACCTTTTGAAGGGAAGTTCTCTGCAGACCATATTTTATTTCTTACCATATCTTACCTTGAAACTCTCTTCTAATTCTTTCACTAAACACTCATTAACTTTCCACAAAAGAGTTATTTACCCCCAAAATAATTATTAACCAACCTCCCTCCCCCCAAGTAGTATTTTATTTATTCAATATAAGAAGTATAACAGATACAAGACATATTAATAAATAAAAGTATAGGTAGATAATAAATACAAATATAGCACATTCTTTCTTGTGCGCGAAGATATCTGGGAGATAAAGTGATGGACCTAAAACATACTCAACTAAATATTAATTTAATATCGAAAATTTTATAATACAAAAAAGGATACATTTTAAAATCTTCTAAACCTGGAAACATAGATCACATTATAATTATTTAGATGTATTTTCTAATACGCATAGAATTATTGACAATTTTTATTTCAAAATAACGTAATTTCAAATTTATATAATTATAATATTACTCGACATTAATTGTTCGCCTGGCTGGGATTTTTATAACAAACAATGTCGATAATACTGCTGCATTTAATTTGTATCCAAGTTGGGGCCCTATATATCCACCCTTTCAACAAAATAAATACCACAGTTTAAAATATTATAAAATTTAAACGCGAATTTAAAATAAATATCACATTATAAGAAAAATTGTCTGTTTTCTTTCCTACATTAAGTACAACTATTTTCTGACATTTATATTATAACATTAATCCCAAAATAAATGAATTATTACCTTAATTTTGAATACGAATTTTAAATATGTTTTTAATATAAGCAACGATTACCTTGTAAAATGTTTTCTGGAAATACTTGTATATAAAAATACAAATCGCAAAACAGCCAAAATATTTAACATAAACATTAATTGTTCGCCTGGCTGGGTTTATTTAAATAAAACTACCAATGTATATACTTATTAATTTGTATACAAGATGTGCCCATCATCTTATCTACAAATTATTATGCATATTTAATTACTTTATTACATTTTAAATGCGAATTTGTATTTAAATATAGGTAAGTTTTATTTGAACCTTTATGAAGATCTCTGCTACGAAAACTCAGCAAATTCGGCGATTCCAATTTATACACTTTTTCGCAAATATTTTATTAATTATATGAAAATTATTATCAAAAACTGTAGAAAAATGTTTAGATTAATGTTTTATAACATATTTGAGTAATATTTTATAGTTTTTAAGTGATTTTTGATAATAATTAGATGCAACAATACGACCGCGACCACACTTGACAATCAAAAACAAATGAATTACGACAAACATTGCAGCTGTGACTGCTAGGCTGTGTTTATCGTAATTCATTTGTTTTTTATTGTCAAAGTGCGGTCGCGATCGTATTGTTGCATCTAATTATTATCAAAAATCACTTAAAAACTATAAAATATGTTATAAAACATTGATTTAAACATTGTTCTACCGTTTTTGATAATAATTTGCATGTAATTAATAAAATATTTCCGGAAAGTGTATAAATGTGAATGACCGAAGGTTCAAATAAAAATTATATTTAAATACAAATTCGCATTTAAAATGTAATCAAGTAATTAAATATGCATAATAATTTGTAGATAAGATGATGGGCACATCTTGTATACAAATTAATAAGTATATACATTGGTAGTTTTATTTAAATAAACCCAGCCAGGCGAACAATTAATGTTTATGTTAAATATTTTGGCTGTTTTGCGATTTGTATTTTTATATACAAGTATTTCCAGAAAACATTTTACAAGGTAATCGTTGCTTATATTAAAAACATATTTAAAATTCGTATTCAAAATTAAGGTAATAATTCATTTATTTTGGGATTAATGTTATAATATAAATGTCAGAAAATAGTTGTACTTAATGTAGGAAAGAAAACAGACAATTTTTCTTATAATGTGATATTTATTTTAAATTCGCGTTTAAATTTTATAATATTTTAAACTGTGGTATTTATTTTGTTGAAAGGGTGGATATATAGGGCCCCAACTTGGATACAAATTAAATGCAGCAGTATTATCGACATTGTTTGTTATAAAAATCCCAGTCAGGCGAACAATTAATGTCGAGTAATATTATAATTATATAAATTTGGAATTACGTTATTTTGAAATAAAAATTGTCTATAATTCTATGCGTATTGGAACATACATCTAAATAATTATAATGTGATCTATGTTTCCAGGTTTAGAAGATTTTAAAATGTATCCTTTTTTGTATTATAAAATTTTCGATATTAAATTAATATTTAGTTGAGTATGTTTTAGGTCCATCACTTTATCTCCCAGATATCTTCGCGCACAAGAAAGAATGTGCTATATTTGTATTTATTATCTACCTATACTTTTATTTATTAATATGTCTTGTATCTGTTATACTTCTTATATTGAATAAATAAAATACTACTTGGGGGGAGGGAGGTTGGTTAATAATTATTTTGGGGGTAAATAACTCTTTTGTGGAAAGTTAATGAGTGTTTAGTGAAAGAATTAGAAGAGAGTTTCAAGGTAAGATATGGTAAGAAATAAAATATGGTCTGCAGAGAACTTCCCTTCAAAAGGTACGAGAATATTCTATTATTTGTAAAATATATCAATTCGCATTCAAAATTATATACACACATACATATTATTAGCTCATAACTCCATTTGGCTACCGGGTGTTGGACTTGTAAAAATTTTCGAAAAAAGTCAAAATCCTAACACCGTCCCGCGCCAATTTTTTTTTTGGAATTTTTGGACTTGTAATTTTTTTCGGGAAAAAGTCAAAATCCTAAGACCCCTCCACGTCAATTTTTTTTTCTCATGTAGCTACATTTTGTCATTTAATACATTTTCGCCGCTATTAGCGAAGGTATAAAGTTTAACAACGCAAAAATCGTCTCTATCCACTAACAACAATGCTAAACGCCTATGTATACATGTATGGTGTTACACCCGGTATAAATATCCGTCACGCCTTAGACCCAACGTGGGTGTGGCAGTATAGATATTATATTATTATTATACCTACTGTGTGTGCGGTTACTAACTGTCAACTCACGGGTACTCATAGTTGTTCATCACAAAAGTTCGAACCTGAGTTGCCAGAAGCATAGTCAGTTACATTATGCACTCAGCTATACGCTCCATTTATTATACCAACTTTATTTTAGGATGCCCGTTTGGCAGCAGAAGAGCGACTCTTCTGCAACAAGAACAATCTGAGTGCAGCTACAATGGAAATGATTGTAAAGATTCGCTCACAATTACTTGCTCAGCTACGGGCAGCAGGATTTGTCAATACCAAACCCCCTGGTGATATTCGAGAATTGAATGAACATTCAAATAATTGGGCGATGATTAAAGGCATTTTAACTGCAGGCTTCTTCCCAAATATTGCGTATATTGATAGAGAATCATTGAAAATAAGAACTAGGTAAGTGTTTTTGAAAAATATTGGTAGAATGAGGTTGAGAAAACTATCTGGGACGCATGTCGCATGTAGAATGAAGCTAAATATATGGGTTTGTGATTAGTTCTTTTAAAGATTCGATATTTTTTGAGTATTTGTTTGTTTTTTTAGGAAGGAAAAGAAAGTGGCGATTAATATTTCGTCATGTCTCAGAAGCGAGCGTGGTAATAACAATTCGGATAATGTTCAGAGTCTCAGGAATATCCCAACTAATTGGCTGTTATATGAAGAACTTTCACGCAACAATTCTCATCATAATATCCGCTCCGTCACTTGTGTTACTTCTATGACCATCGCATTATTCACCAACGATTCTGAGAGCCAAACTGATTCTGATGATACAGATTCCGACGACGAAGTTACAGTTTCTAATCAGTGGATTGTTTTCAATGGATCTTCGGATATTCTTGCAATGATTGCACATTTACGTAATAAAATTACTAACCTAATTGCAAGAAAAATTTCTTTTCCGCATAGACAGTTCTCTTACCATGATACAAATCTTTTGCATACCGTTGCAAATTTACTTTTAAAAGAAGATGAACTTGTTGGGTTTCAACAGCCAGTTGGAATTGGTCAAAGACCGAAGATTATGAATTGCACCAACGGTGCGAATCATGACGACGCAGTGAAAAATCGATACAGATCTCATCAGGTTACCCCCAGAGAACAGCAAATGTTTTCCCAAGTTTTAGCATTTAAACAAGTACGCCCGGCGTATTACAATAAATACATTCCTCAGATAATTTTTGCTCCAGATTATGATGGCAGTGAACACTCAGATTCCGATGTAGAATCGAACGTGAATGAGCAAAGCGAGCAAATTGATAATTTGCTAGAACGATTTGAAGAAATTAATGTACAAAATGTTTTGTTGCAACAATACACAGCTTATGAAAGACTGGTGTATCCACTAGAGCAAAATGATGTGACACCTTATTTAGATGAAGCTTGCGCTGTGGAGCCGCTTGTTGGTCCGATTTGGATGGAACAAGTTACCAATCCGGACTGGACTGTATTTTGTTTGATAAAAACAGGAACTACCAAATCAATTGATGTTTCTATCGGCAAGAAAGTTTGGGTATTTCCCCCTTACATTGAAAAGAAATTGAAAATCATATTTGAGGTAATAGCTATTTTTCTCAACATTTATTTATGTTTTACAAAATTTATATTGTTTTAGGCTGGAAAGAATGTACTTTTAATATTTACTGTCCAAAATTCTCGAGCCTTCCAAGCAGTAGCTCGGTTGCTTAAAATGCCAGCTATTGAAGATTCTAATTACAGTATTCAGAGTTCTTTAGAATGGATTAGCAGGGCAGATGTAACCTTTTCGCAAGTACAGTAAGTGGGAATTATATATTTTTTCCTGAAATAAGATGTAAATGACTATTTGTTTAATAGGGAGTACTTCCCAGAACAATACAACGATGGAGATCAACTGAATCATGACTTTGGGGTGAAATTGTGGCAGTTATTTACAAATGTTGTACCTCCTAGTATCCAACATGCAGAGCCAATTATTTGTGTTGGGTCAGGCAGACCCATCACCAAAAAAACATTTTAACTTTTTTAGTTTTTATCAGTTTGAGAGATAATCTCAGTTTTTTTTATTTTATTAATTAATATTCGATTTACAAATGATGTACAATTACACAATAATTTTGAAATTTTAAATCTCTGCGACTAATCTTAATTTTATACGTACTTTAAAGTCAGTAATTAACATTTTAACATCTTGATCCGATTACGATTTTGCAGTTTTATTTAGAAATTTTAAACGATTGCTTTTACACAATTTCTGATTTACAGTTCTACATACATTTGTTTTACTGGTGCAATGAATATTTTGTGATCAATGTGTGATTATTAGATATATTTACACAGGGTATAATTCATATATCTGTGTATGTAGTTTATAAGAAATATTTATTAACTTTGTGCCTGATATTACAAATTACAACTTCAATTTTGTGCAATATTTGCATGTTCTACATTTTCGGTAAAATGAAAGTAATTGAAGTGTTTTTGTAATAACGGGTAGTTTTGTTGTCAAAGTGATAATTTTCTGTTTATATTTATTGTACAGTTATTTATTACAGAATGTAATTTATTTTTGTTACTGTACTGGCATATTAAAACTTTTCTGCGTTTGTATAATTTGGCAGTTGACCACTTTTGTCCCCAAGGATCTTCATTACAATTTAGTGTGAAGCAGTTGGTTCTTGGCTGGTACGGTTGGTACATAGTACATGTGATCAATTAAATATGGCGTCTTTAGATAAGTACTGTAAGTTCAGAAGTTTTCTAGTGTTTTATTTAATTTAAAACATTGTTAAATTAATTAAAATTATCTGCAGATAACATTTATAAGAAATGTAAATTTATTTGTTAAAATTAATAGCAGTAACAAAAATGAAATTTTGTAAACTTTATGTAAATGACGTACTTTTTTTAATTTGTTGTTTATGTTATTTATATTATATTAATTTTTTGTTTTAGGGACTTCTGAGAACATTAATCTGTTAGTTGAAAGAAGAATTGAAAGAGATGCTCATTTTAAGCAATCTCTTAGTGATAGGTTAGGATGGATGTAAGTACAGGGAATGGGTTCAACAGGTGCAACACTAGAAAATAAAAATCTAGAATAATCATAGACAGGGAGATACAAATCTAATTAATTTATAAGTAATAAAATACCTGCATCAAAAGATTCATTCATAGGAAAATTCAAGATCCCGGGCATGTCATTCTGCCTGTACAGCCAAAGTCTTCGTTCAACATTATATGGTTCAAACAACTACAAAATATCAAACTGCGAAAAGTTAGTTTACTGCTTTCACTGATTTGACTTCTAACGATGTCCTTGGCTGCACTGGCAGACTGAAAGTCGCAAATTTAGAAAAGTTATAGTCACAACCAAGTATGTGGGACTCTAGAATGGTATTGGGTTGTTCATTTAGTTCAGTTTAATTTAATTTTATCCCCATTGTGTTGAAGACAAGTTAGTTTTATAGATTTACATCTTCCTATGTTTGCATTTATGCTGAATTTAAAAATTCTAGATTTGCATTTTCCTGTGAATGAATTTTTAATGCAGGTATTTTATTACGTACAAGTTTTCTAGGTTTGAATCTTCTTGTGCATGCATTTTCCTGTGTATGAATATACTTGAATTTTATTTTCTGGTGTTGAAAGGCCACAAACATAATTTTTAATATATCATAATTATATAATTTGTAGGCAAGTTGTAGCAGATTTGAAAAAGGAAGGAGGATCAAAAGATTTAAATAGAGTAAATGTTCGAAAGCAGTGGTATGTAATATGTGAATTATATAAGGTAATATTTGATTAAATAAAAATGTCAGTACTTCATTACATTCTACAATATTTTTAGAAATCTTTGGATCCAAATGAAGTCCATATTAGAGAAACATTGTCAAATAAACCTTACTATGACAAATTAAAGCAGTTTTTTGATAAAAGCAAGACATATTCTGTGAAATCGAAATGCATGAATCAAGGTATATAGCTTCTATTTATACTTTAATTCGATAACTAATTGTAGATGTTTTATAGAATATCGGAAGAAAATGACAGCGCGACTTCTAAAAATTGCTTCATATGCCGACAGATGTAAGTTAATTAAAAATGAGAATAATATTTATAAAACATATTATTATTTTAGGGACTGACGAAAGAACTAACGCATTGATTGATTCAAGAATTGCTCGACATGATATGTTCAAAGGCAGAGGACATTCTGCACGTGCATGGAAGTAAGCCACTGTAATAAATAAAATAATAAAGCAAATTATTAACTAATAAAAACTATTATAGAGCAATAACACAAGATGTCATAGATTTTGATGGTACAGAAACAGAAATACTAACTGCGCAACAAGTAAAGAAGAAATGGGAAAATTTATATACTAAATATAAAGTAAGAAGTAGCTATGATAGTAATAAAGAAAACTCATTATCTTTATCTTGTATAATTCAAGGCAGTACAGATACAAAACGATTCTAAATGGCCACATTTAGCAAAAATGGATTATTTTTATACGAAAATATATAAAGGAAAAGATGCTAAAGATCAAGTTTGCGATGATAATTCTGAAGACGTACCACCTGTTAATACAGAAATAGAAAGTACCCCAGCTGTACCAGCAGACAGATGTAAGTTTGTAAACTAATTTGTCTTCCTAATTAATCATTTTAAAAATTTTAAGGGCCTGCTAGTAGAACAAAATTGTTCATTGAAAGACGAATAACAAGAGCATCAATGTTTGGCAGAGGATTAACAACTGGGGGATGGCAGTAAGTATTTTGTTTTTTATTTATTCTTTTGTTTCATTAAACTGTTTCCAGAGCTGTCATAAATGATCTAATTGAAGAAGGTGCTCCATCAAATTTAACTGTAGCCAATGTTAGAAAAAAATGGGAAAACTTGCTGACCAGACATAAAGTGAGTAGAGTAGAGTACAGTAGTTAATAATAATTTTTTAATATTTTTTTTTTTAGATTATAAAAGATTCTAATGCTACACATACACAATGGCCATACTATACACTAATGGAAAAATATCATAGTTTAAAGAAATCACGCAAACGTAGAAAAGTAGTATATGAAGTTCTGGAAAATGAAGAATTGCCTACAGAAGAAGAAACCTTGATAGAACCTATACAAAATGAAGACATGGAAGAAATTATAAATTCAAGTTTTGTAGAAAAGTTACAAAAATGTAGATTATGTCAGCAAAACAAAGGTGAATATTCGTTGGTAGACGACACAGACTTCTGTAGTCGAATTATGGAATACACAACAATAAACGTAAGTTGTAAATTTATACAGGATGATTCACAAGTTCGTGCATATATTTTAATGGCATATAGTACGCAACTTATTTGATAAGTCTTTTAGTTTTCGAGATATGAGCTCTCAAAGTTTTAGTCCAAAATCAAAAATCGAATTCTTTCAGTTCCGTGATAAGTGAATTGAGCACTATATGACATTAAAATAAATGCACGAAGTTGTGAATTCAGTAATATATTTATTTTAGATTCTTGAAAACATAGAAATCTTACCAACTGCTATCTGCATAGATTGTAAAACAACCTTAGATAAATTCAATGAATTTATTATTCTTTGCCAAAATGTAGACAAAGAATTGCAGTCGAGCTTAGAACAAGTTGTAATAGGAACGGAAAATCTAGAACAGAAAAAACAACTTATATCACAAAATGAAACTATATCACCTATCGATTTAGAATGTTCTCAATGTCCGGCATTTTTTACGTCATCAGAGATGTTGAAAACTCATTTGGAGAGTCACAAAGTTAAGGTAAAATATCACTGCGAAAAATCTAAAGCATTCGAATGTTCTGAATGCCCGGCATCTTTCACGTCATCGGAGACTTTGGAAACTCATTTAAAAAGTCACAAAACTAGCGTCAAATATCACTGCGAAATTTGTAATATAAGCTTTGCAAAACAATCTGCACTTTTCGCTCACATTCAACAACACTTTGAAATGAGCAAAGTTGAAGCTGTAGATTTGAATATCGAAGATGTTGAGATTCAGTATATAGATGACAATGATGATTTAGAAGTCGTGGATCATTCAGAAGACTGTGATAATATTGTAGAAGATAATTCCCAGATCATTATTGCTCGTAAGTACATACATACAAATACCTATCACGCTTTTAACCCAACAGCACCCTACCATAATTCGAAACTTAGCATCAGTCCAATACTATTATTATTTGTTATAAATGTATTTATGTTTTAAGATGATGTATACCAATGTGAACTGTGTTCGAAAACATTTGCTAACACGAAGAGTTTAAAGAATCATTTCGATACTCACTCCAGAATAGAACATCATTGTCCTAGAGAAGATTGTAATAAAAAATTTACGACCTTAAGCTCCTTAAAACACCATGAAATGAGACACCAGGGCTTAAACTCTTTCCTTTGTACTGTGTGTGGTAAGTAATATTATTTAAAGATTTATATCATTAATCAATCGTTTTAAATTTGTAGGAAAAGGTTTTGTAACCAAAAATACTTTGAAGATGCATGAAAAAATTCACTCAGAAGTAAAAGAACATGTATGTGAAATTTGTTCTAAAGGCTTTTCAGTCTTGAGTAATTTGAGGACCCACCAAAAAAAACATCATGAAGGGCTTAGGTTCTATTGTTCGCAATGCCCTAAACAGTTTTTGACTAAAGCTAGTTTACAAAGACATGAATTAGTGCATACTGGAATCAAAGAATTTGTTTGTGATATTTGTAGCGGTGCCTTTTTCACTCTTAAAGAGTTGAAAAAACATAAACGGTATCACGAGGTTAGTAAAATATACATACACACATTCATTATGAATAATAAAATAAATAATTCTTGCAGAATGTTAGATTATACAACTGCGAGCTATGTTTCAAGTCATTCTATGAAAAACATCATTTAACGATACACATGCGATGCCATACTGGAGAAAGACCATATCCTTGTACAATTCCTGGTTGCAACAAATCATTCAGAGAGAGGCAGAAGCTTCTAAGACATGAGAAAACACAACATAGATTTACTCAACCCTCATAAATTTTAAGGAATTGTTCCTGCATATAATATTTTGTTTCATAGTCTTTAATTTTTAACTCAATAATAGTATTGGAGACAAAATAAATATTTCAATTTACACATCTTAATAAAACCAAATAGAAACTGCCTTGTACGAGAACCGAACTATATTATATTAATCTGCTTGTACAGCAAATTACGGTAATTATCTCCCATTTTACAATTTTTATTTTTGTAATATTAAAAATATTTTCTTAAGACTATAATGTTTGTGTTTGTTTGTTATAGAAACCGAAATAAAACGATAAGTACCAAGTCTCAGAATCCTGTACATTAACTAGGAAACCAAATAAGTAACAATTTGTATTAAATTATGTTTTATTTCATAATAAATTAAATACAATGTATTATTCTTATAAATAAATAAATTACATTTTTGTGTAATTAAAATTTTATAGTCACTGGTTTAGCCGTAATTTGATTTTTTTGTAATTAAAACTGTTTTCTTAAAACTAATGTGTTTGTTTGTTACAGGTACCCAGGAACCGAACTTAATCTTCTGGAATCTTCTAAGACACCTGGAGGTCATCTACGATGAGAACCAAGTCCCAGAAACCCGCCAAACTAGGATATCCAAATAATAAATAATTTGTATTAAATTATTTTTTATTTTATCATACTTAAATACAATGTATACATTATAAATAAATCAATTACATTATTCCTTAAAATATGATTTATTTAATCCTTTTTATCATAAACCTCTAAACGAGCTTAGTGCTGCCATCTCTTGGTGGTGACGTCACAAAAAGTGAGCAGTGGGTCTAAAAATTGAGCTGCTAATTAATAATCACACATGGAAATTAGAGTGAATGTATATAAGGGTTGCACAACAAAACCGAGGACATATTTGGATTCAGCAGGTCCTAATTAAGGGGTTAGACTACCCTTCTTTATCCTACTACCCTTACTTTACCAGTTATAAGCATTTTAAAATTTTCCTAGCGTAGTTGTAATTTTGCTGCAAAATCGTCAAAAAAATTGGCACTACGCTAGGAAAATTTTAAAATGCAAATATCTCGGAAACTAAGGGTTGTACGACAAAGTGGGGTGCATATTTGGATTCAGCGGGTCCTAATTAGGTGAATATGATACAAACCACCCTTGAAATCAACGTAATTTTGATAGATTTTGGTGAAATTTTGCTGACTTTAAACAATTATTATCTCGTAAACTAAAGGGCTAAGGGCAAAAAGTTAAATACAAAGGGTGCGTAACTTTTCATTCTCTATCTGCCTGTCTATAGATAATGCCGTTTTGGCCGATTTTTAATTATTTTTTTGATCTCCCACCATTCATGTTATCCTGATACAAACTTGGTGATTTTTGTTCGATTCAAAATTCAACTCGAGTGAGGGTGAAAATTTAAAAACGCGATTACGTAAAAACTAAGGGTTAGGGAGTGATTTAGGGGTTATATTCGTACTCTACGCGTTGAAATACACCAGTATGCATATTGCCACCCCTAAAAGTTAATTAGCACCGGAGATATTCATCCCTTATTTGTATCTCCGGTCCTAAGGGTCGTATCGTAAAAATCTACATTGCAGTCGATAGGGGATGAAAAACTGAGCATATTTTATATTTAACTTTTTCCTCTACGACCCTTAGTTTAAGGGTTAATGACTATGTTTCGACGACTTTTTCACCACTTTGATTGTTCATAACCCTTAAACTAAGGGTCGTAGGGGAAAAAGTTAAATGCAAAAGATGCTCAGTTTTTCATCCCCTATCGAATGCAATGTAGATTTTTTCGATACGACCCTTAGAACCAGAGATACAAATAAGGGTTGAATATCTTCGGTGCTAATTAACTTTTAGGGGTGGCAATATGCATACTGGTGTATTTCAACGCGTAGAGTACGAATATAACCCCTAAATCACTCCCCAACCCTTAGTTTTTACGTAATCGTGTTTTTAAATTTTCACCCTCCCTCGACTTGAGTTTTGAATCGAACAAAAATCACCAAGTTTGTATCAGGAGAACATGAATGGTGGGAGACCAAAAAAATAATTAAAAATCGCCCAAAACGGCCTTATCTATAGACAGGCAGATAGACGCGCCCTTTGTATTTAACTTATTGTCCTTAGCCCTTTAGTATTACTTTTATTTATTATTTATTAGTAGAATAATTGAATTTAAACGAAATATTAGTAACACGAGTACGTACCGAATATAGACCGAATTTAGACTGAATTTAAACATACTGGATGTGTGAGTCAAAAACATTTTGCTGTTTTTCGTCGAATTTTTCGCAGTTTGGCAACAAATTTTAATTGGTAGTTTTGATCTCCAACAAGTTATGTTATCCTGATACAAATATTGGGATTTTGAGATGAAAATTTTAACCAGCCGAAGAAATCATATTTTTGTAACGGGGCGTAGGTGGGACAATAGGTTGGTTTATAAATATAATAATGCAAATATATTATTTTAATAATATTATTTATTTATTTAAATGAGACATATTTTAATACATATCTTTGGTTGTAACTACCCCACAGTTTTATAATTCTAATCCTTAGATGTGGCAGACTAACATATTGTAATAAAATAATAACACATAAGATAAGTTATAATACAATACAATATTAACATAGGTATATTTGGGTGTAACTACCACCACAGTTCCATAATTCTTAAATTAAGAATCTCCCATATAAATATAATTAAATTACATCTAAACCAGTGACACCAGAACTTTGAAAATGTGGCTCCTAGTACAAAAAAGTGCGAGGAATCCAAAAATATCAGACTTAGAGCGCTATCTCTAACCGTCTAGGAAATACAGGCCTTAGAAGTCAAAAATTAAATTTAAAAAGTACTTTCATTATAAACAGAATTAAATCACGGCTAAACCAGTGATCCCAGAACTGTGAAAATGTGGCTCCTAGTACACAAATGTTCGAGGAATTCAAAAATGTCTCTAACCGTTTCAGAGTTATTCTTAAATTAAAAATCTCCATAAGGATAACATGGGATATTTTATTTTAAGTATAACGGCCTTAATATAATCTTAATCCTTATAAACCTGACGCTAAATGAGTTGACGTCTCAGTGTTGTCCACGGGTGTGAAGGCTGGTTAGTGACCCATCCAAAGAGAGTTCGGTGCTCGTTATCTACGCGGCTGTGAAGATCGTTGAGTCTTGGCCTTTAAAGAAGTATTTCTTGCCTAGAAACACACAAACAGAAGTTAATAGATTCCCCCACGTTTTTTAAACCATCTAGTATCGAAAAACACAAATCAGTTAGTTTTTTTTTGGCTTATTTCAATCGCCTGTCACTGTACAGTACACAAAGAAATGGTTCAAAACTAAATAAATAAAATTAACTTACATATTAATGTTTCTGAACTGTATATTCTTATTTAACCCTTACATGGACCTCAGAGGTTCACCAGAAGGTCTTCAAAGACTCTAAATACTTGAAGAACTGCAGACAATGCCCCAAAATAATTTTGTAGCCTAAAACAAACCACAATGTTATTGTACATGGAACTTCTAACGTAAACAACAATAACTATAACTGTATAGACACTAAAACATTATAATATGCACAAAAGGAACTTACTAGCGAGCTATTAGACTTAGAATTTACTAAAACAGTTATTATAATACACTAAGAACAAAATCTTCCAAGTTTGTTTTTGGTATGTCTCATTTGACAAGTCAAATATTATGAATTATTTAAATTACATATTTAAAGCTGAGAATTGGTAAACATATAGAAAAAATTATGCTGAATCGATTGCACTTATCGGTTTTGATCAAAAACCAACAGTTTAGCCATAAATAATTAATTAATAACAGAACACCAGCGCCAATCCGCAATTTTTTTAGCATCGTGATTCTGGTGAACTACTTGGTCGGTAAAACGGGTAATTGTTTTCAAGTCAGTAAAACGGGTATCTGTTATTTAGACGGAAGAGTAGTTCACCAGACTTACACCGCGCTCAGTTTTGCGGATTGGCGCTAGTGTTGTATTGGAAATTAATTATTTACGGCTAAACTGTTTATCTTTCGTCAAAAATAACTACAGCAATCGATTCAGCGTAAGTTTTTCTATATATGGGGCAAATTTTACGCGTGTAGGTGAAAGACAACAAAATTTTGTTTGTATCACACATAACCTTGCCAGAAATAACTTTTGCGTTAATTCAAGTCTTGCCTTCAAGAAAATGTTGCACAGTTTCGTAATTTTTAAATTAAAAATCTCCCATAAGGATAAGGCCTGGTCTATAAGGTTAAACTTTTGCATTTGCCTTAAAATTACAAACATAAACTCAGCATTATTATTATTATTATTATATTTTGATAAGAGCTGAGGATTGATCCTATGAGCTCATTTACAGTGAAATTTGTAGTACAGTTTAGCCCTATTACTCAGTCAAAAATTTGTTAGATTCTTATATTTTAGAGTTGCAGCATAATGTTTATGCAAATTCAAGGAAGCATTAGTATTGTAACACGTGTTTTCGTGAACTTGAAATCTCAATTTTAAGGCAAATGTAAAAGTTACACCTTACATAAACCAGGCCTAAAACGGCCATTTTTATTTTAAGAATAACGCCCTTAATATAAACTTAATCTTTACAAACCTGACATTTTCTAACGCCTAATGAATTCTAGTTTCCACATTTTCAACGATAAAATTGGTTGTGAGGTCTCAGTGTCCACGGGTGTCAGAACTGACGGGTGACCCATCCAGAGAGAGTTCGGTTCGTTCTCTACGCGGTTGTGAAGATCGTTGAGTCTTGGTCTTTGAAGAAGTATTTCTTGCCTAGAAACACACAAACAGGAGTTAATAGATTCCTCCACGTTTTTAATACCATCTAGAATCGAAAAACTCAAATCAGTTAGTTCTTTCTGGCTTATTTTAATCACCTGTCACTCTACAGAACACAAAGAAATGGTTCAAGACTAAATAAATAAAATTTACTTACATATTACTGTTTCTGAACTTGTAGATTGTTATGTAACCCTTACGCGGACCTCAGAAGTTCATCAAAAGGTTGCCAAAGACTCTAAATGCTTGAAGAACTGCAGACAATGCCTCAAAATCATGTTGTAGACTAAAACAAACCACAATGTTATTGTACATGGAACTTCTATTACAAACAACAATAATTCTAACTGTATGGAACCTAAAACATAATATGCACAAAAGGAATTTACTAGCGAGCTACTAGACTTAGAATTTACTAAAAACAAGAGTTAGTAGGTTCCTCCACGTATTTTAAACCCTCTATTATCCAAAGAGGCTACAAATAAGAAGTTCTTTCTGACTTATTTGCCTGTCACTCTATAGAACACAAAGAAATGGTTCAAGATTAAATAAATAAAACTTACTTACATATTAATATTTCTGAGACTATGGATTCTTAATTAAGCCTCAGAGGTTCTCCAGAAGGTCATCAAAGAATCTAAATACTTGAAGAACTGCAGACAATGCCTCAAAATCATTTTGTAGCCTAAAACAAACCACAATGTTATTGTACATGGAACTTCTAACGTAAACAACAATAATTCTAACTGTTTGGGCTCTAAAACATTGTAATATGCACAAAAGAAACTTACTAGCGAGCTACTAGACAGAATTCACTAATACAGATATTATAATACACTAAGAACCAAATCTTCAAACTATGTTTTTGTGGTTATGTCTCATCTGACAAGTCAAATATTATTAATTATTTAAATAACATAATTGAAGCTGAAAATTGGTAAACATATAGAAAAAATTACACTGAATCGATTGCTGTAATCGGTTTTGGTAAAAAACCAACAGTTTAGCCATAAATAATTAATTAATAACAGAACACTAGCGCCAATCCGCAATTTTTTTAGCTTCGTGATTCTGGTGAACTACTTGGTCGGTAAAACGGGTAATTGTTTTCAAGTCAGTAAAACGGGTATCTGTTATTTAGACGGAAGAGTAGTTCACCAGACTTACACCGCGCTCAGTTTTGCGGATTGGCGCTAGTGTTGTATTGGAAATTAATTATTTACGGCTAAACTGTTTATCTTTCGTCAAAAATAACTACAGCAATCGATTCAGCGTAAGTTTTTCTATATATGGGGCAAATTTTATGCCTATGATGATAACATTTTTCATCAAATTTCATTCACTATAGTTGATTTCTTAACTAAACGGAGCAATCTGAAGTTGGAATGCTAAAACTGATCGTTTTAACACCAGTATTACACCACACAAACTTTGTAATGTATACAAATTTATTTTACCTCGTCTACATTTATGACTATTTCATTCTTCCCAATAATTCGCACTCGCAATAGAAGTGGGGGCCTTCAGAGCCGTTGACTGAATGAAGACATCATTGTATGGGGCCCACCATCGGTTCGCTCGCTGGATTTTCTGTAGCATTAACGTGGTATGATCGGTATGGTTGGTGTACCGCATTATGAGCTGGCAGGACATCCAGGACACAAACCGCACAAAACTATGAGAATTTGTCTACAAAAATAGCGCCATGTTTTAAATTAAACATTTTTTTAGTTTAGTTTGTAATATTTCTTATTCAATCTATTTATGAAATGATACATGTTTGACTGAAATAAAAAATATATTTGAATTACATAAAATAATATGAAATAACCTTTCATTAATAATTAATAATAATGTTTATTCATTATTAGAATAAGATGTTTATAATGCAGTTATTAAACAGCTTGGTATTAAAAACAATCCAAACAAACTATCAGTCAAATAAATTATGTAGGATTGACACCCTGACAATTTACATATTCCAAATTTTACAAGATACATAATTAATACATAGGAAATTAATCTATTTTATACATTTCATACACCCAAAATATTAAAGCGAAGTGGACTTGCTATCGGTGCAAACAAATACTTGAGAAGAAATAAAAGCTACAACTATATACCCTTTAAAATATCTGAAATATATGTTTCGGGGTTTGAGATAACACTCAATAAACCTGTAAATAAAATAACATTCAGAATAAATTTAATAGTTGATTTTGAACAACATACCAGTAACATCACAGAACTCGTCAAAAGACGCACAAGGTAACAACTCCTCGGTGTACAAGCCCAAAAGGCGTTCGGAAGCTTTTAACATTGCCTCATCGTTATGCCTAATATAATCTGCTAGGTTCGTGGGCCACTGCTCATCTGTTCCCGTCACGTTCTAAAAGAATCACAACAAAATTAATGACAAATTTAACAATTTAAGGCTGAAATTCAAATTATTCTGCATTAGAAACCTATAACCTATAAGAGCGATATACATTAGTCAGTGCAACATAAATACAGAGTAATTCAAAGACGGACTTAAAACTATCTTTCATCTTTTCAGCACTAAGAAATTTATAAATATTTAAAAAAAAAGCTCTCTGTTCCGCATAAACAAAACCACTGTTCAGCCTTAAATGAAAGCACTTACCTTAAAATAATAATTGTACAATCCATCAAGTATTCCGAAGAACACCAAGTATGGCTTATAGACAGTGTACTCTTTGACATCTTTGTCTTCAGGTAACAGCGCTTTAATAGGGCCCGTTGGATGTGTGTGTCGTGTTTGTGCAAGAACTAGAAGACGACGCAAATGTGCTAGTCGATTAGCTTGCCATCGTTGCGATGAATGCAACAACACGGATAAAGTAAGCCAGTACAATGGACCTTCAGACTCGTAACTAGATTCAATCCATTTTTCTGTAGATGATAATTCAAGATATGCGTTTAACGATTTGTCTTCTCGGGTTGCAGATCTAGTTCTGTAACAATACTTAATATTCAGTACGATTTACTAAAGAAATAATTAAAATACATACGTGTTGATTACATATAGAGCCATATGGATTAAATATGGAACCATATGTAAATTACTTTGTGGTCCTCCACCTCCGGTATCATCGTGAAATGATTTTTCCTGGGAAAATCTCAGCAACAAGAGTTTTAAATCATGAACGGTGGATTGATGTCCGATATCTCGATGCCCTGTAGATTCTTGTAGGTATGTATTGTGTCTCGCTAAACAACTAGCAAATGCTGACTCGGGAACTTGCGGTCCCCACAGGGGGAGAAGTCCATTACATTTTGTGTTAGCGTTTTGTAAAGCCGCTGATTCCCACTCGTCACGAGCTCGCGCTAAACGCACTGCACTCATATGACAGTCCACATGAACTACATTGAAATGCGTTACAGTGTTGTAGCCGATTGTTTTTCGAGCTTTAGCTTCAAAATCTTCGACGTTACATCGTTTCGTGAATGTATAGATTCCTAAAACTTTCGATGGTTGATATTTGTAACCTTCTCGACATATACAACAAACTAATCCAGATTCTTCTCCTAATTCTTCCATTTGTTGCATTATTGATGATTTGGCTGTGACTTGACCTTTGTCGTTAGTTCTCATTCCTAAAGCACCTAATTGTTTTTCTCTCATAGCCATGGCGAGTCGTTTCTTTTCAGTTTTGGTGAATTCGCGTACTTTTTCTATGCGACTAGCCACTGCTTCATTGGTGCGCAAAGCTTCTAATAAGTTTTCAGCTAAAGACCCAACATGTTCATCAGAGGAAACTTGTTCTAAGTAATGTATTATTGGGATTATATCAGCTGCTAGAGCAAGTTGTGTTTTTTCGTGGCCTTGCGCCAAACCAGTTAAGAATCGTAAGATATATTTTAAAGCAGGCTTAGATATAAATTCTTTAAGTTCATCGCTATCAGTTTTGATTAAAGTTGGTTTAACACTAGGAGCATGCATTACTATATACTCCAGTGCTTCACTGACAACATCTAAAGAAATAATATAATCCTTTAAAGTATTTCCGATTGCATTTCTTTCTATTCCAATGGTTAAAACACAAAACATTTCCAATTTGTGTTCGTCATCGTTTGTGTGTTCGAAATCAAATTTGTTAAATGATAATACAGGTTTAAAATAATCAAGAAGAATTTCCATTTTTTCTTGATTTCCATATACAAGGGCTGCTAAAACGTGGGTTAGATGAACTAGTACGGATTGATTATTCCTCACGTTAGCTGAGTTAGTACAAGTCAATAAACTGCGGATATATTCTGGACCGCCGAATGTTTGAGAAAATGCTGTGAACGTTTCTAAAGACTGACTTGCAGCATTTGACAAAATTGTTTCCATAATCTGTAATATCAATATAAAAAATATTTATTAAAATTGTAATGGAAAACTTAAAATTTATCTTACATCAAGTAACTGCTCAGTAATGGAAGCCTGGCTTGCGTCAGTTTCACTTTCCAGACAAAGTTGCAAAACACTAAGAAAGACTTCAATGGCTCCCAGTTCTGGTTTACATAACACTTCTTGATTTGTACGTACTTTTACAGACAGTCTAAAAAGTTTTAACAAAACTTGCAACAATGATCTCGCTCGAGATATGCTGCTTATTGCTGCTAAACGATCTAACATAGTCTAAAAATCAATTTCAATTTAATATTTAATTAATATTATAAATTAATAGATTACTACCTTTAGGCCCCCACAATCAGCTAATACATTTGCCATCTTATAAACTTCTTCGTTATCGACAGTTTCTTGTGCTTTGGCGTTTAAAGTCTCAATAAATTCTTCGGTAGCGTCTCCTAAAAGACCTCGCATCCTATAAACAACCCTCATAGAGTCGCCTTCCCCTCCCTCAGCTAGCCAAACTTTTTTGTAAACTTCCTTAACAGGTAAATCTAGACTCATGATTTTATTATTTACTAATAATTCCATCCCGTTATCATCTTCTAATAAAGCTACGAGTTCACAATCCTGACAAATTTTATTTTTAACATCACGCATTAAAGGTCCGAGACCTGCCTCTAAACTCGAGTAAGGGTTACCTAACATACGACCCTAAAACAGAATAGAATTAATTTAAGTTTATATAAAACAGATTGATAGTTGTACTTGTAAAAAGTCTTCCTGCTGTGGATCTTTTTCTAACGTTAGGAAGAATTCGCCAATGTCATTTTCCTCTGGATAAATTATGGAACAAAGACGTTCGAAAATAAATACTGGTGTAAGAACGTCTTGTGGACTAAATTTGTTAACGGTTTCAATGCAGACAGCCATAAATGCTTTGGTTTCTTCTTCTGTTCCTGTTGTCATTTCTTCTAGAAGCTCTAACAACTTTTCTTGAGTATCATCAACAAGTCTAGTTCGCTGAACAACAAGTCTACGTAAGGACAAATATCCGTTAAGGACTGCAGCAACTAAACGTCCTTTATACTGTCTTCTAATCGCATCATTATCTAAGAATGAAGCTAAAAGTTCTGTAAGTTGAATTAATGCATAACCTTGTGCTAAATCTGATGTTAATGTTGTTTCTTCCAAATGATGCAGTTCTTGAATCTCATGTGTTAATAGATTAGCTAATTTACTTAAAACTCCCTGAACAGCTAAGTACTGTTTCCAAGGAGTGTCTTGGATTAATTTTTGGTATAAAGTTAAAAATTCTGCGGAACTTTCGCCCGCCCTAGTAAGTTCTTCTAAATAAGAAGTTAAAAGGATTAGTAATTTCTTTTTTCGTTCGTAGCTTCCACACATGGTTTCAATGATGTTGCAAGCAACATGACGTGCAAAACGAGAACTAGCGTTGAAGAGGACGACTTTCAGCCACGCCAAGTTGTCTAAGAGGAAGTCTAGTGGATCTGTGTCGTCAATATTTTTCACTTTTCTCCTCCACCGCATGCCGTACTTTTCAGAAAGATAATTGATGTGGATATTATCTTTTTCTAAAGATGCGGCAGCTTCTTCGTCGCTTTTCGGAAGCATACGTGCTTTCCATCCTACAAACATATGTGGATATTCTTTGTTTATCCATTTAAAGACATCTACGGTTAAACCTTCAGGTTCTTTGATACTACAAAAACTGCTCAAAGATTTATCTTTATTTTTCTTACTGGTTGCTGGAGCTGGCTTCACAAAACCTTTGAAAATTTTCAAACACGGAAGAATAATCGAATCCATTACCATTGGGTTTCTTGAATCGTTGCAAGCCGTCAAGAAAAGCTGCATCATACATCGGAGCTTGAGTTCCCAACATTCATCTTCTTTCTTTACCAGTGCTGCTAGTAATGCGATTTCATGTCGTACGCCTGAACCTATATCTGTGCTCTGAACACCGGACAAACTTGGCTCGATTCTATCAACCAAGATATGGCAAAGTTGTTCGGTTGCAGGTTCGTTGTCTCTAGTTAGAATGCACAACAATTGTCTGACTTCTTCTTGCATTTGAACAGTTCCCTTTCGCAGATTGTTCCAGACTAACTCATGAATTAAACCTTGATCACACAAGAGTTGTCTAGTAGAAGCGTTCGAAGCAAGAGCTCGTAATAATGTCAAACAATGTTCTGTTGCAGCTGACGCACACCCGTAACAGCGGCCGAAACATGGTAATGTAACTGTTCCAAGATGTCTAGTATCGGTTATTACTGCACTAGTTGATGCCGGAGGAGTTAAGCCAATGCAGGAAGCCCTCATTGGTACGCATTCATTTTGTTTTCGGTCGTAGGCAACTAATTCTTTTCGGGATACAAGAACTTTTTGAATAATTTTGCTAAGTTCTTCGAATGATGTTTTACATTCGCTGCAATATTGTTGTGCTAACATTTGAATGGTTTTATTGACTTGTACGCTTCCAGTTTGAACATTTCCTTGAGTCTCGTCTGATTTGCGTTCGGTTCGGTGTTCGCTGATTTTAAGTAACAAAGCCTCAAGTGATGGTTTGTTACCCATAAGTTGTTTGTAGACTCGGTCGGCTTTTTCAAGAAGACTGTTTATGCTGGCTACCATTTTCTTTCGATCATCGTCCGTTTCTATACTTTCGACAGCACAGCAGGGACGTGCAAGAAGCGTATAATCAAATTTGGCGTATTTACAAAAACCACAAGCGTGGCATAAAAATGGATCTTTTTCATCGTAATTTATTGCTCTACAATAAAATATCATTTTTAAAATATGTAAAATAAATCATAATAAGAATAAATTACTTACCGGCATTTATGACACTGGAATACATTTTCGCCACAGTTCGCACAAACTCCAGGATTTGCGGGTACAGCGGCACTACATCTTGGACATTGAAGTGTTTCACTAGAAGCCTGAATATTTTCATAAAAGTCTGCATATTCTATCATGAGATTGCATGCAACAATAGCAAGTGGAAAATCTATTTTTACTTCAGTTTGACCACTTTGCAAAGTTACTTTCTTTGCTTTATGCCATAAAGCTAAAAATATAAAATGTATTATTTTGTATGTCTAATTTATGTAAATATTTCGTACCTGGTTTATTTTTAAGTTCAACTACAGCTTGTACACTGCGATTATTGTAATAAATATTAATAGTACGGACCATTTTAGTACGTTTCAGATCCCCAACTCTTAAAGTTATTTTACTAATTGTATGGCTACCAACTAGTTTTACTATTTGAGTAGTTGTTGTAAATTTAGAATCAACTTTAATTGCAGATAATTTTATTGTAGACAGTGACACTTCTGGATTATTACATACCAAACAAGGCTCAGATTCTAAATAATAGCCATCTAATTCAACAAACTGAGCCATGTGTGCATACAAACTAGCGTTCGGATGATGCGCTAGTAAATCATTTTGGTTTCTCAGTACATTCACTGCTTGCTGGATGTATTCGTTGACTTGAGCCGATGATTCGCTTGATTCAGAAAATCTGAGAGAGAAATAGCCCAGTAGATCGACAAACTGTGCTGCTTTACATCCATATGCAGGTAAATATGGCCAAAGATGCCATAGTAACTTTAAGAGACTTTCTTGTTGAGGTTGCTTAGAATGTTTATATATTGCTAGAATAAGTGCATGTGCTTGCCACCTCACATTTGTGGCATTTGTTTCTAACAAGAAAGCTTTTACAAACGAAGCAAGAACTTCAGGGAAAACTTGCTTGTTTAATTGCTCAACCAAAATTATACAATTAGTTTCTTCAAATTTAGATTCAGTTTCAGCTTCTTCTGAACGTTCACGGTCTTTACGCGTTGCTGCTGCTATTGGTGTAGATGATGCTGGTTTCGCTCCTGAATCACTCTTTTTAATATTTGATCCAGTACTACCGCAAACAGCTGATTGGAGTAACTGTAAAACTGTTGGAGCAACACCTTCGTCAAGGAGACAGCTAACTTGTAATAAAAATGACAACGTTGTAGGATGTTGAATACAAAATCGTTGCCAGTTTCCTGTCCGGCCACTTGCAACTTCTAAACAAGCTTTAAGATGTTCCATTAATTCAACCAAAGAATCGTACGGTAAAGATAAGCCATGTTGCACTGCTAAAGTAGAATCATACCCTCCTTTATTACAAGCCTGTTGTACTGCTTGCATATGAGTTTCTAAAGCATGCAAATCTCTTAATTGTCTATATTTTTCTTTATTTCCACAAATGAATAACAACAGTTTTCTAACTTGTCTACGTACAAAAGGAGTCTGTGAAGTCATCATGTATTCACACAAATGTCTAAACCAAGATTCATCAAAAGCTTGAGCCACAGATTGTGTTAGCTCCGAATGTTTATGAACTTGATACGGCAGTCTTAGAGCAATTTCCGTTAACAATTGAGGATAAGATTCAAAGACATCAGTAGCATGGCCTTTAACATATTGCTTAAGGAAGAATGGTTGCATGTCAGGAGGAGAATGTGCTAGATGTTCTTTTAATAAAGCTCCACCCATAGGAGGAGAACTTTCTTCGTTTGCAATTCCTCTCCAATAATCTAACAATGCTTGAAGAAGCGTTAAACAGTAATTAATGACGTTAGCATTCTGAAGAGCAGTTGCAGTAGTTTGAGAAATAAAAGCGGAGTTATCTACTACCGTCGGTTTACTTCCCGAAGAAGGTTTCCACCTTGACATAAATACGCTGAGCAATCTCATAATAATGAGGTGTACTTCACGTTCTTTTGTTCTAGTGCACACATTTTCTATATCAGGATTGGACATATTTAATTCAGTAACAATAGTTTTTAGCAATAAATCCAAACATGCTCGATCTCTTTCAGAATTACTATCTAAATCAGACGTTAAGATTAACATGACTTGCATGAACGGTATAACACGTACACCATCTACATTTTTTAGTTTTGGAATATACTGAACTAATTTTTCCAGCAAATGCAATCGCAAGGTATGTAATTTGCTTGAATTCTCAATTTCTGATTCTATTTCTTCCGTTTCTGGTGCTAAACTGTCGCCTTCAGTTGGCTAAATAAAAAAATTCTTATTCGAAACAAAATTCTTAATAAGAAAAAACAATTTATTTACCTGATACGTAGTAGTAGCAGTATTGGTTTCCGTACGACCGACAAGTGAAATAGCTTCTTGCATATTGTCTCCATAGGATGAGCTTCTTCCAGATACATTGTGCTCTCCGGTGATGCTGTCCACACCGCTGCCTCCGCTTTCTGAACCAGCAGATCCTGCACTTCCACCCTGCTTTATAAATTAAAAACAATAATAATTAAGACACATCATACGTGGATATTAAATAATGTAAATATTTACCTGTTCTGCAGGTGAAGTACGAAGTGTAGATCCATCAGTTGCAGCAGTGCTTCCTTCATCATCTGAACCAGCAGCTGATGCTGTAGTGTCACTATAATGTCCACCCCCACTAGGTTCTTGATTCTGGTTGCTAGGACCAGCAACTCCTACTACAGGCTGTACTAACCCCTGATTCGCAAGCACTTGTTCCAAACTCTGAAGAGCTTGGCCAGCGATAACACCCGCCGCAGCAAGTTGTTGACCTCCTGCAGCTGCTAATCCTTGCTGCAAGTTCTGGAGTTCTCCGCTAAGTTCATGTTCTTGTAGACTTAGTGCAATGGCGAGTTCTACCATAGTTTCGTCATCTGCATCTGGAGGAATGTCCAACAGAGGTGGGAAACCACCTCCGCCGCCTAGCAGTGCTTCTAGAGGGTTCACATTCACTGCTTGTCCTACAGGTAAGTTTCTGCCTTGGAGGAATGCGAGAGCTTCTGCGGTTTCTATATTGTATCGCCTGTCAAGCGGGACGTCTTCTTCTTGGCTGGAGTGCGTGGAGACGGTTGGTTTTTCTTCTTCTGACTCGCCGCTATTTTTTTCTGGAGGAGTTATACAATGAGGAGGACTAGGAATGAAAACACGTCTTCTCCTACCTCTAGGTTTGAGTACTCTGCATATCGCTTGCCTGGCGCTGAATGCTATCGTCGAATCTTCGCTTAGCAGAAGCTGAAGATACACTCCCAATGTAGATGTATTTTCGGTGTCGCAGCTGTTGAACGCATGGACAATTTCGACCAATGCATGAACTAGTTGTTCAGTGTGTTTCAAACCCGGGATTACAACAGGCGCTAATGCTGGTTTCTCTGGATTCATGGAATGTAACAGCCATAAAACCTCTACTAACTGGTGTATTAAATGTTGATTTTTGTTTTCGTCTGATTCTAGTTTTTTATTTCGACCCGGATCTATTACAATATCATCTAAATTAATCTCAAGTAAAGAAGCATGATTATCAGCAAATTTGGCAAGATTATGAGGCCTAGAAACTGCTACACCTCTGACTATTAAAACTAGACGATAGAAACTTTCCGCGTCGTATTCGCCTTGTTCACGCATTTTACATAAACTGCTCAACACGTGAGTTAATAAAGCTTGATCTTTGTAGTTGTGGTACTGATGTCTAGAAGAGTGTAACGCTGATAACAGCGCTTTAGTGTGCATTTGAACACTAGTTGGAGTCGGCAACGAAAGAAGTTTAGTTGCAACTTCCATTGCCGTCGGTTTATGAAGATTAAATTTGTCGTCTGTTGTAACAGGGAATAGACAGAAACTGCTGTCTAAAACTTCAAGTAGACCGGAAACAAGTCGATCTAGAGATGTTAGTGGTGTTGGACTGGCATTATTGGAGTCTTGTTCGGCGTTATTGCTATTAGCATTTTGTTGTGGTGCAGATGTACTGCTCAGAGCTTCTTCATTCTCTTCGGGCCATCCGAAAGCATCTTTAGTTTTGCCGTAAATTTTTATACTATCGACCATTGTTACGGTTTCTGGATCTTGAGAAGGTCCGAAAATAATAGTTAATTTTTTGTCTGCCTGGAGACTTTCTTCTCGTGTAAATGGAATATCGTACCAGCGATTTCTAGTAACTGTTGTCGATATCGATCTACCGAACACTTCAATATATGATGGAGTTCTTTGGACATCTTGATTGCCTAACAGAACTCGTATTCCTGTAATTAAAATTCCACAAAATGATGTAAACTAATATAAATATTTTAAAAACAAACCTGTCATGACCAAGTTATTGTCACTGTTTGCAACATCCACCGTGAAACCTAAAGGTTTGGTGCAAACAACATACATGCCTGTTGTATTAAGCCTATGCTTTAGTTGCGCTGCATTATACACTTGCAATAAATCATTGCCTCCAATATCTACGTCGTTCATTGGTTGACAATGTTCAAAGAAATCTACTGGGAAAGTTACTTGGCTTGATGATTTTCCTGGTTTGGCAATTTTCTTCTTTCGAATTGTTTTTGTTTGTGTTGTAGGATTCGAAGGTTGTATGCTTGGTGACATCCAAAACCCTACATGAAAATAGTTAGAAATTTGGAAACAAGTGTTAAATTTAAAATTATACTTGTTTGATCCATGTTAGCCATGTATATTCTTAAACTGCCATCTTCACATAAAAGAATTAAAGTTGTTCTAAGTTCTGAACCAGATGCATGTCGAATTGCAACCATATCCATGATTTTAGCTTTTACTGGAACTACTTTAATTTCTTGCACAAGAATACTATCTGGTTTTAACATCAGGATGACTGGGTTGTTACCTAAAGCAATACCATCTTCTACTAAAAATTCCCAGAACAAAATGTTAAAATGATATGAAAGCAAATTAATTATTGTCCAAGAATGACCTAAATTTTTTTAAATAAAAAACTATAAAAAAATTAAAATTATGATGAAAAATATCAACTTACTTGTCTGCATGACACTGCACACCAACCCAGGATGGTTGGCGATTTCGGTCCATTGGCAAAGAGGTTGAAGAGCAGGAGTTTTGCTTCCATTACTCTTAGAACTTGATCCTGAAGATCCAGCACTTAAAGTGATCTGATAAACTGTTGTTAAACAATTACTCTTTGAGTTTAAGGGCGCAATAAAACTTTTTCCTTGGGCGTAACTGAAGAACAATAATCCTAAAGTATGAGAATAATATATGCTTACGCCTCCTCCTGCAACTTGTCCATTTACGTCCTGAAAATTCAATAAAATAAACCACTTTCTTTAACCTGAAATAAACAACTTACAGTGACATCAATGTGAAAAACTTCTAAAGTATTTGTGACATAAAATGATCCATGTTTTGCAGAACTTTCTTCATTCAATGTTTCCGTGTAAATATGTCCGGGAGATGACATTAACAAAATATTATAAACACCATCTTCATAGATAAAAGTACAGTCTCTAATTTTTCCGCTTGGCACCAAAAAGAAGTACTGAGGACTCAACGCATCACTGGATAAATCATAAATTTTTACAAAATCTGCTGTGATTAGCGCTAATTGTGTTTGTGATCCCGGAAGCCAAATAGCTCTGATGATGAAGTTTCCTGTTTCTAATTGCGGATGCAAAACTAAATGATCGGCAACTGATCCAGTGGAACTGAATGTTAAAATATGACAGTCTTTTAGACCACAAACAGCAAGAAAATCTTCGTTACATGGATTTCCAGACAGAGATAATACTGTGAATGGAATTGGAGCAGACGCTAGTCGAGTTAAAGTTAATTTTCGTTTAGCAGAATCTGCCTGTTTCAACAAAGCAGATAGCTGGAGGACTGTTATTTTGCCTTTTTCATGTGATACTGCTAAATGTTGTCGTTTGCCGTGCGGACTAGACATACAACACATTGCAACTCTTCGTACAATATGTGCAGATAATAATTGTCGTATTGTTTGACCCTGTTCTCCAGCATAACTCATTCTTACGTTTTCAAATGCGCCTTCTTGCGATCCCAAAGTTGGAACCATTAACTGATCAGTATGAACACATTTTTTGTCGCCAGTATGCAATGCTTGAAGTGCCTGTAATGCTCTTGCATGACATCCAACTGGAGAATTTTTTTCACAAGAAGATTCAACAGCTGGTACAAGAGAATTTAAAATTTCTAATAAGTTTCCAACCATAGGACTATCAGTTATATGAGCAACAAGCCATTCTCTAGAAGTCTCAATTTGTTTAACAACAGTATTAGGTCGTTTTTTATCCCGATAGATATTAATCTTTTCGATAGGAATTGGCGATGATGGTCTTCGCCGCAAAGAACTCGTTAACATTGGTTCAAGTCCAAAACTGCCAGCCTGATTAACAGCTGAAGAAGTAGACGGTTGAGGTTCAGCAACCGTTTGAGGGCTGCGTTTCACTAAAGCTTGACAGGAACCATCTTCTTTAGCACCACAATCACAAAAGAAGTTACCGTATTTTGCGTAGCTAAGATCGTGACCACGGTGGCAGACTCTCGCGCAAACTGAACATACTCCAACACCATCTAACATTCTGCAAGTGTGACAATGATACCAATGTTGGTTCATGAATTCTTTTTGCGTTACGGTAAATGTGCACAGCTTGTTGCACAATGAATCTTCATCGGAGTCTTCTGCGGCACTATCATCTTCTTCGTTTACTTCATCTGGCCATTCGGAGTCGAATTCAGGAGGAATTTCTCCTTCCCAGGGAGGACTTAAGGCACGACTAATATTTCCATTGCTACCTTGAGGTCCTAAAGCGGTCACGATATCTTCGAAATAATTTAGTAAGTGGCATGTTGCTTCCAACATTGACGCGTGTTTTCCAGTGTAAACGCCAGAACTGATTTTTTCCAGGACTTCTTTTTGTGTTAGGTATTGCTTGCACATTTCAAGCCATTCGGTCGCAGCTGCGAAGAGGTATTGATGGCCTTTACCACTTCCAGCATCAGCTAGAGTGGCCATTACTACCATGAGTTCGGAGAAACCGACACCTTCGATGGGTGCTGATAAAATTGGAGAGCCCATTGGAATAAGAGCTTTGAGGATTGTTACAGCAACTTCCTCGCAAACATTGCTGGAGAAAAAATAATTTTATAAGAATATATTTTTGGAAGGTAGTCAGTAAGAAGTTGATTAGTTTTTTAAGGAAATGTCGTACCTGTTTTGTTTGACAATATAGGTGGTGAGTGCTTGCAGCAACTGACTGTTTTCCTGTAAAAGCAATTTTTGATCATCACACGGGCTCGGTGAAGCGTTAGATTCAGTGCTAGCAACCTTAGTAACACTCCACTGAGTCGTGTTGCTTTCACCCTCAGCTGCAGTTTTTGCATCTTCACTACGTGTATTTTCATCTACTGCTGCTAATCTATATAACAAGTTTAACATGTTTAATATTTTAAGTTTCAAAACAAATTATTTAATACTAATAAATATACAACATAATCAACTCACTTGGAATTAGTAGCAATTGTAGGGGTCTGTATATTTGACGAAGTCGAACTGCTTATCATATTTCCAGTGCCTAAAATAACGTGTCGCAGCCAAAGTTGCAATTTTTCTCCATCAACATTTGCTAGTTTACTAATGCTTCTGCATAAATAGTTTAGACTTGGATCAGCAGGACTCTTTTCAGCAGCTTGGAATAGTTTATTAAAAAAATGCAAAACTCGAGTGCTGTATTGTTGAGACATTTGCGGACCAGAAACAGACATTAGCACTTTTACTAAATCATTTTCCGCGAAGAAGAAAGCTTCAAAAGCTTGTCTTCCCGACGATTTTTCAAGAATTTTCTCCCAGAACTTCAAGCAACTGTGTAAGATTTTTTCGTCTATTGACACAGTATAATTTGGAGTAACAGACGATGTATAATTCACAATCAATCTGTAGGTATGTTCGAGTACAATTGAATAGACGCGTTTTTGATGTTCATCGGTTTCACTATCACCAATCATTTTGTCAAGAGTTTTTTGAACACTTTCGTGCAAGAATTCAGTTCTTGCATCCAATGTTAAGACTACAAGCAATTCGATGGCTCGATTTTTGGTATCTGTGTTATCTGCTTTTGGCGCATGTTGACAAATAAATTTAACTAGACACTGCAGTAATCTTTTAAGTGATAAATTTATAGAAAACGTGGAATTCATGGATAATGTAGATACATGTGCATTTACAATACTAAGAATATAACTTTCGGCTGGTAAAATATCATTTAAATATGGTGTCTAAAAAGTAAATGTTAAGTAAATACTAAGAATAAAAATAGTTATTTAACGACATACCCATGAGCAATCATCTAAAAAGACAGTGTTCCATGTTTCCAGAACAGAACATACTGTTGAAGGCAACAGCGCTGTTAAGTCAGGTACTAATGGACTTGTTAAACTATTATGTGCCGAGCAAACTGACAATAAATCTTGTAATAATAAAACATCGTTATCTTGAGGAGAATATTTTCCTCCTGGTTCAGATTGTTCCGTCATTGTATGCATTAAGCTCCATCTGAATTCATTCAATTCTTAGTTTATTGTTTAAAAAAATAAATATTTAAACTTACCGACTGCAATGTAGAACAGCTTGGGCCAGTCTTAGCATATGTGGCAACAACTCTTGCACTAAAGTCGCTCCAGTAACAACAGTTCCCGACGCATCAGCCGTAGGAGGTTCAACTTCATCAATTAACGACACTTGAACTTTTGCCATCACTGAATCTAACAAAAACAAATGCCACAAGGGCGGCAGACTTTCTTTAGTCACTGGTGCACCCTTCTTCACATCAGGCGTGAGCGCAATTATACAATTTTTGGCTGTAGTTGCGTCGTATTTTAAAGTATTCACAGAATCAGAAACTGCTTTTAATAGTTTCTCGGTGTATTGAGTGTACATTCCTTGTTTTACTAAACAATCTTTCAACCAACGGCTGAAAGTCTTGTGAGCGGCTCTAGGGCCCCAAACTAAAGAATGTAGTAAAAGGGGACCGGCTGGAATATTTTCACCAGACGATAAACGGTCCATGTATGGTGTAGACGGTGGTAGAGTTTGTAATAATCTGAGCAATTATTAACAGTTAGTTTATGTTTAAATTAAAATAAATATATCTTACCTCCAACAAATTGTAAAGCAATATTGCGTAGCACAGAGACCTAAATATGTTAATTTTGACGAAGCGGGCCCGGAAGTAACATGAGTAATATTTAAGATCTCTATTAAAGCATCTAAGAGTAATGGGTATCGAAGTTTATCAGGGGTACCTAAAATAAAATTGCAAGCAAGTCCATCTAATTTGGGTGTATCTTGATTATTAATATCCATGCTAGTGATAGCATAAAATAGAGGTTTCATAGCAAATTCATCAGCGCCACTATGTTTTCTATAATTTTCTTCAATATCAAGCCACGATGTATACATTCTTGATACATTTTTCTCTTTATTTTCTCTATCATTTGTTAAATTAGTTGAATAAAATAAATTCCATTGAATCTAAAGATAATAATTTTATGAAACTGCTAAATGCAAAATATGTGTAAATCTTACCTGTTCTAAAAGTGTAGAAGGTGCATCGTATAAATGTTTCATAATATAATCTAATAATAAAAGTAATCTTGATAAATGTAAAAGTTGCGAATCTTTTAGCGGTCCTCTAGCTACTTCTGAGCCTCGAACAACACCTCCAGCAGTTAAAAGTAACACTGATTTCTTCTGCATTAAATTTAAAGAATGAAACAGATACAATAGTACCTGTGCATGCTCCACATTTAAATCTAAAACAACATAAATTAAAGAACTTAATTATACAAGAATTATTAATAATTTACCATCACTTTCGTTGTCCAAAAAGACAGGCGGATTGATAACATTTTCCACCAGTGTATTCACTAATCTTCTCCATATACTAATAACTGACGCTTCTTTTTCTTGTTGAGGTCTCAAAAGCAACACTTGAGCTAACACTGCTAATGTTCGCGGGTAGACTTGTAATGGCCACGCATGGGGTACGTCTACATTCCAAGGAGATACCCCCAAATGTGATAAAAGACTAGTGTGTAGCGAATTCAATGCATTATGTGTCACTAAATTATGTGTAAATCGCGTTAACGCACTTGAAAATTCTGAATAAAGTTGACCTAACGTCGAACCGAAGTAAACAGAGATGGTACCTGCATTAAATCATAATTAAAATAAATTGTAATAAAATTTATTGAATAAATTACCAGTTTCGGTTCTTGCTGTTTCTTTATCCAAATCTCTGATTATAGCAGCTAATATAATCATTTGTTGTTCCGTAAGGCCAGCCTTAACGTAACGAGTTACAAAACCGCATTTTGTCGACAAGAAATGTCTATTCATAAATACGAATATTTGAGTGGCGAGCGTAATATACTAAAAAATAATACACATAATATTTGATCGTTAATAAAAAGTTTAAAGCTTACCCCATGGGGTTCCCCTTTCTCTGGCACGAGAGATTGACCTCGCTCGCTGGTTGAAGGTTTGGCATCTTGGTTTTCTGAGTTAGATACGTTGGTATTTGTCTCCGAAGTTTCTGGAGGGGCTAACGTTTCTTCAAACCACTGTCCTAAAATTGGTTCACTATCATCGTCATCATCGGTAGAGCTTTCATCAGAGCACATGATCATGTCTTCATAATAAGTTGTTGAATCTGATTGACTAAATGTATCACCTTCCGGAGGATGTTTTTGTATCCTTTTTAAGGTACAAGCTTTCCGGTACGTGATAGTCGCCAAATAAAATAGCAACTGGTTCAAAGGTACGGTTCCTAGCAATCTAACCGCTCTTTGTAACGCGGTGAATTGTCCCATTATTGTTAAAGGTGCCGGTTCGATTTGAGTTGGTACCACAGTACCTCCACATATTTCTAGATGTAAATCGTCTAAAAGATCGGACATTAAGGACAGCGCTCGCGTTGCTAAAGCTACTGATAGGACTCCGAATCCTTGTTGACTAAAAAAAAATTCATTATATTTCTTTCTTTTGTTTAAAATGAAAGTACATACACTTTCATAAGGCTAATTCTGGCTGAATTCGAATCTCGTGATTTACTGGGACTTCGTCCCTTGTCGTCTCGTTCTCTCGGGTGAGATACTTTTTCTTTTTCTGTTGATGGTGTATTAGTTACGGATAGTTGTGTTTGTAAGCCGGATAGTAATACCCACGCTCCAGCTAATAATAAATTTTGGTATACCTAAAAGACAAAAAAAAATAATGCGAATTGTGCGTGCACGCAAGTTTTACAAAACAAATTAACATCGAAAAAGCCGGTATTATCGAAATCTTTTAAAATGACATCTGACTGTCAGATAAATGAAAATCGAACTGTCACTTGATAAATATTAGTAAAAAAAAAACTTACATGCCCTCCTGCTCGTGTGGAATTCTTGATAGTATCGCCCACGTAAGTGAACATATCTAAGGCTTTTTCAACGACGGTAACTGCGAGTGAATCGAAGTCATCGTCTTTGCTGGCAGCAGGAGAACTGCTGGTATTTTGAGTGCTGGCACATTTTGGAGATACAACTGCGCTCATTCCTAAGACACTGCTTGCTGCTGCTTGCGTTACCGCACAGTGTAAACATGCCATACTCAATGTACACAGTTTCTCTAATTTACTGGGATTTAAAGGCTCTAACACTGGAAGCGATATCGCCCAAAATACTACCGATATATCGGCAACTACTAACGGTAAACTATAATGAAAAAAATTAAATGTAATTTGTTTTTTACTATTGAATGAAAATATTGGTCCTTAATGTACCTATGCCTAATAGCAGTAGCTTCCGTATGCGTTGTAGGTAAGTTAAATGGTTTCCCTGCCAAAGCGTCATTGCATATTAATCTTGATCTCTTAATAGAATTTAAATTAAGACACAAATCCAACAATATATCACTTGCTCTAAGAGCTTGAAGGTTTTCAGTATTTGTTGACAAGAATAATCTCTGCAAAAAATAATATTTAGCAATATTGCATAATGACACAGATTATTACATCTTACTTTAATTTCAGAACACACGTCGGCACTACTCGTTGCTTGTTCTGAACCAGCACTCGAGGCGTGCAATTTACTAAGGTCAGGTTCACAAACATCAGATGCAGGACTCTGACCATCTCGTAAAGGCAATGTGAGTTGTTCAAATATACTAGTTGATAAATCGGATCTAGGTTTTCCTGTTTCTGGTTTACTAGGTGTTTCTTTTTCACTGCCTATAATTACAGGTTAAAGATAACTGTTGGTGATAATTTATGCGTTGTCAAATACCTGTGGGGTTGGTTTTTATGTGTGGTGGTAAATTTTCACTTTTCATTGTGGATGTTAGAGATGACTGATCACTTTTAGACAAAAGTCCTGTGCCTAAGCAAAGTGACCGAATCGCACTCAATAAACGATTTGCCTGCACTGTGTTTGGAACTGGTTCGGTTGTTAAAGGTTGTAATGCATTCACGAGATACCGGAGTAATATTCGACATGCGTTACACACCACATCCATTTGATTGATAGATACTGGAACCAATCATGAAAAATAGCACTTTATTTATAAATACCATGACCCAACCCAACTGACAAGAAACTTACAAGAACTTGCATTTGTGCTGATGTAATCAGCAGCGAGGATCGCAAAGGAATTATAGAAAACTTTATAATTATCTTTATGATGAATAATTTCGGATTCACTGCAACAGAAACACCATAATATCAGACGCAATGCGTCACAAAATATTCCTGTGTCATGAAACCCGACGGGAGATTAAAAAAAAATACTAGAATAAAATTGATCTTTTCAGGTATGATACCTTTTATTGATCGCTGAACATAGTTCTAGTACGTCATGTTTATTGACAGAACCGTAACTCGCCGACAAAATGGGTTTGATTATAGATGACCACTCCACACCACCGCTACTCGCAGCCATTGCGTCCACCATTACTAATTTCCAGCACCAGCTGCTAAGTGCTGATTCAGGGATGCCATGTTCCAAACACAAAAGTTACTTTGCTTTTTTTATTTCAAAAATCGTGAACTCACTCAAACTAAAACCTGAAAAATTCGCCAAAATTTCATTCTCATTTTCTGTTGCAATTTTAACTTACTGAAATATTGTTTGCTTGGATTGAAATTAATACATGACAGCTGTCTAATAATAAATGAATGAGTTTGTCAAACAACTGGATTTTTAACATTTTTCGAAAATTACTCAAATTTGAAATTACATCTGTCAAAATTAACGTCATCATATTCACAAATACTTAATTAAACTATGCATTTGCATATTTACTATTTATATATTACTAGTCATCCAATTCATTTTCATTCTCCATTCAACTTGAATTATAAATAGAAGATTGAGAAGTTTATTTTCAAAAAACATACAATAACAAATATATTTAAAAACATGGACAATGTACTATTAGTAGATATCTGTTCATTAATGAGTCATATCCGAGAAACTACAAAACATAAAAGTAATATGCAAAAATATATTAATTGCTGTACTGAATGTAAGCATATAGGTACAATATATTGTTACGCAATGTTTTCTTATTGAGTTAGCATTTAATTCTAGGTATTTTGATTATATCTGCTAACTTTCTGGACACCCAAATATCATATATAACTTATATAAAGAAAATTTAGTTATACTCTTTCAAACGTATAAAAATAATTAAATATTGCAACTTTCTTGATAGTGATGTATAAATGCTATTTTGTCAATACAGAAAAAGAAATCATTCCCATTCAGCAATATTATTCATATAAAAACAAAATTAGATAATATAAAAAATTAACGTGACGCAAAATAAATAAAACAAGCTGAACACTTACTTCCGTAAGAAACTAAAGGAATCCAATTTGTTCCAAATTGTGCGATCAAATAGTTTAGAAGAAATTCTACTACTGCGATGACCAACATTCAACGTTCTAATTTTTATATTATTTATATATTATTTTGTATAATAATGTCACACAGTGTCTATTATACTCTATGAAAGTTATTGCTGAAATCGTGCCCATGATATGTGCTGGGCCGTTTTCAGAAATAACGCGATATATAATATCCATCTTAATATATTATTATGTATATTACAAATTTTAAATTTGTACAAAGATACTGCAGATCTGTTGATTTGCACATAAGGCCATGTGTCATTTTCTGCGAAAGCAGTAGCGAATTGTTCATTCGCAACCGATCTCACAGAACAATAAAATAGGCAATTCTGCAATCACTCAATTTTTGCAAATCTGAGAACGCATTTGTATGGCAATATGTTAGATTTTTCTTACATTCATTACGACAGATTTTATCACTTCTCATATTGTTTGACATTCAAATAGGTAATACATTTTCAAAGTACGTTAGTGCAGTAAAAATTCCTTCTTTTATTTATATCAGGGTCGAATCTATTATAATGCAGAATATTAACAAATTTGTATGGAAAATTAAATATAAAAGATAGGAATGAACACTGCAATATTGCACTTAAAATTGACACATAGTTTCTAGTTGGAAAACTAATTGAATGTCCAATTGTCTCAAATCTGGTAAGTTTTACCTGTTTTTATATCAAGTCGCAATTGAACAAAGCCATTCAACAAAACACGATCCAGTATATACAAACAAATGAATTAACGAATAAAAACAGATTCTGCATTTTGGTTTCTCTTTCTCTACGTCTTTGTAGTAAATAAAATGATTTCACCTCTGGACAAAAAGACAATTGTACAATAAATATTTGTTTCTTACAGTGTCTGTTTCTAGATCTAATCAATTGTCATTTTCTGTACAAATATGTATGCGAAATATTACATACAAAATATACACGTATGCTATCAAATTTTGTTGCCAATATTTTCTTTCAAATTAGTTAAAATTTTTATTATAATAATAAAATACACGCAGATTAAACAAATATTAATTTTGTACTACAAAAAACTTCATTATTGCTCAAACAAAGTTACTCAGTGGCAACAAATGTATATATAAAATATATATTATATATATTGAATGCTCATATATAAGAAATGTACATTTTTAAAACTCTATACTGAGTTACTAAAATCAGTACGGCTACACCTCCCGTCCATTAAAACTTGATTAAAATAAAAATCAATAAAATCTACGACACAATCTATCAATGAAACAAATTAAAACTGTACGATTCAATTCCAGTCTTTTTATAAATAAAAAACATCCGAACTTTGATTTGTAAAGACGCGCGTAGCGCAAGTCCCAATCACTTAAACAAACCAGTTTCAATCGACGATCGTGTTCTCGACTATGTGACTTATTCCATATTCTCTGCTACAGCTGCCTTTCCTTCTGTTCCCTCTGTTGGTTCTTCTGAACCTGTTGAGTCCAGATCTTCTGTTTTGGGTTTGTTTTCGAGACTGGAACGGAGCTCCGCCACTGCGGGGCCCTCATACAGCCTCTTAATACCGCGGGGCAAAGCCCTACACGACTGTAAATTGAGGCTTTGAATGTGGGGACATTTTAGCAGAACCGCCTTCACTGATTCTAGACTGACGGATGAACCGCACAAATTTAAAATTCTGCCAAAATAAATTATTATTAGATAGTGTTGTTATTGTAAAAAATAATTTATACTGTACTTGAGAGGGGATTCTTCGCCTTTTTCGGCTAAGGTCATCACAGCTGCGTCTAAAGGTTCAGTAGCTGTAGACCACGCCAAATCCACTTCTATTAAACTATGGCTCCATTTTTGTACTATAAGCTCCAAACCTGAATGATTTAATCGAGTCACGTAGCACGCTAAACAAAAATATATTTAGTAATCACGTATGTAAAATTCTTATCTATGTCAAGATAGTTACCGCTAAGAAACAGATGCTCCAAGTCCCAAGCCGGCACTTTCACCAACCCAGAATCGGTAATTTTTGTGCATCCTCTTACGTCTAACAAACGCAGCTTATGACTAGATTTTAAAATGCGTTCGATTCCATTGTCGTCAATGAATTTTGACGTGGTCTGATCGTCTTCGATACCCGCTAAAGAGAGCTCTTCTAGCTCCGGAAATCCAGGAGACGCCATCTAAAAGATAATTCATTTTATTTTATGGAAACATTAAAATGGTGAAAGTGTTTACTTGAGCTGTCAGCGAAGTAGGAGCCAGTAAAATTTGACTGTTGGTCACACGTAGAACTCGCAATTTTGGGCAGCCTGCTTGAAGTTTTTCTACGTGTAATAAAGATGAATTGTATGCGTGTGTTTTTATGTTTGACAAATCAAACAACTGTAGATTTGGACAATGTGTCTACAATACAAATATTGTTTAATATTTTTCTTAAGACTTATGTTGAGTAACTTACAGAGATTGCTGTTAATATTTGAGAAAACCCTGCCAGTTTGTTGTGTGCAAGAACAAGATGTGTTAATCTACTACTCATATTTTGAGCAAGACACACCAAGGGAGCAGCATTTAACGCACTTTTAGTCCCTAAATTTGAGCCCTACATAACAGAAATATTTAATTATAATGTGATAAACATTAGCTGTAATAACATACATTTACTGATGATAAGTCCAATCGTTCAAGTTTTGAGCATTCCGCTGTTAAATACTTCAAATTTTCCGCTTGTAGTCCGCTCCAGCCGCTAAGGTTTAACCCACGTAGTTCTGGACAATTTGCGCATAATTCTTCCAGTATTGTTGGAATGTTCTTTATTTTCCAGTCACCTAAATAATTCATACATATAAACCAATCTTCCTGTATTGATTTTATTGAAACTTACTTAAATTTAAATCCTGACAGTCTTTTAACCGGTTATGAATTAGCCAATGTAACCGGATGTCTGTCTTGGCTCGATCTTTAACTACGCTACTTAAATCAACATTTTGCCATAACGAAGGCATAATCGCTACTTGTCGCCACAGTTTACACACTTTACACAAACTGCAAAAAAGAGAATAAAAATTGTGCTACTTAGAAAATAAATCAATTCTTACTTGACAAGTAATGGTAATGCACCCTGCTCATTGCACACAGATTGAAATATTTTTAGTAGGATTTCAACAGGTAGGCTATTGCCCCAAGGGCTTTGAACTCCTGGATTTTCATCTCGGAGTTCCAGTTCGGATTGGGCGATAAGTGAAGGTTCCATTCTGACCCGCTTGCTAGAGTCATCGTAGTCGGATGCATCTGTATCTGATGCTTCCACTTTTTTCTGCTTTTTCCTTTGTCTCGTTTTTTTAACAGGTGTTACCTGTTGGATTTATACAAAAAAAAATTTATAAAACCGGAAATATCATAGATTCGTATGATTCCTATATGAAAACCGCAGGTATGTAAAATAGTTTGAATAAATTAAAATTGTATTTACCTGTGAGCTGAAATGAGCCTTCTTTATCCTGATTTTGATGGTGTTCTTGTCCCCACTGATTTGGCTGTGGTACGTCGTCGTTGTCGCAATGAGTGGCCTCTTAGGTGGTCGCCCCCTGCCTGCTCCAACTCTCGGTCTAGGTTTCCCCAAAACGCTATCATCTTTATTTTTCCGTCGTTTTTTAACTACTCCATTATTAACGTCCACAACGTTACTGAACGTAACACTTTTCCCTTGCCCCTCTAAACTATCACTCGCGGTATAACTTGGTGTTGATTCAGCGGAACTTTTTTCGTATTGATCAAAAATTGGTGTTTCGAGTTTGACGATTAATTGCTTCTTGAGTTTGTAGTCTAGCTGCTCTGACTCTAAGCGGGAATGTTGGTCTTCACTCTGAGTTTCTGATTCTGAACTAACACTCGCACTAGCACTTGCACTAGACACTTTACTAGCAATTGAAGTGTTCGATGCACAGCCACCATCCATCAGGCAGTCCATGAGGCCCTCGTCACCACTCACGTTGTTGTTCGGGAGAGGGTCCCCATAGTTGTAGGACGAATTGACGCAGTCACCGACTGATTCCGGCAGAGGTGATATGTTCTCGGAGAAGTCCGACAGTGGTTTGTAGTCATTTTGTGAGCAATTACTAGGGTATTTGTGTAAAACGCTGGTATGAGCAGTGTCATTAGTGACTGCTGATTCGGCCATGGTTGCTAGTAAATAGCGGGTGCTACGCACTGCGTTTTACATTTTATTTTTACAAATTTATTTTAAAATTATCCTCCAAAAGATATATTTACATTTTTTATTACATCTGAAACAAAGTGTTATTGTTCTTTGGTAAAACAGGTCGATAATAGGACAACTTAAAATATTACACAAAGACATGATCAATGTGATTTGTTTAGCTAAAAATTAAATTAAGCAAGTGTATTTATACTACATTCATTGATCAATATAAAGTAAAAATGACGTTATTAGAAGTCAAGGGGTATGTTGTCATTTTTAAATTTGGCGGGTAGTCATATGCGTGTTCTGATTTTTACTCGTAAACAATCACATTTGACAGATCGTTTTCAAATGACAGTAATGTGTCATAAAAACTCAAATATGAAAAACATCTAATATATTATTTACCTGCGTCGTGTAAATGGATGCGGAGAGAATGTTCATAACGAAAACCACTTTCCTACTCTCCAAATTATATTATAGGTCACAATACCATTGCAATATATATGCGAGTCTGATTGTTCCATTTCAGAGGTTATTCGTGTTACTATTTACATCCAAAAACGTGCAACACTTTAAAATCACATTTCACATCGTAATATTCACTTTTATTTACCAAAAACTGATACTTTTTATATAATTTTTACCCAGTATTTAGTGTTGTTGACCTTGTTACCAAGATGCTTGCCTCTTTGAATGTATATCAATAGGTGGCACTGCATACGTTCCTGTATTCAAGTTAAGCAAATATATCCCTAGGTGGTAGCACTGAATTGAACTTGACCGTGGCAATGATCATTATTCAAATGTACGGAAATTAAAAACAAATTATAAACAAAAACAACTGTATCTTAATGTACCATTACCTTTTATACCACCTGTTATGATTTTTATAGCATTTTCCGATAACACTTGACACTACACAACTATTAAAACAATGAAATTTGTAAAATTGTATAAAAAGACTATAAATGAGCGTGCATATTTTTTTATTATTATTTATTTGGCACAATATTTGAGATAAAGATGCTTATTTTTAATTCTTAATACCGTATTTTTATAAAACACTGCTCGTATCAGTTCGATAGTAATATATAAATTTACAAGGCCTCTAATTTTTCATTCAAACCAGAACATTCAACATGAATATATTTCACATACAGCCCCATAAATTTACAATAATATAAGGGATATCGAATTATTTATAGATTTAAATATTATATTATTTTTGTTTTGATATTCGACGTTACTTTTAAAACTGTAGACGAAATAAAAGCACCATTTTACAGAGAATATATAATTGTATCAAATATTAATATACCCCATTATTTATTTAGAAAAATTCAATATGAAATTTAAATAATTATAATAAACTATTTATATATAGAGGCAACGGGATTTATCAAACATTATTTACTAGTAGTTCCCTGTGTTATCAGGTTAACAATAAGTATAAGAATATGAACCATACTGTTCAGGACATGGTTTCTTGAAATCTAACTTTCTACTTCTTTATAAGATAAGCAAATACCAACTATTTATTCAAATAGAAATGTAGAAAATTTAATTTTCATAAATTATTACTTGTATTTCATGATAACAAAGAATGAAAGAGATTTTATCTATATAAAGTTTTGAACTTTGAAATCATCACTATTCAATTTAGTTCTCTTCTATGAAGTAGATATAGGTACATTTCATGGCCTAGCTTAGCAGAATACGATATATAATATCAACATATTTTTGCTAAACATTACAAAACTACGTCATTTGATTTATTAAACAATGTCTTTTAATTTTAATACGATCAAACAACAATATTTAACAGTGCTCATTGAATAAGCTTAAGCTTCTTTTATCTAATTCTAAGTAACAAATAAATTTAAAAAATATCTAGAACTGGGATATAATTATACTAATGTATTATGACAGATTGGTGTTTCATGATTTTGATGACTTAAGAGACGTTTATAGTTTCTGAAATTATATATACATAGTTTTGTGTAATTACATTATCGAAAATCACAATAGGGTGCTTCAGTTGCCTTATTATCATGATCAGCATATTATATAGTTGAGCCAGTACAAGACAGTGTAAACATTAATGTAAAATTGCGGTAAAAATCTTATTATAGATACTACGATCAGAAATTATTGAAATTAGTTTGTACAGCGTTAAAATATACATGGCTCTTGTATCCGGCCCTTGATAGTTTGATAACACTGAAAGCTATGGGTTGAACATCATTATATTGTTGAGACATCATTGTCTATTGTATTGTTGCGTAATCATTGTATGCGGTTGTGGTAACTATGCACCATGAAAACTAAGACGATAATACAGTACACGCACGATACGAGGCGATTTGGAAGAAGGACAGAAGGGGGAATGTCAGACTACATCGGAAGTCATATTGCTGCGAGTTCCTGGGCCTGGGCTGTCACTGGGCAACTTTAACTTTAGCTTATCTGGCTCGGTGACGTCAGGCATTATGATACACATAAAGCTCTTACCGGTATTCACATCTTTGGGGTACACTGTTACTGGGGCAAACTTATCACTTCTTCCTTCGACATACACACACAGCTTCTGGTACACTTCCGGAAACTGGCGTTTTAGTGATACTCCTCTTTGTCGCAACTGACGTTGTATGTGTGCAAAACTTAATTCGCGTGATTTTTGAACGGACATATCGTTTGTACGTGATGGTGTTGTAACAATTACAGTTTTCGGTTCATCGCCTTCTTGAGTTGGTTTAATTGTTGTTGTTATCGTCGTTAAAACAGATTTACAGAGGCGTATTTTCGCACATCTTGAAACTAGTTGCCTTTCCCATTTCACCGCACCAGAAGCTGGAACTTCGGAAACAACGCAAACAGAAACGTATAAAACCAATTTAGTATCAGGATTGTACGTTTTGCACATTTTTATTAAATCGGAATAAAGATTCGGGCCCATTTCTGATGGTAATAAATCAGCCCATGGCACGTAGACTGGCTCACCAAACGCTTTAATATTTCCAGAAATGAATTTTTCTGCGCATTCGGGGCTGGAAAAGAAACATTTAACAGCTCCGTTTCCTTGGCCAAGAAACCCTTGTCTAGCTATTAATGAAAGATTTTTCAATGTTTCTTTGTGTTCTTTGGCAGCGGCTAAAACTTGTCTACAAAGTGCGCCTACTCTTGAGAACAGACAGGTCATCCTGTGCTTCTCCCAATGTGCTCTTCTGCACTCCCTCGAGCAGTAGATGTACGTGCAGTTGTGACAGTTTTTGTACTTTTTACCCGCATCGCTATTCTTGGAGTTGATTTTGCCACAGCGTGAGTAGCGACATTTGACTGAGAGCGCGCTCGGGTCGTTTGAGGGCGACGGCGACGCATGGAAGCTGACACGACGTGGGGCTTCGCTGGAGACGGCTGTTGGTCGACTTGAAGGTTCGCTGCCCTCGCTTCGCCGCCGGTATTGCTCCGCTCCTCTATTTGCTAGCTTACTCGGGCTGGTATTAGCTGATGCCGTCTCTGCAAATAGATATTTTACATTTTGTGATGACAATACACCACTTTTTCAAAGTTAATATCTCAGTGTGATATTAATACTAGAAATATAAAAATAGGTTTGATTTATTGATATTTCGTGAAACTATAAGTGAAGTAGAAAGAGCGCACTGCTTAGTAGCTAGGTGTCTTGTAAGTTGTAACTGATCTCCACCAAGTTAGGAAAGAGGTGACACATTACCAGCAACATTACAAGGTGCAGTGCAGCGGACTGATGACAGGAACAGACAGACAAGAAGAGTTAGAAGTGCTACCTACCTCACCTGAAGATGAGATCGAAATCGAAAAGAACAAAATCGAGATCGAAACATAAGCTGCGTGGTATCGTGGGTATTTGAAGTGGTGGTACGTGGTATAATGTCCTGGAATGAAACTTACACATGTCTCCTACCTTGGAGACTCGGGCTGGGTGCGCGCGTTGACGGCGGCAGGCCCAGCAGCGAGTCCAGCACGTCCTCTAGTGTCGTCGAACCAGGAGACGGCCGGCTTGTGTTGAGCTCAAGAACATGTTGCATCATTTCTACAACACATTTCACAATCAAATCAAATCAACATTACCTATTTCACTAATTCATATATTATGTTATTGTTATTAAAACATTTGTTATATATTAATTATATTACTCAACATATTAAATCATGAATGTTATTCAAATCGTTATAAAGCAAATTATATAATAATAAGCAGCAAATGCTTGATAAGCAAATCTACATGAATGATAGTAATGAAAATGAATATACTAAAACAATTCTATACTCATTGCTTGTTAATTTATAATTGAATGAGAATAGAATTGTGTGAATAGAGGCAAAAGAGCGAATACATAAAGCGTAAACTCACCGTTTCTTTGCAAAACATAAACGCCCAACAATGTGCTGAAACTAAACACTAATAATAACAGTGTATAACGGTGCATAAATAAACGGAAATTTAAAATAATAAAATAATTTATTAAGATCTAAGATCTCATACATGCATAACATATCTGATAAAAATACATAAAACTAAAATGTAGACGTTAACTAAATACAAAACAGGTAATTAATAAAATTCATTATAGCATACACTATAAATATGCTTTTATATACAACGCTGTTTCAATTAAATATCAATATTCATTACTATCTATTTGTATTATACGAAAAAATATAATTAATTACTCAGAGATTATACAACACGACAATAAGATTGAAAACACAAGTTTCAAATGTTAAAACGTGTATAAAAACTTTAAATGCAAACATTACTATTAGGTAAATTATTATATTAAGATTATTTGGGTGTACATAATATTCACTTGGCAATTTCACAATTCGCCAAATTGTTTTGTATTTATTTGTATGTTAGCAGTCATTGGTTTTGTCATTACTGACACGTCAAACATAAAAGAAAACAACCAAAACATACAGAATAAACAATAAACGATGAAATAGCAGCGCCCTTCTAACATTTTAAAGCTAAAATCTATAAACTTTAACATGTCCAAATGTTCTTAACACTGGATCAACAATTATGTAAATTTATTTGATATGTCTCAATTTTAACAATTGCAAGATTTTGTGATATGATAAGAAAGAGCAGATTCGAAAAAAAAATGATAAGATATATTTGTAAAAAGTAAATTGAGATGAAATCAGTTGCAAATGCAAATAAAATAACATCGGGTACAGGAACACAGAACTTGTCGTATCGCATCGTTTATCAGTAATATGTGTCTGTGTTTCTGTTTGCGCCCCTTGTCGGAATTTTAGCAACATCATCAGAACCATCACAATTTACACACTCGATAAACTATGAGGTGATAGCGGTCGAATTGTTTGAAGTTTATCGAAACAAATGCAAAAGAAACATATAATTTAAGAACTGAAAATCTACACCAGGCTACTAGAAGTCCAGATGACAATGAATGACAGACATAAAACGGGCACCATTAACGGACATTATCATGTAATAAATAGATAATAGAGAGCACTTGAAATTTGCTTCCAAAAGCAAAGAAACACTTTGTAGCAGTCCGAGAAGTTCAGGCACGTAAGGACTCACCATTGTTGATGTTTTTCTGCAGGTCTAACCTCAGAGTGGTGGGCGGGGCGACCGGCATGGCAATGGGGATCGGCGACGGGTTCGCCGTGTCCCCCGACAGCGACACCGGCGTCTGGGGAGAATCTAGCGGCCTCGTTCCCACGAACGAACTCTCCAACCAGCACAACTTCTGTGACCCTCTACTCTGGGGACTTGCCGACCTCTGGCTGGTATTATCCGCGTCGAACCTGCTCCCTAGTCTAGGGCTCGACGTCGGACTTAATGAATTTCTATCTCCATGGTCTGGTTTTAATCCACTAACATAATGTACAATAGCTGACGTCACTTCTTTGATAGAAGTCTGTATTTCCGGGTTATCATCTTGAGGTGGCGGGTTTGCCGGCAGCAGAGAAGTCGCCAGTCTTTCAGCGGGTGTTCTGGGTCTAGTGAGACGTTCTTGTGACCTCCAACCGAGGTAGGGTTGTCGATAGCTAAAGCTGCTGCGTACTGAGATCGGGCTAATACCTCCGTTGGAAGTCCTGTGGTTGAAGCTGGACCTAGTGGACGCACATGGCGACGAAGCCGCTGAGTTGAGCTTGGAAGTGGACCACCTGGTGAACGGCTGGTGAGGTGTTGGGCTGAGGAGAACTGGCGAGTGACCGGATCCTAGTGAGCTAAGCGACGGTGTTTTGCTGCTGTTGGCGGCGCCTGTGCCTGTCCACCTTGGCTCTTGGCGCTGTTTCTTGAGGATGAAGCCTTCGCGAGGGACTTGCGCTGATTTGTACCAGTCGGGAACGGTGAGCTTCTGCAGCGAGCGTTGCACCCGCAGCTGGTGCTCGGACATCACGCGCTCGCCCGTGCCCTTCTGCAGCTCGTTCTCTGGTGGCTGCAACAAACATTCAAACATTGTACAATCATAACACACAACCATAAAAGAAACTTTTTGTGTATGCAGAATAAATACATATTATTAGAAAGAGGGTATAATGTACTGCATAGGAAATTATAGTGAAATTTAAGTGCAGCGGTGAAATCGCAGTGCCGGCATTAATACACATGAGCGTTTGTTTCACCAAAAACAGTAAAATGCTAAATGCAGACCAATTTTCACACAATTTATATTATATAAAATATCTCATTATTTAAATAATTAATGATACAAGATACATGTTAATAGCTCCATTGTTATTATAATAAAAATAATACTACGCATGGAACAATGAAGTATTTTAATACTATAATATTCAACACATCATTAGACTACATTATTTATAATCCAGTTTATAATAAAATAATTAATAAATTAAAATATAATCGCTTATTTTATTTGGCGTTTTTGAGTAAAGTAATAATATTTGCAAATACGTAATCCATCAATTAATTTTAAAGTAATTAATAACACCCACAAATAATAATTCGTGCTAATTGTTCAATCAATAAATGTTTGAGAAAAACTGACCTTGGTAATAACCACAATGGGTTCCCATAGCATGCTAAGTCGAACCCACTCCCTTCTATAATAATCTTTTTCCAAATGCCCGGGTAATTCGTAAATGCTGACCATCTTCGCGATCTAATACACACTACAACCCGTAACTTTAGTCAACAGAAACTAATCCGAGAACACTTTGCACCGGTACTCGCCACTGGTAATTGTTTCTCAAACGACGTACAAGAACAACTGAAGAACGTCGAAGAAACAAGTGAACTTTTATAGTTTCGTGGGAGGGTAAGACGCTAGCGCCATTGTTCTTACGTTTGCGACAAAAACTGCAGTGAAGCAGAACGGAACATTGCGTTCGGGAACTTTAAATTGCAATGACAAAGGTTGATATTTTGTTGTTACAGCTGCTGATGTTTGGGTTTCTCATAGCACGAAATGATGAATTTTGACAAATAGCATTACAAAAGACATTTGGGAAACTGATTGCTGTGTGATAATATACTATTATTTATTGAAGATTAAGAAACTTTCTCAATAATTTTTGGACCAGAAAATAATTTTCTAGCACAAATACTATTTTGCAATAATTTTATCGTAACTATTTATATTGTAAAACGAGTAAATCAGTACCGGTTTAAAATATGTCTAGTTTAATTTTCCTTTAATATTAACTTTATCTGCAGTAAAAAAATCTACAAGGTCTTATATAATTCAGTACCTATTTTTTCCTTTAAAATTAATTAAAATATAATTACCTATTATGGAAACATTTTGTTCATCAAGACGGTTATAGGAGAAAATTTAGATTTCGAGATTTTACTCAATAAGCACGTTTTAGTAACCCTTTGAATAAAAATTTACTACTTTTAAGAAGATAGTATGTGTTTAAATATTTAAAATAATACTAAAGGTAAACAGAAAAATTATTATATTTTGTATTATACATTTGTATGCTCTAAAAAATAAAACGGTTGACCGCACTATAACAATTTTTATAAAATAATTATATTATTTCAGTTATATAATGTTATATGATTGACATTTTTGCTTTATTTTGTGCTATACAAAAATGTAATTTAGTTTAAGTAATACCACAATTAAGTGAAAGAAGATCATATTTATGATCACATCGAATTTTTTCTTGTTTACCTGTAAAAATACGTGTTGAATTTTGGAAAAAAGATACCTATTTTTATCCAAGTAACACATTTTGTTTGAAAGTGCGAAAATAGTTAATATATGTTAATTAAAAACCGTATTGAAATCGTTCCTAATTTGAAACAAGAATAATCAATCATCTATTCGCTGAAACTATTCCGCATCGCAGATTAAAATAACAGCTACGAATACTGTAATACGAAACTACTATGATTCATTAAAAAACTAACTATTTAAAAATTTCTTTTGCCTACATGGATATTGATTTCCAATACACTTGTCACGTAATATAAACGCTTTAAAACTTAGTATTGTGGTAGAGTTACTTACCTAAGTTTTAAATGTCATCAAGGAAATAATAACATGCCACTAAAATAAACAGACTAAATATAGAGATGTAATCTTAAAAATAAACATTTGTTTTTGCTAGGTAAACGGAGTAATGGAAAGACAAAATATTGGCGAAACATTATCTCTGTGCTCGCATATCTGTTCCCAAGAGAAAAAGATTTTGAAAAAGGAAATCACTAAACAAATTTTAAACCCTAGCTTCACGAAATGTTTACCAAATGTAATCTAGAATAAGTAAAATAATTAATTACCTACTTTATAGAATTTGCAAATAAATATTTATTATTAAAATTCAAGTTAGGTACACATTCCAGATGTGTGTGGTGCATTATCCACTAAAACCACTAAAGTCGATGGCTGGTTACCGCACACACGGGATAATATTATCTTTATTCTATTCATATGACTTACAAAATAATACTAAAATTAAAGGTTCGAATCCAGATAATTGCTGTGGTACTCTCCACTAAAACCGATTAATACCCGTCATTCGATGGCTGGTAACCGCACACACGATATATAATATATTTATGTTCTATATCGTATCGATGACTTACAATATTAGATGAAAGACGTATAATTATTGCCAGTATTTCCTAACTTCTTGAATTTAATTTCAAACGAGATATCAAGTAACTAGTGATAATTTTTAATGCCTGATCAGCCTTTAAATAATTATTGTGCAATTTGGTCAATTATGGCGAATTAACTCTCCGGTGTAATTAAAATAAATGCGCTTTAAACTTTGTGCAATTTGGCGCCTAAGGAATAGACTAACTACAACTTCACGACAGAGCTGTAGGTTGGGTTGCTGTTTCCCCAGAGACTCATATCCGCTATGAAGTTGGCGCGAACAAAAGCAGGTACAGCGAGGAGCTTGCAGCGAAATGAAAAATTCAAGATTACGAAACTACGTGGTGTTCTGCTGTTCTTCCTTGTCTACAGAAATGAGAACCCTTGTTTGTCGTCAACACTCAATATTTGCTTTTATACATCTTTAGGCTTTTAGAACTTTTACTTGGAACCCTGGAAATTTTAAACAATTTACTACAAAGACATTTCGCGGAAATCATTATTACCTGGATGCTTGGGTGGGTTTATTATTTTACACCGCCCTTCAAAGGAGCTTAATATAAATTTACCTGAGACTAATAGTTTTACTGGAAAATAGTCTTAAGTATTTAAGTTGTTTACTAAAAGGATATTGTGACATAACACCTACGTACCGTACGTAGGTACAAAGTAAAATGTTTATGAGTTCAATTTGCTTTAATTATCACTTGATGAATGACAAGTTTACCGATAATTGTTAACTAATTAGAACAACAACTATATCTCGTAAATTATGTAAATTGTTTACATTAACATTGCATTTTGCACTTAAACTTGAGATAAGAAATACACAAATCTGCACTTTTCACCGACAATTTCAGTCATTATATGCCACACAAGAAAATAACTAGAATTTATAGGAAAGTTTCCAAAATTGAATGATTATCCTTACTTTTTCCGGCTCCACGTTTGATTCCATTGTAGAAATAATTAATCAAATCAAAACATTTAAAATTTCAACTTAAAACACTTCAAATAATCAAACAAAAATACTCGCACCTGTCAAAAGCTGTCAAAAACAACGTCAGTAGGATTCGTTCACTCAGTCAACTATTTTCGTTTTTACGATTCAGTCAACAATGTCAACTGTCACATCAACCTGTCAAAGTGAAGTTTTACGTGCACTAGCCGTGAAATATCACTGCAAACTGTGCGCAAGAGTCAAGAGAGTAAATACTTCGCGACCATGACCGCTAAACAGGAAATTCGCAGCAAGGGGAAGAGACGGATGCACGATTATACCAATTGTTGAAGTTCGGAATAATAGCGCCGTGAACAATGCGCTGCATTCGCCGATATGTAGAATGTAGTTCTCGATTTTATTGACAATGATGACTGTTTGTTGCATACAGGTATCGATAAAACTCTAGGGAGTGGTTGTATGCATCTTTTCAATTCGGCACAAAAGACTGGATAATCTGCGATTTATAATGATTTGTTTACTTCGCAATTACGTAAGCTAATTGTTGTGCACATTAATCAACTGCTAGTTATTGTTGCAAAGAATGACAATAATTATTACGTGACCGACTGTGGTTCTGACAACTCACGTTCGAATCCATGCTCGACTAATAATCATAATTAGTCAATGTTGTCTTTTATGATTGAAAAATCTGGAAATAAATAATAACATCTTTGAGTTTTATTATTTAAGGTTATCTTGTATATTCATATTCCGGAAGTACAAATCATTTTGTCAAGTTCGTCTCATTTTTCAAAGGCAAAAACTACAAAATTATTTTGCTGTCTGCAATATGTTAACAAGTTAGTTTAGTTGAAGTAAGAAAACTACCTACTTAATATTGACGCTTTGATGAATTCTAATAGCACTCTAAATTTTCTTTGAACATGTATATTGATTTAAAACGCATCTGAAAATCCGAAAATAGCCCAACTTACGCACCCGTATGCACCTGCAGCAGGTCTAAACAAAGATATTTTTAATTCCTTCTTTTCGTTCTTATCTTAAGTATCTTTTGTTCTCCATAGAAAGCTAAAGATGTGTAATAAATACCAAGAGATAAAAGAAAAAGAATCATTTCTCTGAAAAGCTAATTAAGTTAACAATATGGAGATTACTAGAGTGAAGATAAGAGCTATTGAAATTATTGTAACTGATCAAGCCTTTGTTTACTACAAGAGTATTTATGATAATAACTTTAACCGTTAGTTGTTCTTAAACTGTACCATAAAGATGACAACAGTAACAGTACTTAAAATGAAAGAATTATTTTCATTTGAATAGAAATGTCATTAGGCGCTACACTTCTTCTTACTGCAATAATTCTATTGAAAATTAAGACCTGTTTGGCGAATTATCGACAAATGCAGATGATGTATTACTACGAAAAATGTATCTTGGATGGTTCCAAATGAAAATGAAATAAGCAAAGAAATAGTTATCTTAAAATAAATTTTAAACTGACTTAAATGAAAATTACGATAATAGATGAATAGTACTTAGAACAAAAGTGGCATACTTAAGATAATAATGGATGCAGTGTAGACATTTTACAAATTGATGAATGAGTTATTATTTTTGAGATGCATCTGTGAAGATAAGGAAATCGTTCAAGGTTTCAACAATGAAGAAGATGCACATCCTCCAGCTCAACAACAGTTCAAATTGTCGATCTAAAGTCTAGTTCTATTCGCTAGTTTGTTACTAGCAGAATTACGATTTGATGATTTTAAAAGATTCAATTATGTTCTTTCGTTTTTTGATTTAGCTTAGTTTTAAAAGTGTTCACTTTTTTAAATGCTGCAAATTACTTTTATATGCCCCCGGTCGGCATCGCTAGTTTTCCATATCTCAAAATCCGCCAGAAACTCTTTGTTGCCAGCCTAGGCCGGCAAACAACCGGAAGTTATAGGTTGGCATCTTGACATTACTACAATTGTCAAGCAGATGTCAATTTTATGCGTTGAATATTTTTTATAAAAGAATTAACAAGATTTTGACAAATTTTAGACGTAAATCGTTAATAGAAACTGAAATAAATATATTTTAAGCTCAAATGCAAGTATTCGGTGCACAATTTTTTAGGTTATGTATAATTATTTTATATTTTTGTAATGAAATCGGCACATAAAATATTGTGTATTACACGTCCAGAAACTGTTATGCTAGTGCTCGTAATTTGCAAGCCTCGCCTGTGGCTCGGCGTGTCAAAAATACTCGCTCTTGCAAAAGGCCTTGGCCTTGTGATACAAATAACTATTATTTAATGCCAATACATTTGATATGCAGTACTGCTATTTCGGTAATTAGAAAAACGAGTAGGTATGGGAAGAGGCTGATGGCAAGCATCTAAAAGATATTATTAATTTTTTTTTTTTAAACTCTCCATGATTAAAACTATCTTTTGTAATCAAAATTATTCATTTTCAATAATAAATAAGAAAATTATATTAAAAATACAATGTTCGGTGACTTATGGCCCACCTATATAACTAAACCCTCCGCAGCGCTACTCGAAGGTAATTCGATTGGTTTTTGTGCGTCGCGCGCTGTCAGCGGCATCCTGACTATTAAATTTAAATCTCTGACCTAAAAAATATTCATGGAAATCACGTTCCAAACATCGAACATCGACCACGCTAGATGAGAGTACGTGCGGTGTGACCTGACAGTTTCTCCATCACTATAAATCTACTGATAGATGCCTAACTTTAATGCGTTTTTAAGAGGCGCAAGATTGTAAAATATGCTTGAGGAAAATGAGGACTAGGTTTTCTCCTAAATTATACACTTCCGAAGATAGTTCTTTACTTCTTTTACTTGTTTTACGAGCTCCGTATGTAAAATTCGAAGATTTATGAACTCTTATTTTATAGTACATCTATGAAAAACAACATTCTACAAAAAACTATATTCTGATAACTTTAGATGAAATAAACTAAAACCAAAGATATTTATTATTATTTATATTTTCTTCTCCGCAATCGTAATAAATGTATAATACAAAAACACGAATATAAAATTTTGTAGGTTCCCTGAGGATTTTTTTGACGGATATCAAGCGCAAACTGTCATTTTTTCGTTCCAACAAAGTGACAGCAAGATAAGTACCTATCACAAATTACCGCCATAATATGTCGCCATTTATAGCACATCAGAACCTTCACTCATAATTATTCTTCTTATAAATAATGACAAATATACGACATTAAATCTGAAATGTGACTAAGTACAGCGTACAGCGAAAACACAATAATTATATTATAATTTTTTTTAAATCTCCTATAATTTGATTTCGACTATTATCGGGTTGAAAACATTACTATTACAGACTTTGTGTTACGGTTTTTTAAGCGCGCCCTTAATATAAAATTGTAGGTAACATGTATTTTTGAGTTAAAATGGTTTGATAAATTGTTTATAGTCTATAGTTAATGAACTGTGATTGTTTAACATTATAAAAGTGATGTTGAATTTGTATATTTATTCATTTATTTGTACCCAAAGATGACAATCTAAATTGTCTAAACCGCGGTCCTTATTTAAAAGGATAAGAGTGGAAAATAAAGGACAACTACTACTCAATAGGAGAGTTTTAATTCGAAATTATTATTAACATTACTAGTAATATAAATAAATACATAAACTCGTATTTACTGCGTATGTCACTGAAGTATATAAAATAACGGGAAGGACGATCATTTTGGATAAATTGGCTGCACTATACTGAAAATCACAAGTTTTGGCAGTATGGCAGAGATAGGCAATGTTATTCTTATGGAGATAAACTCGGCCTTGTTGCCAGTTTTACACTTACATTGTTTCATGGTACACCATTCAGTTTTCATGCTTTAACACATTTTAGTTTGCAGTGTTAAATTTCATAATGAAATGTTAGTATACGGTTGTAAATCTTATAGCGGTGGAGTTGTGCCGATGGGAAAAGAAGCCAGCAGTTCCGAAACAGTTTGAAAATATTATAAGCTTGATTTCACATTACTTAAGAAATGATATAATTACTATACCTACTCCTGTAATCTCATTTCAAGACATATACTAATTACATTTCTTGTAATTTATTTGTAACTACCATCTAATGTAATCCCAATTAACAGTGCCATAATAGGATTATACGATTTAAATTGTTGTAACGAAGAATTTACGCAGAAAATCTGCACTGAGTTAGCTAATAACAATATTTTCAAGATACCTGTGTATTTTTGCTAATTACCGTTAACTCGTAGGGTAGGTATAAATAGTGGTATTGTTGATAATATAAAGTTAGTAATCAATTTTACTTTGGCAAGAAGAGTTTCTTAACTTGTGAACTAAAATGTATTCTGTGGGTGAAAAACGTATTATAAATAATATAATAATGTATCATATTAATTTAAAAACAATGTCTTTAAATGACATAATGTGTCTTGTATCAGAAATGACAAGTGTCAGTGTACGTCAGTTGTATAGAATTAAAAAGGAATTTGAAAACACATCAGACTCTGTGAATAACAATAACTCTGTTAAGGAGCCTGATGTAAAACGCAAAAGAACGACAGTGATACTGAAAGCGATGAAGATGTAACGCATGAGTTGCATGTTTGAGTACCGCTGCTACCCCTAGCTACCTGCCTCGAAGTTTAAATGTAAACAGGTCCAGGACCTTACTTCAAATTTTCAATGTACTTAGTATGTGATATTTTTCTATAAGTTTGTAATTATATTTTATGCTATGTATATATTGACAACATTTGTTCATTAATTGTTATGTCTTTTAAACAACATGTATATATTTGTATTACTCGCCATTTGTGATTTTGACTTGGCCGTCTTTGGCTGTGTTTATTTTATTGTTACATTGTTATCAATTTGTTATCGAAAAAATAAAATAAAATTGTATATTTATATTAATTTAATATTTTACTTAATTACGTATCCTTCATATTAAACGAGAAAAATTATCAGTAAAGATGCTGAGAATAAATTGAAACACTGGAGAATTATTATTAGAAACCAGAGTTTTTTCTCTAAGTAAAAGATTTTAAATTGGAGGCACATCAATTGATTACTTATTAATGTATTCAATGAATTGAACATTATATTGGTTTTGAGAAACGTCAAAAAATAATCAGCATAATTTATTAAAATTACAAGTAAGCGAAAAACAAACAATCCGCCTCTGGATTCTCCATCTTTGTCTAACACATTACTCTTATGGGATACATTTAGCAACACTGTATTGCTATCTCTGCCACACTGCCAGAACTTGTGATTTTGAGTATAGTGTCTTTCATTTTAATCTAGTGTCTTTCATTTTAGCGGTTGCCTGTAATGCTGATATAATGGCGGGCATTTTAAATAAAATATACTAAAATAGAACATAGTAAACCAAAACACTGAAAAAGGCGAACAAACCGAACGACAAAACTACAAAATAAAAACGGCTGTCGACGACCCAACGCGACGTATTATTACAGAAGTCACTAACTTTAGGCAACATAAAAAATAAAAGACACTAATTATGGGGTTAGCAGTGCTGCCAATACATCCAAAATGGTGGAAGCACTTTTAATATACATGTCTTATGGAGATCGTCCTTCCCGTTATTTAAGAGGACATAATTCCACTCGAAAAATAGATTATTTTTCTGGAACAAATCCTGACTGCATGGTACAACATATAGTATTAATTTTTTACTATTATGTGCATAAGAGATGAAAATAGTCCGCTATATCCAAATTATTCATTTTTCAATGCTGGAAAAATGTTTAGTTGCATTAAAAAATACACCAATTTTTGACAATAAATTAAGTGTATAAAAAACCTCAATATTGATATATTACTGAGATAGTACACAACCTTTATTTAGAAGTATACAAAATTTCAAGCTTGTAAGTTTGTTTTTGCGGCTGTATTTTGTTCCAGAAAATGATCACTTTTTGAACAAATCTTGCCTATTTTACGGCGTAACTCATGATAGTGTCACAAAAGGGCGGGGTTTCAACTTGTGTTTATCTCTGACGTAAATTTCTGACCGTTTTGGCAAGAGGGGGAAGGGGTAAACTGAATTCGTAAAAATGAAAATTCGGGATTCATGTTAGGAATAATATCCTCTTAATATAGTTCAGCGGCGTATGTACTCGTAATGCATACCGTAATGTCACATATCTAACAATAATTGCCTGTAACACACCGCCCGCGGTTAACTTTGATTGAAGCTTTTAGCGCACATTCGAACCGAGCGCCTTTCTTCTCCCGGAAACACAACCGCAATTCAATTTCCTTTGATCTGCGAGGCGCGAACCATGAGCTAAGTGAACCGAACCAAGGACTGCGCATATCGCACACCGAGACTGGTCGATAATAAAGCCGCTCAGCATTAAATACGAAGCCAGAGGAATTCTTTTCTCTGCGATTAATGCAATGAAGTTGGAAGCGAGTGGTGTGATAGTTAAATGGAATTGGAACATTCTCCAGATGGTTTATGATTCCTTGGGTGGCTTCAGCAAATACCGTACCACAGGGGAGTTATTGTTGAGGTTATGGCGCTAAATTTAAACGCGGAGATATGAAATGAGTTTTAGTACCTCCAGACATACATTCCTACATTGAGGGAAGTATTCAAATGACGATTTGTAGTCCCTATATTTAATATAGAGCAAAAGCAATTTGTAAATAATATGGGGGAAAGTGTATTATTTTATTTCGTACGTGTATATTTCATTCCACTTAAAAATTTGACACACCGCAAAGGTTTAAACATAAAACAATAAATATACTTTACTGGAATGAAATATCTAGTTTAGATTCTGCTGAGGGACGCTCCTATATTATTTGTTCAATTCAATATTTTTAAAACCTATACTTTAAAAATATGAACTTGAAACTTTAAAACAATTTACGTCAACTTATAAAGTATCTTGTAAAAACTTTAATTTTATATATTAGACCATGAAACAAAAATACACAATTTAAATTGAAAAATATTGCATCGTTGAGGGTCTATAAGTAGGTGTATTTATTGATTATTACAAAAGTTGATAGCTGCTGGTAACCGCACACACGAAATAATATATCAATTATGATAATAACAGTAGGTAGGTATATGAGGCCGCCGAACCCAAATTGGGTAATAGAATTTTGTGCACCTAGGGAGGGAAGCGTGCTATTACTCCCGCGGGCGAAGCGGTGACCCGAGTCGAAGGCGAGCCGAAGGCGAGGCCGAGCGAAAGCGCCGGCTACCTCTCTAGGGAGGAAAACTCGCTTCCCTCCCTCCATTAGCAAGAGGAAAACACTGCTTTCCGCACCCGAGTGACGTAAAAATATTGATAGATATGTGTGTAGTGTGTGTAATGTATATGCAGTGGCGTAGTCCTATAAAAAATAGTACCGGGCGCTATCCTGTAAAGAAAATGGAAAAAGGTGCCGCAGGCGAAATTTTTTTGAGATCTAGGTCATCGTCTGGTTTAAAGCTCGACTACACCCCCGGGGAAGAAAGTAGAAGCATAAAAAATTCGATGACATGAAAAATAAATATAAATTACTTATTTGAGTTCTGTCTGTACTTTACTTCCAACGTATCAGAAAGGATGTGTTTGCATAATCGTTTTGAAATTTAATTTAATTATGTTCTCTAAATGGCTAAGTTCAGTATTTTTTCAGTTTTAAAGCAGAATCACAGATATATTCTATATCCTATGTTCCATTATAAGTTGAATGAGTAAAACAAGTGCAATTTATTTTAAATCAACCTCAAAAGTAAGTCATTTTGTCCGTGAAAACGGAAGGCAGTCAATTTCCACCGCCAGCTTATTTCTCTTTCATTTTCACAACAAGCTCAACAAAATCTCCAATTAAAATTTAATGGCGTTAAAGCGTAGCGAACCATTCCACAAACGTGTGTTTTAACACGTGCGCGTTCATAACATACTGAACTATTCAACCGTCAAAATCAACACTTAAAACAAGCAAAACAAGTGAGCACGGTGCATTTCGTCAACAGTGCCGTGATAGGAAACAGTTGCGCAACAGCACAGCCCTTGTTGCCAAAGACAAAAGAGAAAAGGGACAAAACACGTGCGCATTGTCAACGCCAACTCGGTGCAGAAGATGCGATGAGTTGTTCAGTTGTTTCTATTTGCGGTTCACTGGTTGCAGAGATGCACGCGTGCTGCATGGGTTGCTGACTAACAGGGAGATTTAATTTGCGATTTTTTTTGAGGTCGAAATTACTTTCTGTCAACACTACTACACTACTAAGTTTGAGCAATTTAATCCGAGTGACATTAAATAATATGCGTACATTTTGTTGACTTGTAGCTGGTAGTACCTGTGAGTTAATGGCTGGTAACTGCACAACCAGAAAAATACTTATCTAAACTGAGTGATATCGAATCGATCGTATTAACATCTGTAAGACGTACATCTTGCCACTGTCTTATAGACGTCATAATGCCTATGGCACACCGGTCGAGGAGCATCGAGTAACTCCTCGATGAAACGAAAGAACGCACCCGTCCACGATGGATTTCTATTTAATCGGTGACAAATACATCAAAGTTTTGCGCGAAATCAAATACAAAAGATAAGTCTGAAATGAGATACATTCGTTTCATCGAGGAACAACTCGATGAAAATAGCGGCGCCCCTATTTTTCGTCGAGGACGGGGTGCGTTCATCGAGGAGTTAATCGATGGTCCTCGATGCTCCTTGACCGGTGTGCCATAGGCATAAGGAGACTAGTATTGGTAGAATTTTAGACGTCTTAAGTCGTCATTATGTTGTCCACTTTTAAATCTCCCGCTTACAATATAATATAGGAGTTCTATATTTGTCTCAAAATTCATCTTGGTTATGACATACAGGAATCATATATTGATCAAAATTAAGTCGTATATTGGTCATAATTTTATTAAAAAAGACATCATTTGACTGTCGAAAAGGTATTAAAAATAGACGTCATTTGCTTGGAAAAAATATCTTTTAAACATGCAAAATGGAGGACATAAAATACGTGACATCTTTGTGATTACATTTGGATATGGTATCTATGTTCGTCTAGTAATAGTTTTTGTTTATTTTGTCTTAAATCGAAAAAAAATTTGAGAAATCTTTAAAAAAAGTCTGTTTTCAACAGCAATTTTTAATATAATACAATTCAAAATTTCAACACTAGACGAACCTAGTTTAAACCTAAAACTAACTGTAAATATGTTTTTAAATATAAAAGTATGTAAATTACACGAAAATCTGTACTCAGAACGAAACCTCTGTAACATTGTATTTCAAGGAGAAATGCATGTAAATAGATAGGACTCTTCTTCGCGAGCACAAAATATAAATACAACTTTTAAAGAATGTAGGTATTTTAAGTTACAAGCCAGTTATGTTTGAAGACTTCTGGTTAGCGTTTAGTTTATCATCTACTAAGTTATCATCCTCTCATAAACAGCCTCTTTGAATACGTGTCTTGACAGCTGAAATAATTTATGCTCTACTACAATTTAAAACACATACACTGCTCCAGAAACTTTGCGCCTAATGAAGAAGTTAATATTATTTAAAGTAAAATTGACAAATTCAATTAAGACGAATGAAATTTATAGGATCCATTCGGATAGTCAAGTTAGTTATGAAGTTCAGTGGTTCAAAACAAAGTTTTCCCATTAAGAACGCAAGAAACAAACAATTTTGTGGAAAACAAAATACGAATCTTGAATTTGTGTTCACAACTCGAGGTGGGGGCGGGCACAGCTACTGTGATTACTTTCGAATTGTTTAAGTTGGAATATATTTGACTATTTCCCTCATTATATTTTAACAAATTAAAATGCACTATTTTTCACAAAAACCATAGAAACTATCTATATAAACAACTATTCCAGTGCATATTTTTGAATATTGACATAGTATGCGTATATTCACCGCAACCATGACACATCAATCAATAATAAATGTTTGTTTATTTTTCACCAAATGTCAAAATATTTAAAATGAAATTAAAAATTATGCTAATAAATAAAATTGTGTTATTTAAAATTGTTAAATTTGATTTATTCATGAAATAGTCAATGCGTATACCACTCGATCATCAAAAATAATAGAAAATACTTTTGCCTCCTGGTTCGACGTATTTCCGCAAAACACCTCTCGACCTCCGGTCTCGAGTTGTTTCTATAGAAATACGTCCCATCAGTCGGCAGTATTTTCAATTATTTTCGAAGCTCTTGTGGTATAATAACTGATTATCCAACACCTTTTAATAAAAGCATCATAAATAAAGGTGATTTTAAACAAACAAAGTAAAAGATTGCCCACTAGTGGCTTTGATCAAAATTATACCCACTTGTGGGTAAATAGTTACTTTGCTTGTTGGAAGTCACCATATAAACGATGTTTTAGGTTGAAACTTAATATTTTAAAAATATTTAAGCAGTTATTAAGAGGTGTTGGATAAAACGTTATACTTCACGGGCAAAAAGGAATGACCCTCTCGAGAAAATTATCTCACTCAGCCTTTCGGCCTCGTGAGTAATTCCTTACTTTGCCCACGTAAATAATTATTGTTTCTTTCGTCTGCATTTTATATTGTGGTACTTCCATATTTGATTAAAATATTTTTTTGAAGAAATAACTTCAGTCTTATTTAAACATTTTAAACTATAGGTATATAAAAAAGACACACATTTCAGATTAACTGTTCAAGAAACCAAACCTGTGGTGTATTCTTCATTAAAAATCTTGAGTACCTGTGAGTTTAATGGCTGGTAACCGGACCGCACACACGATAAAAAATAAAAGAATTTATAATGATGATTCACGTAGATAGGTAGTATGTTTTAAATCGTTCCAATGCTGAATCAAAAATATAATTTATAATATTTAAAAAAATTCGTGTACTACTATCACTAAAAATTCATGAATTTAATAAATATTATTGCATGATTCTATTTTTGTACCTACCTACATTATTTGTTGATCTTTTTGACCAGCAATTCCAAATTATTCGAATTGATTTTTTAGTAATGAAATGATGCGATAAAACGAATAAAGCTAGTTATCAAAATAGTCAGATAATTGATAAATACGATGTATTTCGTATAAATGATAAAATATTTAAGATAATGCTACAATCAATAATCAGTATTACGTGTTTCATTGTTTTAAATTCCTAATAGTATCACCGGATGTAAACTAGACTTATCATACCAAAAAAGTGATTCACTTGGGAGGAAAAGTTATTATTTATTCGTTCGTTGAAATATAATCATCCGTAACACATGCATAAATAAGATTGATGACTATCGTAATGTACGTACACGCATATAATCAAAGCATCAAAAATGCGCTATCAAATAATGAAGACAACATTGTACTTCTCAGAAACAACAATCGATCAATCAAGATTTGATTGTTGTAATTTGTAATCGAAAATCAAAGTAACACAGGCAACAGTCAATTGTGTAAACAAAAAATGTTTCAAAGATAACTGTGAAGTTATTGCTAATACGTTTCTAATTTCATGTTGCTGCAAAATCTTTTAAAATCTCTGTTATGTATCCTCATTTGTTTGTTGCTTTGTTTACTATCTCAACATAGTAATTATGATATTCTACTGCATAATGAACCAAAAGAAATAAAAAACATGGTCGTATAGTACAAATAGTGGAATGAACATGAACAGTGTGTTCATAGTATGATCACCCGAGCCCGCATTTGACATAGATGCATTCTATTAAATTACAGTTCATCAACATCAGCTTAGCCATGGACAAGCATGTGTGCACGTCTTCAAAGCAGGGAGGAATTCAGATGAAATTTAAGAAAAATAACTTTTAAAACTTTGTACTTATTTTAAAGTAAATATATAATGTCAAACTTGGGTGTAGCAGCTTAAGAGTGTCGTTTACCTAAATGACCAAAACATGCTTCGCACAAGTTTGTGATTTATTTAACAACAAACCACGTAATAATAAAAAAATTGCTTCTACCAAACCATTTTTTCATGTTTGATTTATCGAAGACTGTTTTGGTCATTTAGGTAAACGACACTCTTAAGAAATCACTGTACTTACATACAAAAATACAAATCTTGTATCTACCCAACTTAAGAGAAATGCCCACCCCTACAAAATAAAGTAAAAATATGTTCTCGTTGGGGACATGAAATTGACTCTAATTTTGGTCCGATTTGTTTGCTCTTTTTTAAATTTAAAGATAAAAGATGTCTCTAGGTCTGTCTAGTGCCATTTTATTTAATTTTAAATTTGTACATGTTGGTTTAATCTCCAAAGTTAGTAAAATTTGAAGATATTTAAAAACTAAAGTGAAAATTAAAAAAGTGACACTAAGCGGACATAGCCTGGACTTTAATCTTTCATATAGTATAAAAAAATTGTTTAAAAATATTTCAAATTAGTGCCAATTTCATGTCCCCAACGAAATCCCTTTTGTAGTAGTAGTTCATTCAGCGAATCAACCGATGTCGTCACAATTGGTATTAATTGTTTGTGACGGCATCTTTGATTCGTTAAATGTACTTTCAAAACCAGTTATTCCTCTTAAGTGTGTCTGGCTCACAGAATGTGAGTCATCGGAATTAATTTTATGTAGTGTTACTTATTAAATTAATTACTCGTGCATTTCGAGTGCTTTATGAACCAAATTTTGGTTGCGGTATATCTACTAGCTGTATGTATGATCATTTCTGATTTTCTGCACTTGTTTTGAATAATGGAAAGTCTAGAAAACCATCAAAAATCGTTTTTACCAACCAATAACTCTTTTGCCGATTGCAATATCTTTTTCAAAAAATGACACATTATCTGCTGAAATTCTTAATATCGAACTGTCAATGTTTTTTCAAGAAACATCCCACATTTTAAATAATAAAAATTAAAACTAGTTCGATATTAAGATTGAAATTATAGAAATGTTTTGTAAATATACTATATTGTTTAACTTTAAGATCAGCTTCAAATTTTATTTGATTCATGAAACAAATTACAAATTAATTAAAGATCTAATTTTAGCAATAGATATAAATTATTAATAAATTAATGTTTTCTTTTACCATTAATACTAATATGATTAAATTAATATAATAAAATTAGCATAACTTTTCGTTACATAATAATCACATGACTTGCTAAATTCGTAAATCCAGTATATAATTTAAATTTAAAACATTTTATAAGCAATCAAAAACGCTACTTACATAAAATTAATTGGCCGTGATAATTTTCTTCAGCAAATTTTTACAATTTCATAATATTTCCTCTGGAATTTGAAGAATTCACAATTTTCAATTTAAAATTCACAGTTTTTCAGACCGCCTAGCACCGACTTTAACACACCGTGGTCTACTGTTATCGCTGTTTATTTAAAATTAAATTTATTACTTAAGTTCCAAGTCTCCGTTATCTTGAAAAGTTGCCTTCTTGATAAAACAGACTATTTTAGATAATTATACAGTGAAAGATAACAATGTAAGTAGGTGTTAATCGACAAGCGAAATTGATTGTTTCTTATTTTGGTGACGTAAGAGTCAAAGTAAAAATGCATTCTAGAATTTATGCTTCTTTAAGATAAGAAATACATAATCATTATTAAATTATTGTTATAATTGTTTGAAGTTTAATTTGATGTGATAACACTTTTTAATTTCATTTTGCAGTGAGTTGATATTTCCTTACAAAAAATGAGGTTATCAAAGATTATTTAAATATAAATGTATATAAATATAACTAAACAGATTATTCCTGGAATAGCATATTTATTTTCCTCTAAATAAGAAAAGAAATTATGACATATTCTCGCATATAATTGAACGTAATAGCATCAGAATATAAACCGATCCTGAGTATATTATAATAAATAAATGAATGAAAAGGGTAGATAAGATAGCCGAGTGTATTATGTGACACTAACAACTGCATGCGTAGATAAGTAAGTACCCATGAGTTGAGAACTGGTAACAGTAACAGTACTACAATAGTATATTATTTAACAAGTACATAATATAGGCTATAATTCAAGAGGATTAAAGTTTATGCACGTGCTGAAGGCGAGTGTATAATCCGAGTGAATTATAGCCATTATGTGCGAGTGAAATTCGCCGATGTCTCTATTTAAGACTTTCGAAATAAAACATTTTACAAATTTTTATCCATGAAATATAGATCTAAGCTCACATTATGATGGTATGAAAGTGACAGTAGTGTTGAATAATGGGCTCATAATACAATAGTGTCTCATGGAGAATGGGGGGTTTATTTTACTACAGTTACCTACATAATGAGTGTATTATTCGATGGTCGTAGATAAAATATATATCTATACCGATGCCTTCGGCTCGTCTACGTTTTTACCGAATTCCTAGAATACTCTCGATTTTATTTTTTTTCCATTCCACTCTTTTCCCTATAACTAGAGCTGCCTGAAACCAGCCCGAAACTCAAACTTTGCCGCATCCTAGCTATGCAATATCATTTTGAAGTTGAAAAATACTGTAAAAATGTTTTCGTTGCGAGTAAACTGCCAGATTATTATTGATTTCAGGATAATGTTTTTATAAACTTTTAATAGAGAAAGAATCTACAGATTTACCTTTTTAAAATTTTAAAAATTAATTTGTATCATGAGATATAACCGTGTAAAGTTTGCATAAAATAGGAATTTTTTTGGAATTTTTCAGAATTTTTATATTCATGTACAATTTTTTAATAAAAATTTTAAAAAGGCACATCTGTAGATTCATTCTTCCTCTACGAAATCCTTGTTGAAATACAATTTTGCCATTCTTGTACTGGTCACAAAACACTCGCTACGTTAGTACATTTAATGCTGGATTTTAGGTAGTAGACTTACACAGTAGACAATTATTTAAAAAAGCTAAAATTCCTGAATGCGGCCCTGCCCTCACATATGTACTTCGTCAACATGCATCTTGTATCATCCACGCCCACTGGTCAAGTACACTGACCAAAATATAAATTCTTTTGATTCAATCAAATACCATTTTAACAGCTGTACTATCTTCGTTTCGTCAAAAAAACAATTGCAGGTTGTTTTAAATTGTAAACACATTTTAAACATTAAAATTCAGTAGCTTCAAGGCCCAATTCACACAACCAAAGAGCAATTGTGACGTAAGAAGTTTTTACAGTTGCATCTGCTTTTCGTTATTTGACAGAATAAAAAATGTTTACAGTGGTATTATTTCTTCAAATACGCAATGTAATATGCAGACATAGATATAATAAATAATAGATATTTATACACCAAGTGAGATACATGAATGTTTATTCAAGAGAAGAAAGTGAATAAACATTCGTATCTCACGTGTCGCTCACGTGGTTTATACAATATTTTCTTCAATTTTGACGAAATTATTTCAAATATATGAATTATAAATTTATTTTGACATATTTTATTTTGACATATTTTCACTTTTCCGGTGTTGATATATTCCGCTTTTCTCACGCCAAATTTACGAGGCTCATAAATACATAATTTTTTTTTGTTATTTTAATTCAGTTATTTTATTCTGTGTTATAATTTATATTGTGTTTGTATCCTGTTTTGATTCTTGTCCTGTTATTGGGCTCTTAGCCTGTTGGTCAAGTATTTGTAATAATAATAATAATAATAATAATAACAAAAAAGAAAATCAAAGTAGTCGTCAGTGGGCAAATTGTCATTGTTTTTATGGATTTTTGACGAAATAATGACATCAGAGTGATTTAAAAATGTGTTGAGTGATTTTAAAAGTTTTAATTCACTTGTGAATAAACATTTATGTGTATTTAAAGTTGTTGCTATGGAGTTAATAATAGCAGTTTAAAACGACAAAATTGCATAAAGTAATTTTAATTTGTATAAAGAAAATACACACTTATTGCTGAATTTTTTCAGCGAGTGTTTTCAATTTTAGCTGATATAAAATGGCCGCCGTTTTCGTATGACAAAACTATGACTTGACTAAAAATTGAACAACTAAAAATATATTTTATATCAAATCAAAATATTTTAAGATTAAAATCAAGGGGAAAAATGCTTCATCTTTTTCTATTTGATTTTAGAAATGCCTGTGTACATGAATTTCCCAAGAAATCGTGCTTGGAGCATTAAAATAAATGGTTTATTATTTGTAGATTTTATCGGTTAAATAGAAAATTGATCTTATGAACGAATTGTTAAATTTTTCTTGGCTTTATTGGGATTACTCGTTTCATAATCTGTATTAACCTTTGTTTTATAATCATGAAAACTTATCAAATAAAATTGATTTCTTACAACTTTAATAATAATAAAACAGTTAAGCCATAAAATAAACTTACATCATACATTGTATTTCCCAGAACGACACACAATAAAATTTATATAAAGTTTAACACAAATAAAAATTCAAAACACCATATTCTCAGCACATGTTTCTGTGGAGAAAACTGTAAACACATTAAACAAAACTTCAAAAAAGAAACCATTACAAAATTACAGAATAATGTAAATTTGTTTAATTTATGTCTTACTTTCACCGAAAACTAAATTAAAGCGAATTACGTAGATATAAATTTTTGAACGAACGCGTTCACAACCGTTGTTTAAAATCTTTGATAAAATTGCGTATTGGAAAACTGATTCCCATGAAATTGTAATTGTTAATTAGTTGAATGAATAGGTGATTATTTACAGTCAAGGCCGTATTTTACATTTAACAGCTTGCTAAATAAAAATTATGGCTGTTACATTTGAGTACGTAAATATTAGGGCGTTGGAACAATTTTTAACATAACTTTTTTTGATGTAACCATCAATGTAGAGAACTTTTTAAAAATGAGCCAAACCTAATTTATAGGGTGTATCGTAATTTCGAATACATACGTTAAAAGTATTATGTTTCTTGATATGCTGATTACGAATCTAAAATAATTTTTTTTAAATTCGAAAAATTAAGGGTTGTTTAGCTAAAACATTTTTGTAGTACTGCACTGGATTCGTTTTCCTATTAAATACAAACAATAAAAGTAGGCAATGAACATCTCAAATTACATAATACTAGTAAAATAATAAACGAAATTTGAATTATTTTTAATGAAACAAAAACTACTCCACCCAGTGACAGTGGCTACAAAAAATTTTTGACTGGGAAACATGGAAATTAGATGCGATTTTAAGAAAAATTCTTTTTTATTCGTAATCAGCATATCAAACAACATATATCCTTAACGGATGTAGGTACCTGAAGTTATGTAACACCCTGTATTTTAAACCTTTTTTAATGTTTATGTAAATTATAAATTGACGCAAATTGAATTTAAATAGAAACTTCTATTTTATATTCTATTCTATTTTATATTATGGATTCGAAAAGATTGCCTGAAATTTTATTTTGTATGGAATTATTACCGCAATATGATTACAATAAAAATAATTGGGAAGATAGTTGCATTATAATTATATACCTAATTTATATTTCAGAAACAATTATTTTGACATTGCCATTTAAAAAAAAAACAATTAGGTACTAGGAATCTTGACAATTTTTTTTGTGGACTTAGGAGCAGGTAGGTAGATATGGAGAAATAAAGAAATTTAAGTACTAACACTGTACCTCTTTGTAAATCTTGGTATTATTAATTTAAAAAGATGAAAGTATAAATTTGAACAGGTACAAGTATTTCATTTGTTATAATAAAATTATTGTTTTCCGTGTACTTGATAAGTTAAACTCTGTAATAAAAGAATAAGACAAACTTTTCTTGTGTGTATTTAATGCTACAAAAACAATGTACCTATCTACTTTTTTGTATATTCAAATTATTGTTTTAAAAGAACATTAACTTGTTCTTCAAGCATGTTACATTGTTATTATAACTGAACACATTATAAACAGTTCTACCTCTTCTTGAAATAATTGAGTTGATAAAAACTGCGCAAAATTTGCTTTCAACTCTGAATGTTGTGTCAGTATCAGTACCTGTCCGAAACTCTGAAATGTTATGAATACTAAAAAGTAAGAAGTACAGAAATAGGTACATGAATATTTTATAAAGTTTTTCGGTATGTTTTTGACAGAAATAATTTCCGTTGACCTTCCTGTATTAATACATGTCCTACAATATCTATAAACGTTCGTATTGGTTATATACCCGCACAATAAATTTGATTTAAGTTACATGCGTCTGTTTTGTGTTTGACATAAATACATAATAGAATCAATACGTATATTACGAGTGCGTTATATACACATTTCAGTTTAAGGTTTTCGTCTACTCTAAAATTTTACAGCGTTACAGAGGTGTACGCCTCCCACGTTTACTTAAATTATAATTGAAATATATGATGCTTTTACATATGAGTGTATTAACAAAGGATGTCTTAATGCTTCTATATTTTTACTTCCTTGTACGGAGTAATAAGAAAGTATTGTAATCGCGAAAAATTTCGGTTTACAGATTTTGATGGAAATATCCGTTTTGACCCTTTCTGAATCTATTATGACTAGTTTCGTCGTGACGTCTGTACGTACGTACGTACGTACGGACGGACGTGTGTCGCATAACTCAAATACGGTTAGACGTAGAAAGTTGAAATTTTGTATTTAGGACTGTTATAGTATCTAGTTGTGCACCTCCTATTTTTGGTTTCAATCTACAAACCGGAAGTAGTAAATTTAAATTTTTTTTTTTATTTTAAATGAAAGATTATGTGATTATTACCTACAATCGGTATTTTATAAATATTTTTGAATCTGGTATCATTTAAGAATAATTAAAGTATATATTTATAATTTAGTATTTCGGTATCGTGTAGTCCATGATCGATTAACATTATTTGTTACTACGTGAAATTTAAATGATTATGACATGACAGTGACAATAGTAAAATATGATTTATATCTTCTTCTGCAGTTTAAATAAAATGACTAAAATATATTTGTGAGTATAGTAGCAGTAGTAGTAGTACTTATATATTAGATCAGATTTTTTATATTATTCTACATTTTGGTTATTAAGAAAAGTATGAACAGTTTACTAGGCGTACAAGGAAGTCATGTGGTGTCCACGTCAGATTTTTATTTTTTTGTCTTTGGCCTAGGAATTTGAAGTACAAAATTTGAAAATAACGTTTCTTGCGGTTTTTGTCATTATATGATTTTTTTTTCGGTCACTATAAATGACAAGAAAAATTTAAAAAGCAAGAAGCATGCAGCTAAGCTTCCTTTTTTCTTTTTTATTACAAAGCAACTTTTTTAATGGCGCATTAAAGTATTAAAATTCGATACTCTTTACCGAACAATATACGGCAAAAAGTAAAATCACACCATAGACGTACATTATGTGTAATTGTTATGTTTACACGTCAGGAGTCCAAAAAAGAAGATTTTCTATTCATTGATAGCAAAACAGTGAATTACTTCTTGTCAGAATGCAGAACAATAAAAGAATCTTCGGAGAATCCAGGTTTTCAAGAAGTGTTATAGCACAAATGTATATTGTTTTTTTTTCTCGTTTTGGTATCACAGAATGTGGAGCTGGCACACCCAAGTCGAGTAAAAGACTTCATATATAAGTAGTAAAATCAATATAAAATAAAAGATTATTAATTTATTTAAAGGCCAAACAGTTTTCTGTCATAAATAGTCAACTTTTAAGTCTCTTCCTTGAATTTAGAAACTTCTCGTAATAAATTTATCACATCGGCTTGAAACTTAATCCACGAAAGGCATTAATAAACCTTCTAGAACGCAGGGCCAAGTGTTCGTTCCAAGAACGAAATACGGACGCGGTACGGAGTTGTACCAATGCGACTGTAAATAAATCCTTGAGCCTTGGACAACTTACACAGCGCAGAGCCTTGCTTCGGTTTTGTTCTCTAAGATTCAAGAACAAGACAGATAACACCCGTGTCAAGTTGACACAAAGAAGTTGAATACTTGAAGGGAAGATTGTTATGAATGCGAAGAGAATTACGTAGAGATTGCTAAAGCGGAATAGAGATAGCTTTACCAATTTTTCTTGGTTTGTTATATAATTTAGTTACTTCACGCTCACGTAAAACGTTTTATTTACCACCTTTCAAAATTGTAGCTTTATAGAAAATCCCCTATATTTGTTATGTGTACACTTTATAATGAGTATTGTGACTTATTTAGTATTTTTGAATAATAATAATTTTTGACAATAGATTTATTCTGTTTTTGCATATAAATCTATTGTTTTTACCTCTCGCCTCATATTGAGGTATTGTAATGGATGAAAATTTTCGATTATGAGTTTTTGGTGGATAAGCACGTTTCAGGGTCTTCTAGAATACGAATTTAATATTGTCACGATGATGTCTGTGTGTGTGTGTGTGTGTATGGTCGTATGGACTGGCGATTTTTAGTCCACGATAACTTACAAAGTATCAAACCTTTAATAACCAAATTTCATATTTAAGGTTTTAATAAGGATCTTAACACCGCATAAGATTTTGGTAGAAATTCGCAAACCGAAAGCAGTATTTTTTGAAGCTTGATATAGTTTTACGTAAATATATTGGTACATTATTTATTTATGACAATTTTTGCAATTAAAAATAAAAGATAATATACTTAATTATCTATGGGTACAGTTAATTTTAAATGAAATTTGCTGAATCTGGTAGTATTTTGCAATAAAATAAAGTGCAACTAATATTCCACTTTTTTGTATTCTTTTACTTGTTTAGGGTGTAAACCTGCTATTATTATTATAATACAAATTTTAAAGACAAAGTGTCAAATAGGGTTAAATAAATGTCAAGATAGACTTGCTTTTTTACATTTTAAATCAGTGTTTCTTTATAAATAACTTACAATAAACATAATTATAAATAAAGTTTGGTAGAAACAGTAAAAAATTCTAGCTATAATTGAAATTTACGTGGAAAAATGTTTGCACTGTGTATTTTACGTCTGCAGAAAAGAAAAACATTTTGGGGTCCAAATATTTGAAAGGAATTTTGCTACAATACACAAGAACTCTGTGGTTTTGTTTGTTTACTTTTTCTTTTGAAGCACGTTTAAAGTTTTTGTATACCTGTTCAAAAGTGAGAATTTATGTTTTTTTTTTGTATGAAAACGTGGTGGCAGATATTTTACGGTAATTTAAAAAGATTTAGGAACGTTTCTTGGAATACTATAACTTAGATTAGGATAAAGTTTAGACGGACTTTTAAAGTGACAGGCATATCAAAAATATGACAACCGGGAAATGCTGGTGCTCCATTTCTAGTCTAAAATTAATCAGTGGAGATTCTTTTTTAAAATTAACACAACAAAGGCAAACACATGTTTCAGTCTAAAAATACGAGATGAGATGTTAACATGGTTATTAGAAAAGCTTAATTAGCTTTTGGTCTAGTCCAGTAAAAATATAATATATCCTCATTCATATAAGCATTTAGTTTTAAGGTTTATATTTATGTTTAACTTTTAAAAAGTTTAAATTTATATAATTAAATAGGAACGTTCATACTTCCCATTTTCATGCGTTGTGAATGCTGGTATTATTTAGTTAGATGTATTAAAACTTTCTTAAACACAAACATAAATCAAAACCTTAAGGCGGGAATGTAGCTGTATATAAAGAGGAAAAACAGTGCTCTACGGTTTGTAAAATATTGAATCTAATACTAACGTAAGAACATTGGAATTTTTTTACGACAATATTTAATATTCATTCTACAATGCGACGCATCGATTTTACCAAATTTTGCCATAGTATTGTTTAAAAAAAATGCCGAATAAAGAGAGAAATACTACTTTTACATGTTTAATTTAGGGCATTTTAAATACAAAATGTATTAAAATTCATGCGTCGCACTGTAGGTAACATGTTATACAGTATATAAATAATGCGTTTGATTATTTTTTTTGTCTTATAAATACAATATAATACAAATATGAAGCCACTTTTAGAACGCGATCGCTATTACTGCCTTTGTTCGACACACTAAATCTGTATATATCTCTCCTTTTTCTCGACGAAATCGTAAACAGCTACATTCCGGCCTTAAAACTAAATGCTTATGTGAACGCAGCTTTACAGCAATTACAGACAAGTTATAGTTTTGGTCCTAAACTATCCGGTTTAATAAGAAAAATTAATTTGAACTCGAGTTCTCTCCAGAATAATATTAATAATTTGTTCTCATTTTGACTATTTTCATAAAAGTGTTGCTTAGTTTCCTATTGGTAAGCATTAGGAAACAAAAGACCATCTATTTTTGGACAGATTTTACAAAACCAATAAAAATGACAAGTTATCTACTCAAATATTAAATTTCTTTATCATTACAGGGAATTAAAACCTCCATCCTCAAATATTAGATAAGTCAGCTGCGGCGACAAATTTGCAAGCCAAACCCATAAAACCCAGATTTGAGCTCTCCTATTCGATTCAAAATATTCAGATGAATCCTCTGAGGATCTCTCAACGTTTCCTCTTTGAGGGTCTCATCAAAAATCCTCATAAAAACCTGGTGCGCGTTAAGATCAGATAAAGAAGCCAGGACTGAGCACAGAGAAGCGATTTTTTGCTCCACTTCAGAAGAAGGTCAAACGCACGTTAATTTCTAAAACAAAAAGCTGCACAATCACACGCACACTTTGATATCAACAACAGCCAAATACAATCAGGAATGACAAAGCAGAAAACAAAAGCGCGATTGAGAACGAAAACAATCGTGGATGGCTATGTGTATATTTGTATATAATAGGAACCTCCACCATAACTGTAAATTAGAAATCCAGTCAATTATATTGAAAATCGCATGGCATAAATAACAGCCAATGGATGAATTGATTAGAATTATAGTAACCATGATTATATAAATTTTTCTTCGGAAATTTTTTACTAGTATAGCTTGAGTAACTTAACTGAAATTAATAACCGGAAAATTTATCGCCATCTGTCACTTTGACATTAAATTAAAAATTAAATTGTTATTTTGAGTATAAATGAGCAATTGATAAGGTAAATAATACATATTTATTATTGTTAAATACCAATTTAGCAATAATTGTAAAAAGAATAATTCAAAAATAGAGCGGCGGTGTCATTGCGATTTTCTTACCGAATAATGCACTTGTGCATTCATTCATATCCGGAAAGAATTAATGTGATATTATAAGTAAAAGAAGACCTCAAAAATTATTATTGCGATGAAACAAGTTTTTAAAAAGGTAATAGTTTTTTAAATATTTGAGATTTTACATAGTTATACATTTACGTCACAATATTGTGTACCTACTCTTTTTGACTCTCGCACATCTACCCTTTCTATAAGTGTATGAGTGTATGACGTTTAACTGTCATGATAATGTCAAGCTGACACAAATCTATGGGTTTGCTAAATAAAGTTCTATTTTCAATAATATTAAGAAATAAAATAAAAAAACAAACGAAATGACAAGAACTCAAAAAATAAATACATTACTTATGCAAGGTTATATTCGTCTAAAATATAGAGAATTATAAATTATATTTATGGAATATATTTGCAGATGTAGGTATTCTTACATAATGTAGTAAAGAAAATACAAAATTGTATTTTATATTATCTGAAAATCAAAATATAGTTGAATTTACTTGATTTAATTTTGACTCCACTGTTTAAGAAGATTTTCGTCTATACATCAACATCACAAAAACGTTAAAAATTAATTACAGCTTTACTAAAAATAATTAAGACTTAAAAATACTTCTATTTGCTTCAAACAAAATCAGTTTCATAAAAAAATGGTGGAGGTCTCTAGTGCAACTCTTAAGCTAAGTTTACATGTACCGTTGATAGTTTGACAGCTGTCATTTAGTTGGTTGTCAACGGCAAACGTTTTTACGGTGTCAAAGTTACATGTAAACTTAGCTTTACACTTTGATATCACCAACAACCAAAAGGAATCAGGAATGACAAAGCAGAAAACAAAAGCGCGAGAGAACGAAAACCAATCGTGTATAATATGTAGATGTAATTGCAACTCTTGTTAGGTGCTTGTTACATTTGCGTTAACGGCTTAGCGTATTTACATACCCAATAAGGACTGCGATCGGGGATTGGACGCCAAAAGACATTAAATAAATACCTACGAGCCATAAATACATTAATACGCACATCGTATACAAGAAACACGGTGTAGGTAATATCAATGTCATCAAAGAAACACACATTTTGTTTATTTATTATTAAAACTTTACTGAAAGCTATTATATTGAACTTTAAAAAAACAATATTGGAAAGTATTCAATACAATAATTTTTTCGTAGTACTTAGAACATTTTTTACAAATTGGACAATTTGAAAATTATCGAAATATTGTTAAACAAAACAACGACACCGCCTACTATGAGACAAATTTTTCAAATATATTAACATACAGGTTGGTAGAGGTGAAATGCGAACATAGGGAACATACATGACAATCGAACTTTCATGCCAGGTATCTTGACATATTTTGTAGGTAGTAGTGTCACAAAACGAAGTGGTGAAATGTGACAAAAAGAGTAATGAATAACAGAAAAATTAATAAAATCTGAAAGTGCATGTCGAATATTAGCATAGTAAAAGTAATTATTATAAAAATAAAGCAGAAACATATTTATTTTAATTGTTAAATAAATTATAAAGCTAGAATTTACAATAAATATTCAAACAAATTTCCTTCCCTGCCAAACAGTTGCCTAAATGATTGTAAAATCCAGTTCTAACAATATTTAACATTTGTGCAGTTCATCCAGAGTTGTCTCGCTCTTTCTCCTTGACAACTATAAATTTTAGATTTAATATAACACCACAAGAAAAAATCTGAAGGAGTCCACAGACCTCTATCTGACCAAGGAATTATTCCACGGGTAAAATAACAATTCCAATAATATGACAGCTACTTTGACATTGACAGTATTCCACGTATATAAAGATATCTAGCATGATAACTCAATTGTCATATATTTCCCTATGTTCGCATTTCACCTCCACCATCCTGTATATAAAATAAAATTTCATCTTGGCAGTCGAACATAAAGCTTTGTATGCAACTCGTGCATAATCGGAGTTTATAGACTCGCCTTAGCTATTAGGTGATCTTGCAAATAGTACTAAAACGACCAAGTTGTTGTACATAAATATAAAAATATTTTGCCGAACTTAAATGACGAAGTGCGAAGCATTTTATATCTCTACAAAATTCTTTTTATTGGTGTAACTGAAGTGATAGTCTACTAAAAATAAACCCGTCATGTTTTTTGCCCCACAAATATAACATCTCTCAGCATCGTGTTTCTAATTTTGTATCATGTCATCTATAATTAAATTAGGTATCGATTGATTTATCAGTAAGTCTCTCACAGCCAGAAGAGAGTCTAGACTCTGATGATAACTTCCTGACTGCCGATTGCAGGAAATTTTTCCATCTCGTACCTGTTACCAAGTTAATTGATTTTAACTAATAGAATAATTAAATATTTACATTTTCCAATTAGCAGAACAGGTTGACTCATTTGAAATTCAATTAAAACGACAATTTAACTTTGATCGAAGTGAGTGTCGACAGGCTCATTTTGCAGGAAAGTTTTTATCAAATTTTTACTTACCAAAAATTTTACTTGATTTACAACTATGAAATAATCGTTTTTTATGAATAATATCACTCAACTATAAATTTCATAATTTCCTACATGAGGTAAACTTTTATTTATAATAATAATTATTAAGTATAGGGATTGGAAAAATATAGACCAAAATATTTTAATAAAAATTTGATGAGTTCATTTTTGGGTAGGAAATAGTTATTTATGTATCAAGGGCATCATGATGATGTTTATGCTCATCCGAGGGCGACATGTTTACAAGCCCAAGGGTCTCTGGCCCGAGGGTCTGTAAATCGCCCGAGGGCTATAAACATCAATGATGCCCGTGGTGCATACAATATTTTATGTCTTACTATTATTTAAAATATTGCGCGCGTGACATTTCGCTTTGACGTTTCGAATTTTGTTAATATTTTTGGTATCCTAGTAACAGACAGAAAATATATTAATTTCAGAAGAAAAACATTAGTGATGTCTCAATATTACCATGGCAATTTCTTAATGCCCTAGGGTATAATGTAGTAAACATACCTCGTATCCATGACATAGTTAAACAATTACATACTAGGAAGACATAAATTATTATATTATGGAAATTTTTATAACTATAAATTTCATAATTTCCTACATGAGGTAAACTTTTATTTATAATAATAATTATTAAGTATAGGGATTGGAAAAATATAGACCGAAATATTTTAATAAAAATTTGATGAGCCCATTTATTTTTATAATAATTTTGGGTAGGAAAATTATATTATGGAAATTTTTATAGGTATTGAAGTTACGTGTATTGTCATAACTGATAAATATCAGGATATGACGTAATACTATTGTAATAAAATGTTGACATTGATAGCAAGTATACGTATGTGGTTACAGGAAAAAGGTTATTTTCATATTTGGCAGGTATATTTAAGTATTTGACCTTTTGATCACTCCACTTTTTATTAATTATTAACACTAATCTATTAATTTAATAGCATCAATTAAACTAATAAATGACTGAGTTTTTCTAACAAAATATTACGAACAAGTTTTTGTTTGCAACAGTTAAAATAATGAGATATATCCTTTCAAAATTAAACGATTCAATTATTTCTGCACAAAAAAAAACAAATAAAACTCTCAATGTCAAAAACAATTGCAACTCAATCCCAGTTATCAATAAGCCACCCACTCTGATCCCGTTTTTCGAAGGAAACAAATACACATCGACTTGACGTATTCAATTACATTTTAACAATGGCATCCATATTTCATTGAATAGTCCTTATTTAGCAACACCACAAGGCTGATATTTGCCTGAATATTTTGGACATTTGTGCTAAGTCCTCCGAGTATTGTTTGCTAATGTGAGGTGGTCATGGGAGGCCATGACGATTTGACGTTTTGTCTGACACCGGAAGTGAGTTAAGTGACGCGTTGCGTTTGACAATCTGCATAACGGCAGTCAAGTGGGCGCTGGACAATAGAGAGAGGAGAGATTTATTGGTTTCGGCAATTTTGAGAAAGAAATTGAACTAGAAAAGAAATTATTGTCGTTTATTTCGTATAATGTTTTTTCTGTTGTTCGCAACTCGCAAATTTGATGAATGAGAATTTGATGAGCTAAATGCGATATTTATTCCAATTTACGCTCAGCAAAGATAAAAACTGAAATGGCACAGTTAAAAATGAATTTATAACTTTATTCTTTAGTTTATAAAATGTCTGTTTTTCGCCTGTCTAAATCAATCTATATATTTTTTAAAGATACAAACTCAAGTTTTTATGATACAATTTTTTTTTAAATTCAAATAAGTACAAAGACATCATTGTACTTAATTTAATTTGTTCTTCATAAAAGCAAAAAATGTATAATTTCAACTGAAAAACTGAGCATTCTGCATTCAAGTATCCAAATATCTATACGTACCTAATTGATTTTAAACATAGAATATAAATCAAATTGTATTTATACGCTTTTAAAAATTATAATCATGTTTACAGACGTTATAATTTTTTAATGTACAGCTTATTTGTAATTTGAAAAAAGCAAACAACCATAGATTGGTTCGTTTGCTTTTCTGTTTCATTTAAAATTATATTAATAAATCGAATAGCTATAATTATTGAGCTAAAATAAAGAACAACAGTAAATTATTTGATCCAAGATAATGCCTTTACAATTTTGTTGAAGCAGTCAATTTAATAAAATTTAATAAAACACCGACGTTCCGACAGTAATTCAGTCTTCATCAGGGTGATAAATTGATTAGCTATCTAGAATTAAACCAACTGTTGGTTGATAACATGTGTACGTGTGTGTTGAGTTTTAACTTCTTCGATTAAAGATTTCTGTAAAATAATAATTTAGGAAAGATTTCTGTAAAATAATAATTTAGGTATACTACGATTTTAGAACATCTACCTAATAATAGTAAAAAGCTTATTGCAGTTACACAATGCCCAAAACCGCAATCGTTTAAGATTAGCCCGCAGATAAGAAATATAGTCGAACAGTTCAGTATTTGCCATATTTATTAACCTGGGTATATATTTTACCCCCAGTGTTCCACTGGTAGAGTAAGAGTTTTTCGTAGCTTATTACCAGAGTTGTATTGTATGCTCTGGCGCATCTCTGGCTTGTGGTTTTGACCATTGTGTGACTGCAATAACCCCCTAATAAACGCTAATGATTATTAGGTAGTTGAAATGTATTTGTACTATACCTACTTACGAGTACCTACATGATATTCTATAATTTGTAATAACCAATTATCACCCTGATGAAGACTGAGTTGCAATCGAAACGTCGATGTTTGATTGAATTTCATTAAATAGACTGCTTTTCCAAAACTCCTGTTTTTTATTTAATATCCAGTCGAGAAATTAGAATTATGTTTGCAACTACAAGGAATATATAGCTCTGGAATCAGTTATGTCACAATTTACCTATTAATCAAATCAGTTTACAGTAAATATTGAGATTTTCTCGGAACTAAGTATATTTATAATAGAACTGTCACACCTAACCATTTATTCATCTAAAAGAACATAAAGAAAAACTCCCATTTTGTGTTCGTTCCCCGTGTGCATTATCATTGTCACCCGACACTTCCAACTCTGACGTGATACAAATCTCGTTTATTAGTCTGATATTGTCTGGATAAGAATGAAATGAAATTGAGTTAGGGCAGAACACCGTATATTTGACACCTACGAGCAAACGTCGAAGGCGAACATAACTGTATTACGATTATAATACGTATGAATTATATCTACGTCAGACCAATGACATTAGTTGGCGTTGACATGTGTTGAAAGGGCTACCGCTTCAAAAGGAGACGAGGAAAATGGATATGAATATTTACAACGTTCCACGCATTTGTGGTATCCAAAGCTGACAAGATAACTTTACTTTTCTTTTGCCTGAAAATTACAATTTGGAAGCTTCGACCAATTTATCCGAATTCGACAATTTAACAAAATATAACAAGGTTTTTGTAAATTTCATTATATAGCCGTGTAAGAGCACATAATTGTTATTGTTAAATATGACAATATGAGATCATAGTAACAATGGTTATTTACTTTACATGTGGGCAAAGTAAGGAATTACCCACGAGGGAAATCTTAACTCACGAGGCCGAAGCCTGAGTGAGATAATTTTCTCGAGTGGGTCATTCCTTTTTGCCCACGTGTGAAGTAGTATAACGTTTTATCTAACACCTCTTAATAACTGCTTAAATATTTTAAAAATATGCTAACCAAAAACATCGTTACTGGTGACTTCCAACAGGCAAAGTAACAATTTACCCACTAGAGGGTATAATTTTGATCAAAGCCACTAGTGGGCAATCTTTTACTTGTTTAAAATCACCATAGTTATGATACTTTTATTAAGAGGTGTTGGATAAAATGATTTATTCTTACATGCTTTTTTGTCCCTTAACAAGTCTTTCCATCTTCTGATCTTCTGTATAGTTTTTAAACACTCCTGTCTTAATTGCAATTTTTAAGGTAATCAACCATCAACCATCACTCGAGCTGATCCATCATAAATTAAATGTACTTGTTTTTCTTAAGAAAGTAATATAATTACTGAAATGAATAAATAAGTATGTTCTTTTTTAAGACTTATCGTGTTTCTGTTGGTTCAAAAATTAACTTTTAAATTGTATAAGAGCTACAAGCTTTAGTAGTTCTTCGCAATTAGCTCAATTTCAAGACCTGCTATCCAAGAAATGGAACAAGATTCAAAGAAAGTAAAAGAAATTATATAGGTATTTAATTTTATGAGTTGCATTAAATTATAACATTTATTTTGACATGATATTGGCAGCAGTACAATTTTGCATTTTTATCGTACTAGTCCCGCAAAAGACCCGTTTTTGGACAATAAACAGTGTCATAATAAATCAAGGTTATATGATGCAATCGAACATAAACATAATTATTATTATCTTCAATCTTCATATTATTTGTCATTGGGATTATTACATTACTATTTGAAATAAATTTTATGTTAAACGTTAAATTATACCCAGTATGCTTACATTTGCTTAATGTATTGTTCTTTATTTAATTAATGAAAAGTATAATGCAACTAGGCTATTAAATTGATAAAAATATTCCTCGTAATTAATTTATACAATTTTTCCTGTACAAAAATAGATGTAATGCTTAGAAATGCTGCAATATTTGATAACTTAACAAGGTTAACTATACTAATTGTTCATATCGGAGCCACAATTAACTCAATAAAAGAATGAACTAATTTAATTACTGGTGCATTTAATTTGAAACGTCCCAATTTTGTTCATTACACATCCTAGTATCCGTAAAATAAATGAAAAACACTTTTGCCTGGTGGTGCTATTTTCAGGGGTAATACCATAAGAGATGATAATTTTTTGAGAATTGTTTTGTCGTTTCCACGGCAACTTATTTCTAACAATTTCACGACACAAAACATCATCTGACAATTTTCCGTGATGTTTTGTGGAGTGAAATTGCAATAAGTTGCCGTGGAATAGACAACAATTCTCTCAAAATATTATTATCTCGAATGGTATTTAGGAAGAATATTTTTCTTGTTAAAAATACTACCAAAACGACTCATATTGCTAAACATTTTTGATGTTTCATGTGACAAATTTATTTATTTTTTGTAACTAACGTAACAAAATAAAACCTAATTTACATAATTATGTTGTCAGATACATCATTTTACATTTTCAATTCTATTGGTTGCATTACGTCGTTTGACGTCATCATTACGCAATATGATTGGTTAAACCATCTGTCAAAAAATATTCTGTAAAAGTGCTTCTTATTAATTAGTTTTTGAAGGAAAAATAATTATAATTTTACAAACTAATATTGAATATAAGCATTATGATTGTTTTTTTAATCATAAATTAATAATTTGCTTTTGTTTATCCCGCAATCAAGAAAATATTGCAATATAAATATAATTCAAATCGTTAAAGGCAAGTTTTATTATAAAAGTAAAACTGTTATTAGTTTAAAACATATTATAAATAATCGATAACAGAATGGTTACAGTTCAGATAAACAGAACTATGCCAGTAAAGAAATATCGTACGACGTATATCTATATCGAATAGTAAAACCACATGAATGAAGAAAGTTGCGCTTCACAGGTTAAGCTTAGCTTATCTTTGTGTATAAGACACACCTGGGCTTTCACACAGTTTGATATTTTTACCCAGATATGAAAGTATGAGAAATAAAATAGTATTTGTGGTTTGAACGTTTAAATCTACTAATAACTTCAATAAACTCATTAAATTTGATGTGGCAATAAACTTTATTGCTTATTTGAATATCGCAATTTGATTATTGATATTAACCTACAAAGATTTCAAGTTATTTCGGGGTTGAGTAAATATAATTTATTCAATTTTGACGTTTTAAACTGCTATTATTAACTCCATAGCAACAACTTTAAATAAATGTTTATTCACAAGTGAATTAAATCACTCAACACATTTTTAAATCACTTCGATATCATTATTTCGTCAAAAATGCATAAAAACAATGACAACTTGCTATCTGACAATCTGACGACAACTTTGATTTTCTTTTTTGTTATGTCAAAATAAATTTATAATTCATATAAGTATTTGAAATAATTTCGTCAAAATTGAAGAAAATATTGTATAAAGCACGTGAGATACGAAATTTATTCACTCGAAGAAATTATCCCACTCGCCCTTTGGGCTCGGAGGCTAAACTTTCTTCTCTTGAATAAACATTCATGCATCTCACTTGGTGTATAATAGTACATTATATTATAAGTGAGCGAAATAAGTCATTATACATGAGTGTGATAATTCCCACGAATGTATAATGACATTTCACTCACGTGTGATATACGACGTTTTATCTTACAGTAGCAGCTTATTATATGAAACTAGAAATCGTCGGTTTTTTCAAGAGACAAAATAAATAGATTTCTAGTTAAAACATCGGATGCCTTTTTATTGATAAAAGTATGTACCTAACAACCTAACCTATGCATTATAATAGTATATTATATTAAAATAAATAAAATTAATTTTAAAACTGACAGTACTGTGTATAATGAATCGTTTAAGTCACTTGTGAATATGAGTTATTTTTAGTCACTAAAAACAAATGCATAATGTACATCAATAGCCACTACTGTAAGATAAATATCTATAATATAATTTGCTAGATTATATTTCATAAAATTTAAAAAAATTATTTTGTTTATAAACATCTATCATGAGTTGCGCAACTATTGTTATTGTAAAGATCGACTTGCCAAGATAAATACAAGAATCAAAGAAATTTTTACTCTACAACTAAAAATATTTACATAGTCCATACCTCGAAGTAAATGTTATTTATACATTAAATACCTTAATAAATATTTACACCAGCATGTATGTAAGTAATCTAAAAATACCGTATCCCGGAACCGATTCCCATATCCGGTTTCGTATACACACTGCAACCAGATGTGCATAGGTGGCTATGGAAAACAATAGCGCAACTGTCATCCACCACCTACTACGATGTTGAGGTTGAGGTTGAGATCTTTAAGGCGCGTTTACATTGGAGGAGTAACTGAGACAGTTACTGGTACAAGTAGCGGGCTATACTAGTATACTCAACTAAGCGTTAGGGTAGTAGGTGTTTACACCAGAAATACAATTTAGACGACTAGCTATAGTTCTAGTACCAGTAAAAGTTGTTCTGTAGGTGACAAAATGAATTATTTTCATGGTTATATATCATCTCGTACAAAATCTATTATTAAACGAAATAAAGTAAAGCTGTATTTACAAGATTCGGAATGCGTAATAAAAGAAATCAATAGGGAGATCGAGGAAGAAAAAATATAGTTCTACAAACTTTATTGTCTCCGATTCAGACTTTTTTCATTTTAATAAAGTAAAAATACCGAAATTAACTATAAAACAATTATCTTTAAAATGAGACGTCAAAACACACTAGTATATCCCTAATCACTAGTGACTGTTTACATTGGTATAGTGCAGAGATGAGTGTAGTGGATAGTGTAGAATGTATGTAGTAGGTGAGTAGCTAACCCGGGAGGTTAGTTACTTCACTACCCCAACTACTTGTACTAGTACTAGTGCTGGTACTAGCTTCTGTTGGCTACATTGGATGAGTAGCGGTCTGGCGAGCTAATAGTACTAGTAACTAACCCATTTACACGACCAATGTAAACCCGCCTTACTTGTTGCGCTGTGCTGGAAATAGACCTCCCCCCCTCCACAGAGAGTTGAAGAAAGGACAAGAGGGTTGAACAACCACTGACGAGAAGTGCTCATTTTTTATTTATGGCTGGAAGAGCCTGACTTGGCTTTATTTTAGGGGATGTTTTACTATAATGTGGTACTTACAAAGCTAAAAACTTTCGCGTGCTTTTGACTTTGAAAGTAAAGATGAGAAGTTTTTGTTTTGTAACTGACAACTGACTGTCGATTAAAAGTTTCTTTTCACTTATAATAAGAATAAACGCTGATCTGCAAAGAAGTACACAGATGCACGTAAAAAGAATAAATCGCTGAATAGTGCTGATCCACGGTTTACTATTTTTTCAGCGCTGATCTGCGGAGAATTGCACTGATGGACGTAATAACCCGCTGATCTACGTTTAATTAAACTAAATAATAAAAAAATCTCCTGAAGAAGACACATGGGGTGTCGAAACTAGTAGATTGGGATAATAAAATTATTTGACTGCATCCCAGTAATTTCTTTCCAATCCTAAAAATAACATCAGTCAAGAAAATTTTTCCTTAATTAAATAAAAAACCTAACACTCTTCTTAAGAGGCTCGTCTACGTTTTTACCGAATTCCTAGAATATTCTCGATTTTACTTTTTTTTACATTCCACTCTTTTCCACATTGCCTGAAACCAGCCCGAAACTCGTACTTTGCCGCATCCTAGCTATGCAATGTCATTTTGAAGATGAAAAATACTGTAAAAGTGATTTTGTTACGAGTAAACTGTCAGATTATTATTGAATTCAGGATAATGTTTTTATAAACATTTTAATAGAGAAAGAATGGATCTACAGATGTGCCTCTTTAAAAATTTAAAAATTAATTTCTATCATGAGATATAACCGTGTGAAGTTTGCATAAAATAGAATTTTTTTTTAATTATTAGGAATTTTTATATATTCATGTACAATATTTTAAACAAAAATTTAAATTCAACGGCAGGAATCTGGAAATTACTCAAAAAAATTATAATGAAGAAAAAGTTTCTCATATTAAACTCGAGTAGGTATTTTATTTTACCTACGTTTATATCAAATTATTAATCAATTTTGTAAGATGATTTTGCTTCTTTTTCAAAATACTATAGCAAAAATTAATATCTGCGATTGTAATAATTAATTATTCCTTAGTCTTACTCTTAACAGATATTAATAATTCATAATCACTTATACTTCCAGCTGTTTTACTTTAATTTCTCTCAAACTTTTTCCAAACTTTTAAAATTTAATTAACAAATATGCTTCGATTTCTCAATTTTCAATTTTGATATTTTATTAAGTAATGTTAATATGACGCATTTGTTAAATAGGGTTTATAGGGTAATTATGGATTTTATTTTTCCTTGGATATATATTTGACAATGATATAATGATTGAACAATGTTTGCATTATATTAAATTATGCACATGACATCAGATGGTAATTTTTATACCTATTTATCTTGTACGACATTGCACTTGAGTTATTTGCATATAAGGCGATAAATAAACTTTTTTATTTACTATAGTTACTTTTAATAATATACTTTTATAGGTTTTGAACTGTTTGATAACGAAATTACTATAAATAATATTTAATATTGGGTACTTATTTGTCGCAAACATATTTTATGGAAGGTTAATCCTTGATTCCTATCCTTCAGGTAAAATATTAAGATTACATTTAACCTCATTTTTAACAAATTATTGTACACCTGGTGTAATAAACATAAATCGTCTATATGTACATATATATACATCTATCACGCCTTTTACCCAAATAGGGTGTGGTGTTAAAACATCACATAATAGATATTTGATAGTCGTAGGTTTAGAAATAAGTACAGGATGTTCAGGATAAAATTGAATGGTATATTAGATGTAAGTATAGAGATAAAACAGTTTCTTCACAAAATTTGTACCTACTCCATTCAAAGCATAATTCATTTAAAATTTAAAAAAACAACTCGTAAATACAAAGTTTTTGACTATAAATCCTTTATACAGGTTGGTGGAGGTGAAATGCGAACATAGGGAAATATATGACAATGGAGTTATCATGTTAGGCATCTTGATATACGTGGAATAAGTACTGTCAATGTCAAAGTATCTGTCATATTATTGAAATTTTTATTTTCATTAAAACATTTTCTTTGCATAATAATGTATGTGTACGAGCAGAACGAGAAAGTTTACATGCACTTTTAGATTTTATTATTATTCCTGTTATTGATTACTCTTTTTGCCACACAAATTCACATTACTTCGTTTTGTGACACTACTACAAAATATTTCAAGATACCTGGCATGAAACTTCGATTGTCATGTATGTATGTTCCCTATGTTCGCATTTCACCTCCACCAACCTGTATATGAGACTCGATCGATATTTATTTAAATATTTATATTAAATTAGATCTTTAGCTGTTACTGTACTAAATTTGTACCAGATCGGTGCAGTACATTTTGAGAAAACTAGCTGCCATTTTGTTTCAAGATGGCGGACTAAGATTTTAATATACCTATGTTTCAAGACAGATTCTTAGGTATCTTGAAACAAAATGGCGAACTGACATTTTAATATATCTATATCAAAAGTTAGATTCTTGGCTATTACTGTACCAAATTTGACCGCAATCGGTGCAGTACATTTTGGTTCGTGTAGAGGTATAGAAACACCCTGTATAAATACTAGCATTCGCACGTTCCACTTTCAAGCACTGTGAATGCTCGTATTTAGTTAGATGTATTCAAACTTCATTAAACGTAAACATAAATATAAACCTTTAAAACTAAACGCTTATTTGAATGAGGTTAGGGTTACAAAGTGTTGAAAAAATATAGGTGTTACTCAGATTTTGTGAATCTTAAAAAACTGTTACATTTTTACTTCTATTTATCTATCTTTCAATTTAAACTTCTGGTATTCCTCCTATATAAACATTTATTTATCCAAAAATATTCTGAACACTTCCAAATATTTATCCCTTGTTAAAATATTCAAGAATTAATTTCAAGCTCTAGTTTCGCTCAGCGATGTCAATGTGGGGGCAACTATCTATGAAAATTTAATCCCCCACGGCGTACCCCTAATGGCCCGCCCCTGACCACAATTATACAAGTGAAATGGCGGCTATATATAGCGCAGTAACACACACGGACATATCATGTGTCGGGAGCAACCTTCGGACAAATACAAACAGCAAATGTACAGAGAAGAGAGTTATGTACGACAATTTTATTGTTTCCAACACGAACGACGAAACGAACTGTAATCTGTAAGAAGTTTATAATGTGTTAACGTTAAAGGCAAGTTAAATGGCAGTTTTTAACGGATTTAACAAACAATGACAATTTAATACGGCAAGTTATGTAACTTATAGTTTGTACTTTGATGTTTGGTTTAACTGCTTTGAAACAAAATTAAAACTAGACTTACTCGTTCTATTTCTACAATGTTTAAAGCTCTACATTTCTTGCTAGGAAACTTATCAAAGCAAAATAGGATGTTACAAACTAATAGCTACTTTTGAAAAAGAGACAAACATATTTTGCACACAAATGCAAAATAGCCGTAGACAGAATTAAATATAAGACAAGAACCAAGGATAATTTTATTTTTACCTCTCGCCTCATATTCTATAAGAGAGGTATTGTAATGGGTCAAAATTTTCGAGTGTGAGATTTTAAGAGAGCACGTTTTAGGATCCATAGAATACGACTAAAGTATTTTCCAGATGATGTCTGTGTGTGTGTATGTGTATGTATGTTAGGTTGTATGTAACATATTTTTCGTTTTCTATAACTCAAAAAGTTACAAAAATTTAAGAACCAAATTTTATATTTAAGATTTTAATACAAATCTTAAGAGCCCAATAAATTTTGGTACCAATTCATAAACCGGAAGTAGTAGTTTTTAAAAATATTTCGATAAATAATTAATTTAAGACAAATTTTTTTATTTTATATGAAAGATTATGTGATAATCTACAATCGGTATTTTATAAATTTTTCTGTATCTGGTATCATTTAAGTATAATTAAAGTATGTATTTATAATTTAGTATTTCGGTATCTTGCAGTCCATGATCGTTTAACATTTGTTACTACGTAACATTTAAATGATTATGACATGACAGTCCCAGTGACAATAGTAAAATACCGTTTATATCTTCTTCTGCAGTTTAAAGAAAATGACTAAAATTTGTGAGTAGTAGCAGTAGTAGTAGTACTTATATATTAATATATTTGCGTATATTTGTATAGTAAGTAAAAAGAATAAAGTAGGTAGGTATGGCGGGAGGTACATACCTATCACGGCGTTTACCCAATTTGGGTATGGCAGTCTCACATATTATGAATCATCGGTATAAATATAATGTATATTATACCCTGTGTGCGGTTACTATAACAACCATAGTCATTAAATTATGGATAGCTACTCATTGTTGTTAGTTGAAAGGACATTGTGTTGTTACTGAAATATTTACTTGAGTCGAACCTTAGTTGTTTACTAAAACAGCGACCGAATTTGTAAGACATTAATTGCTAATGTGTTGTGAGTAAGTTATCAGGACTGAATCCTAGGATTCTAAAAGCTAAAATATTTTAAATACCTACTTTATAAGTGTTTCGGTAGGATTCTAATTAAATTTACCTATTGTGAGTTTCTTTTCTCAAAGGATCATAACAAAAATAAATTAAAAACCTTTCCTGTAAATTTCCAAAACCATGAATACCTCTGAAGATAGCAAGTCTGATAACTTGACGGGTAATTTAACAGTCTATTCTATTACTGGGTAGAATTCTTGATAGATAAATTGTTAAGATTCTGGTCGAAGTTTACGGATGTCAGGAAATAGGAAGTCACGAAAGCATAAATATTTTCATGGAACAAATAAAACCCGTAGTGCAGGTAGTGCACCGTGCAGGCATTCCTATTTACATATTAATAAGATACCACGTTTAGATTTAGCTTCTGTTTAACGAAAATTGGGTTGAAAATTGCATCCATCGCCTACAAACTATTATTTGTTTTGTATTTTCTGTCAACGACATTTTTATTTGTCTCCAGGTTTGTAATGAAATGAATTACTCACTATAGTAAGTTAATAAATTACTCAACTGGTTCTTGAATGAAGTTTGCAAATATTTTTTTGATTAGCAATGCAATGACTACCTATTTAGTAAATAGTTAACAGTTTATAATATGTTTGATTTCAGTTTTGTAATGAGATAATGAGATTAACAAATTATTCACTAGCAAGTAATAATAAATTACTCTACTGAATTTTGTTTTGGAACCAATAAAGATTGCTGTATGATCTTGGCAAATAGAATAACATAATATTTCATGAAAAAGTAAAAAACGGCTTAGGGATCAGCGAAATAAAAATGACGTGCCGAAAGGACATTCCTTCACAAGACCACGTCGAGAAGAAACTTCTCAAAAACGAAGAAACAGTAACGCAGTTCACAGTTTTTTACTTTTACATTATATATTTTGCGTGGATCAACCATTTTTCATTTTAACATAATATTCCGTTAAAAAGCGCATTTTTGGAATCACCGGATTGAAAATGCTGTTTTACACTTTTTCGGCTAGAATCTCGAACTAGATTTTAAAAACTTTTTTTGAAATATTACGTGCAAGCCAAGAATCTGGAGTCAATCCTGGTTGTTGATGTCGATGTGTACAAAAGTTTGGCAACCGAAAATGTGCGTTTACAGCGCAGTTCTAATATGAAACACGAATGAAAAATATTATTTTAGAAAGGAAAAGACGTTCCTGGTATGAAATTTGTATAGTTTTCGTGTTTTATATTATCATATTTTGCATTCTAAAATCCAGTATTGTTAAAGTTTCTATCCGAAAAAAATTTGTTGTAAAACAGACTATAAATATGCAATGACAAGAATTTTATAGGCAATTACTTAGAACAGTGCCCCAAAACAGTTTCATTTAAAAAACTGGAAAATAAAATTGCGAATTTCGAAAAAATTATCCCAGTTCCGTGATCTACAAGTATATGCACAAAGTTACGAACCACCTTGTATCTACCTACATAATCAATAAAAAATAATTTATTGCTTTCTCTCTATTTGGTATCCATGTTACCTACAAGATCATCAATGTTTACCGGTTATTGAAACTATCTCTAAAATGGAATAAATTACAAATCTAAAAATATCTCATGTTGTCCTAATGCCAAACTAATCCACATCCACGTGCTTGGTTCTTGAATCTAGTGGCCAGTGCCAAGGCCCCGTCTAACGATCGTCGAATGTCGACATCAACATGTAACTCCAGTCATGGCCAACTGGAATGCAGCGGCCTAATATCGACCGAAGCCTACTTGGATGTGGATTATTCAGCTTGTAATAAAGATACGCGTAATGTAAAACAACGCAAGTGCGCGTTAAATTACACATAAACGATCCGTGAAATTAGAAACTGAGCTATAGGTGGATTCTTTAATTAAAACCGTCCAAAAATGACGGAGAAAGCTGATAGAGTTATGCTGATAGCGTTTGTTGTGCGTATATGGACATTGTTGGGACATTTAAACGGTTAAATCGCTATATTCAAACTATAAAGTTTACTGAGCACATCATGCTGTGCTTGTTAAAGTTCTTTAGAAAACTTTTTAGATGTATGAACGGTGGCATTATTTAGGTTTTAATTTTCGTGGGACGTTTTTCACAGCTAGTTTCAATGTGCCAATGACTTATGGTATGGTACAATTGGATAATATACTTTAATAATGTCACTATGGCAAAGAAACTCTCAAACTTCCATTGTTAAGAGGCCCGTCTACTACCTAAAATCCAGCATAAAATGTACTAACGTAGCGAGTGTTTTGTGACCAGTACAAAAATGGTAAAATTTTATTTAAAAATGATTTAATAGAGAAAGAATGGATCTACAGATGTGCCTTTTTAAAGTTTTGATTAAAAAATTGTACCTACATGAATATAAAAATTCCGAAAAATTCAAAAAAAAATTCACATACACAGACATCATCGTGAAAATAGTAAATTCGTATTTTAGAGACCCTGAAACGTGCTTATCCACCGAAAACTCATTTTGACCCATTACAATACCTACCTCACTTATAGAATATGGGACAATGCCACAGCGAATTTAAACAGTTTTAAAAATTAAGGTGGGAATTACACAGGGGCAAAGTTGTTAAATTAGTAATTAGAGCAAACAATAAAAATATTTGCCAGCTGTATGTAAAATGATGTGTGAATTAAACTATTTCATAATATGACGTTTCTAACGAACTAAATGGATCTGAAATATGATACAGAGAAATACTAAGCAGCATTGGGTAGTTTTGGTTTCGACTATTTTGGCCCAAAGCAGAACCAAAAGTAGGTAAATATTAGAAAATAAATTAAATTTGTTTAGATCACAAACGTATGGTGAAAATCTTTCATCAGCAAGATGTCTGCCTGAATCCAAATCTGATATGTGATTATTTATCTGTCATTCATGTCTGTAGGCGTTCGACTATTCACTCCATTAAGTTTGCTTTAAATCTGTCAAAACTAACTGTTCTCTCTGGAGTTATGCTCTTTTGTTTTGTATAGAATTACTGACAGATTGTTTTTTCTTTGTTTACATTTTACATAATCTGTAGGTGTACCTACTTACCTACAAAGATAAATGATGTAAACAAAGATAATAACTTTTATTCCTTACTATTTATTTTATTCATTATTACGACGCTTTTATTGAAGATAGAAAATTATGATAATACAGTAAAAGAAACATTAATAAAATAATTTTACGGCGTTTGCGTGTTATGGGTATTCGTGTATATAGTTGTCTAGTGTTTTATGTGCAACACAATTTATTCATACATGGTTGTGTTTTGTTTCGTATTATATGGTTCAGTGCTCTACAAACAATATCTGCTCCCCCATCTCATTAAAAATAGTTGAACTACTTCGTGACAAAAAGTTACTACATTATTTTATATAACTTATGGGAAGTAATGAGGGGTTGCCATTAAAAAAATACATAATTTATCGGAAGTAATAAGTGGGGTTACACCTTTTAAACACTATTATGGGATGGATAGATCAATTTTCTTTTCCTTTTTTAATAGGTATAGGTAGTTTAATACACTAAATAAATTTTAGTGATGAGTATAACATTTTTCTTCGAGTTGGCTATATATTATTTTTTTTTAATATGAAGCCACTTGAAAATCATAGCAGTAGGTAATTAAAATAGGGTAGTTTACCATTTTAAAAAAAAGTTTTTTATTGAAACTTCATGTTATTTGAAAGCGATTGAGAGTACTGATAAGCCTTAATTGTTCTTAATAAAGCTGTAATTAATTTTTAAAGTTTATGTGACATAGATGTATAGCTGAAAATCTTCTCAAACAATGGGGCTGGAATTAAAATGTACTCCATGTAAAATCAACTGTTTCTAAATGTTACAAAATATAAAATACAATTTGGTAGTTTCTTTATTACTGTAAGTAAGAATACACGTGAAAACGCATTACGTAACGTAGATGTATCGATACGTAAAATCTCAAATATTTAAAGCACTAATAACTTTTTGAAAACTTTTGTCAAGGCAATAACTCATTTTTGAGGTCTCCTTTCAATATAATTGACTGGATTGCTAATTTGCTACTATGATACTACTAAGTACCCTAAGCACCAGTTTTTAAAAATTGCCTAACAAATTTTTTGTAATCTTTAAATTTAAACAGTATAACTGGGCTGATTTTACCGAAAGTAATAAATTTTAACAATATTCAATAATTCATAGGTACTCCATCATGATGTCCTTAGGAATCAACAACAAATACTTTGTTTGGAATAAATTAATAATGCGTTCTTCACCTGATGCTAAAACTAAATATGTTTAACAACAAACAAGTAACTAGATTTTGTTATTTACTAACAAAAAGTAACTGAACAATGGCTCAAGTTGCGTAGCTGTTCCTACACCTTCAAATCATTTGCATATACTACTTTATAAAACCTCTAACTGTCGATGAATCACAAATACGAGTACGGCAGAGCGCAGCGCGCCAATACGCAATATCATGAATATTAACATTCACAGGCCGTTCATATCCATACACACACACACACACACAGGTATTAACAACTGACAATCTGTGTGTACAAATATAGCGATGGGCATGGAAGTCAGCAGACACGCACACCGCACCTTCAACTGTTTCAAATTCCGAAACAGGAGAAGAAATAGTTTGTAAGAAATATGAAACTTTATTTTGAACTTTGAAAGACTAATCTTTCTTCGCTTAAGTGTAAATATAACATTTTGAAACTAATGAAATATGAGTTCCAGTCAAATAATAATAAAATTATGTCATTTGGCTATGTATCTATACATTTTTTCTGATAATAATTACTGATAATCAACTGTGTATAGGTAAGAAAAAGGAACACAGATTATTGTCATTTAAAGCCCTGTTCACAAAAGCATTCTATTATTCTATAAGGCTTCTGACGTTTCTGAATTTTGTGTTATTCCTGGTGAGAATTACTTGTCAAATAATAGCGCCACTAAAGAATCTTCAATGAGTCTTAGAAAAGAAGAATTTCTATTTAATCATAGCTTCAAAACAGTTTTTTTTCGAGGTTCAGAAGAATGAAAGAATCCTTGTCCAAAAAGGGTATTATACTATCGTGCTTTGTATCAAATGGACACAATTATTTATTGTAGGTAGGTAATCTATTTATCCGAATCGGAATTCTTAAAGATTCAAATAGTGGCAACAAAATCAAGACCCAAGATTTTGAATTTTTCTTTAAGAGGCCCGTCTACTACCTAAAATCCAGCATAAAATGTACTAACGTTGTGAGTGCTTTGTGACCACTACAAGAATGATAAAAATTTATTTCAACCAGGATTTATAATAGAAAAAGAATGGATCTACAGATGTGCCTTTTTAAAATTTTGATTAAAAACTTGTACATGAATATAAAAATTCCGAAAAATTCAAAAAAAATTCCTATTTTATGCAAACTTTACACGGTTATATCTCATGATACAAATTAATTTTTAAAATTTTAAAAAGGCACATCTGTAGATCCATTCTTTCTCTATTAAATGTTTATAAAAACATTATCTTGAATTCAATAATAATCTGACAGTTTACTCGCAACGAACACATTTTTACAGTATTTTTCAACTTCAAAATGACATTGCATAGCTAAGATGCGGCAAAGTACGAGTTTCGGACTGGTTTCAGACAGCCTTAGTAGTGGGGAAAAGAGTGAAATAAAAAAAAAGTAAAATCGAGAATATTCTAGGAATTCGATAAAAACGTAGATGAGACGCTTAAGCTAATGAAGCTCTCTATAATAAATAGTGTAACGTGCATATTTTATTGCTTGTTTCGTTAATTAAAAAAAATAGCTTAGAGAAGCTTGCTCAACTCTATTCATGAGAAAAATGAAAATCTTAGAACAAAAGATTAAATGCAAAAAATTCGTAAAATTATTCAATTTTAGGTAGCCTCGCTTCACTCACACTTTTTAAAAAATGCGGTGAATTAATAGTTTTATGATTTAAGTTAAACTCGTAATTTGAGTAGGTTGGGTAAACAATCAATTTGAGTAGGTATAACAAAATTTGGCATGAGTCTAAACAAAACACGAACTAACTTTTCTTATCTTCGCAAAATTGTGTAATTTAACGAGTTTTTTCAGACGGAAAAGTGAATAAGGTTATCTAATTCTCAACATGATAAATGGAACTTTTTTGTAATAATTTTGTGTTTGTATTTACTAAAATGAAATACTTTTTAATTTTGTTTTTATCGCAACTAAAAATAGATTTACATGGCAATGAAGTAACGCGATAAAAATTAATATATCGACTGTCAAGTGTCAAATAATTAACTTTTTATTACGAAGATAAATAATTTCGGTACAAATACTACAGTTTCTGTTTATACAAGTTAACAGTAAATATTATTTTGTCACCTGATTATCTTTATAAATACTCAATCAAATCATCAATGAATTCATATTCTTCGTCATTGAATATGTAACCAATTACTTACGTCACTAATTTAAATTCTAGTTTTAATTAATTAAAATTAAAAGTACAAATAAGTAACACTGAAGTGCATAGTTGAATGATTGTCAATCTTTGATTTTTTTACCGTTAAGTACCGATACAGTTAACTAACTATTTATATGTCTCAAAGAGATGAAGTCAACTGCCAAACCCGAAATTGTAAATGTTATTGTATGCAAATTATTATTTATAACTTAAAAGGGCAAAGTTGTCAAGGTTGTCTGGTTTGAAACGAAAAAGTGACTGTTTTTAAAGTGTTTTTTCGACATTTAGAATTTTCTGTGTGGTAAAACAATGACTTAATATAAAGGATTGTTTATGAGAGACAAAAAGATGAGTTCACATTTTGAATCATCGTGTGTGCGGTTGTAAGTGAAGAGTACCTGTGCAGTTAAACTACTATCGGAGTAATAAGGCATCGCTAACCTGAATTTGAATCTTATAAGATTACCAGTAACGCAGTAACAAAGATATTACATGTTCACTTATTTTATTATTATGAACAAAATATAAATATTTAAAAAAAATACAGTAGCAAATAACTTTACTAAGCTTAACTATATACTATACCAAAATTTGAATTTTTCTGCATGATGTATATTGACAGTAGACGTCATTAAAGTTAACAGTTTCTAAAAATGTGCCAAAATCAGTTCATTTTTGCTATAAATTTTTCAGGGTTGTTATGTTTAAAACAATTTGTTTTAAACAAACTGTTTTAAACTGTGTTTTAAATCAGGTGTTTAAAAATGATATCGAAATCCATTCACGACGCATAACACAAACAAAACAAATTCAACTACCGACCATCGGTGACTCCTAGCTACGCAGCTAGAGCGATGTAAATCCCCGTCCTCGCACAAAAAGTAGCATTGGCGACATATTTCGATGGAAATAATATTTATTTAAAACAGATATCCTGTTTAAAACATGTTTTAAACATGCTTTTTTGTTGTTTAAAACATGTTTTTTTGTGCAGAGTTAAAAACATGTTTTAAACCAAAAAAACAGTTGTAAACAGTAAAAAACAAATGTTTTGTTTAAAATTGAAAAAAACATGTTTTTTTTCAACCCTGAAATTTTTGTTATTTCTACACATATACATTTAAAAATCTGGAATTCTATACAATAACGTAGAAATGTGCATACTTTAGTATAGTTTTTTTTTTTGATTAATTTTAAACAAGTTATTCAACTTTATACACCCGAGTGACTATACTTATTACTCCGATAGCAGAATTTTTAGGTACTGGATTGATACCTTGATTGTCGGTCACATAACGCACTCGGCTATTCAACCAATTGCCAGCTCACATACTTAACAATACAATAAAACAAAAAATATAAAAAATTATGTTGAACTCTACGTCCTTTGCAAATATGTAAAAAACGCGGACTATTCCAAAAAATGATTGAAAAACAATTTGCCAATTAAAATTCTTCGTTCCAACAGCGCAGCAAATTCAAATTTGCAAACTCAAAAAAGTTCCACAATTCAGGGCAAATACCAATTATCGCAATGTTTATATCCGGTTTCCATGGTAAACAAAAAACAGTCTGTTTACAAACGAACATAGTTATGATAAAATTCTATGATATACGAGATATGACAACACATAGGCCACACATGTTAGCAATATTTGTATTAGATTATTCAAATATCATTTCACGTATTTCGCATATGGAATGTTTGTTATCAGAGAAATTAGACCCCCATGAGCTGATAAGAGTGACATTTAATTAGAGATATAAGGTTATGACAGACATTCTCGTTGGGTTTGTTAAGAACTTTTCAGGGTACTGAAACAACAATAGCTGGCGCAGAATCCATTTGTTTCCAGCATAAAATGTACCTACTAACGTAGAGAGTATTTTGTGGCCAGTACAAGAATGGTCAAATTGAAATTGTATTTCAACAAGAATTTAATAGAGAAAGAATAAATCTACAGATGTGCATTTTTAAAATTTTGATTAAAAAATTATACATGAATATAAACATACCGAAATTTTTTTTAAAAATTCTAATTTTATGCAAACTTTACACGGTTATATCTCGATAGAAATTAATTTTTAAAATTTTAAAAACCCACATCTGTAGATCCATTCTTTCTCTATTAAATGTTTAGAAAAACATTATCCTGAAGTCAATAATAATCTGTCAGTTTACTCGCAACGAAAACATTTTTACAGTATTTTACAACTTCAAAATGACATTGCATAGCTAGGATGCGGCAAAGTACGAGTTTCGGGCTGGTTTCAGGCAGCCCTGGTAGTGGGGAAAAGAGTGGAATGAAAAAAAGGAGTAAAATCGAGAGTATTCTAGGAATTCGGTAAAAATGTAGGCGAGCCTCTTAAATGTTTTTTTTTTCGAGTTAAAAGATTGTAACACACGCACAGACAAAACGCACAGATATCGTTTAGAAAAAGTTAAATTCGTATTCTAGGGACCCTAAAACGTGCTTATTCACTAAAATCTCACACTCGAAAATTTGGACCCGTTAAAACTTAAAAGATTGCAGAATATTACAAATGATTATTAAGAATATTTTTTGACAGATGGTTTAACCAATCATATTGCGTAATGATGACGTCAAATGACGTAATGCAACCAATAGAATTGAAAATGTAAAATGGTGTATCTGACAGCATAATTTTGTAGATTAGGTTTTATTTTGTTACGTCAGTAACAAAAATTAATTAATTTGTCACATGAAACGTCAAAAATGTTTAGCAAAATGAGTCGTTTTGGTAGTATTTTTAACAAGAAAAATATTCTTCCTAAATACCATCGAGATAATAATTTTTTGAGAGAATTTTTGTCTATTCCACGGCAACTTATTGCAATTTCACTCCACAAAACATCATCTATCAATTTCCTGAAACGAAGTTGAGGGGAATTGTCAGATGATGTTTTGTGGAGTGAAATTGTTAGAAATAAGTTGCCGTGGAAACGACAAAACAATTCTCAAAAAATTATCATCTCTTATGGTATTACCCCTGATTATACATAATATCTATTACGCCATTTACCTAACTTGGATGTGGCAGTCTCACATATTGTGAGTCAGTCATATTAAATCCGTGTGTGCGGTTACCAGTCGGCTACTTATGGTTGGTTGAGAAGAGCACACCACAAGGGACAAGATATATTATATAACATGCAAATATTTCAATTCAATTTAATTTGAGACAATCGAAATTTTTAAATGATTTTAATAATAAACGTTAGTGGTTTACGTTTATCGCTAGCCTAATTCTGTAAATATGGCTACTTTCTTGTAGAAAAATTTTCTTGTCAAAAACAATACGATTCTCACGTGATCTCCGCCCAGAAATATCCTACCACGTATAATTAAACTTCACAAAGGAAACGGAATGAAACGAATCTAATACGAAAAGGAAATTAAAAAATTAAATAATAATAATATTCTAATCTGGAGAATTTTAAGAGGAAGAGAAATTTTAAGAGCTTTCTCTGTACAGCCGAATCGATAGCGCTAAAAGCAAAACCCAATAAATTCGAACGGAGTGATCTTTAGCTATAATTACCGACTGTTCATTAATTATTGAAATGCCTTTTCCTGCCTTTAGCCGATACAGTGAATTATAATCGAATTAGCTGAAGATTACAGACGTTAAAAGATGTTAGTGTTCTCAAATTTACGGAGTCCTAGTTCTGTAGTTATTAATAATAAACTCTAACCAATAACCTTTTAAGATTTTTACGATTTCCTACAGTTTTCCTTAGTTTATTGTTTAAAGCTCATAAAAATATTAGAAAACTTTCTATTACTATTAAACAAGTGCCATAAATTACGTAACAAAAAATTGCTAAAAGCAAAACAGATTCTTAAAAATGAAAGCAGTATTTTAATAAATAAATTAAATTACCTCATTTTGGGCGCGGTATACTGTATAGGTCAACATTTTTATCAAATTATATATTAGAATAATATAAATACTTGATAGTTAAATAATTTGTGAATGCCATTTATTTTAGTTCGCTTTTAATAGTGAGTAGGTGATTGATAGCATTTTGAAGAACAAAAAGTCAATGGATACTAACAATCCACAACTGTCTGTTTCAAAACACCTAGACCAACTGAATTCGAAATTCCTATTCAACAACTAATACATAGTAGTTTAATTAAATGTCTGGTTATCTAATCTGTTTGTTATTTTGTTCAATTAAGTGACATTTTCGTCATAAGAAGAAACAATTTTGAATTTTTCGATTTTTCAGCTATTCTTTTGTGTTTTCTCAATTTTTTTTCTTTTTTAAGACACCCCTGTATTAAAGCGAACAAAACAAAAAAAGAAATATTCAAATCGGTCAAGTCGTTCTCAAGTTATGGCGTGACAGGCATTCATTTTTATACAGATTTACCTAACGATCATATAATGTAGGTTATAATTCAATAGGATGAAAGTCATCCGAGCTATTATGTGAGAGTCAAATACGACGCTTTATCTACGACTTTATAAATAAAACATTTCTTTACAAATTTTGTATTCATTAAAATATTACTTAACCTCACATGGTGCTGTGTTGAATAATGGACTCATAATACAATAGTGTTTAATTATGAATTTATAATAATACAATAGTGTACGGGGTATAACTTACTAGGATTACCTACATAATGAATGTATCGTAGATAATAGTTATTTATTGTATAAGTGTTTTAGATGGCGTTTTATCCACGAAAAAATGTTTAAATGCGAGAACGAAGTTCGAGCGTTTAATTTTTTGAGTGGATAATGCGCAACTAAAACACGAATACAATATAACGTTTTATCCACAATAAAAACTTTTATTCAAAATTAATTCGTTTTACAAAATGTCATTTTATAATTTATCAAATTCTAGATAATAATTCTTTTAACAGTGGAATAAAGTTACTTTATTCCACTAGTAGATAATAATTCTTTTAACAGTGGAATAAAGTTACTTTATTCCACTAGTAGATAATAAGTCACATTATATAGTTGCAATGAGCACAAATAAATGCTAATTATGAGATGATTGTGGATAAAATAATTTATTTTATTTGTTGAATTTGAAATGATAACTGTCAAAAATAAAATAAGATATATTATTGAATAGTCGTGCATATGAAACAATTTCTTTGACTGTTACAAAAAACAAAGATTCATGTCAGACTATAATTAAAAAACTGTAGCCATTCATTAGTAATTCAATCCACATATTCCCGGTAAATTCATATAATTACCCCTCCAAATTACAGATCCTTATTAATACCAACCTCCACGGGGCATCTAATCTAGTATCTAAGTAACGGTAGGTACTGGGTATTAACAACAGGTAGGCTGGGTATTCTATTATGAAACGTGGCCTACTGAGAAAATTATAGCAATTGTAATGAAGAGGCATTTGTTATGAGCTTACAGCGAGCTCTAATTCAACGATCGTAATTAGTAGAATATGCAGATTTGCGAAAAACTGTGGGTGGTCTAGGAAACCATATGATGGGAAATTCTTGGTATTTTCTTTGTGGTATTTAAGAAAGTGAAGTAAAAGTTACTGGAAAATAAAATAACAATAAGGCTTAGTACATTATTTTCTATCTTTGTACTTCGATTTTAATAAATCTGCCATACCTATCAGCTTATTTTTATTATATTATTTTATTATTATATTGTTTCAAAAGTAAATTAAATTATATTTAAATTTTAATTTCAACACTGAAATATTTCATTACAATAACAAACAATAATAGATATTTATACACCAAGTGATGGATGTTTATTCAAGAGAAGAAATTTTGTTTCAAAAGTAAATTAAATTATATTAAAATTTTAATTTCAACACTGAAATATTTCATTACAATAACAAACAATAATAGATATTTATACACCAAGTGAGATACATGAATGTTTATTCAAGAGAAGAAGGTTTAGCCCCCGAGCCCGAAGGGCGAATGGGATAATTTCTTCGAGTGAATAAACATTCGTATCTCACGTGGTTTATACAATATTTTATTCAATTTTGAAATTATTTCAAATATATGAATTATAAATTTATTTTGACATAACAAAAATGAAAATCAAAGTAGTCGTTAGTGGCAAGTTAAAGTTGTCATTGTTTTTAAGCATTTTTGACGTAATGATAACAGTTTAAAACGTCAGAGTGATTTAAAAATAATTCACTTGCGAATAAACAGTTGTTTAAAGTTGTTGCTATGGAGTTAATAATAGCAGTTTAAAACGTCAAAATTGAATAAAATTATTTAGAGTATTAATTTATATTTTCATAAAAAATAAAATTCAATGTTTGCTACAATATTATAACTCTAAACAAACTATAATATAAAAATAAATACGAAGTGTCATAATTTAAATCGTTGTTGGAGCTATGTAAGAGTAGGGGTCATTTTTGACTCGAGTTGTTGTTTCTAATACTAATCATAATTTTATTTGCTTTATTATTTTATGAATAATAAATAAAAATGAGAAATGTTAGGATCTTGTCAAATTTGTTTCTATCTGTCGTCAATATAAAGAACGCTAGTTAAACTTGATTAATACGGGCATATGGGTGATTAACAAACATGTTTTATTACCATCCTATGATTGCATGATTATAAATTATACCAGAAATATTGTACCTACATAAAAAAAGAAAATTAAATTCCGTACCTATAGGTAGTTTTATATGAAGTACATTACTCCAAAATATTTGACAAAAAAAGTACATCAAAATGTTTCATTATTATATTATAAATCATTACTTCATTTATGATTTTATTTTTAGTAAACAGTTTTTCATTTCTATACATTGTCTGGAAATTATTATATCGATTTTAACTGTTGCATTTTGCAATGCAATCTGTGGATTACTTTATTTATGTTTGATACAATCTACAATTCCTTATGCAAACATTTCTTCATAACTTGATAAAAAGCAATTACATATTATGCTAACTAGCAAAGAAAGTAGGTATAATAATTATAACAATTATCACATATTTTCTGCTCTTACTTTCAATTTCAACGAAATATATTTTTATTTACATGGAAATGTAATAAAATTTAGAAAGGATTAAATTTTTCCTAATTTAATTAAAATATTTCCTGATGGTACTTCCTAGCACGCCTTTTAAGAGAAAAAATAGTAAATTGAGAAATTTAATAAATAAATAAAGCAAAATGTTAATGTAGCTTTCTATTTCTTGTGTCAACAATTAGAGGAAAACTATGCATTAGCGCTTTCCACTGTTGAACAAATGAATAATTGTTTAGTAAACAAAATGAAGCACAGTAGCACTTAAAGTTAAGTTAAACAGATGTTGAATTCAATCGACTACAAAAGAAATCCTAACAAATACTGTTATAGTTTTCGTAATAAAAGATTTTAGTCAAGTCAATGTACAATGAATTGTTTAATATTCAAATTGAAGCAAAATAATGTTGTGTATTTGAAATCTCGGACTCAAAATCACGTCTCAAGCCATAAAAGCAAGTTACGCCCGTGGTACATACCTAACTTTATGCACGGTTCAATATGTTCTAATATAAATTAATTAATATAATTTAATATATTGTAAATTAGAAATAATATAATTTACTTGTTCAAATTACCAAAAATTTCTAAATTCTTTGACTGTTGCTAAAATACCAAAAACAATCTGGAAATAAACAAAAATCTAAATGTTAAAGTTGTCACTATTGAATTAAACATTTACAAGATAATTTATGTTAAATGTAAGTAAAAATGATGTTATTTAAATAAAAAATGGTACAACCAATTATAGAAAATGGTTATTTATAGAATTATTAGTAGATTATATGAGGAAGATTGAAAATCTAAACTGTTTGCATTAATTTGACGTTTTTTTTTATGGCGCACTGCGCTATAATGTGATCCGTGGGCTATAAAGTGACGTTTATATCAAAGAAATTCGTGTGTATAACTGTCAAATTATGATATGGCCGTGCATAAAGTAATTTAAGGTTACGTCTGCGTGTCATTATGAACTATAACATAAAAACATTTTTGCACTTCCGGGACTAAAACTCTTCTTTAGTCTTAATTTTTAGGGACTAAGGTTCTAAATTTGATCCCAAGGGATTATTTTTCATATTTAATCCCGTTGTCAAGGAATTGAATTAATTAATCTCGTTGTCAAGTAAATACGTGCTATTTGTTACAGAGTATCTATGGTAACAATATAAATATTTGTCATAAAATTTACTGTCAAAATTACAAAATGTGTATTCTTTTAAACTATTTTGCATTCGTTTGAGGATGAAGTGCAAAAAATAGCGTATATACCACAGGACTAAAGTATCTTTAATCCCTCAGGTGATTATTTCCCTCACCTTCGGCTCGTGAAATAAACTTCACCCTCAGGATTAAATCATGCACTTTAGTCCCTCAATATATAATATACTATTATAGTTCAACTTTACAGAATGTATAATAAATAACCGGTTACATCCATTATAAACCAAGCTTTACCTAATTAAATAAAGTCATATTGTAATCTATAAAATACTGCTTGCCATTTCTCGGAAAAACTTTCTTTGGCACCATTTAGAACAATGTAGGAAATGATTCTGAATCGATTATATAATAATCTTGAATATTAAAATACAAAACTGATATCGCAGAAATGCATGTGCAGACTTTTATCTTAATTTTTCGTGATTTTTAGCTCTTATTATTTTTAATGCCAATGCAAATCGTTGAAATTCTTCACTTATTGCTGTAACAAGTGTAGCGTCTTAAAGAATACACTTTAACAGTTTAAATAGCATTTAATTAAGACACAATTACAATGAAACATGAACTCATTTGCGAAGAAAAATTTGATCATTTGCGGTTGCGAAAACTTTGAACAAAAGAATACTTCAATGTCAATAAAAGTTCTCAAGGGTTAAAGTTCATTGTCATTTGCAAATTGCAAACCTTGTTGAATTAATTACGAGCCTTTATTACCACCTGGTTAAATATCAAAGTTATTAAGAGGTCTGCAAACACTGCAAGTCGAAAGTGATGACTTATTTTGTGCATTTTCAGAGGAAACATTTTTTCTAACCGCAATATTATGATTTAAAACTTGATTACTATTAAACTATAAATAGGATTCTGTTTCAAATTCATAATAATATTTTACTGGCGTCATATTATTTAGAATTGCGACCACAAAATTACGTAAAATACAATATTATGGATCCTATTACCACTGATACGATTGAAGTTATATGGTTTCATCTTTTAATTTAAAACTAAATTTATTACTCATTTTTGTAAACAGATACTAACAATATTTTTGTCTAGTCTAAGTATCCATTTACATATTATTCTTTTCTTTAAATATATTTTGCTACTCTGTCACACAAAAATGGCTGCCAAACAAAACAAAAATTGCAACGCATTTTATATGTACTTACCTAGTATTTGTTTCATTTGTTACTAAATCGTTCTGAAGCACATATAACTCGTTTCCCTCAATAAGGCGGTTGCGCAGTCAAATAATAGGTTTTGCTGAACGCTCTGTATTACTTTAATAAACAAAGATTTAAATTATATATCTGAATAAATAAATTGGACACTTTTTGAATTTTGTATTCCAGAAAATTAAATATAAAATGGATCAACACCAGCCGTCAAAATAGCGAAAAACAACATGCAGTTTTCCACATAAAATTTGTTTAAACAATAAGATTTTTTAAACAAATAAGACGTTTGCGAAAAGCCCAATGTTACCCTCTTTTTGCTCTAATGCCACTTTTTTGAATCTTTATGTAGGATTGTATTAAAATACACATGAAATATTCACAAAATTGGACATGTTTAGCCATGCACATAAAAAAATTGAAGAAAAAACTTTAAAAAACTGGCATTAGAGCAAAAAGGGAGCATCCTTAAACTTTTCAAAAATATCTTAGTTAATTCGAAAATTTCAATTCTTACTTCAATTTTAATGGGAAAACTAAACATACTTTTCACCATTTTAACGGCTAGAAGTCAACCACCTTAAGCCTCAACATACAAACATAATTTGATCATTATTGTAAAAAAAATATAAAGCCCATTTTACATTGAGCAATATTGCAGATACAAGTGCAACTTTTGACAAGTTGCTTCAATATTGCATGAGTATAATACAGAAATTTCACGGCAACGGTTGCATGGAATAGAACATGTTCTAATTTTTGTAAGGCTTGCAGGCAATTTCTAATTATTTTTAGTTCGTTATGATGCTACCAACTGAACATAAACATCAAAAAGATTAATTTGTGTCTGAAAGTTAGTGCGTTAGTGGATATAATGCCATTCTATCCTTATTTTCCAACAACATACAACAAATCCAAGAGGTTAAGTTGACATAATATAGTAACAAAATATTGGTAAATTTATTAATAAATTTTACATTAAACAAGTAATTGCATGTTGCTGATGTTGCTCAGTGTAAAATGAATTGCAATGCAATTTTCTTGCTCAACTCTGACTTGAAGATTGCAGTTGCCCGTTGCGCTTGCTCAATGTAAAATGGGCTTTTCAAATATTTAACAAGCAGAACAATATCGTAACGAAGTAACTATATTTTTTATACGTGTTTAGATTAAAACAATATGTTCAATCCCTAAGGAAAATGTTTGGACCGCAGTTTAATTAAAGTTAACATTGATTCAATTATTTTATAAATTGAATTGTCTGTGCTGGTGCTTTATTCTCTAGCTAGTTTTATTTGAATAACATTGTGTCCAATATTACAAAATTAAAAAAACTATCTCTACATCTGAAGGGAGATTCAATTTTTTGTGAGCTTTGAATTTAATTAAAAACAATAAAAACCTCCATGGAAATCACAATTGTTTTTTGTAAAACAAAGATTCATGAGATTCAAGAATGTATTGAATATATTTACAAGTTAAATATTTGTATTCAACAAAAATACCTTTCGACTTATAATTAAATTATTCACAGACCATGTGCCCTAAATACCTATTTTATTAATCGAATTACAATGTAGTAAAGTAGAAATTGTTGAAGTTGACAATCAAGCGATGTTTATAGATAATAAATTTAATCATAAGTTTGCATGAATATTAAATTACTTGATTTATTAGGAAATTATTGTTTATGGCTTACAAACATGTAATTAATTTTGCTCGTCGTTTTGCAGTCGCAAAAGAGATGTGCGCTTTTGTGGTTAAAACTTCTTATCACGTAGAAAAAGTTCCGTATTTTTATAGCAAACCCTTTTTCCTGCGGACCTTTTTGTTATTTTTCACGTTTGGAGTTTACGTCCAAAGCTTTTCAACAAATATTGCTGAATTTATTTTTTCTGCACGATCGTAAAATTTCGAATAGGGGATAAACAAATTCGTAAAAACAAATTTCAAAATATTGTAATAAAAAGATCATTTGGAATATTGCACAATACGCCATGTCATAATAAAATATTTAGAGTATATTATAGTGAAGGTTACAGATTAAATAATAAATATCAGTGACGGAATATACGAAAATGTTAATCAATAATAAATTTTGATTCTTTTTCTGCTGTTTGGAACAATTGAAAATCATCGTCGTTGAGTAAACAGCAATTAAACAAGTGATGGTCACTTAAAAGCGGTTACATATAATTATTGAGCGATTAAAAAGATCATTAGCTACACAAGTAACTACGCTTATTTTAATTCGAAAAGTATTAAATAATTTTAGTAATTATAATAATTATTGGGGTTTATGGCAATCTTGACATGTTTCATAAACTATTTTTAGTTTTCCTTGACAATAGATTATGTCAATAGCTTTTAAATATTTTTTTATTTTACTATTCTGCAAATATTGATTTTAATAAAGTGGTAGATACAGGTATAATATACAGGCTGTTCCACAACTTAGGACAAAAAATTAAAGGGTATATACTGTACGATGTGCTGAGCATGAAACAAAAAGATTTTTTTTTAAATTCGCAAAGTTAAGGGGAGTTTACTTGACGTGTGTACATTTTAAGTATCACTGTTTTGATAGTATTTGATAATTTCACATTTATTAGTACCTATTAGATATTATGTAAACAATTACTTTCATTGTAGACCAGTGGCAAAAAAATGTTTGCTTGAAATACGATGCATTTTTTGAGTGAATTTAATAAAATTATTTTTGTTTTATAATCAGCACGTCGTACAGTATAGGTAGGTATATCTTTTAATTTTCTGTCCTAAGTTATGGAACATCATGTATTCATTTGAAATGAAATATTATTATCGCAATGAAATATAACGGAACATACAATCATTCTATTTTCGTTTTTGTTATTGCCATATGAATTTATTAAAAAAGCACTGGTTCTGCATGTCTTTGTTGAAAACGGCTTTAATAACTATACAATATTACATTTTTATTATTTTATATTATGTTTCTAGGTATTTATTACTCATAGAAGTACCAAATTTCAATTTACAATATGATTCGAACAATAATATAATTTATATAAGTAGGTATGACAGTTATCATTTGAAATTTCTATGTGTTGTGCAGTAAAATTATTTGAATCGTAGAAAAATAATACTGTACAAGCGTATAATGGGTATTACACTCTAAGAATAAATATGACAAGTCCCAAGCGTGCTGTTCTGTCATTAATCATTACCAAGTGATCATTGATTCTCATAGAATTTAAAAATGTTTATGGTAGTAAATTGTGTCAAAGTTTCTTGTTTTTATGATAAATCATGTCATTGACTTGAGTTTTCCTTGTTGCAGTAAATGCTGATAAAATTGGCCCATTGCCAGTGCTACTATTTAGTTCCTGAAAAAATCGCAACTACATTTCCGTGATGTATTTCCCTTATCAGTTGCGAAATAGAGGGAGTGTTATCATAAATTTACGATTATGGCCAAAAAACTGATAAAACGTTTGGAAATAGCCAATACTCTCCAATATTCATGCCAGATGCTTACCTTCGTCACTAGAGAATAATTCAACTCAAAGCACATTACCGAAAATTTACAAATCCACACTTAAAGACGAAAGATCAGTACGAATTTAAAGAGGTGCAAGAAGCAAGTGCCAGAAGAAAAATTGTGGGATAGATCACGAAATTATCAAGCATGACTGCTTACCAAAATTTGACTAACTACTTCCAGCTTTATTTCAAGCGGACTGACAACAATACACGCACTAAATCCGCTAAAATTTTACATTATTTCGGCGAAGATTCACTCCTAACAAAGAGGGTGCACAATTGACACTGCAGGGTTAGCTCAGAGAATCGAATGTTGCGCATGTGATGTAGAAGCCGATGTTAACCAACAATTTATAAATTTCCGCATCAACAAATAACTAAGTTGTCATGGGCTTATTTATGCACAAGATTTATCTACTCACATAAAGATTATTATTTAAATCAGCACAAAAATAAACTGCACGAAGGGGAAACTCACTTGATTTTATTTACTGGATCACTATCACACACTGCTGCACACATTGCCACTAAAATATATTCACTAAAAACGGTTGTCATTAGGTAGTAATGATTTTAAACTAAATATTCAAAAGGTTCTAAGCGACGTTTCGATTTGTTAACCTAATTTTTGCTTGATAATGACCTTAACGAAGGAAATTTTAATTTATCACCACCTAATTGATCGTTTTTGACTCAAGGGTAGCAAAGAAACGTACGGTAAAACGTATGAAATTGAATCACGAAGTATAATAAAGACAGGAGATGACACTCGATTGTTGACTTAATATGTCACACTTTTTGACTCCACGAGCAACTAACTTGAAGGAGTGAGAGGGCCACATAATCTGAAGTTAGAAACATATGAATGAAAATTCAATTAACTTGTATTTTATAATAAGTTTCTGTATTCAATATTATCGATTGAAACTATTATTTTTAACACGAACATCAATTTTAAATAAAGATTTATTCACTTGTGTACTAGATAGTTTTAAAATTATTGTGACGTTTCAGGCTGACAAAAATAAATTCATAAAATGTTATTATTATGGCAAAATTAAATAAAATATAATATAAACCACGTAAATAAAGAGATAATTGAGGTAATATTTATTTAAATTTTAAACTGACAACTCGCCACTAACTTCACTGCGGCCTCCTTTTCGCACCCAATTTGATTGTTTCGGAGTAAAATTGTGTGACATGGAAACACATACAAAATAATGTCCTGTCTTATTAAACTTCGTGCATTGAATTAAAAATTAAGGTTGGTTTAGTAGTACGTAGTGGCATGCGCATGTGAATATTTTGTTGCCGTGAGAGGTTATATAACATGCTAACATAAAACCTTGTTCACACATGGATCCTTGAGGATTCTTATTTGAAAATTATGATGAGAATTGCCTGTCAAATAGTGGCGCCACTAAATAATAAACTAATAATGATTTGACACTTGACAGATTGTGTGAAGAGGGTTTTAGTAGGATGTGATTGTTTGTTGTACTCACCTCGACCTGCTTGAGGTTCTGCTTGTCGAGGAGGAACTCCATGGACTTGTGGGGGCGGGAGGCGGCTGTGTCGGTGGCGGCGAGCAGCTGGCGGGGCGGCGGCTCGGCGTCGCCCAGGTTCATGAGGCTGCGGGTCTTGGCATTGCAGCCTGCGGTGATGACGGTCACCTCCGTGTCCAGGTCCGTCTCGATCAGCCCCATGGGCTCCATGGAGCCCGCATGCCGGCTCGCCGCACTCGCACTCAGTGAATCAATAGCGCCGCCACCACCACCTACCCTCCGCTTCACGCATGCGTGCACCACGCGCGGCAGCGGAGGTTTCGCGCTTATACACTTCACCACATTGTTGTTGTCACCCCCACTCACCGTCACCACCACCGGGTGATGATTCCCACTCTGAGGATGGTTCTGCTCCCTGGAGGCAAGCCCCGGGGGCAACGGCCCCTTCAGGGGTATGTAGATGTAGTCCTTCTCCGTGGCAACATGTTGCTGCTGGTGGATGATCTGAGGCGATTTCTTCTCGTTGACGGAGCTCGACTTCTTCTTGTCATTGTGCGACTTCCTCGTGGAGAACCGGAAGGAGGCGAAGCGGTTCAGGAAGCCGGAGAGCTTGTTGCGCGACTGCTTGGCTGGCGACTGCGGCTGCGGTACGACCGTTGCGGCCGGTTCCATCACAGCGACTGCGACTGGTGCTGGTGTTGAATGACTCTGCTGCTGCGGCTGCGGAGGCCTCGGCTTGACCACGTGACTGGCGGCGGGGAGCGGGGAGAATGCCTCCACTACTCTGCTTTGTTGTTGTTTCTCGCTTACACTTGGGGTACTGGACGCCCATTTCTGAGGATTTAGCGGAATAAAAATGTACTCTGTTTCTTTTTCGGTTTGAGGTAGCTCGGGTTGACTGGAAGATTTTCTCACGTCTGTTCTTCTGGGGGGTTTGACAGGGGGCGGGGGCGGTGTGGGCTCGGGGGTGGATTCGTGCGCATTACTTGAAATACTGTAACTCGACATGGATTCCGTGCTGCTGCTGTCCCTCCAGCTGACTTCGGACACGATGGGGCAGAAGTGCACCCCCTTGGTGGTGCTTCCCGAGCCGGTGAAGGTCTTGGACGTGATTGTTTTGTCGTCGGGTTCCGACACACCACTGGAGCTGGCGCTACGATCGACCAGCGAACTCTTCCTAGGGACATTTTGCATTGACCTGCGCATCTCCACTTTATCCTCAAACAACACTTTTTCACAATTAATCGAAGATAAATTAGGCGTACTTGTAACATTTCGCTTATTTATTGGAGTAGAATGAAACATCAAACGCATTTTCGTGGTATCGTCATTGAAACTCTGTATACTCGTCTCTGAAATCGCTTTTTCTATCCGGGATTCAATGTCGAGAATTTTCGTTGAGGGATTTGAATCTTGGTAAGAATCAGGCACAATAGAATGTTCATCGTCAGTGATTTCAGTTATATCTAAATATTCAGAGATCGCTTTTACATAACTACCTTCGCGCCGGTATCGTGGAACGGAAATATCAGAACCGGAACTAACACTTGAAGATTCTCTTTGACGGATCATTGCTGTGACGTTCGAGCCTTCTTGTCGGTAGATATTCGCCGCCATTTTATCTTCAGTTACAGTGACATTTTCTACCACAAAATTGTCAGTAAAATCAAGCGTCGATGTTTCACTTTTCAACTGAGTTTTTAGATCAGCGAGATCGAAGTTTTTGGCAGCGATGGAAGTGTGGTTAGGTGAGCAGGTAGTTGTAAAAGTCCAGGAGTTGTTGTTGAGGAGGTTGAGATCCTTGGGCACGCTGCTGACACAGACACTGTCGCCGGAGAGAGCGACTATGTGGCTACTGGGCTGTTGGAGCAGGTTCGGTTCACTCGCCGATGAGAGGACGCTAAATTTAGCCGTCGATGAGCATTCCGACGCCGGCACTATGTTTAGCACATCCGTTTGGGGGACGCGGCACCAATCGCTTGTGCGCCTGCCTGCCGTTGTTCCGTAGAGCATGAATCTGTCGATCAACGCGGTCCTGAATCCTGCGAGAGGCTCGTACTTTTCAAACATCGTGAGGTCTTGATAACTCGACCCGAAATGCGACGCGAACGACTGAAAACCCTCAGCGTTGTCGTACGCGTCGAAGCCATCCGAAATCTTAATGTTCTTCAGCCTGTAGATATTAATATCATCGTTGCTACTGTTCCGAACATTCATCCTTTTCAGTTCGTTGGGAGGTTTAGTAGTAGATTTTTCAGGAACCTGAATACCTTGTACCTGCATATTCGGAATACTGGACGACCTATTTTTCATATAATTACACAAATGGTCACTGTAGCCACTATCTTCGCTCAAATTCTCCGCAGACATTTTTTCCTTTTTCGTATTTTTGACACTTAGACTATCAAAACTCCTACACGATTTCAAATGAACAGATTTGCAACTATTCGATCGGCTAGCAACCTGGAGTGTCTCGTCACTATCTTGCGAATCACTATCACTTTTGTCACTATCACTGATTCGTTTTGTGTTATAAAAGAGTGAATCTCTATATCGTTTGGTTTTGTTCATGGTGGTTTCGACTTTGAGTGTTTTGTAGTAGTCACTCTCGGACTCGGAGTCACTGTGACAGTGGTCTAGGCTGTCGGGGCTGAGGTCGTTCTTGCGCTGGTGTTCGAGGGAGTCTTGGCTGAAGAGGGACAGGATGCTGGGGCTGCTGCTGTGGATGTCGTCTTGGCAGTGCTTCTCGAGGGTCTCGAACTGCAGGAGGCTGCTGGAGCGGCTCAGCGAGTGGTTGGAGTCGCTGTCGCTGTAGGGGGTGGTGAGGAGGGTCGGGTCTTGGCGGCGGCGCTTCGCGGGGCAGGCGATCTCGCTCTCGGAACCGCTGTCCACGTCTGCAAACAACACATTGTGAAGTGTAATGTTACATGAAAGTAGGAATGTGGGGAATTTTATACAGTAGATTAAAAATGTTAAACGGTGAATGGATGTATATTATAATTTTATGTAGGTATGCTTGGAAAAATGTTAATAACGAAAATTTTGCTCTTGCTTGAAATAAAACCTTTTGTTTCAATATATTTTTTACATCAATATTTTGTGTACCTAGTTATTATTTACCGATCATTATTTATTTCTTGTAAGTGTTAAATTTTTAAAGGAAAATAATTAAAACCTAATATAATATAATGAATATTTCAGGAAAAAAATTCTTGTAAATGTTACGTACCTTTTTAAACGAAATGAATTGGAACCTAAACTAGTATTTTAACAATGTTCCATTCTTCGTTTTTTTTTAATAACTCGATAACTATATAAATGATAAACACATTCTGTAAAACATCATAAATATTCTAATTTTTTGTCCAATGTTTCTGTATAAAATTTAAAAAATGAATTTTATCACCGGTGTGCCCCTTTAACAATGTTCCATTCTTCGTTCTTTTTCAGGTAAAAATAAAATTAATTCAATTTAAACATTTTCCTAAAAAGATATGTTCTTTTATAATTATATTAATCAGTAAATAACCACTTAAGAATATAAGTTCACTTAAATTATATCAGTGGTTCAATTAGTTTACATGCAATCTGAATGCCATTTATCAAATTGAACTTATTGATTTACAAAAAATGTGCATATGGTTATCTTATTAAAATTGAATGAATTTGTTACACCAGTTACAACTGATGATTCAACCAAGCAAAAACAAACTTATACAAGTATAAAGGTGTGAATCCTGTTTGATTATTGATTAATAAAATTGGTGTGTATCTATTCATTATCTTATATTTTGATTAAACAATAAATAATATTGATATATACTCATGTCGTACTCGTACTCTATTTGTTTACGAATGAAGTATATAGGGCACAAGTAGAATTCCGAGATTGTGTAATAAATTTTACAAAATTACACAGTAATTTCCACCTGTGGCTCCCTTCATTTACAACCCAAACCCTGTTAACTCCATGATTTGCAACAGTAGCACCACCATAAAAAACGACACAAGAAAACAAATATTTGTTTTTTATACAAATTTTTTATACAATTCTAATTCCCGTTACGATTTTTTTTAGCTATAGTACTAGTACAATAATATTATTAATTATTCGTAGATTGACGGAAAGAACAAAGAGTTTAACAATATACTATTTTAAAATGTAATATTATCGTTTTTACACAATCGGTTTTAATTTTAAAATTCAAACAACAAACACTGAAATTTCCCAACTTATGTAAATTTTAGATTGTAAACTCTACAATTTTAAATTTATAATGAAAATATTCTCGAATAGAACTGTAAACGCTTTATTGCATTTTACCCAAATGAGCACTACTTATGTAAATGCAAATTTACATTTTCCGTGTAACTGAAAATTAAGCGACATGAGAAAAAACTAAAAAAAAAGAATAATAAAAATCTGACTGTAATAACAGTACCTTTTGCATATTTGTGTAATACGTTCTCATGGCAATTTTAAATCTAAACAAAAACAAAACATTATTTCGCAACGTGCTATAAAATTATATAAACGTTAAAAACAATAGAATTTTTTTATTGTTGTTTCCGAACAGTAGTGACAATTAATAATTCTGTTTATAAACATGTAATTAAAATTCGTGTATATTTTTTCCTTGAATATTTCCACGTTACTTATAAATTATTAGTTCACGGATCCTCATTTAGAGTTCTATAAATAAAAGTGCATTTAAGTTATTTAAGATTTTATTGGAATTTTTGTACTCTGGTTCATTTTAGAACCAAAACAAACAGTAAGTGATACTAAATTCTTTGGAAGCATGTTCACTTTTATTTTCATCTTTTCACCTTGCTCTTGCCTCTGCATTTTATTGCTTTTTAAACATTGATCCGTCATTGAATTATTTTTAAAAGAGAGAAACAAATCGCGAAATAATGTCTCTATCAATTTATTTTTATTTATATTTAATGAACTTTTGTTTGTGACAACGATGCTTAATAAAGATAATATCATGAAGCATTTATACTCTTTTATCTTCAACATTCAGTTTACTAATGCTCTCAGTGAATAATGTCATATTTTATTATTTTATACACTAGTAAGTTATTTAAAATAATCAATTAACTTTTTGACCAAAAAACTCCTTATGGTTTTGATAATATCATAAAACATTTATTCTCTTATATAACATTCATTTTAGTAATGCTCTCATTGCTTTCAGTGAATAATGTCATATTTTACTCACTAGTAAGTTATTTGAAATAATCAACTGCCTTTTTGACCAAATAAACTTCTTATGTTATGGTTTTGGCCAATAAATCTTTCTGTACTATTTATAATAAAACATCTAAACAAAATATTGTGTGGTTAGGTAACGTGCATTTAAAAAAATTCTGATAGCTGATATTTAAAATTTACTTCACTACTTATTCAATCCAGCTGAAGATAAATTAGGTATAGTCTAGCAAGATCTAAAAAATAACCTTTATATTATTTTATGGTTGTGGTTCCCTTTCATAAGTTTCTGCTATGAACTAACCTGGCAATTACTTATTCAAATGTTTATGACAGTCGCCTTCGGCTCGGAGAATAAAGTTTCATCCCGTGAGTAATTATCTTTATCTACGACTAATGTACCTATAACATGAACATTAAATGTGTGATGTTTGCTATATAATGCCATATATTAATCCCACAGGGAATAATACCAAGGAATAATAGTCAGTATTCCCTCCTCTGCACCAATCAGAAAATTACTTTGCCTGAATCAATTTCTCCGTGCACATTATTTTTTAAAAACATTGCAATGTTTATCGATGTATCTATGGTGATAGAGAATTGACATTTGGAAATGTCAAAAATTTTGCGTATTGGTATTTATTTTATTAAAATCTTGTTCGTAATAAGTTAGTCGTAGATAAAGTACAGTATACAACTCGCTATAATGGCTATTATTCCCTCAGATGATTAAAACCCTCGCTCGCTTTGCTCGCTCGTGTTGTAAACTTCATCTTCAGGAATAATACCATCCATTATAGCGTCGTTGTATAATATACTATTATCTACGACCATTGTATAATACATTCATTATGTAGGTAACTTCAGTACGATAAATTACTGCATAAGACACACTATTGTATTATGAATACATAACTCAACACTATTGTATTATAACTCCATTATTCAACAAAACTGTTATCTGTCATCCCACTAAATGTGAGGTTAGGTTAATATTTAAATGAATTAAAATTTGTTAAGAAATGTTTTGTTTTAAAAGTTGTGTATAGATAAAACGTCGTGTTTGACTCGCACATACCTATTGTCTATAATTCGCTCGGATTATTATACATCCGCTTACAGCTCGTGCATAAACTTTCATTCTCTTGTATTAGCGCCAACAGTAAGTGGTCGTTAAATAATATTCTATTATTAAACACATATTACAGCATATTATTATACTTCTAGAGATTCGTGTCTGTTAATCAACAAAATTCTTTGCTTGTGTTATTGTTTATATTGTGTTGATATTTTTAGAACGAAACGTCAAATTTGTCCGTATATATTTGCAATACAACCATAAACTTGAACCTTATTTTTGCATTGTTTTTGGCGGGTCTCCAAGCATTTCTAATCTCTAAACAAACTTACGGTAGTCATAGAAACAGAACTTCGTGTCTCCACAACAAACAGTTTATTGTTTCTGTGAAAGGCCGATTTAAACTAATCTTTTACGATTTAAGAAGCTTTTCTTGGAATATTCTAAGTACGCAGACCAATATAGAAATCCCGTTACAATAACTGTTCGTATTCTAATTACTTTTATACGGATTAACAAATGAAATTTAATTAAAATTCTTTATGACCAGGAATGCTAAATGAGGAGTACTGTAGTTCATATGTGAAGAAATTTAATGAAGGAATAAAACTATTTATTGGTTGACTATTACTAGCATTTGTTCAGGTTGAAGATTTAATTTAACTATTAAATTTCATAAAACTATTGCTATTAACTATGTTTATTGTCCTATAACATATGTTAATATAGGAAACAATAATATCAGGATTTATTTGAAATTTATAGTCTATGAAAATCTATAAATGTTACACAGATGTTTAACTATAAATATTCAACAATCAAATTTATTTATACTTCCATATTGTAGAAGGAACTCGCAAAACAGAATTGTATCAACAATTCTGAAACAATTCAAATTATTTTTACCTCTCGCCTCATATTCTATAAGAGAGGTATTAATTGTAATGTTGACATCTTTTGCTTGTATCTTGGTTTACATTATCGTTTACATATTACATGAATATGATACTATTAAAATGTAAGTAAATTTATTTATTACATTAGTAAGAATAAGCCTCACAGTAGTCTATGGGTTTGTTACATAGATACATACATGTTAGGTATTGTCGTTTCAAAGATAACTCGAAGGATGACTGACTTACTATTTGAAAGGCTCGCCACAGCAGGAGGTGTCGGTACCTGCTACTAAGATATGTATTTAGGACAATTTTATAATTAAGTATTACTAGAGTGAATGTAACCGGTACAATACCGTTACAATAAGTACAAATTCCCAAAAGTTATTAAAAATTGTGCGTGCAAATCCCGTACAGAATAGTATATTGTACAACAAGAGTGGATATGATGCCTATATCGCACGAGAACGAGTTTGCAGTCACGACCCCATTGGGGAAGTGTCTGCCTATTTTTTCTACGAAATATGGTTTTTGCAATAAAATGCACTCAATATGATGCAAAAATTATTTTAAAGTAGGGTTACATCAATTATTTTGTGATATATGACATTTGAATAATTGTTGCCAACGTAAAATCTCTAAATTTTATTTGCTTTTTTAGCAATAAAATAATGCTTTTAAACATAACAGTTGATTTAATGTTTTTAGTAATTATTTGTCACAATAAAAACATAATTTGCACGCATTCACATTTTTTGACGTATTTGACTTTGAATTTCATATCCACACCAGGTGTGACATCCCATTAGTGAAATATTAAAATGCGGTTTACGGTATTAGTAAATTGACACTTTTTAAATATTTCACTTTTAATTTTGACCAAATATTTTGGCAAGTGATTAACATAACTTATTTTTCTCATCATGAAACTAAGTTTATTTTATTTATGTTTCATCTTTTATTAATTCTGAGTAAATTTCGTCTGGTACCTAACTGCACAAACTTAAAATATAAAAAATATATTATGCCACACCAAAGTTGAGTAAAAGGCGTGGTAGATATGTACGTTTTTATCTATTGAAAATTGAATAGATACATTGAGATTATGAAATGAAAAGTAATATATTTTTTATGCTTTCAATTATTTATTTGTATCACGTCCATTAAAACTTAGTTACAAATCACAAATTTAAACAACTTTTCCCGCATTTCTACCGTCTTGTATAACTTGTAACAAAATAAATGATCTTACTTTCAAGACAGACAATATTATTTCGTAATAAGCTCACACCTAGCTGCCCAGTGTCTCGTTTCAAATAACATTGGAAAGCGCATTAATATTCCCATTCCCTTGTTTTCAAACCAATCGTTTTATCTTCGCCATGGCTAACTCGATGTAATATTGCTTCACATGAAGGCTGGTTTATAATGGATGTAATCGGTTACTTCTTCTGTATTCTGTAAGATGTGTGATTTGAATGAGAAGTGTGTGGTTCATAATCATTTCAGTAATCTGCTAACTTGACGACATAACCTTTCTTATATCTGTCAGAAATGGATCTGTTTGTTGAAAGTTACATAATTGGATCTGCAATGTTTATAACAATAAATATTGTAGTGAAATATAAAATATTCATCAAAAAGTAAACAAAGAACAAATAGAACTTCCTTGCTATTTGTTGGGAAAGAGTGAAAAGTGAAGTATGTACCAGAGTGGCTCTACGGAGTATGGCTGACTTCAGTAAAATTGTATTTGAATAAAATAATATGTTTGGTAATACATGAAGAGTTTTAAAGTTAGATACTGAACTAATTTTTGGATATCATATCGTAACAGTTAAACATTAATTAATTCCACAGTTTTTTAGAGTATTAAAGCATGGCTACTTGTTTAAAATATAGCGCCCATGGCCATACTCTTTTTATATAGTTATACTCTAAGAAGTTTTCTTAAAAGTTGGCGAACTTTACTGTTACAGTATAGGTAAACGTCAAATCCAGTGTGATTATGAACCGTAACATAGAAATACCTATAGCTCATGTTAACAGAACGCACAGAAGAAGTCAACAGTTACATCCATTATAAACCACCCTTGACTCGGTCCAGTGTGGAATCATTTGTTTTCCGCAGCCGCCCTGTCATTTTTCTAATGTTTCCACTGCGCCTACGATCGGATTCTTTTACTACCCACGAGTAATTATATACTGAGTCCTGTAATCTTTTTTCAATTACGTTGGTACAGAGGACTTTCTATTTTTCAACGGTGGTAAGAAATTTATAATTTGTTTTACACTTGAATAAATCGTATTTTAGATGATCCTTCTTTGATTACGTTCAATGAAAGATTAGGAAATGAACTGGAAAATTTGGCAGACTGGAAAATCATGTTCAGGTTCAGAAATTTGTGTTTTACGATTGGATTCTTCTCATTTATCCATTAAGCAGATAATTTTTATCACATACATGTTGTGAATCATCGGTATACGTAATATGTGAGCCTGCCACACCCAAGTTGGGTAAAAGCCATGATAGAATGTATACATGTAAAATATTATTAGGATGATAAAATTTTTAATGGATTAAGCGGAAAGACAAAAGGGCATGAGATAATTAGGAATTACTCATCATTACGAACAAGAACATGTGCTTTTGATTGATCTATTTTACTTATGGAACTTGCAAAATTGAAAATTCAAGAAATTTTGTCAAAATTTTAAAATGTTATATTATTTTTTCCTTAATCTTAATGAATAATTCCTAATTATTTCATGCCCTTTTGTCTTGCCGTTTAATCCATTAAAAATTTTATCATTCAACGAAGTCGGCGGTCAAATTTGGTACAGTAATAGTCAAGGATCTAACTTATGATATAGATATATCAAAATGTCAGTCCGCCATCTTGAAACAAAATGGCGGACAGATATCTCAAAATGTACTGTAAAGGTGGATTTATAACTACGCACAGCGCACAGTACATAATTTAGCACAACATAGCACAGCACAGCGCATAGCATTTTCGTTACGGGGGTTTTATAAGCCGCACGCAAACACAGATTGCTATACGAAGTAAAAGAAGAAGTCCTTGTCTTACAGTGTTGTCTTATGACGTTATGACAGCTGTTTTGTTGGTTATGCTAGATTTGATTTGGTATTATTTGACTTTGTGATTTTGTTATTATGTTTCGACTATTTTACAAAAATTATTAATATAATTAACAACGAATGCGCGTGCGTGTAAGAAGTTAACTAAAACGAACTGTCACGAAAGCAACGAATAAACCCGAACCACAGAACTGCACAGCACAGCGCATAGGAAAATGAACATTGGTCAATTCGTGTGCTATGCTAAATTATTTTCTATGCGCTATGCGTCTTATAAATGGATGTACTAGTTTCCATATGACCAATACCTATGCTATGCTGTGCTAAATTATGTTCTATGCGCTGTGCGTGTTATAAATCCAGCTTAACTATTGCGTTCAAAGGTACAGTAATAGCTAAGAATCTGTGTTGAAACATAGGTATATTAAAATGGTAGTCCACCATCTTAAAACAAAATGGCGGCTAGCTATCTCAAAATGTACTGCACCGATCTAGTTCAAAAACAAAAATTTAAATAAATATCGATCAAGTCTCATAATATGAAGGATTTATAGTGAAAAACTTTGTTTTTACGGGTTAATTTTTTTATTTAATTCATTGCAATCAGAGTGTCTACCGAAACCGAGTCTGTGGGATTCAAGTAGGGTGGGTTGTTCATTTAGTTCAGTTCATAGTTTCTAGAAAAAACCTCGGCATATTGTGTAATAATCAACGCTTCAAACAGAAATAAATAATTTTTATTTTCTTATGAAAAAGCTATTATATTTTTCCAACAAAATATCGCTGTAGGAATAAGTTTGCATAATACCTTTTATAAATGTCACTCTTTGAAAAATAATTGCCATCTTCTTCTCTACTCTATCATAAAAACTCTCAATGCTTTTGTATCCGAGAAATGAATCACTCTTCATGTATACTTACCAAGGATTTTAACAACACAAAAACAATTGAAACACGCGAGAAAAACTCGTAGGAGTATGAAACAAGCGACGGAAGAATTGCAAGACTCGTTATAAAATGCAAATTGCCTCGTGAAGCATTGTAATTCTATATTCAAATGATAGGACGACTTATGTTACGTAGCAGAAAGAATAAGTTGGAAACCTGACGCCTGATATGCAGGCTGACGCTCCAGCACGTACGTAGAGATGGTTGCGTGATTCTAGAGTAAGATAAAAGAGATGTGCATTAAATGTATGCAGCACGTGTTGGTAAAGAGCGTTGCGTGTTGCATTGTGGGAGTTTAAATGCATTTTATATGATAAGGAGAAGAAAAATGCATTTTATAATTAAAATTAAAATTGCTGCTTGTACCGCAAGATTCTTATTAATTTATGGATACAATTATTATTAAACTTAATTACGCTATTACTTTTCATTAGTACTGAAATAAGAAATAGTGAATAAGACTTTTTTTTAAATTAAAAGTGTCGTTAGTATGACTATTAAAAACAAACATATATTTTTGATACAGTGAAACTGAGACATGTACCTAATTTGTTATCAAAAATTAAATTAACGTATTCTTGATTTAATAAAAAAGTGTAGATGACTCTTTGTACAAGTAGGAAAAAAATTGATGTTCCATTTTCCTTCGATTTTCCTCCTTTTCTAAATTTAAAGGCCGATATCTCTAATACTAAGCGAGAAATCAAACTCTAGTCTGCAGCATTGTGTTTCTAACACTTAAATTACCTAATAAACAAATTTTCAGAATTTTGAAATTTTTTGACCTCCCAAAAACCGACCACCCTCGATTTCTCAAAAATGGTTCAATATATCGACTTTATTTATTCACCAATGAATTCCTCGCGCCGAATTACATATACAGGGTGTCTCTGTATTTCGGGAAAAAAATTAAAGGGCATATACTGTAAGACGTACTGATCATGGAACAAAAATAGTTTTTTTAAATTCGCAAAATTAAGGGTATTTTACTTGAAATGAACATTTTTAGAACCACTGAAACAGCGTACTTTATTAAAAGAAACATAATTTTAAATTACACAACATCAGACATTTATTTGGCGTTGTGTAAACAATTACTACTTGTATTATTAGTAGAATTAAATAAAATCATTAAAAATAGCTATCAACCAGTGGCTAACAAAATGTTTCCTTTAAATACGCAAATTATTTTGCGAATTTTAAAAAAATTCTTTTTGTTACATGATCAGTACGTTTTATAGTATATACCCTTTAATTTTTTTCCCGAAGTACAGAGACACCCTGTATGTACCAATTTTCAGCTCAAAATTCCGACGGGTACAAGATTTATCAAACATTGTCGATTTTAGAAAAAATCGTAAAGGGTACATCTTCAAAACTGGGTAAACCGTGATAAATCTTGTACCCATCGGAATTTTGAGCTGAAAATTGGTACACATAATATGTAATTCGGTGCGAGGAATTCATTGGTGAATAAATAAAGTCGATATATTGAACCATTTTTGAGAAATCGAGGGTGGTCGGTTTTTGAGTGGTCAAAAAATTTCAAAATTCTGAAAATTTTTTATAGGTTAATTTAAATGTTAGAAATACAATGCTGCAGACTAGAGTTTGATTTCTCGCTTAGTTTTTGAGACATCGGCCTTTAAAGTTGGAGAAAGGGGAAAACGGAACATCAATTTTTTTCCAACTTGTAAGAAGAACGAAGAGATTCATCTACACTTTTTTAAATATATTTAAGTAATAGATATAATACTATTATTAAACTGCAATTAAATTTAACTCGCTCGGTGGAAGAACAGCCTTTGGCTGAACTTCGCCCTTGAGTATTTGGACCTCAATAAAGAAATTTATTATTATTATTATTATTATTAAAAGAGTAGGGTATCTTGAGTAGGGAGGTCTTGTTCTGGCCAAATCAGATTTTTTTTAGTTGTCATTGATGTTTTTTTTTTCCAAAATCAATTATTTGTTACCTTTTGGGGGAGGGGGGCTGCAGCCCGGCAGACCCCCCTGGCTACGCGCCTGCTATTGACGCTTTTTTAAACATCGAAAATGTTTAAGTGTAGCAGTATTCATAATTCAAACTTTTTTCATATCTACCTGTATAACTGCTAAATCAAGATTATTTTCATTTTATAGTAGCTGTGATATAGTAAACTAAGCAATTGTGATATTATTTGAAACCATAATATTTGTTTTTATGTTGTTTATTGTTTAATAATAAACTAATGATTAAATTTACGATTCTTTTCAATAATAATATACATGAAACAGGATACTTATTTGTAACAATTATTGTTGTGAATGGTTCAAATTGTTATTTATTGTTTTCTCAGTAAATTATGATTGTGCTTTTATTATTAAAGGTTGCAACAGCAAAATGAGTCACCTGGATTGAATAGTTGCATACAATTACTGTCAATGTCATCGTAGGAATGCTAAATGTTACTATTTTGCATTTGACTTGTACATTTCTTCAGGTGGACAATGGAGTGTATTTCATTTCTTAGAATTACTAGAAAAACCAGAGTGTGTATGTAGACAAATTGGAATTTTGTGTGACCAGTTAATTTTAGACAAAAATACTTTAAATAAAGTTTTAGGAAATTAAATTCTGCATCTAAATCAGTAATCATATTTTATTTTACACGGTTATTTACCGAAATATTCGTGTTAAAATTTTTATAAATATTGCTCATTTGTAAAAAATATTAATAATTTTGTTTCAATGCCATGGTTATAACTACAAATGAGCAATATTTGTAAAATCACGTATATAAAATTACTGCTATTGATGCAGAATTTAATTTCCTAAAAATTTTATTTCAAAAATTAACTGATCACTTGTGACCTTGTGAGCAAGGAAAAACTGATTTCCCATGTTAAACGCCTATGGCCCGCTTTTTGATTTACACCCTGTATATTTAAAGCAAAGCAATGGTTTACTTTCTATTTTCATGAATAAAATGGCTTATCAATGTTGTCAATTTAATGGCAATTTTACTCGCTTCATTATTATATAATTTATCCACGCCAGTGATAGAATAGTCATATTATTTTCATCATTTGAGTGAGGTAATTAGTTATATTACCTCACTAGTGAAGTAATATGATGTGCTTTTGTCTACTACATCTCGCATTTACTGTACTTCACTCGTTCGTAGCCATGGATACTATTAATAAAAATAAGATTTTTGTCAATATTTGACAGCAGTGTTGAGGTTATAATATGCTTGTCTACCTATTTATTCGTTCGTTCGTTCGTGGGCTATAAAGTGACGTTTACGTCAAAGAAATTCGTGTATAAGTGTCAAATTATGATATGACCGTGCATAACTATTATGTTTCCACTTTAGCATCACGTCACAACTAAAAACATAAAAGTAGAACCATGTAGGAAGTTAAAGAAAGTAATACCAAGTGTACGTCCTAAATCTCGCAATCTCATGCGTAGGTCGCAATAACAGCAACAATAATTAGCATTTATAACCGGTGACTTCATAATTACACCTTAGAATACAATCAATAAATTATAATTACTAATAAAACGCATTTCTTACCCAATCCTTCCAAGTCGACGTGGATAACAGAGCCGGACTCGGAGTCAGTCGCCAGCCAGCCCACTGGCGACGCCCTAGAGCCGGACCTGTCGCTCTCTGAACGCAGATCGTCGCTCGTTTCCTCGATGATGGTCTCGAGGAACACGTAGTGCGGGCTTGACCCTCCCTGGAGGAATAAGGCGGCATCTGAAAGAGGATACATTAAATTTAGCAACAGTTTCTCCAGAGTAAAATATTAATTATTGGTATATTATGTGGTGTGCACACTTATAAATTTTTATTTAATTTTGACGTTTTAAACTGCTATTGTTAACTCCGTAGCAACATATTTAAACAACTGTTTATTCGCAAGTGAAATAATTTTTTTTATTCAATTTTGACGTTTTAAACTGCTATTATTAACTCCATAGCAACAAATTTAAATAAATGTTTATTCACAAGTGCATTAATTTTTTTTAATCACTCAACACACTCTGAAGTTTTAAACTGTTATTATTACGTCAAAAATTCATAAAAACAATGGCAACTTGCCACTAACGACTACTTTGATTAGTTTTTTGTTATCAAAATAAATTTATAATTCATATATTTGAAATAATTTCGTCAAAATTGAATAAAATATTGTATAAACCACGTGAGATACGAATGTTTATTCACTCACATCAGATTTTTATAGTTGTCATTATTACAACTGTAATAATTGAATGATAAATTAATTTTTTAAGGATAAGACAGCTGTCAGGTTACGATTGCATATATTTTTGAGATTTATGTACATTTATTATTACAAAATGCGTAATGATTGTATTTTTTAAATGATCGCAGATAAAAATATTTTTAATTTTTTAAATAAATATTATGTTAATAAATATTGACGAATTTTGAAGAGAACAGTTTGAGAACCCCTGCCTCCTTAGTTCGCGGCGTCGTCCGCAGATGGCAGCACCAACCAGAGCGCGCACACTCCTGCAAACCGCAGGAAACTTTCAAATGTTTTACATATTGTTGCTTTGGCAACAATCTGCATTTGTTTACACGGCAAGTCACTCACAAAATGCAGCAAGCGTTGAGACTTGCGATAACAACAAATTCATCAGAAACATGTGAAAGTGAGATGCTTGATAACGATTTGGTCAGATTTTTATTTCGCGCCTAGAAATGTTTCTTTGTTAGTTTACTTTCCCTGAGCAATACTTTCTCAAATCAATAAAATATTGATTTTTATGCACGACTGGGCTAATTAAATCTGGAGAAAATAATTACTCAAAAACTTTGGTTGATAAATTATTATTATTCATTGCTGAAACTTGTCAGAACTTTTTGTCAACAGAAAACATCGAAATATTAGTCTATTTATTTTTTCTTGCAGTAAATAGAGTGACAACAACATATATTATTATAGTTTTTCATCAGCTTTTTATTTAGTTACGAGAAACGTACATACCTAGTTTTTATGTTCTCAATAAAAAACTACTTTTTTGTGTTAAGTCAAGATTCGGTCAAGATATATCTTGCTATAAAATTTAAAGTAAAATGGAACATACAATATTCAGTTTTGTGTTTTCTGTTTTTGAATTCTATGAACTCAAATGTAGCGAATATTTTTGTTTCATTTTATAGTTCTCTGATGCTAACATACCTACTGATATTTTTAAGTACTTTACTCGTAAATAAATAAACCGGTTAATCAAAAAATTAAATAAGTTATGTTTTTTGCACTTTACTTTTTTCTTGTACTCCTTTAAATATTTTATGCACGGTCATATCATAATTTGACACTTACACACGAATTTCTTTGACGTAAACGTCACTTTATACCAACGAACCACTTTATAGCGCAGTGCGCCATAAAAAAACATCAAATTAATGCAAAAAGCTTAGATTTTCAATTTTCTTCATATAAACACTAATAATCCTATAAATAACCATTTTCTATAATTAGTTGTACCATTTTTTATTTAAATTAACATCATTTTACTTACATTTAACATTATTATCTTGTAAATGTTTAATTCAATAATGACAACTTTGACATTTAGATTTTTGTTTACTGTTGGATTTTTTGGTATCTTAGCAACAGTCAAAGAATTTCGAAATTTTTGGTAATTTGAACAAGTAAATTATATTAATTAATTTATTAGAAAATATTGAACCGTGCATAAAGTTGGGTATGTAACTTGCTTTTATGAGCTTAACGTGTTTTTAGCCCTCGGCTAACGCTCGGGCTCAAAATCACGTCTCAAGCCATAAAAGCTTCCTTACACTCTTAATACATAAATAACTATTATGGAACTGGTTATGAATAATAAAATTTAATATGATGATGTGATATACAATATTTAATTTCAATTTATTTATTAAACATACAATTTTAATCTACCTATTCGTACGTAGATATCTTTGTAATAATTTGAATAAATTTCTCCTACTCCTTTTTAATTTATTTTATTCGACTTCTATTTCTCCTTTCTGGTCGAAGTAATTTATAGCAAATTAATAAATAAAATTCCTCGCAGCTATTTGTATAAAATGAAGTGTTGTTTACTTAGCTGTCAATGTGTCAATACAACTGCACTAGCGCAGGAGTAGAATAGTAGAGCAGTTTGGAAGCAGAATTATCAGGAATCGATTAAATGTAATTGATGCTATTTATGCTCAATTTAAGTCACGATCTATCTTTGCGCCACGATAGAAAGATTGGAAAAATTCCACTTGAAAATAGCCCAGTGCATTTACGACCGATTGTGATTTGACAACTCAGGTTCGAGTACATATTTCAGTAATATTATACTTCATTTTTACAATTATACAGGGTGTTTCATAACTTCGAGGGCATACGTTAAAGGTATATGTTGTTTGATATGCTGATTACGAATCTAAAAGATTTTTTTTAAATTCGATAAATTAAGGGTTGTTTACCTAAAACATTTTTGTAGTACTGCACTGGATTCGTTTTCCTATTAAATACAAACGATAGAAGTAGGTAATGAACATCTTAAATTACATAATACTAGTAAAATAATGGGCCTTATTTACACTTTGTGCTCGCGAAGTCCTATCTATTTACATGCATTTCTGCTTGAAATACAATGTTACAGAGGTTTCGTTCTAAGTACAGATTTTCGTGTAATTTACATACTTTTATATTTAAAAACATATTTACAGTTAGTTTAAGGTTTAAACTAGGTTCGTCTAGTGTTGAAATTTTTAATTGTATATTATATTAAAAATTGCTGTTGAAAAAGACTTTTTTGAAAGATTTCTCAATTTATTTTTTTTCGATTTAATGCCTATGGCACACCGGTCGAGGAGCATCAAGGAGCATCGAGTAATTCCTCGATGAAACGAAAGAACGCACCCGTCCGCGATGGATTTCTATTTCATCGGTGACAAATACATCAAAGTTTTGCGCGAAATCAAATACAAAAGATACGTCTGAAATGAGATACATTCGTTTCATCGAGGAACAACTCGATGAAAATAGCGGCGCCCCTATTTTTCGTCGAGGACGGGGTGCGTTCTATCGTTTCATCAAGGAGTTACTCGATGCTCCTCGACCGGTGTGCCATAGGCATAAGACAAAATAAACAAAAAACTATCACTAGACGAACATAGATACATTTTTTAACTTTGTAATAGTTTTTGTATGAAGTTTATATGTTATGTAGATTCTGAGATATGATTTTATTTCTGTAACACTTTTTGAAGTCACAGAACGGATGTAAATACTGTGAAGCTGACACGTCCAAGTTTATAAACGATTTAATATTGTAACATTTATGACAACTTAATCCCTGCTTTACTAAGCGAAACAAAAGTGTAAAAACAACAAATTACAATCAGAGCGCAACAACTGCAGTAATTTTTCCATCCTCTTGATGACGTCACTCCTGCAATCGTCTGCATTCCGATAAATCAATGCCGTTGCGTCATTGCTCACCATTCAACTGTTTGTGTCTGCTGTTTACAGTTTACAAGATTACAAGATTAAAATAAGGTCGCGAACAGCAGATTGAAGAAGCCATCGGCGTCATACCTGACCTATCCACGCTACATAGACACAGACAGTCAGTTGTTAGTTCACTGACTGCGCAGTTAGCGATTCGCGAATGTTTCTGTTTGTGAGCAGATGGAGGTAGCAGGTCTACTTGTATGGAGAAAAGCCTATGGCGGTAGATGAACTAGGTTATGTAATACGCGGAATTAAAAAACAGAACAGTATTTGAGAAATGAGCTGAGACGAAAGGAGCCTGAACCAGGGTTGAAAAAAAACATGTTTTTTTCAATTTTAAACAAAACATTTGTTTTTTACTGTTTAAAACTGTTTTTTTGGTTTAAAACATGTTTTTAACTCTGCACAAAAAAACATGTTTTAAACAACAAAAAAGCATGTTTTAAACAGGATATCTGTTTTAAATAAATATTATTTCCATCGAAATGTGTCGCCAATGTTACTTTTTGTGCGAGGACGGGGATTTACATCGCTCTAGCTGCGTAGCTAGGAGTCACCGATGGTCGGTAGTTGAATTTGTTTTGTTTGTGTTATTCGTCGTGAATGGATTTCGATATCATTTTTAAACACCTGATTTAAAACACAGTTTAAAACATGCATTAAAACATTAGGCTGTGTTTAAAACATGTTTAAAACAGTTTGTTTAAAACAAATTGTTTTAAACATAACAACCCTGGCCTGAACCACTCAGATATTTTTATATTAATAACCAGAGGATTCATCATATGAGTTGGGAACCGTATACATAATGGTAAATAGTTATTTGTCTATAGTACAAATACATTTCATCTACCTAATAATCATTAGCGTTTATTAAAGGGTTTTGCGGTCCACAATGGTCAAAACCACAAGCCTGAGATGCGCCAGGGCATACAATACAACCCTGGTAATAAGCTTCGAAAAACTCTTACTCTACCACACCAGTGGAACACTGGGGGTGAAATATATACTCGAGTTAATAAATATGGCAAATACTGAACTGTTCGACTATATTTCTTATCTGCGGGCTAATCTTAAACGATTGCGGTTTTGGGCATTGTGTGACTGCAATAATCATTTAACGATTATTAGGTACTTGATGTATGCGTGGACTATAACTAGAGAGAAAAGCGCTTCTTTTTCCCACTTGAGCTCGAAGTTTGTGTCACGGGCGAAACAATCGACTGCTACCCGATTTTGTGCGAATCTCCCCTACTTATTGCCAAAAATCGATTTAAAAAAAATCTTTACAATAAATATTCCAGCTGAAATTTTTGGCTTAAGAGGCCCGTCTACTACCTAAAATCCAGCATAAAATGTACTAACGTAGCGAGTGTTTTGTGGCCAGTACAAGAATGGTAAAATAGTATTTCAACAAGCATTTAATAGAGAAAGAATGAATCTACAGATGTGCCTTTTTAAAATTTTGATTAAAAAATTGTACCTACATGAATATAAATATTCGGAAAAATTCAAACAAAAAATCATATTTTATGCAAACTTTACACGGTTATATCTCATGATAGAAATTTATTTTTAAAATTTTAAAAACGCACATCTTTCTCTATTAAATGTTGATAAAAACATTATCCTGAAGTCAATAATAATCTAGTAGTTTACTCGCAACGAAAACACTTTTACAGTATTTTTCAACTTAAAAATGACATTGTATAACTAGGATGCGGCAAAGTACGAGTTTCGGGCTGGTTTCAGGCAGCCGTAGTAGTGGGGAAAAGAGTGGAATAGAAAAAAAGTAAAATCGAGAGTATTCTAGCAATTCGGTAAAAACGTAGACGAGCCGCTTAAAATTTTGAATAACGGATATTAAAGATTGGATATTTTCTTATTTTACGGAGGGTAAAACTATCTCAACCAAAACTCTAATTTTGTCTTGTCTTAAGCCCCGTTTCGGGCGACCAATTGCATGTGCATGTTTTATGTAGATTCAAATTCTCAACATTTCATTCAACATTCACACATATTATTGCGCAGTTCCCCATAATTGTTTTAAAACAATAGCAGTGTGTGACCAAAACAAGACATTTGCCAGTAAAAACAATAATTTTGTCATCTCCGTTGCTAGGTGAAGTTTTTGTGCAATATAATTTGTAAACTTTTATTTGGATCCTTGAAACATTTACATGTCTTTATCTAGAAATTATATGTGAACAGACCATATTCACATAGAATATTTTTACTTTTTATAACAGTGGACAATGACAATAATTATATCACTTGCGTAATTTATGCTACCAGTTTCACTTTTCTTAAAATGTGTCATTTTAAATTTAAATCATTACTTTTTACTTTTAATGCAATACTTATTTGTCAAGGAACCTTGAAGATTTTAAGTACATATCGTAAACTTTAATAACAAATGTCGCATAAAATTAAAAAATTATCTTACCTACTATTTCTTCTATTTTTAGATTATATCAAACAGGGCCTATTTTTTAAGGACATAAGTAACAGAAACCAATTTAAATTTAGTATTAAAAAACATTTTTTGCACTTCCAGGACTAAAACTGTTCTTTAGTCTTTATTTTTAGGGACTAAGGTTCTTAATTTGATCCCAAGGGATTATTTCTCATATTTAATCCCGTTGTCAAGGAATTGAATTAATTAATCCCGTTGTCAAGTAAATACGTGCTATTTGTTACAGAGTAATATATGGTAACAATATAAATATTTGTCATAAAATTTACTGTCAAAATTACAAAATGTGTATTCTTTTAAACTATTTTGCATTCGTTTGAGGATGAAGTGCAAAAAATAGCGTATATACCACAGGACTAAAGTACTTTTAATCACTCAGGTGATTATTTATCTCACCTTCGGCTCGTGAAATAAACTTCATCCTCAGGATTAAATCATGCACTTTAGTCCCTCAATATATAATATACTATTTCTGATAATCCTTACTATACTATTGATGAATTTTTAAATAATAATAATATCTGAATTATTTTAATTGTAACAATCTTTAATTTTATACTTATTTATTGTATTGTACCTATCAAATTTTTTGACATTGTAACACTCTTTCTAGAGTTTGACTACAGCAAATTAAATAAATAAAAATTTTGTTCCAAGAAAATTATGTTTCAAAACTGTTAAAAGGCTAATTACTTTTGATTACTAATTTACCTACTAACGGTTAAGAATTACAATTGCCTGACTGATCTTAAGTAATAATTATTTATCCATTACTTACTGAATTCATTGAGTTTTTTTTATTATTAATTTAATGCTCGTTTAATGCATAACATACAATGTTGTTTACGTGCGCATAATTACCAGTATAGCAAATAAATAGAGAAATAGAAAAAAATTATTTGAATTGCTAATTATTCTGTAATTTTAAATGAAATTAAAAGAACAGATAGTTGTGTAATATTTAAATAATAAGTATACATTAAATGAATATTATCAAATAATTAGTTATGCTGCCATGTGAATTTATATTTTCTTTATTATTAATAACAATACGTAACAACTATTATGAAAATAAATTAAAACTATACCTACTATTGCTATTATTTTGATATACCTATGAAACTTATTTGTAAATCGTTTTTAATATTATGTTTAAATAGTAAATAAATAACAAGCAAATTATGTTATTGTTCTAGATTTGAAATTAGAGCAAAAAAGATGAAACAACTATAATCATAAAATTGGTGCGTTAAAATTTGACCATAATTTAATGCATTACTTTAATGTGCCCAAATTATGTTATTTTGTAATAATGTTGTTGTGGATTAGAAAATTGGGTCAAATCAAATAAGAAAAACTATTTTTTTGAATGATAGTTTTAAAGATAGGTACTCGTGTTTAGTGATATTATTTTTTAAGATGGGGATATTATTTTCACTCATTGTTTGAGCGCATTGTAACGCTATTTATTAGTTAGTGAGTAATGTTTAGCTTTTTGACCAATAAGACGATATTATTGGGGAATATAATTTTTTGCATTATACAGGCTGTTTCTATACCTCTGCACGCAACTTTAATAGGATATATTAGGTACAGTAGAGTCGCCGAAACAGCCGAGCTACGTCATAAAAAATGTAACTAAATTTTGTTGATTTAAAGCTAATATAATTTAATATAATGATAATATAACACGTGGGCAAATTTATAAAACTTATAGTTTTGTGTAATATTGTTTTCGTTTCAGTTAAGTATTTATAATATGTAATAATGCTCTTCACAAAATAGTGACGTACCTCGGCTGTTTCGGCGATTCTCCTGTAATTTGATTACTGATTACAGAAAAAAAGATTTTTTCAAAATTCGCAAAAATGAGGATAGTATACAAATATTAGTGCCACTGGTTTGAAAGTCCATTTAAATGTTAATTTATTAATTATTACATAAGAAGTGACTATTTGTAGATAGCCTGATACTATTTATAATTTTAATTTATAAATAACATAATAAATAAGCTGTTATAGGGTCGTTCAAACCAATGGAACTTATATTTCACTACCCTTATTTTTGCGAATTTTGAAAAAATAGTTTTATTTTGTAATCAGTATATCAAATTATATAACCTATTAAAGTTACGTGTAGAGGTATAGAAACACCCTGTATATGTAGCACATTCGTTCTTATCCCAAATAACGTATTTTTGACAATTAGTAAGCTAAGTATTTTACATGATTGATGATTGAAACTAATTTCTTATAAATTCTCTAGTGTAAATCAAGCTTAAGTGAAGTATGCATTATGAGGTGTAATGATACATGTTCCTATTTCGTGCTCATTTTATTGCATAATCAAATTACCCACGTGTAATAATTGCTTTGTTTTTAATATTACTGGTAAATATGATACTGGAGATACCAAACGGTTATTTATTTCAACGCGAGAAAGTTTTGCATTTGATCCGGCATATCCTGGATGCCGTTTTTAATTTCTGCAGACGCAACAAACTCACAAACTCAGTGATAATAAAAGAGACATTTTCTCAAGATCATGAGAAGAGGGAAAATCTCATTTTAATAAGAAAAAAATTGTCATTGTCTGACTATTACGTTATCTGCACTTTCTATCAGATAATTGAAGAAGGTTTTATACTAAATTTATTTTGATATGATACAAATTATGAGAAAAACAACTGTATTTGACATGAAATTGTATAGCTGCATTTAAAAAATAAATACTTTAATGACTAAATTACCTACCTAAATTAAAATATTTTTAACTCAAAATTAAATGAACTAAAGCTAGATTCAGACCTACCCAATTATAAGTATAAGTGGCTAATTTAAACAACCAGCGCTCAATGTTCGCACTTATAATTGAAATTTTGTTGAAGCGCTGGTTGGTTAATATTTCACTTTATTATTTTATGTCTTCCTAGTATGTAATTGTTTAATTATGTCATGGATACGAGGTATGTTATTTACTACATTATACCCTAGGGTATTAAGAAATTGCCATGGTAATATTGAGACATCACTAATGTTTTTCTTCTGAAATTAATATATTTTCTGTCTGTTACTAGGATACCAAAAATATTAACAAAATTCGAAACGTCAAAGCGAAATGTCACGCGCGTAATATTTTAAATAAAATAGTAAGACATAAAATATTGTATGCACCACGGGCATCATTGATGTTTATAGCCCTCGGGCGATTTACAGACCCTCGGACCAGAGGCCCTTGGGCTTGTAAACATGTCGCCCTCGGATGAGCATAAACATCATCATGATGCCCTTGATACATAAATAACTATTATAGGGTCTAAACTCTAAAGCCTCATTCACGTAAGCATATCCTTCAATTGTATTTTTGCTTTTTTCACATTTATCAAATCGTAACTTTAAGGACACATTATATCTCAAAGACATTTCATTGCATTCATATACAGGGTGTAACCCAACCTGTGTAACAAAATTTAAGGGTGAAATTGGATGTACGTAATAAAAAAGAATTTTATTGAAATTCGCAAATTAAAAAATGGTTCCAAGCAAATGAGACATTGTGTAAGTACCTACAAGTTTCATTTATTCCTGTTTGTAAAATTATTATTACATTAATGTAATTACGCTAATAAATACTGCATAACTATTGTATAACTTTTTTGTATTTGAATGTGACAACCAGTGGTACCTAAAATGATATTGTTTTGAAAATTTTTAGGTTAACTAAATATCCAATGAAATTCTTTCATTTCTGATCACGTGTACGAAATTGACCAATGAATACAACATTTAACTGATAGCAACCCATGGGACATTATCACTTATGTCAAATATGTTGCTAGGTTACAATTATTTATGTTCATTTTTATGTTTATAATAATAATTGAATAAAAATGTCATTAGCACGTTTTGGTAATGAAAATGATACTTCAATTAATAAAATTTTCTGTCCGAATAACCCTCGACCATTGATAAATATACTTATAATTTTGTGACAGCTACCTCAAGCACGTTGCTTTTAGGTTAACAGCCCGGGCGGTTACCAAGCAACGTGCTTTCGGAATGTCACAAAATTATTTCGTAATTATCAATGTCCTTGGGTTATTATAGCTGAAAACTACTGTTAATTTTACAAATTTCAGCAAAATTCTATTTGATTCATGATCAGTGCGTCCAATACTATACACCCTTAAATTTTGTTACACAGGTTAGGTTACATCCTGTATATCAGATAAAATTCTTTTAGGTCATAAGATCAGTAGAAAATAGTATTTCATAAGATCAGTAGAAAATAGTATTTCTAATTTCAAGAATTTCAACTCAGAAATAGTTCCAAACCCTCCGAACCTGTCAAATAAATTAAAATCTCTCTTTGAGTAAAAAATCAAACACTCCATAATTTTTCTCGCACTTCAAAGAAATCAAAGACCAAATTCTCCATTGACATGTTTACAAAACGAGTGAAGTTTTACTTATATCATAAACATTTGGGACAAAGAGTAGTTCAGAAATTGGACCTCACATCTACCATCTACAGCGGTGTAAATGAAACTATAACTAAACTCGTAAATCTTGGTGTAATGGAACAAAGCTTCCATTGTTTTTGTGGCAGCAAATTCTTGGGAACGAGTAAGAGTACTAACGACTTTTGTAAGCCACAAATGAGACATGTTTCTTTTAAGTTTCTTCATTACATGAGAAGAAAAGATAAGTAAATAAATGCTGCTTTTAAAGTATTTAAAACAAGGACATGGCCATGGGAAAGTTGCCCTAATATATTCTTTTTGTGCAATTTTATTGATAAATGCAATATTTTGAACTCTTTTATGATAAAATATTGAAAACCGTTGACAGGTCGGTTTTACGTTACATAGAAAAAAAAATCTGCTGTGGCCAGTACACGACCTCTCGCCTAATTCTGCTTATTCTATTAATCTCGAGACTAATCTAATAAATAGTTTTACTTACATTTTAATAGTTTCATGTTCATGTAATATGTAAACGATAATGTAAACCAAGATGCAAGCAAAAGATGTCAACTGTACTGTCACTGTCATAATCATTCAAATTTTGTGTAGAAACAAATTTCATATCATGGACAACAAGATATAATATTAATTGTACTTTATTTTATTGTTAAGTACTACCAGATTCAGCAAATTGTATTTATAATTAACTGTACCCATAGATAATTATATTTTCTTTTATTTTTAATTGCAAAAATTGTCATAAATAAATAATGTAACAATATATTTAACGAAAACTTTATCAAACTTCAAAAAGTTTTACTTCCGGTTTGCGGATTTCTACCAAAATGTTATCCGGTGTTAAGATACTTATTAAAACCTTAAATATGAAATTTGGTTATTAAAGGTTTTATACTTTTTCAGTTATCGTGGACGAAAAATCGTCAGTCCATACATACATACATACATACGTCCATACAAACACACACACAGACGACATCATCGTGAAAATAGTAAATTCGTATTGTAGAGACCCTGAAACGTGCTTATCCACCAAAAATTCATACTCGAAAATTTTGACCCATTACAATTAATACCTCTCTTATTGAATATGAGGCGAGAGGTAAAAACCAAATAATTTTTAAAAAATTACATAATTGAACAAAGTAAATAATTAAAATAATATAAAAGAACAAGTCCAAATAATTTGGAAAAAAATTATTTTACAAACAAAGTCAAAAATAGAAAAAATATACTTACAAAGTTTTGTAAAGAACAACGAAAACTGATGGTAGTCAATAGAATTTAAAAAACCCCCAAAATTGGAGTAGATGAATTTAAATAACCATCGGAATAAAAAATTATCGCTTGGTAACGAAAACATGTGTTTCAAGGGACAACTTAATGAGCGAGGAAAGTAATCGATGAACACTTTCCCGAGAGTTGTGTACACTATTTTATTCGTGAATTTGTTTTAACTGTCACTGTCATAATTTTTTAAACAATAAAAATATAAATTCTATTTAAATTTTTAAATTGTACTAGATACAGCTAAAGTACTGCTTTAATTTATGTGGATAAATCACTATTAATAAAATTTATCACAAAATACTTAATATCAAATCAAAAAGGCAATTTTTATTTCTATATTTTATTTTATTTGAATTTGACTCGCATTGATATTAGTGGAGAGTCACCACAGGAGAGATTTTTGTGTATAAATATTATTTAAATGCATTATTAAAATCATCATTGAAAAACTCATCTAAATATCTGATATAGTTCTCGAAATATCGACAACACCCTAAAATGGGTGGATGTATCTATATTTTAAAAATAAATATAATTCTTTAGGTACTACAAGAATTTATAGCTTTTCTCTATATCCAATATTTAAAAAATAAATGTTACACCCAAAATGGGTGTAGTAAACTCAGTTTAAGGTTCAAAAATGGGTTTCTCATATTTTAAAATATAAGTATACAAAATTACAGCTTATTTCTATGCGTAGTAATAAAGATATATATTTTGCACCCAAAATGGGTGTACCGATTTTAAATTTGGGTTCATAACTGGATTTTTCAGATTTTTTTACATCAGTATACTAATTTTCAGAATTTTCCGATTCCTAGAATCAAAGTTATTGTTAAATTAATTAAATGTTCGCTATAAACGAGGTCGTATAACGAATGTTCGTTATAGCCGTGCTAGTCCAAATAAAGCCTATTTCATGCTTGATCCACTGCTGAAAACCGCGCATCGATATCTGGTCCCGTTTACGAGAAATTAATTTTTTAAATTAAAGTCGTCATTGTTTTCATCCCTTAGTTCTGTAATTAAAATTTTGGAACGGAGTATACATTGGCTTTTTGAAATTATATAATAAAAATTGGCCTAACCCAACCAATAACCTCACAAAAAATTTCAAAATGCAATAACTTTATTAATAAAATGCTTTTCGAGGATTGTTTGGGGTTGAAAATCTCTTTACCGTCCTCAAGTTTGTATCCCCCCCCTGTTTCCAGTTGGAGCCAGTCTAATAAGCCCGGAAAAAATTATCAAAATTTGAATTATTTTAAATTATTAGAAAATAAGCCGTCCAACAGTATAACTTTGACATTTATAAATTTTGAAAATTGCTATACTTCGTTCCATTAATATACAAATTTTGGAATGTGAATTTATCTGTTATAAAATTTTAAAAAATTATTTTCTCTGCTATTATTCGTAGAAAACCGGTGAAAATTTGTACCCGGGGGTAAAATTGTCCGAGGAAGTCGATTCTGGCCTCTAAAATTACCTGTCTCTATTGGGGGGCCCCATTTTTAAGGGTGTCTTTAACCAAGGTAGCACATAATAAATCTTTATTATTTATTGTAGAAACTCCGAAAAAATTTGGTTATCGAGGTAAAATTATCTCAGAAATACGATTCTACCCTCCAAAATAATCCATGTCTATAACGAAACCTCGTTTATAACGAGTGTTGTTACAGCATTGTATATCAGTATTAAAAAAATTATTTATTTATTATTAGTCGTAGAAACATGGCGAAAATTTGTATTCCGGGGTAAAATTGTCCGGGGAAGCTGATTCTGGCCTTAAAAATTACCTGTCTTTACTGGTGGGCCTCATTTTGTAAGAACATTAAGAAACATCTCATAGTGTATAGTTGAACATTCCATAGACAATCTTCATAGTTTTGATTTTGACAATGTTTCTATTCTCCACTCTGAATGTCATTTAACCAAGAGAAAAATTCTTGAAAGTTTTTACATAAATAGTGACATCTTCTGTGCAATCAATACTCAAACAGATTTCAGTAATTGTTTACAACATTACAGATCTCTACTACAAAATCTTAAATATTAGTTAGTTCTTTTGTTTGTCGTATTGTTTAAAAACTTGTGGGAGTTTCAACTTGATATTTTTTGAATATTATGTTTAGGGTTGTCCCTTTAAACACATGTTTTCGTTACCAAGCGATAATTTTTTATTCCGATGGTTATTTAAATTCATCTACTCCAATTTTGGGTTTTTTTTAAAATTCTATTGACTACCATCAGTTTTCGTTGTTCTTTACAAAACTTTCTAAGTATATTTTTTCTATTTTTGACTTTATTTGTAAAATAATTTTTTTCCAAATTATTTGGACTAGTTCTTTTATATTATTTTAATTATTTACTTTGTTCAATTATGTAATTTTTTAAAAATTATTTGGTTTTTGATTGTTCTTTTTACTTCCTTGTACGAAGTAAGGAAGTATTGTAATCGCGAAAAATTTCGGTTCTCAGATTTTGACGGAAATATCCGTTTTGACCTTTTCTGAATCCATTATGACTAGTTTCGACGTGACGTCTGTACGTACGTACGTACGTACGTACGTACGTACGTACGTACGTACGTACGGACGTATGTGTGTCGCATAACTCAAATACGGTTAGACGTAGAAAGTTGAAATTTTGTATTTAGGACTGTTATAGCATCTAGTTGTGCACCTCCTATTTTTGGTTTCAGTCTACAAACCGGAAGTAGTACTTTTTAAAAATATTTCGATAAATATTTAATTTTAGACAATTTTTTTTATTTTAAATGAAAGATTATGTGATTATTACCTACAATCGGTATTTTATAAATATTTTTGTATCTGCTATCATTTAAAAATAATTAAAGTATATATTTATAATATATAGTATTTCGGTATCTTGTAGTCCATGATCGATTAACATTTCATTTGTTACTACGTAAAATTTAAATCATTATGACATGACAGTGACAATAGTAAAATATGCTTTATATCTTCTTCTGCAGTTTAAATAAAATGACTAAAATATATATGTGAGTATACTAGTATAATAAGTTAAAATAATTTTTTATATTATTCTACATTTTAGTTATTAAGAAAAGTATGAACACACAAGGTGTACAAGGAAGTCATGTGGTGCCCACGTCAGATTTTTTTAATTCTTTTTGTAATTTTTCAGTGTTTGATAATGACCAAAAATACAGGTCGAAACGTCACACAATTATAATTATTAAAAAATCTGCTGTGGCCAGTACACGACCTCTCGCCTAATTCTGCTTATTCTACTAATCTAATAAATAGTTTTACTTACATTTTAATAGTTGTATGTTCATATAATATGTAAACGATAATGTAAACCAAGATGCAAGCAAAATATGTCAACTGTACTGTCACTGTCATAATAATTCAAAATATAGAAACAAATTTTATATGTTCATGGACAACAAGATACTGAAATTTCAAAAAAGTAGAATATTAGTTACACTTTATTTTACTGTTGAATACTACCAGCTTCAGCAAATTTTATTTAAAATTAACTGTACCCATACATAATTATATTTGCTTTTATTTTTAATTGCAAAAATTGTCATAAATAAATAATGTACCAATTTATTTGAGAAAAACTATATAAAGTTCCAAAAAGTACTACTTCCGGTTTGCGGATTTCTACCAAAAACTTATCCGGTGTTAAGATCCTTATTAAAACCTTAAATATGAAATTTGGTTATTAAAGGCTTGATACTTTTTAAGTTATCGTATGGACGAAAAATCGTCCCATAATTCATACGTCCATACGTCCATACATCCATACATCCATACGCACACACACACACACACACACACACACACACACACACACACACACACACACACACACACACACACACACACACACACAGACATCATCGGGAAAATATTAAATTCGTATTCTAGAGACTCTGAAACGTGCTTATCTACTAAAAACTCATACTCGAAAATTTTGACCCATTACAATACCTCTCTTATAGAATATGAGGCGAGAGGTAATTAGCTTTTAGGAAAAAATTTACAGTGCAAATATCTTGGAAACGACGAAAGATACTGATCTGAGTTATCTAAACTGGAAACATATTTCAAATAATATGTTCATAATAATTCATACGTCCATACGTCCATACATCCATACATCCATACGCGCACACACACACACACACACACACACACACACACACACAGACATCATCGGGAAAATATTAAATTCGTATTCTAGAGACCCTGAAACGTGCTTATCTACTAAAAACTCATACTCGAAAATTTTGACCCATTACAATACCTCTCTTATAGAATATGAGGCGAGAGGTAATTAGCTTTTAGGAAAAAATTTACAATGCAAATATCTTGGAAACGACGAAAGATACTGATCTGAGTTATCTAAACTGGAAACATATTTCAAATAATATGTCACAGAAATAGATACAGACCGTGTGTACGGTTACCAGCCGTCAACTTACGGTTACTGATGGTTGTTACTTGTTACTGGAGAGAGAATACACCACAGTGAAGATTTATGTGCAGACTGATATGTGTACCTGACTGGATTTGAACCTGAGTTGTCAGAACCACAGTAATCAAATAAATAGTGACAAAACAATTTTTTTGTTATTAAAATTGTAACATTTAATTATCCAAATAAATATTCTGATAGAAAATAAACAAGGAATTCATGTTTGTAAGCAAAACTATAGTATATTAGATTACAAGCAAGGTAAAACAGTTTTTTACTGGTGAAAGGAGTAAATGACCGGCGAGCCTGTCATCTCCTTGAAGCAGTAACACAGTTACAACATTTTACTTGTTACTCATTTGTAAACCAACATACAAATTTAAAAATTACCTATAACCAAATTCTGTCATTCCCAAACAACTGTTTTGTCAAAAATTGTCTTAAATAATTTTTCATTAGCCTTGGAAGTATTACTGTGGGAACGTGCATCGTTTATTGTGAACAAATGAACTGCAACTAACTTGTAAAATTTTTACAAGTCAGCTTTATAGGTTAATAACATGTCAAAATTCATTTTCAAGGTTACAAAGGGATTGCTTAAATGACGTTTACAAGCGAGTAACAAGTAAAAATATTTACCTTAGTTTAAAATTTAAAAATCATAAAACAAAGTTAACGTATTTTTTAAAATTCCTATTTATCTCAATTTTCAATATAGTTTGTGCATATAAATGAGCATACCTATTAAAAATATGACCTTCTGCAACAAATTAACAATCAGTGTCCCAAATCCATCAAATTTATAATTTTCCCACGCATTTATAACCAAAATCTAGTTCACATTCACATCCAATTCTTCTCATCGCATATGTTCCTTTTGTGTTCTAGCCATAACAATGTCTCCCTAAGCTCCTTAAAGTAAACACGAAAACAGAAAGCAGGAACTACTGCACTACAAGTGAGTTACCGGTTTTAATAGCCGTGTAATTCGATCTGGGATTCGAACATAGAATTTGCATTAGTAGAAGATACTATAACGGGTTTTTTATGTCTACGGTGAGCATTTGTCTTCGAGAATGCGAGAACGGTTTCCAATGACAACGTGAGGTGCTGAAGTCATACTTGTGATTTGTGGCATACATTTAATTTTAAATAGAAGAACTGTGTTATATTGTTATAAATTAACAATTGGTTGGTTGAGTGTAAATGTTCTTAAAAATTGTCTACATACATAGAAGAATATCTTGAAATAAACGCACATTTCAAATCTTTGACTTCATAAAGCTTGAATTACATTATACTTTTTTCAGCTAGAAACTTGACAATTTTCATACTTAATTCTAGAATGCTCACTTGGATAATGTAAATCAAGAAAATTTCGATCCAAGTTTCATACTAGAACCGTCTTTTTATATAACCTCAAAAATAATAAAGTTAGTGACAGCAGAATAACTAAATTGTAGGTACATAAAACTTCATCAGTAATACATTAACCGAGTACGTTGACAACCTCAACTGACAATTACATTACTTTTTAAATTTTCAATGGCAGTATTGGTCGATGAGCTAAATAAAATATGTCAGTGCAAGAACAAATTTTAAAACTAAATTCTAGCCGAATTAAGTATCTAAAAAAAAGTTCTTTTTTCTAGCCGAAAAAAAGCCGAAAAAAGTATAATGTAATTCATGCTTAATTCGGACCACAAATACAAATATTAAAATATACCGGGTGATACATCGGTCTGTATTTTTTTTACTCATTTATTTTAAATATTACCGAAATTTTTTCAAACAAAGTTTATTTTACATTAAAATGCCCACATATCTACACTATAAGTTTTTCTACACGGTGTTCCATTTTCGCGCAATCATATATGCAACTTTATATTATTTAATGGAACACTGTATAATTTTTACAAAATTTTATTTCTCCTTATAAGTCCTTATTTATTATAATCCTAAAATGATCAGTACAGAAATTATTTACCTATGTTTTTATTAATAAATAATCACACAGAAAGTATGCCATGAAATAATATAAAGAAAAAAAAAGATAAACTTTAAAATGTCCACATAATATTTACACTATAAGTTTTTCTACAGGCTGTTCCATTTTCGCGCAATAATATGCAACTTTCCGGCCTAAAAAAAATATCGATAAATATCGATATGAACATCAGTCGATATTACTTTTCGTTTGGCACCGATGTATCGATAACTCGATATTATCGACATTTTCCGATAATTATCGACATATATATCGTCAAATATCGAGTTATCTATACATCGATATCAATACCAAACGAAAAGTGATAGCAACTGATGTTCATATCGATATTTATCGATATATAACTGCACACAAGGAATAATATTTTTTTATACATCGATGACACAGAACCTGTAGGTATATTGTATAATTTGAAGAAGGAAAAATAATGGGTGCACCAGTCACTGTGAAGGTCTCAATTTAAGACCGAAACGTCGACATTATGAATAAATAAGCATAATAGTTATCACAGTGACGTGCACCCATTATTTTTCCTTCTTCAAATTCCAAATTCAGTCAAGAATTATCTTCAATATTGTATAGAGTGGGCCAAATACAAATTTTTTTTGAAAATGCAATAAAATGAACAAAATTAATTTTTTTCCATGTATTATGGCTTCATTAGTAAGAGCAAACATTCCCATTTATTATGGAACACAACTTCGTTCAAGTGGCTGCCTCGGCTGGCTTCGCAGTAACGCATTCTGTCACCCAATTTTCCAAGACCTGGTTGATTGTTTCGGGCTGTAGCTCACGAATTGCTTGGATGATATTGGCCTGAATCGTTTCTGGATTGTTAGCATAACATCAGTCCTTCACGGTTCCCCACAAAAAAGGGGTCAAATCGCAGCTCCGAGGCAGCCAATTGACATCGCCAAGACGGATGATAACATGATTTGGGCTTTTGGTGCCAAAAAGATCGATTGTGGCATGGGCTGTATGGCATGGCGCGCCATCCTGCATGAATCTTAGGTAGTCTAAACCCATGTCTTCAATTTCAGTTAAAAAAAAGTCGGATACCATTGGCTCTGTAAAAATCTTCTTTTCAACAAACGCACTGTTTGGGCTACATTGCACTTACTTTGGAAATAAATTTGCAATATTTCCCAACTTTGCTCAAGCGTAAAGCGACTCATTTCGTACCGCGGAGGTATGATACTTACTTTCTATCAAGATTTCGTGTGGGAAAAAGCTGTCAGTGTCAAAATAACCTATGATTTAAAAAGAAACCACTAGTTGGCCCACCCTATATAATGTCTGACAAAAAAAATTCTCAAAATATCTATCAATTTCAATATTATTAGAACACAATCTGATCATTTAAAAATACACCATTAAAACCTTCATTGTTTACACACTTTAGTTTAGTTGATGTCTTTGTATAGATGTAAACAAACATAAAAGTCAATTGTTACGACATTGTAGTACCCATAAAACCTATCACCGTTTTCCACTTCTAAGTAAGCATTTACTCATTTTGAAGTAACGGACGTACAGGCAATAACGAACTAGTAATTTTACCGCTTGCTTTACCGGTTAAGAATTAACACAGTATCGTAGTAACAGTAACTAATCTTGTTTCATTACTGAATGAATTATTGAATCGAACTGATTTACTGCAAGAAGTTTTGAAATAATGAACAACCTGGTTTTTATCTGAAATATTTATGGAATACTTTAGGCAAAAAAAAATCCGTCGAGCATAGCTGAGTGTGATTTCGGTGTGAGGTGAGGAAAATATAGTCAAATAATGAGAAATAATTCATTAAAAATTGTAGATTTGGATGTAAATTACAAATCATAGTTCATTGAAATAAAAATGATAATTGAATTTAAAATTTACACTGAAATGCAGTAGTACGACGTCAAAAACATTTTTTTGAGACTGAAATCTTTTACGTGCGATTTCTCAATAATATTGCGGTGACACATAGTATTTATTTTTTAAATAAATACCTTAGATATTAAAGAATATTCGTTTTCCAAACATGTGTTTGGTTGTTAATAGTATTTTGTGCACCTAGGGAGGGAAGCGTGCTATTACTCCTGCGGGCGAAGTGGCGGTCCGAGCGAGGGCGCCGGCTTCGCTCAAGGGTGTAATAGCTATTACTCCCGCGGGCGAAGCGGCGACCCAAGCCGAAGGCGAGCCGTAGGCGAGTCCGAGCGAGGGCGCCGGCTTCGCCCAAGGGAGTAATTGCTATTACTCCCGCGGGCCAAGCGGCGGCCCGAGCGAGGGCGCCGGCTTCGCCCAAGGGAGGAATAGCCTTCCCTCCCGTAGGACACACAATATTTTACGTCACGAGGGCCTCGAAATCACCTTTCTTGCAATGTTTTCCTCCCGCCAGTACCGGGAAGAAAACAGTGTTTTCCTCCCGCTCGGGAGGAAAGCAAGTACGGTCCTCCCGAGCGGGAGGGAAAACTCGCTTCCCTCCCTCCATTAGCAAGAGGAAAACACTGCTTTCCTCCCCCGAGTGACGTAAAAAGATTTATACAGATTTAGTGTGTCGAACAAAGGCAGCAATAGGGAACGCGCTCTCGTAGAGGGATCAAAATTGGTACTAAATTGGTACAAACAAGGGTTCATTTGAAAGATAAAAGTTCAATCTAGATCCGTCTAGTGTTGAAATTTGCAATTTATGTTGATATACTGAGTAACAGTTATGTGAATTTAGGCAAATTATGACAAGTTTATGACATTGTAAAATTGAAACAAAAAATAAAACAAACATTTCAACACTAAGCGGTTGTGGAGTTCATCTTTATCTTTAAATGAAAAAAAATAAATTAAATCAATACGACCAAAATTAGTCTCAATTTCATTTCCTATTTAAGAGCATATTTTTGCTGCGCGCAACTTCACTACATTAGGCTCTTAATTAGCAAGCAAATATAATTAAATTTGGTCAAATGGACAGTTTTTACTAATTATTTACTAGAAAACTATATTAGACATTTTAGAATATCGTAGCTCAAAGACACAATAATGAATGTTATAATTTTTTTACAAATTCCATGTGAGAGTAAGACGCTTCACGTGTATAAATATTTTTGTACACGTGCACGATCTTATTAGCATAATAAAAACATGGTCTGAGAAGCTGAGCTGTTGGACTCGAACATATGATATTTATTTTTATGTCTATTCATTGGCTATTAGTCTTTAGTCCTGTTAGAACAGCTTAGACTCAGACAGATGGTTACTGTTAATACCGTTTTGTTTGAGAGAACTCTTGAACAATATTAAAAGATGAAGAGAACTTTCTTACAGATTTAATTGTTCTTCAGAAAAGAAACTCGTATGAGAAATAAGAAATTAAAAAATATTTTAAATAAATATTTTATCTTACTCAAGATTATGCCCTACTATTCGGTTATCGCATGAAAGCAATCGTAATAATAAAGCAATGTAGTATTTAATAGTTCGTTAATAATCGTAGATTAATAACTATTAAAATAATTGTTGATTTAAGCTAATTGGATCAACCATTCAACATTTTTATTAATAATTATTATATTTGCTTACGCTTACATACATTATGTAGGTAGGTACCTCGGTAGGTACTATTACTATTATACAGAGTGTACTCGTATAACTTCGAGTACATACGTTAAAGGTAAGTATGTACAGTTTGATAAGCTGATTACGGATCAATAAATTTCTAAAAAATTAAAACTTGTCGAAACTATAAAAAATACAATTTTCACTTATAATATCATGTGTGCATTGTTTCCATTTTTTTTTGAGTGCTTTCCAACAACGTCTTAATTAGCTCGAGTGGTACACGAGAGCTAATTACGCTGTTGAAATGCACGATACAAAATTTCCTGGACATGAATTAATGCGCGAGTGCATATTCGGTAAGAAAATCGCAATGACACCGCCGCTCTATTTTTGAATTCTTTTTACAATAGAAACTTGATTGAAATATTTACTAAATTTGTATTTAACATTAATAAATTTACCTTATTAATTGTTTAGTTACACAAAAAATTAAAATTTATCCAATTTCAAATTTAATGTCAAACTGACATAATGACGATAAAGTTTCCGCTTATAACATTTGTTGTCGAATTTTGTAATTTAATCATTGCCGGCATTTTTACGATATTAAGGAATGCAAGAACTGTTAATTTCGTAAGTAAAGTATTCATTTCAATATCTAGAAACAGACAGAAATTGACAACTCGAAACAAACAATAAATATGACACATTTCAATCATTATAAATGCTTGTGCATTACGCCTAAAGCTTGGAGTTTGCAAAGTTTTGTTCTTAGTACTTATACATTAAACATGGTTATTAAGGGGCTTTTATCACAGTAAAAAAGTATTTAACAAATTACTCACAACCTTAAAGGTGGATTTATAACACGCACAGCGCATAGAAAATCATTTAGCACAGCATAGCATATGAATTGGTCATATGGAAATTAGTGCATCCATTTATAAGACGCACAGCGCATAGAAAATAATTTATCACAGCACACGAATTATTTATTTACCATTTATTCATTTATTATTTATGTCAAAGTCTCCTGTCAAGGTTATTTTTTGGTCAAACACGGTTTTATATTATCTTGTTGTCCATTATTTTAAAGAAATATTTGTAAAACGCAATAAAAATACACAAAGCCTCCAAATTAAATGTCAGAACAGCTGTGATAACCCGTCAATAAATCTGTGTTTCTGTGTGATTTATAAAACCCCCGCGAAGAAAATTCTGTGCGCTGTGCTGTGCTAAATTATGTTCTGTGCGCTGTGCGCAGTTATAAATCCACCTTAATCCTATAAATCTAAAAAAAATACCGTATAAAGACAAAGGCAGTAAAAATCTAGCTATGTTGTCGAATTTTTAAATTGTTATTACTATTTTTATAAACAATTAAATAATAATAATTCTGAGAAAAACTCTTCGTAACTATGATTGCATTGTAAATTTAAATGTTTGTATCACATTATTATATAAAATTTTCAAACGGTAGTCGAGTAATTTGTTAAATAAATTTAAAAATTGCATGCGCGCTAGACAATCAAATTGAGTATTTTCTAAACAAGAATGGAGCGAAACATAGCAATTAGATAAATAGAGACAAGACAACATGTGCTCATAAAACATAGGCTGTCAGCGCGGGTCCCTGAAATAACGGGGATTTGTGATCTAGCAGCACTGAGCGATAAAACGCCCTTAAGCATTAAAACAGTCGGTGGAAATGAGGCTTAACGTTCCAGAGGTTTCAGGTTCTTCAATCCAATTTTGTGTGATTCTTTTACATCTCGTCTTGGGAGAGCCAGTAGCAATAAAAAGTGTAAAAATCTTGCGGTAGGTCGTTAACATAACCTTCCAGCATCTTGCGAGCAGCAGACACAACGCCAGCTTGTTGAGCGCGTCGAATGACAAATTGTTTAGTGTACACGGCCTCAGAGGTGCCACAAAAACTCAAATCAAACACGGACCTGATGCTGATGTCTTCTCAGAATTATAACGAGAGAAGAAATCACTAGGAAGCATTATTTACTTTATATTTAGATAAGATAGATAGTTTAGTAGGCATCGACTTTTGATCTGTTCGGAATTGGGACAACTTGTGATCAATGGTGCAGTCGTAAAATTAGAACATGGTATCTTTCTTTTCGATTCACATAATAGATTAACTCTACAGGATCAATTTTTGTAAATGAAGACAAAAATTAATTGCCTCATACTTTGTTAATTTGTACATACTGAAATTTCAAAATATGTTTATTTTATTTTATAACAAGCAGTAGATTCCAATTATTATTATCATAAGTAATATAATAAGAGCCATAAATTTATCGGTAAAATTTACGAATAGTTGTTGCGTAGAAACGGACAAACAAGTGTCAAAATTGACATATTTAAATCACGACAGCGCAGCTGGAGTGATTTAAGAGTCAATTTTGACCCGAGTTGTCGTTTCTACGCAGGAATTATGAGTAAATTTTACCAATTAAATTTATGACTCGAATTATATTTGCTTGATTATTTCACGAACGATAATTATAATTAAATTGATTCCAAATGGACATTCTTGTTCTCTTAGTATTCTCCGGAATACTTTTATTAATATTGATATTAATTTCTTCAATAGAAATATCTCCAAATCTCATTTTTAATGAATATCTTCTCTGTATATTATTTTATTTTTGACGTTTGCAATGATAATTAGAATTAGGTACCTAACAAAATTTGTTATGTAATTTATTATTGTTAATAACTAAAATATAAACATTAAAAATAAAATAAATATTTTTACTGATAAATATTCTTAATGATAATGAAGCTGACTTGAAAATGGCGAAAATTATTTTCCAACAGAAAATGTTTTATAAGTTAAAATAATTACAATATATTGCGTATATTATTGTTTAAATTTTCAATGCCTAATATTATTCTTAATCAAATTTATATTAATTTAACAAAATATTTAAATACTAGCGGACCCGGCGCGCATTGCTACACCTCATATTCGAATTTAACGGAATCTCGTTAATATAAGAATTCTTATGTTATTACATGGTGGCAATTCTAACTACGCCCATGATACCATACCAAAGAACCAAATTTGGACATCGTTATAAACATCCAATAAATAAAAAAACTATTTCAAAAACATATTGTTTATTGTAATGCTTACAATCCACCTAGACCATCTGAATTCGAAATTCCTATTCAACAACTAATACATAGTAGTTTAATTAAATGTCTGGTTACCTAATTTGTTTGTTATTTTGTTCAATTAAGTGACAAATCACTGTACATTTTCGTCATAAGAAGAAACAATTTTGAATTTTTGGATTTTTCAGCCACCACCACCCCTGTATTAGAGCGAACAAAACAAAAAAAGAAATATTCAAATAGGCCAAGTCAGTCTCAAGTTATGGCGTGACCAGAAAAACAGGCATTCATTGTTATATATACAGATATTGTTAATTAATTTATTAAATACCTGGGGTCCACTCCGACTCCGAACCTCCGTTCGGAAACAACGTGCATTTTAAGGCATCTGGAATTTAAGGTTAAATTATTAGAAGTTGAACAAAATCTCGATAACGATATTACTATAATTCTTCGATAAAAAATGATAAAAATAACTTCAGGGGAAAAGTTTAGCTTCCGCCTGTACATTTCTTGTGGTTTGCAGAAATATCCTAATTCAATTTAGCGGTCAGTGTCCGAGATTATTCAAGCCTACTGTCTACGTTTTCTGCAGAAACCAAAAGCAAAAATTGTACTGCTGGTCACCGAAGTGTAACGATTCTACCTTTAACGTCATTCTGCAAATTACATTAAAATAGCAACCGTTCTCTGCGAATATGACTGACTGACGTACAGAATGCAGATAGTGTGAAATGTAATCAGCTAATTTAAATTTGTATCTTGCCTCGTGTAGTCGAGTTGCACTTAAAATTAGTTACTCAGCAGCTGATGAAGAAAAATTTCTTCATCGGATCTCTGAAGCTAATATTCCAGAAAGATTATTTGCTTTAATAGACATTTTTATTATCATATTAAAATTAAAATGTTGATGAGTATTTTTTTTCATTTTAAAATAGATGCAAGCTATAGCATAAATAATCAGATCAGTTTTGAAAATTCCAAATTCGTTACTACTTTTACAAAGTTAAAATTGTTTCAATGAATTAATTTATAAATTATTTTCTATGCGTCATTGTATCACTTAAACTATAAGGGAAAGAAGGCTTGCTTAAGGCCCGAATGTAGCTGTCTGCGAGAAAAGGATAGATTTATACAGACTTAGAGTGTCGAACAAAGGCAACAATAGGGAACGCGCTCTCGCAGGGGGATTAAAATTGGTACTACATTTGAACGTATCATCACAAACAAGGGTTCATTTGAAAGATAAAAGTTCAATCTAGATCCGTCTAGTGTTGAAATTTGCAATTTTTGTTGATATACTGAGTAACAGTTATGTGAAGTAAGGCAAATTATGACAAGTTTATGGCATTGTAAAATTGAAACAAAAAATAAAACTAAAATTTCAACACTAAGCGGATGCGGAGTTCATCTTTATCTTTAAATGAAAAAAAAAATTAAATCGATCCGACCAAAATTAGTCTCAATTTCAATCCCTATTCAAAAGCATGTTTTTGCTGCGCGCAACTTCACTTGATTCTAATTCTTATAAATTAATCTTAAATGAAACACAAAGCAAAAATTAGGATAAACATTTGTTACAAAGGCAATATGACAAAGGTACAGCACAACAACAAATTAAGAAATAATCATTAAATTCATCATATGAAAAGTAAGTAATGATCTAAGCAGTAAAATTTCCAGCAATAAATTTTGATTTGGATCACTAAATGCCAAAAATTAAGTTATTTTGTTTATCCAACACCTCTTAATAAAAGCATCATAACTAGGGTGATTTTAAACAAGTAAAAGATTGCCCACTAGTGACTTTGATCAAAAATATACCCACTAGCAGTGTTGTAACTTATCTAGATAAATCATCTAGATAATATATTTTTATCTATTATCTTATCTAGATAATTTTTTTCTTATTTATCTATTATCTTATCTAGATAATATTACAAATCATCTTCATCTATTTTTTAAATATCATCTAGATAATATTACAAATCATCTTTATCTATTTTTTAAATATCATCTAGATAATACTTTTTGTAAAATTGGAACCATTTTTTTTCATTTGTACTTTTAATCGAATTAAAATGTAATCAACCTATGAAAGCATACAACGCAGAAGCTTGGTTCGTTAGCTGGTACTGCTTATACTTTAGAATATGTCATTTATATTTTTTGTATTATCTATGAATTATCTAATAATTATCTAGATAATTATTATTTATCTATTATCTATTATCTAGATAATTTATTCAATGATTATCTATTATCTTATCTAGATAAATAAAAAATACGTTATCTTTATCTTTATCTAGATAATAAACATTGTTATCTATTACAACACTGCCCACTAGTGGGTAAATTGTTACTTTGCTTGTTGGAAGTCACCAAAGTAACGATGTTTTAGGTTGGAATTTAATATTTTTTAAATATTTAAGCAGTTATTAAGAGGTGTAGGACAAAATGTTATAAGTACTTCACACGTGGGCAAAAAGGAATGAATCACTCGAGACAGTTTTCCCTCGTGGGTAATTCCATATTTTGCCAACTTGTAAAGTAAATAAGTATTATTAACATAACATACATGTGGTACCTTTATTTTATATTTGTAAATCTTCATTTTTAAAATTTTTATATAATAATACATTTTTTTTAAATGTGGGTTGGCGAAATTAAGACCAATACCTAGTTATGTTAACTCTTTGTAGCATATGGTCCTACAATAGACCACCAAATTTTAGCAAAGTGTCACAATTACAAAATTGTGTATAATCTAGCTGTACATCGCCTCAATTGTGAACCACCTATTTTTACCTCTCGCCTCCTATTCTATAAGAGAGGTATTGTAATAGGTTAAAATTTTCGAGTATGAGTTTTTGGTGGATAAGCATGTTTCAGGGCCTCTAGAATACGAATTTAATATTTATGTGTGTGTATATGTGTGTGTATGGACGTATGTACCTATTATGTGACGATTTTTCGTCCACGATAACCATAATAAAAGTATCAAACCGTTTATAACCAAATTTCATATTTAAGGTTTTAATAAAGATCTTAACACCGGATTAGATTTTGGTAGAAATTCGCAAACCGGAAGTAGTACTTTTTGAAGCTTGATATAGTTTTTCTTAAATATATTGGTACATTATTTATTTATGACAAGTTTCGCAATTAAAAATAAAAGAAAATATAATTATGTATGGGTACAATTAATTTTAAATACAATTTGCTGAATCTGGTAGTATTTACCAATAAAATAAAGTACAATTAATATTCTAGTTTTTTTAAATTCCAGTATCTTGTTGTCCATGATATAAAATTTGTTTCTACTCAAAAATTGAATGATTATGACAGTGACAGTACAGTTTACATCTTTTGCATGCATCGTTATCGTTTACATATTACATGAACATGAAACTATTAAAATGTAAGTAAAACTATTTATGAGATTAATAGAATAAGCAGAATTAGGCGAGAGGTCGTGTGATGGCACATCAGATTTTTTTAAATGATTTATTTCTCGCAAAAGTCGCACCTTGTTTAGGTTACGAAACACTGATCCAATCCAATCTAGGGATGGTCCACTAACAATTCTCCTGATTCCAGTCCTGTTCACGCATGGTTTCCGCTGCAGCCCACGATGCGTAAAGAGCATCATCACGCATGGCTCGACACATTACCATATCTCCTACTATCGCGTCTATTTTAGTGCTATCCGAGCTGTGCTATCAAACTTCAGCGCCAAGCAAATGAACTAAACCGCTATATGAGAGTATGTGTGTATATACACAGAGTTGCCGAAGATTCTTGTTCGTGATACTAACAAGAAACAAGTTTTTCACCATCATCAATAAGACATAAACAAGAGAGTTGAATAATATCAGAGGAGACGGTGTGCCAAAGAGTACTCGGGAGTTTAAATACCATCCGAGATAATAATTTTTTTTAGAGAATTAGGGTCTATTCCACGGCAAGTTATTGCAATAGGGTACTTTACCGTAGTAGCAAATTAGTAATCCTGTCAATTATATTGAAAGGAGACCACAAAAATGAGTTATTGCCATGAAAAAAGTTTTCAAAAAGTTAATAGTTCTTTAAATATTTGAGAGTTTACGTATCGATACATCTACGTCACAATAATGCGTTTCACGTGTATTCTTATTCTTACTTACAGTAATAAAGAAACAACCAAATTGTATTTTATATTTTGTAATATTTAGAAACAGTTGATTTTACATGAGTAGATTTAAATTCCAGCCCCATGGTTTGAGAAGATTTTCAGCTATCACACAAACTTTAAAAATTAATTACAGCTTTATTAAGAACAATTAAGGCTTATCAGTACTCTCAATCGCTTTCAAATAACATGGAGTTTCAATAAAAAACTTCTTTTTTAATGGTAAACTACCTTATTTCACTCCACAAAACATCACGGAAAATATCCCTCAGTCCCAACTACGTTTTGTGAAATTTTCAAATGATGTTTTGCGTCGTGTGAAATTGTCATTATCATAAGTAGATAAATGTTGCTGCAAAAATTTCAGATTGTTAGTGACATTGACAAAAAATCACTATCAAGCGAGTGGTTTTTAATCAATGTTACGAAATAAATTGCAACAAGCTCTCGTAAAACAATCTGAAAATTTCACATCGTTATAAACATCCAATAAATAAAAAATACTTAATACTAACTAATACTAACAATCCACAACTGTCTGTTTTAAAACACCTAGACCAACTGAATTCGAAATTCCTTTTCAACAACTAATACATAATAGTTTAATTAAATGGTTATCTAATCTGTTTGTTATTTTGTTCAATTAAGTGACAAATCACTGTACATTTTCGTCATAAGAAGAAACAATTTTGATTTAAAATAAAAATAGCCTATGTCACCCGGGGATAGTGTAGCTTCTCAACTGTGAAAGAATTTTTCAAATCGGTCCAGTAGTTTTGGAGCCTATTCAATGCAAACAAACAAACAAATCTTTCCTCTTTATTATACCGTGAATTTATTTTAACACGAAACAAAGGACTTTTCATATCCATGGTTACGAATTTGACAGCAATGTATTAGAGCGTTCTTTTTAAAATCGAACATAGGGAATTAATATAACTGTATTATTCTTGACCAATATAACATATTTGGGCAGCTGTAATAGTTCCAAGAGACGCTTTCAACATAAACTTTTAAATGTTTAAACTATACCTACATCGTATTTCCAGGTAGCATCCCTATGTTCGATTTTTAAAAAACGCTCTAATACATTGCTGTCAAATTCGTAACCATGGATATGAAAAATCCTATGTTTCACGTTTAAATAAACTCAAGGATTAGTATAGATGATAAAAAGGTTAACAGGCAGTTTTATTGGAATTAGGGTCGTAGATTTTTTGCAGGACTATTTAATTTAATGAAATATATATTTAAAAGTCATTTTGCCTATTCGCTACGATATCATTCTAGATGGTCCGTCTATTTAGTTTTGACAGTTTGAAAATTGATTAGAATGTGTGACGTCATATGAGTGACATTCAAAACATTGACAGTTTGATTAAAACATTGTATGTCTGTCATAAGGCTTCAGACGCGTACAAAGTATGCGACAAAAATTATTTTAGGTATACATACTAAATGCAATAGTTTGTGCAATATCTGCTATTTTATTTGATTACAGACAATGGAACTATTTGCAGTTGCCCAATCTATTATCTAGATTCAAGAACTACATTTCAATATTTAAACCAGTGATTCCCAAAGTGGTCCAGGTGGACCCCTAGGGGTCCACGGGCGACTCGACGGGGGTCTACGTTGACGTGAAAAAAATATGGGGGTTCGCAAGTTGTAGGTGGGGGTCCACGAAAATTTATCTGGTTTCAATAGTAAATGTTGGCATGGCTTTACCTTTCAATGTAGGCAGATAATACAATACTCAAAAAAATTAGGGAAGCAAAAAAAATTATCAATTTTTCGGTGATTTTTGACAGGCTGTATTTCGGTAAAAAATGCATTTTGAAGCTTTAATATTCTAATTTTCAGATTTTTTGGCCAAAATTTTTTAGGAGCTACGATTTTCATGCAATCCTAACAGATAGCGCGAAAAATAATATTGCACATTTTTTGCTTCTTTTTTTTGTCTACGGGTTTGAATTTTTTTTCAGTTAGGCCGTCATATGGATCAGATAGCCTGTTTATTTAGCATTAATTTCATTTTTTACACCTCCCTTAATTTTTTTGAGTAGTTTCTTTTACCACTCCGAATTTAGCTCAGCCGCGACGCAAATTTCAATCGTTAGATCTAATTTTCACATTTTTTGACGAGTTTTGGGAATATGGTAGAAATGTAGCAGCAGGAGGTCCACCGAAACCAGTAAAATTTTGAAAGTGGTCTACGAGAAAAAAAAAGTTTGGGAACCTCTGATTTAAACGCACAGTATGAAAGTTGCTCAGTGTTGTCAAGGTGCTACTCGTGCTCAAACCGGAGACAGTTGAACAAAAACGATTAGATTTATTGTGAGATGCCAGTTTTTAAATGGGCTATACCTAGTGCATATGAGTTGCTAGCGATTAATTTGAGCACTTATTGCATTGTTATTTCCTGTAGTTAATTGTGACGTAAAATACGGCCCAATTACCGGGGAAACAAATGACGGGAGCAGGAAATACGATGACGATGTTTTTCTCAAGAGGTGATATATCAAGACAAATGATAAATAAAGGAACTTGCATGGGGAATAGGGGATATTTATTTTTAAAGTAGTGTTTCAATGTCTATTTCACGAGCTATTTAATTTCCTTTATAATGCAAGCTGCTCTTTCGTTTTCTTCAAAAATTAAGCTTCCTTTCCACCTCTTAACATAGTCACTGTTTTAGTCCTTGTTTTTGGTTTTTTGTCTTAGTTTTACTCAAACCATTAATAGGGTAGTTTACCATTTTTTAAAGTTTTTTATTGAAACTTCATGTTATTTGAAATCGATTGAGAGTACTGATAAGCCTTAATTGTTCTTAACAAACCTGTAATTAATTTTTAAAGTTTGAGTGACGTAGATGTATAGCTGAAAATCTTCTCAACAAACCATGGGGCTGGGAATTAAAATGTACTTCATGTAAAATCAACTGTTTCTAAATGTTACAAAATATAAAATACAATTTGGTAGTTTCTTTATTACTGTAAGTTTCGTGATCAGTAATGTTGAGTATATACTATAATGTCATAAATATATTTACACGAAGTTGTGAATCACCCTGTATTTTGTACACCTTCATGTTCATTCATAAAAAAAATCCGATGAACATGAATCGTAATTGAAACTAGATACCTAAACCAGAAGCCTATCGAATATGTGGATATAGCTTTACCACAGTTTCCTGGGCCTTGTCATCTACTAGATGTTCAGAAAATGATAAAAAACTTTGACAAGAAATCTTAAAAAATATTGTAATGAACTATTTAATCACGTATTAAACGTTATTAAAGATTTCTTGTCGACAAGAACATGTTCATTTCAAAAATCTTATTCTTCATTTTGCAAATTTTCAACAATTCTTTTTAATTGAGAATCAGGACATTGAAATGTTATACCCTTATATTATACCGTGTAAAGTTTGCAAAAATAAGATTTTTTTTTAATTTTTCGGAATTTTTATATTCATGTACAATTTGTTAATCAAAATTTTAAAAAGGCACATCTGTAGATCCATTCTTTCTCTATTAAATCCTTGTTGAAGTAAAATTTTACTATATTCTTGTATTGGCCAAAAAACACTCGCTACGTTAGTACATTTATGCTGGATTTTAGGTTGTAGACGGGCCACTTAAGATAATATCGGCGCCCCACATATTACTGTGAATCGTCGGTATGAAATAAAAATTGTTTCAGTGCTGAAAGTTAATGTGACAAGAAACAGAAATAAAATACAATCAATAATTAAACAGTCTTCACACAGCAGTATTCCTGTTAAAAAAATCTGACGTGGACACCACATGACTTCCTTGTACGCCTTGTTTGTTCATACTTTTCTTAATAACTAAAATGTAGAATAATATAAAAAATTCTTTTAACTTATTATACTAGTATACTCATTTTAGTCATTTTATTTAAACTGCAGAAGAAGATATAAAGCATATTTTACTATTGTCACTGTCATGTCATAAACATTTAAATTTTACGTAGTAACAAATGTTAATCGATCATGGACTACAAGATACCGAAATACTAAATTATAAATATATACTTTAATTATTCTTAAATGATACCAGATACAAAAATATTTATAAAATACCGATTGTAGGTAATAATCACAATCTTTCATTTAAAATAAAAAAATTTGTCTTCAATTAAATATTTACCGAATTTTTTTTAAATTTACTACTTCCGGTTTGTAGATTGAAACCAAAAATAGGAGGTGCACAACTAGATGCTCCTAAATACAAAATTTCAACTTTCTACGTCTAACCGTATTTGAGTTATGCGACACACATACGTCCGTACGTACGTACAATGTGTGATTTGTCGTAAAACTAAAAATGCCCAAGGTCTGGCATTCAATCACACTCGGGTGTTACAAGCTGTCCACTTGTTCACCTTAAATGTAGTCCTGGTTGCACAAAGAATATCTCCGCTGCCGCTGTGGTTAAAACCACAGATCGCCGCACGGATTGAGATTCTGACTGCACCAAGATGAATGGGTAAATAGAGCAAGAGAATATGGAGAATATGGAGACTGATCCCATCCGATAAAAGGATCTAGAAAGCTTCGTGAGAAGCGGCGCTACTCCCACGGGAGAGTTAAGCCACTATATATATATATATATATATACGTCTAACCGTATTTGAGTTATGCGACACACATACGTCCGTCCGTCCGTACGTAAAGACGTCACGACGAAACTAGTCATAATGGATTCAGAAAAGGTCAAAACGGATATTTCCACCGAAATTTTTCGCGATTACAATACTTCCTTATTACTCCGTACAAGAAAACACCTAAATCTACGTCTTTCTGTTTTCTTTGTTCTGCTGCACAAAGAAAGAATAATCCTCCGATGGTCAAATTCCAGTTACGATTTTAGTCCAGCTTTCTGGTTCACTGACAATCCAACACCTTTACTTCATGCGTTCATGGTTTATTTAGATTCGAATTGAGAGATTAATTCTCCGTGTTTCGAGGTCAAATCTCGAATTTAGCTGCGTTGTTAAATACAGTTACCAGCTACTAGTAACCGTTCTCGCAGGAATTCATTATTGTGGGTAAGTATTTAAATATTGGGCGTAAAACAAATGATTGAATTTGTTGTATGTATGATCTGGTTTGTTCACAGGAAGTTTGCAAATTGTATACATGAATTATTTATACTTTATCTTCTTCGTTGAGAGATAGCTATTCAAATTTGTAGAGTTATTCAAATGTACGGAATAATTTTGCGTTATTTACATATTCTTAGAGTATTCTATAAGTTTCAAGAATAATGTTCAAGTCTATAAATCCTGTTACAGACAGCCAGTTTTTTCATCAAACTGTAATATTTTTTGTTTTGCTGGTAACCATTCAACAGGATTTATTACCAATAATAGGTTACTTTACCATAGTAGCAAATTAGTAATCCAGGCAATTATATTGAAAGGAGACCTCAAAAATGAGTTATTGCCATGAAAAAGTTTTCAAAAAGTTCTTTAAATATTTGAGATTTTACGTATCGATACATCTACGATCTACGTCACAATAATGCGTTTCACATGCATTTTTTCAAAATTCGAAATTTCTGTTTTCAGGTTTTCTATTCAAACAGCTTAGAATTTCATACAGAATTTCAAATGTTCTTAATTTTTAACTATACAAATAATAAAAGTAGAGAAGTTCTTGGAGAATTCAGTCAATTTATTAAAATACAATAACACACCAACGTTTCGACTTCGACGTTGGTGTGTTACTGTTATTGTATTTTAATAAATTGAATTCTCCAAGAACTTCTCTACATTTTTATTTTTGGAGTAATCTTTTCCTCATTATACAAAATACAAATAATACTTCATTGAAATTAAATTTCATCCCATGCATCATTTTGGGAAAAATGACTTAATAAAATATACTTATTAATTTTTAATAAAACTAATTTTTGTTTCATCTATAAGTCGAATAATTCTACATGAGCATAATAAATTTGTAGATCATCCTGTATGTATATTAAGGGTTAAGGTTAAATAATGCAGCCTTTTGCATACAAAGACTAAACAAATGGCTAGAAGCTACGATTAATTAGTCATCTGCAGATACTTTTAACCAGAGGTAAACAAATAACTATTTTGTTTTTTAAACATGTGCCATGTAGTAACAAAAACATACGACTATCAAAACATATCAAAATAGAAATGTGCATGTCATCATTAGATGCATTATCATACGAAGTATAATACTACACCATTTTTTACAAGTAAGCAAAACAGTTTAGTATCACATACAATAAATGGAATATAATTTTCCATAGAGTTCCCATAGTAAACTCAGTCTACTATTTACTACTACATTTCACCTGAACCGTAACCCCGTAATTATAATTCGTTTCGCCGGTCCACGAACCATACCGAGCGGAAGTGGCCTAGTACCTCTCACCGGAAGTGGTATTCGAGCAGTACAGATGGCTCTGCTGTACCTTGCCCGCCCTGCCCTTAAGGCTCGGGTATAGCTATAAAAGTGTCGTTTGTACTTTACTAATAACTTAATTCAGGTGTACTTTAGAGAAAAAAATTATTTACAAAAAATGTCTATAATTTTATGCTAAACATCGGATTGATTCAAAAATTTCAAAATTCTCAAAAAAACAAATTTCAAAATTTAATATTTTTTTTAATTAGAAATTGGGAATAGTTTTTGAAAAAATATTGACAATCCGATGTTAAGATACTAATGTAGATTATGTGTAATTTTTTTGAAAAAGATATTTCAATCGTAGCATGAGTTATTAGTAAAGTACGATTTTTGATGTTTTTCTAGACTTTCCATTATTCAAAACAAGTGCGAAAAGTCAGAAAAGACTATACTATATTTAGTATACTGTAACCAAAATTTGGTTCATAAAGCACTCGAAATTAATTTAATAAGGAACAATGCCACTTTTTAGAATCATTATGTAGGATTGTATTAAAATACACATGAAATATTCACAAAATTGGACATGTTTGGCCATGCAAATAAAAAAATTGAAGAAATAAAAACTAAAAAAAACTGGCATTAGAGCAAAACTTGAACTTTTCAATAATATCTTAGTTAATTCGAAATTTTCAATTCTTACTTCAATGGGAAAACTAAACATACTTTTCACCATTTTATTTTAACGGCTAGAAGCCAACCACCTTAACAAGTTATACCATGTCTTCTTGTCTTCGAATGAAAGTAAAAAATGAAGTTCTCATCACGCGAAGAACGTAATGTTAACACTTAACACGGATGTGGACAACAGGTGGTTATGGTTGAAGAAGAAATTGGCGGATGTATGTAACGAATTTTAACGGTTTGTTTTGTTGTCACCTTGGAGAAGAATTTCAGGACTATCCTTTGTTTACGCATTAGCGCATCTTTAAAAATAACGACGTTTTCAATAACTCATTTATAAATTCATTTATCTACAACAATAGAATAATGTATTCATTATATACGTGAAAGTAGTATAATAAACCCCTCCATAAGGACACATTATGAAATAATGAATTCATTATTTCACACTGTTAAATAATGAGTACTTTATTCTCTCGAACTGTCAAACTGCCATCACATCTGTTTTAATATTAGTGTTACATCAAGTTATCATTTTATGACGTTGTAAGCAGAAACAGTAAAAATAATAAAAATTTGTAAAACGCTGTATATGACTAACCTATAATAGTTCTAAATTACTCGGATAAATTGTCATCACACCAAAGTTTGAGATTAGGTTAATATCAATACAAATTTGTAGTAAGAAAATGTTGCTTTATTTAAAAAGTTGTAGATAAAACGTCGTATTTGACTCGAAAATAATGGCTATAATTAACTCGGATGATTTATACACTCGCCTTCGGCTCGTGAACAAACTTTCATCCTCATTAATTATAGCCTACATTATTTACTCGTTAAATAATATACTATTATTCAATTTTGACGTTTTAAACTGCTATTATTCACTAGCAACAACTTTAAACAATTGTTTATTCATAAGTGAATTAAAACTTTTTAAATCACTCTACATTTGTAAATCACTCTGATGTCATTATTTCGTCAAAAATGCATAAATACAATGACAACTTGCCACTGACGACTACTTTGATTTTCTTTTTTGTTATGTCAAAATAAATTTATAAATCATATACCTACTTATTTGAAATAATTTCGTCAAAATTGATTAAAATATTGTATAAACTACGTGAGATACGAATCTTTATTCACTCAAAGAAATTATCCCACTCGTTCTTCGGGCTAAACTTTCTTCTCTTGAATAAACATTCATGTATCTCAATTGGTGTATAAATATCTATTATTCTAAGACAAAATCTTTTTGTCATTTGATAGGAGTCATAAATTTATTACGAGTGTTAAAAATAATTGAGGACTCAATTTTGACCCGAGTTGTTGACAAAGTTTTTCGTAAAAATACATATACCTTTTAATTTTTTGTCCTAAGTTGTGGAACATACTGTAAATGTATATGCCCACATTGTAATAAAATGCGTTGTCATCGGAGATGAGTCTGTGCTGTTGGGGAGAAGAGGGTTAAATAGCACTTTAAAGGCCGTGCCAGCCACATTTATCTCTATGTTTTATTTTTAATATAACGTAATCTCTAAAATAGAAATACTTGAAATACAAAATTATGAACCATGTTTTATTACATAAATTAATTTAAAATAAAATTACTTCCTTTTGTTTTCTTCCTGAATTGAAAGCATAATGAAGTGTTAATTTTTATTAATAAAAAATATGCTGCAAAATGTGTTTATAATTATAATTAATAATAATTATTATTATATTTAGCTTTTTGTTCATGCATGAACTTTCGAAATATCGATAATTACCGGTCTCTATTTATCGGTTAAATATAAAGGAAGACCTTACACTTTTGAATGCCAGTTCTTTCGCAGAAATATTTAAAAGGATTATATGAGTAGGTATTTCAAGGTTGAGTATGAATTGTATAGCTCATAAAATAGTGAAAGATAAAAAATGTTTGTAAGGCAACTTTTAAATTTGTATTCTAAAGTCTTTCATAATGGATACTTACATCTAAAACGCCTTTTTTACCCAATGTGGATGTGGCAACCTCCCGTATTGTGAGTCAGTTAATATAGATATATTTTTGTGTGTGCGGTTACCAGCCGTCAACTCACTAGTATTTAGTTGTTAGCTAATGCCCATGTCACACCGGCGTGGCGTGAAGCACGGTGCTCGATGTGGCATTTTGCTTCGTTCAAAGCTGTTAAAAGGGTGTCACACCGGTATAGCAAAATGCCATACGAAAATTTGTATATTATTGCTATGTTCACTTCGTACTTTGAAGGTTTTTGAAAATTATTTTTGACAGATTTTTTTTAAATGTGGTATCCCCAGTAGACCTAATATTAATCTAAAACAAATGTAATATTGTATTTAACCATGTTAGATGTCAAATAATCTCGAAAACTAAGAAAAACAGGTAATAAAAAGCCTTATATCTGTGAAAAATATATTTATTTATTGATATCTCCATTACATAAATGTATAAAAACGTTAAATCACATGTTTAATCTGTTAATTTTTCAGCATTACCAGTGTTGACCCTAATGCCCTGTTCACACGTTGCTACTTTGAAGACACATTCGTGCTACTGTAGCAAGAAAAAATCTGAGTCGCTTGTCAAATAGCAGCGCTGCTAATTTGTAGCATCAAAGTATCAAGAACTACTCGTTGATAATTTCACATCGTTGACCGTTGTGTGTGTAGATAGCGATTTTTTGCGGTAATTGTTTCGATTTGAATTTCTTTTCATGCTACAGTAGCACGTATGCGTCTTCAAAGTAGCAACGTGTGAACAGGGCATAAAAACTAACAAAATCCTTGCTTCCGCGGCCTAATTTTGCTTTATTCTAGGACAGAGAATAGGAATGAACCGATTGACACCAAAAAAAGTGAAATTCCTCTTAAACGCCTATTCTACACTTTAGCCAATATGAGTTCTGAAATCGAGCTGAACTGAATGCTGATGCACGAAAAAATTAATAAAATAATTCATAATGTTAAAGTTAAATAACTTTGGAAACTAGGTAGGTACCTACACTTTTGTCTGTTTTACACGATCCAATTTATTCATAGTTTCGTTTGATAATAAAAAATATTGTTCTAGCCAGTTCGATTTCTCTACCGAACAAACATTGAAACCTCGCACAAGTTTGTCAGTCAAACGTACACCGAAACCTCTAATTGTGTTTAATTAGCATTAGCACATGTATACCAGGTGTGTGTGGAGTCCTGCCTGTGTGCGGTCAGTGGTCTTTGTGGTTGTTCACATTGAATCCAACGTAACGCAACGTAAACGCAAAGTGAGGCCAGGGTGCTTATTATGCGCAATTAACATCGCAAACACCTGATCAACTCGCTCAAATTCCAAATGTCTGTTTTTAAAATTTCTATTTTTGTTGTGTGTAATACAAAAAATTTCGTCAATTTTTTCTTCACCAATAAATAATATTGATAATAATTTATTGACGGAATAAAACGTGTATAGTCCACGCATACATCAAGTATCTAATAATCGTTAAATGCTTATTGCAGTCACACAATGCCCAAAACCGCAATCGTTTGAGATTTGTTCGCAGATAAGAAATATAGTCGAACAGTTCAATATGTGCCATACCTATTTATTAACGAACAGCTATGAAATCAGTAGCACTCAACATGTTTTCTAAGTAAACCACCCTTATTTTTCAAAAATTCTTTTTGTACCCTTAAAGTTTGATGCATAAGTACAGAAACACCTTGTACTCCCAACCAACATCAACATAATCTAAGAAATTAATTAAAGATTTATCAACAAAATATTTTGTAGATCTAGAACTAAAAATTCTCCTTTATTATTCCTGCTCTGTTTAATAAATAATTTAAACGAACTTCTTCCCATCATATATTTTAATCACATAATAATATTTAATGAAATTTGATTATGGTCCATTAATGAATCACATAAGCAAACAGTTTTCATCTTCTGATCTACTAATAAATGAAACTTAATCAACAATACTACGTCAGCATTTAAAAACAACTGACTAACCAGTTAAGTCAGTCACTTGCACAAAAACACCATCAAAAACAAACCCACGTCGATTTTATCACTCAAGGGATGTCCAAACTCCGACCTACTGAATAGCAACACAATTTTGGGGATCCCTGGTACCCTGGTGTAAAGCCTGTTTTACATTATACTTTTTTCGTCTGGATTCTAGTTCGAGATTCATCCGAGAAGTTGCTAGCCATTTCTAGTATAATGTAAATCAGAAATTCCCATCCGAGTTCCGTTCGATTTCCATACTTTTTTCTAGTATAGAAATATACGCCCGGCTTTATTTTTCTATTCGAGATCCATACTAGATTTGTCTACGCATGCGCAGTTCAATCTGGAGTCAGTTTGACCAACCTTTAAAAGTTTTGATTTGTTCACGTTGACGTTTATGAGTTTTGCACTTGTACGTGTTATTCAAGTTGTGTTAATATCTTTTCCATTATAAATTCTAACCTCCAAATCTTAAGTTGTCACTTGTCAGAATAAGTAACAATATTATTTATTATTTTGAAGTTTCCTAACTTGGATCATTTCGGAAAAAATCGAAGAATAGAGGTTTTCAATATAAATTGTCTCTTTCTATCGAGTGACGTCATGCGCTAGAGAATCTGCGCATATTAAGTTAAATGGCGAAGACGAACGTAAGTAACTGTCAGATGCGAAAGGATTATGTTTTATGTTAAAAACATAAATAAATTTGCTTATTAAATGAAATATAAATGAAGATGGTACTATAGTGTTGTGTGCCTTTATGTAAGAATCATGAATATACACAAAATGTGTCTTTACACAACTTCACAAAAGATGCAAAGTATTAACACTAGTTGTCCTAAAATTTAAAGCAGGTATTATTATAACAAATTATAACGAAAAATTATGAAACTTTATCTGTCTGTGCGTCGTCCACTGTCCAAATATTCGAAACGTACGAGTAACTAAAATATTTATACCCCCGATGAAAATTTGACTCAACTGACATTTTACCTTTAACAAACACTTTCGCATCGTCAACTGTAATGTTTCTAAAAATTTTCAAGGACTTTCTCCACATCGAATTATTAAAATTTTAAAATTAAGAACACCACGACTGACATAAGAATTACATGTAAATAAGATTGGCGCCATTATCATCGGCTTAATATGCGCAGACTGACTGCGCATATCTTCTATCTCTTTAAATTGAAAACGTCTATTCCGATTGTATACGAATAGTTTGGAAATAAAGTATGAAAATCGAACGAATCTCGGATGGAAATCAAACGAGAAATCTAGCATGAATCTAGACGAAAAAAGTATAATGTAAAACAGGCTTAAGTTTACGCTTGGCTATCTGCAATCTAGCCGGCTACGTAAGTATTTTTCATGGTCCGTGCTCCAAGTCTAGTGACTGGTGGCAGTGTCAAGGCCACCTATGTATACGGCGACGAGAAATGAGTTTAATTTATTCAACAATTTCAGCAGCACTCGACGAGAGATGAAGCGATAAGGAAGTAATACTATTCGATGTTGTATTCAAATATTGATGATGGTATTATGATTATGCTAAGACACGATTCGGAGAGGTTCGATAAGTAGGTTACAGATGGAAAATTATGAAAATAGAATGATCACAAATATAGCCCCAAAATTGATAGACCATCAACCAGTAATTGAATGGCTGTATACAATTTGTATTTTGAATTAGATTTTAAATATATAATTTTGATATTTCATTTGTCTGGGTTATTGCTTCTCATTATCATATCATACTATACAAATTTATTATAATTGTTTTTTATTAATGGGGTACTTGCATGGTACTGCAAATTAGATTTTAACAATATGAACATTGGTAAAAATACAAATTTTATTTAAAAAAAATTATGTTTTTACTTCCTTGTACATAATATGAACATTGGTAAAAATACAAATTTTATTTAAAAAAAATTATGTTTTTACTTCCTTGTACGGAGTTTTTGATGGAAATATCCGTTTTGACCTTTTCTGAATCCATTATGACTAGTTTCGTCGTGACGTCTGTACGTACGTGCGTACAGATAAACTACCCTATTAAATGTTTGGTTATCTAATCTGTTTGTTATTTTGTTCAGTTATGATATTCACTCGTCATATCAAAAATACAGAGGATTGAATGAAAATTGAGAATATCGTTCTTTATGATGAAAAAATGAACTACTAATTTTTTCAGATTTTTTTACCGTTTAGATACTGAGAAAATAAATTTTAAAAATCGAGTTTATAGCATAGGATTAAATGGAAAAAATACAGAGAAAAATCTGAAAATTTGCACATCCCAAGCAACATTATTACCAAAAAATCTGACGTGGCCATCACACAACCTTCCGCCATATCTAGACTTTAAACAGAAATGTATACGTACAATCCGGTGCCCATTTAAAATATACAAATAAAAATCTCAAATATTCAAACACAGAAATTTGCATCACCTGAATAAAAAGATTAATTCACAGGAAAACTCTGCTGTGTTGAAGCCATCCTCCGTTCAATTACTACATTTAATATCTTACTTAGGACTTATATATAGCG